>CM057345.1:319402290-320602290 GCA_030015575.1 Agapanthus africanus | reverse complement strand
GAGCCTGTATGTGACAATCTCCGTACAGTCTGGTCTGTTCGTCTGATACATCGCATGGCGGGCCTAGGGGGGCGGTGAACGTCAGTCCCCTAATAGCGGTACAAGTCGTGTCGGAGTGTAGCCCAGAACACCCTGAGATAACACTGGAAACCTACCAGTATATCTCGCTTGCCCTGGTCAGGGACTACTCGTGTAATGGCTCTCCTGAACACAGCGCGATGTCAACCCCCAATACCGGGAGACACGAATCCTGTCTAACCGTCACTGCCTCCAAGTGCTTCGGGACTGCACCCAAAAACTACCTGTTTGCACGACTCCTTTGAGCCGTTGTAGGGTAGTAATCAAAGTGCAGTGGGAACACACTCGAGGCGAAGTGACAGTGTCAAGTCAGCGGACTAAGCTGTACTCATGTCACCTGGGAACTGATAACCGACGATATGTATAATACCAACCAACAGTTCCCGACGAGTCCTGTCCAGTGTACTCGTAACCTAACGAGCACCCGCATACTATCTCAAGTACGACGTACTGACGGCTGTGGGACAGACCGTCTCCCACGCTGGGATGAGAAGCGCATACGCTAGTCTACTCCGGAGTATCGATGCCCTGTCTCGATAGTCCAACGACTAGGGACCTGTATAAGGATGTGCTTATAGATCACCCAGCTCCCATGAGTGTGAGCGCCATCACAACGCTGGTAATCAAGCAAAGATCCTAAGGGCTCTACTAATATGTATATCAGCAATATGCTAAAAGAAACACATGCACATATTAAAGCAGAGACAAACCAAGTAGCATACTACCATTTCGAGCAAGATTGTATATACAACTGTGAATATCCCAAGCTTCCATCAAGTAAAATACAAACTAGTATGATACAGTAATGGCCTCTAGGGCATATACACTAACACTTCGGTCTATAGCCATCATCCCACGCTCCTCACGGCAACTCCGATCTCTTTGCTCCTCGTCGAGGTGGCACCACATCTACGGATCTTTAAACGGGCTCCCGCCTCTATACCGAGGCAACTCGGTCATCAATTCTGCTAAAAGAGATGACCAAGATGAATTAGAGAATGAGTAGAATACTTTGTCTCAAACACCCTAGGGTTCTCATCGCATGAGAAGGGTAGGGGGGAGGTTTAAGAAGATGCTAGGGTTGGAAATGGTGAACTCAAGAAACACTAGTGAGCCAAAAGAAAACTAAGCTCAAATACTTGTGTTATTTCATCTCATGTGAATAGATGAAATGAGGTTCTCATCTTTTATCAAAAAACAAAGAAAATATCTAATGAAAATAACTCCTCAAATATCTCTTCACAAAACAAAACACATTAATTCCTTAATGACTCACTAGATGACTCATTACATGAGTCATTAGTGAACATTCTAGAATTCATGTGTCATCCTTAATGAGTCACCATTTCCAAAACCAAATAATCATTTAAACCAAAATGATTAGTCCAAAAAGAAATGCATCTTCTAAAATATTCTCGTAACGGATTACGAAAATACCCCTCACCTGTATATACATACCTGTATCCGTATTCCGACCGAATACGAATACGAGAGACTAAAATATTCTGACTCAATATAATACAAGGATCCGGCTTAAACCAAAGTCCACCAGTATTATCTGCCCGAAATATGACACGTGCATTTTCCGAACCCTGCCATAAAAACATATGGCCTCTACAATATTCCGCCCGAACTTGGGAAACTATCTGTGGGGGACTCTAAAGACTCGTCAGTACCCTGGCAGTGGGTTTAACCATAAGCACGTCAGCGGCACTAGCTGTGCGTAACGGCTGCCCATGTACTGACCTCAAGGGAAGCCGATGAGTGAACTCATCCTGGAACCCTACTGAGCCTATCAGTGACAATATACATTCAGTTCGGTTCGTTCGTCTATGAGTATCGCATATCGGGCCTAGGGGCTGGTAACGTCAGACCCCCAATAGCGATATAAGTCGTGTCGGAGTGTAGCCCAGAACACCTTGAGATACTACTGGAGTACCTACCACTAAATCTCCTGCCTCGGCCGAGGGCTTTGTGTAATGGCTCTCCTAAACACAGCGCGATCTCACCCCCAATACCAGGAGAGACGAATCCCCTGCCGATCCGCTCACTTGCCACCATGTGGCTCGGGACTGTACCCAGAAAGAACCTGTTTGCACGACTCCTTTGAGCCGTGGTAGGGTAGAAATCAAATCACAGTGGGAACTCACACGAGACAAATGTCGACCTCAGGTCGATGAACTTGAAAGGTTCCTAGGAACCCTAGTTGGTTCTCACAAGGCATCGAACATGCCATATTAGAATTTTTAGTGCCGAGAAACCCTAGACTACGGATCTTTAACTAGATGTTTAGGCGAAATAGAAAGCTAGTTAACAGTTAACTACTGGGATACGGAAATTACAACCTTTGTAGATCCGGATATCCACCTCCACGGCTCCGCAACTTCGTCTCCTCGCTGTCCTTCATGAATCCTTGACTCGATCATCGGCTTCATCGGGAAAGAAAGCGGAATAGCTCGTCGGCTTTGTGTCAAAGACGATCTACGTCGAGGTTGCACAAACTCAAGCTCCGACTTCACAAACTTGTGAAACTTGTGAAGTAAACACCCAAAACAACTTGGCAAGAGGTAGAGGGTGAAGAAATAGGAGGTGGGTTCACTTTGGATTTGGATTTAACTCACTAAAGCTCAAGTTGCCATTGGAGTAGCAAGCTTGAAGAAGAAGAAGAAGATGAGCTCAAGAAAAGAATTATGATAAGTCTTATGATAAAAATAAATATAAATCAAATACTTATCATAACTTGAACTAGGGTTAAGTGTAGAGAATTAACCATGGTCACTTTGATGGGTTAGGGTTAAGCATGAAGATAAGGATGGTTAGCAAAGTCAAAGCTTCATGAAGCTTCAACATAAAACAAACTTAGCCACCATTCTTATCATAACTTATTTCAAATAAATAAATGAATAAATAAATAAATAAACAAATATGCAAAACCCTAATTATCAATTAACCATGGATTAATTCTATAAACTTAACTAATGATCAAGTATCATCAAACATGATACAAAAAGTGCACATAAGTATATCACATATACAATGTGCAATCCAAGTGAGAAAAATCCGTTTAAAGTGAACCAATACTAGTTAATGCAAAGTAATATATCAAATATATAATTATACATTAAATCATTAAATCAACACTTGATTCAATGATCCGGTTATATCGCATACAACCGACTAGTATGCAATGCATCGATTTATCGAATCAATGATTCGATAACTAGGTCATATCAAATATAACCATTCGAAACATATATCGCGAGAATGAAATGCGGTATCACATACACGCATTATTCTCGGTCCTGCACATATCTCATATGCGCTCCTATTTCGTTTCGCTTGAGCCAGGAAACCTCTGTGTAGGACTCTAAAGACTCGTCAATACGCCGGTAGCAGATGATGATCATATCAAGCACCCACAAGCCGCAAGCGGTCTGCTAAACGTAACGGCCACCCGGGTATTGAGCGATCAGAAGATCGACGAGCTAGCCCGCTCACACTCCTGCAAATCCGACCAGTAACACTTACCATACAGTCAAGTCTCTTCGTCAGATACGTCGCATATCAAGTCTAGGGGTGGTATACGTCAGACCCCAATAACCCGATAAGTCGTGCTGATATGAGGCTCGTAACGGGTCGAGAAACTACTGGTAACACTTACCAGCAAATCTCTGATCAGCCCTGGCCAGGGACTTCCCTGTTACGGCCAATCGAGCACTGCGCAACATCAACCCCCAATACCGGGAGAGACGAAACCCCTCCTATCGCTCATTGCCTCCATGTGATTCGGGACTGTACCCAAAGACCACCGTTTTGCACGCCCTCATGGACGTGGTAAGGTGGAGATCAAAGCACAGTGGGAATCACACAAGACTCTATGACGATCTCGGGTCTACAGACTAACCTGTACAAGTGTCACCTGAGAACTGCCATCTGACGTGAGGTATAATACCATCTGGGAGTTCTCGGCGAGTCCGTCCAGTGTACCCAGTTTCCACTGAGCACCCGTATACCATCTCTGATGTCAAACACCAATGGATATGGGATCATCCATCGCCCATCACATGGGTCGAGAAGCGTATACGCTAGTCTACTCTGGTAAATCGATGCCCCGTCTCGAGATACCCACGACTAGGGACCTTGAAGGATGTACTTATGGACTACCATGTTCCCACTAGTATGATCTGCATCATAGTCTAGGTAGTCAAGTACAAATCCTAAGGGCTTTACCAACATGTAACTATAAGACAGTATAAAGAGACTAGTGTACATGTTAAGGTAAATATCAACCAGATAGCATACTATCATGTCGAGCAAGAAAGTCATCTCTATATATGTCCAAGCATCCAATATAATATACATAATCTGTACAATACTGGCCTCTAGGGCATACATACAACTAACAATCTCCCACTTGCACTAGGGCCAGCTGCTGTAGTATCTCATACCGAGCATCCCGAAGAGTCTCTCAAACTGTATCTGGGGAATGGCCTTCGTGAGTGGATCCGCCGTGTTGTTCTTCGTGTCAACTCTCCTGACCTCGATCTCTCGGCGATCAACTATCTCCCGGATCAGGTGATACCGCCTCATAATATGCCTGGACCGCTGATGGGACCTGGGTTCCTTGGCCAAAGCCACCGCTCCATTGTTATCGCAATACAAAGGTATTGGATGCTCAACGGATGGAACCACTCCTAGTTCAGTAATGAACTTCTTGATCCAAACAGCTTCTTTAGCAGCATCGTTGGCAGCGATGTATTCAGCCTCCATTGTCGAGTCTGCCACGGTTTCCTGCTTGGAACTCTTCCAGCTAACCGCCCCTCCGTAAAGGGTAAAGACAAAGCCCGACTGCGACTTAGAGTCGTCCTTATCACTCTGGAAGCTGGAATCGGTAAAGGACTCCACTTGGAGTTCTCCGTTACCATACACCAAGAACATATCTCTAGTCCTTCGTAAGTACTTGAGAATGCTCTTCACAGCTGTCCAGTGACTCTCTCCAGGATCAGCTTGATACCTGCTCACTACACTTAGTGAGTATGCTACATCGGGTCTGGTACATAGCATCGCATACATGATAGAGCCTACTGCCGAAGCATAGGGTATCCCTTGCATGCGAGCTCTCTCCAAATCAGTCTTGGGAGACATCTCTTTGGAGAGAGTGACTCCAGAGATCGTGGGCATGTTCCCACGCTTGGACTCTTCCATACTAAACCTCTTTAGTATGGTGTCAATGTACCTGGATTGGGACAATCCCAAAATCCGTTTGGATCTATCTCTATAGATCCTGATTCCCAATATGCAGGAGGCATCACCAAGATCTTTCATTGAGAATCTTTGTGATAAGAAGAGCTTGACCGATTGCAGCATAGGAATATCATTTCCTATCAAGAGTATGTCGTCCACGTATAATACGAGGAAGACAACCTTACTCTCTGCCACCTTCTTGTAGATACAAGGTTCATCTGGATTTTTGACGAAATCAAACTCTTTGATAACGACGTCAAAGCAGATGTTCCAACTCCGCGATGCTTGCTTTAATCCATAAATGGATTTAAGCAGCTTGCACACCTTCCCGCTGCTCCCACTGTCTACGAAGCCCTCTGGCTGAGTCATGTACACGCACTCTTCTAAATCACCATTTAGAAAGGCGGTCTTAACATCCATTTGCCAGATTTCGTAGTCATGAAAGGCAGCAATGGCAAGCATGATTCGGATGGATTTAAGCATAGCCACTGGAGAAAAGGTCTCGTCATAGTCCACACCTGGTCTTTGACGAAAACCTTTTGCTACAAGTCTAGCTTTGAAAGTCTCCACTTTCCCATCTACACCAAGTTTCTTCTTGAAGATCCACTTGCTCCCAATGGGTTTTACCCCTTCAGGAGCAACTTCCAAAGTCCATACTTTGTTGGTGTACATGGAATCCATCTCGGACCGCATAGCATCCAGCCATTTCACTGAGTCCCCACTAGTGATGGCCTGCTCGAAGCTAGTTGGGTCATCATCCTCCATGATGCAATCCTCACTACCACCATCAATGAGAAAACCATAGTATCTCTCAGGTGGATGAGAAACCCTACTAGATCGGCGGAGAGGCTGGGGTTGGTCGGGTACTACCGAATCTTCTGGTTCCACTAAATCTTCAGTTATTGTTTGTGCTTCTGGAACTTCTTCCAGTTCTACCTCAGAGCCACTAATCTCCTTTGCAAGAAATTCCTTTTCTAAAAAGGTGGCATGTTGAGCAACAAACACTTTTTGTTCCTCACTGTGGTAGAAAAAATACCCATAAGAATTCTTTGGATATCCCACAAACTTGCAGAGAACTGACCGTGCCTCGAGCTTGTCCGGATTTTGTCTTTTGACATAGGCCGGACAACCCCATATCTTAACTCGTTTAAAATATGGTCTCTTCCCACTCCATATCTCATATGGTGTGGTAGGTACAGATTTAGATGGAACTTGATTCAATAGATATGCTGCTGTCTCCAACGCATATCCCCAGAAGGAAATAGGTAACTCAGCTGTGCTCATCATAGAGCGCACCATATCTAATAGGGTGCGGTTCCTCCGTTCAGATACACCGTTGTGCTGTGGTGTATATGGAGGAGTCAGCTGAGAGAGAATCCCATTCTCTTTTAGGAAGTCCAGGAATTCATTGCTCAAGTATTCACCTCCTCGATCAGATCGAAGGATTTTAATACTTTTTCCGGTTTGGTTCTCAACTTCTTGTTTATATTCCCTAAATTTCTCAAAAGCTTCTGATTTGTGTTTCATCAGGAACACATACCCGAACCTAGAGAGATCGTCAGTGAATGTAATGAAGTATGAAGAACCATCCCTGGCATGTGTAGACATGGGACCGCATACATCACTATGTTTCAGTCCTAAGAGTTCGGTAACTCTTTCTCCGTGTCCCGTAAACGGAGTCTTGGTCATCTTGCCTTTGAGACATGACTGGCAAGTGTCATAGGATGAAAATTCAAACGGATTTAAATATCCATCTTTATGCAACTTAGCTAGTCGTGTCGCATTGATGTGACCCAGTCTACAATGCCACAAGAAGGATTCATTGAGTTCAGAACTCTTCCTCTTGTGTGTGTTTGTTATGCTCAGAACTGTTGATTGATTTAGAACATAAATGCCATTGCATAACGTGCCTGATCCAACCAACTTTTGGTTATGGAAAATGTTCATAACATTGTCCTGTAATACAAAATTATATCCTTCTTTACTTAGCAAAGAAACCGATATAATGTTGCATATCAGGTTCGGCATGTAATAGCATTCGTTCAGAACCAATGTATTACCAGTTGGTAATACAAGGTGATATTCCCCGACAGTCTTAGCTGCAACAATTGCACCATTTCCGACTCTAATGTCTTTATCACCTTCTCCAAGTTCTCTACCTTTCTTTAGCCCATGTAACTGATTACATATATGGGATCCCGACCCGGTATCCAATACCCAGGACGTAGAGCAAATGGAGAAACAGTTATCAGTAACGAACACACCCGAAGAAAATGCATCAACATGTACTTTCTTCATTCGGGTGGCATGGGAATCCTGGTATTCCCCTATATCCTGTTCAGTCCTATAACTCTTATAGGAAAGAACGGAACCAACGTTCCCCAGCACAGTATAACATGCGGGTTCAGTCAATACATCCATTTTATTATCTTTATTAAGGCATGAAATGGTCGCTACCTGGAGAGAGAGAGAAGAAAACACTTTAGCGTATGCTCGTGCAAGATCAGATTGGTTATTATCTTATCTAATCAGGATGGCTCCCACTGCTTTTTATCAAATCTTCCTCCAAACCCTAAAAGGAAAGACTAGCCGGGATTAATTACACATTACAAGTTCGCCAATCTTTCAGCCAGGCCAGTGTCGGTACTTTGAGGGAGGTCCCCCGTGCTTTCGCACGAACCTAATTACTGTAAACCTCGTTTTCCCAGAGGCGTAACCTCGTTAACACCTTTCTTGACACCTACTTGATCGGCTAATTGCACTGTGTAAAACTCTCCCAGGAGTAACTCTTACTCGCAGCGGGTATCGGGATCCAACTATCTCATAGAAGGTATGCAATCTCATTGCAAATTTCAACACTTGAAATTCCCGATAATATTTTGCCCCGAACGATCTATGACCTTGACAAGGTCAACAAACCATAGACCGCAAGTCAAGTTCAACCCGTCATTTCTTGATTGAATCAAACCCACCCGCACGACCCTTGACAAGGTCAACAAGGCCGTACGACTACCCTAACTCAATCTGCATCATATGCATAAGCAGATAAATACTGGTTAGCTACCGCACACTGCGCCTTGACAAGGTCAACAAACGCAGCACGAATACTAAACAGGACTTATCTGAAATGACGGAGGGCTACGCAGGTTTTTCATAAAAACCATGAGCGTAATGAACTTGATATCGTTGTAGAATCAAATGAAGTTTTGAAATGGAGTGATTTTGAGGCTTTTCTAGTTTTGCTAAAGGAGTCACTCCCGGTGAAGGGATCTCGGTCCTTTCCTCGTTGAATGAGGTGCGGGATATATCATATATATCGCTATGCAAAGCAAAAACCCAAAAGCAGTCAAAAACCAAACCGAGTGTGTAGCATCTGCCAGTTATTGCTAAAGGAGTCACTCCCGGTGAAGGGATCTCGGTCCTTTCCTCATCGAATAAGGTGCAGGGTATATCATATATACCGCTATGCAAAGCAAGAACTATAGCTACCTGTTTTATTTTAAAATTCGATTCTACAACATCTTAGGTTTCTTATCTTTCATTAATCACATTAATGAAGTCCCATCATTTAATACCTAAACATCACAGATAGATATGACGTACACTTATGCCATCCGCATTCGCCTCGATGTCCCCTCGTGCACCGTTAGGTTAGGTAACTAACGACAGAGCAGGGCAGGGCTAGCGCGGGTGTAAAACATAAGTAACGTCTATATAATATATCATATATACTATATACTATATCCATCACAGAGTCACAACTCAGATATCGCAGCAGAATAAACATATGAAATATTGGATATACTAGGACGTCCGTGTTTTCAATACGAGCCAGTATAAAACACGGATTCCACGGTCGTGATGAATAGCCAATCCCACACCCCTAGACCCCTACGAGAGCGGCAAGCAACCCTGCCAATTCTAGGGTTAGGAGACCCAGACTCGACTCCTCGAGTTGGTCTCCCACTGGACCCCAGAACCCGGTTACTTGTGCTCCCCTCCTTGGGTCTATCCTAGTGCAGAAAAGTAAATAATATACAAAGGGTGACAACTCCCGCATCCTGGAAGTGCCTCGAATAAAAGAATATTACATACAAGTTTTTACATGAATGAAAATGAAAAACACTCATCTCACATAAAAACCCCCGGCTATTCAAACACGGCGATCCAATATAACATATCCAGCAACACATAACATCACATGTCATCAACGTAAGTAAGTATGCATACCCCAATTGTCGTTGATGTATAGCAACGAAACCGGCGATATGAACATACTACACTTACGGTCACAGAAAAGAAAGTGTAAAACTACAACAATTGGAATCCGCAACTACTTTAGACATCACATGCCTAACAGTTACAAACCCCGCATTTTAGTCTCATTATCGAAAACTCTTTTCAATATCATATGGGACTAAATTGCTAGATTTATAACATTCATTTAGTTATCACATAACTACTTGTGAATTCCAATTATTGTATCCAATTCCGGATAAATAGAATATATCAAACTTTCCGATCGAACATTCGAACACCCAAGTTTTCCCGACACCGATCAACACATGAAATAGGTTCAAAGACATTCACTTCATACCTCAGTACCAACGGTCCAGCCGTAGAAGGGTCAAGCCAACGCCTCACATGTGGCACGCCGTACTGCCCCAAACCCGAAGGTTCAAAGGGCAGTTCAAGACGGTCACATAATCGAGTTAAGGTTTGTGTCTTCTAGAGGGACCATCGCGTTACTTGCACTACTCAGAACGTCTTTTAACCACACAATAATCCAACACTTGGATATTTTGGCAGGGGAAAACCTGGGTATTTATATCCGGTCGAACTCTTTAACATATTCTACAGTTATCTGGAAAAACACTTAGACAAAGTTTGATATTCCGATCGAATTCATCGATTCCCAATATAACTCCAGAGCACTCAACCCTTAAATATTGAAAAAACCCAGATTTATGAAAATGTCCAGAGAGCTATAAAGTATTTGGGTTTCGTGTTCGTTCGGACTTCAAACATCGTCGGGACTTCGCCTAAGGCTCTAGCTAGGCTCTGATACCAGTGAAAGGTTCCTAGGCACCCTAGTGGGTTCTCACAAGGCATCGAACATGCCATATTAGAATTTTTAGTGCCGAGAAACCCTAGACTACGGATCTTTAACTAGATGTTTAGGCGAAATAGAAAGCTAGTTAACAGTTAACTACTGGGATACGGAAATTACAACCTTTGTAGATCCGGATATCCACCTCCATAGCTCCGCAACTTCGTCTCCTCGCTGTCCTTCATGAATCCTTGACTCGATCATCGGCTTCATCGGGAAAGAAAGCGGAATAGCTCGTCGGCTTTGTGTCAAAGACGATCTACGTCGAGGTTGCACAAACTCAAGCTCCGACTTCACAAACTTGTGAAACTTGTGAAGTAAACACCCAAAACAACTTGGCAAGAGGTAGAGGGTGAAGAAATAGGAGGTGGGTTCACTTTGGATTTGGATTTAACTCACTAAAGCTCAAGTTGCCATTGGAGTAGCAAGCTTGAAGAAGAAGAAGAAGATGAGCTCAAGAAAAGAATTATGATAAGTCTTATGATAAAAATAAATATAAATCAAATACTTATCATAACTTGAACTAGGGTTAAGTGTAGAGAATTAACCATGGTCACTTTGATGGGTTAGGGTTAAGCATGAAGATAAGGATGGTTAGCAAAGTCAAAGCTTCATGAAGCTTCAACATAAAACAAACTTAGCCACCATTCTTATCATAACTTATTTCAAATAAATAAATGAATAAATAAATAAATAAACAAATATGCAAAACCCTAATTATCAATTAACCATGGATTAATTCTATAAACTTAACTAATGATCAAGTATCATCAAACATGATACAAAAAGTGCACATAAGTATATCACATATACAATGTGCAATCCAAGTGAGAAAAATCCGTTTAAAGTGAACCAATACTAGTTAATGCAAAGTAATATATCAAATATATAATTATACATTAAATCATTAAATCAACACTTGATTCAATGATCCGGTTATATCGCATACAACCGACTAGTATGCAATGCATCGATTTATCGAATCAATGATTCGATAACTAGGTCATATCGAATATAACCATTCGAAACATATATCGCGAGAATGAAATGCGGTATCACATACACGCATTATTCTCGGTCCTGCACATATCTCATATGCGCTCCTACTTCGTTTCGCTTGAGCCAGGAAACCTCTGTGTAGGACTCTAAAGACTCGTCAATACGCCGGTTGCAGATGATGATCATATCAAGCACCCACAAGCCGCAAGCGGTCTGCTAAACGTAACGGCCACCCGGGTATTGAGCGATCAGAAGATCGACGAGCTAGCCCGCTCACACTCCTGCGAATCCGACCAGTAACACTTACCATACAGTCAAGTCTCTTCGTCAGATACGTCGCATATCAAGTCTAGGGGTGGTATACGTCAGACCCCAATAACCCGATAAGTCGTGCTGATATGAGGCTCGTAACGGGTCGAGAAACTACTGGTAACACTTACCAGCAAATCTCTGATCAGCCCTGGCCAGGGACTTCCCTGTTACGGCCAATCGAGCACTGCGCAACATCAACCCCCAATACCGGGAGAGACGAAACCCCTCCTATCGCTCATTGCCTCCATGTGATTCGGGACTGTACCCAAAGACCACCGTTTTGCACGCCCTCATGGACGTGGTAAGGTGGAGATCAAAGCACAGTGGGAATCACACAAGACTCTATGACGATCTCGGGTCTACAGACTAACCTGTACAAGTGTCACCTGAGAACTGCCATCTGACGTGAGGTATAATACCATCTGGGAGTTCTCGGCGAGTTCGTCCAGTGTACCCAGTTTCCACTGAGCACCCGTATACCATCTCTGATGTCAAACACCAATGGATATGGGATCATCCATCGCCCATCACATGGGTCGAGAAGCGTATACGCTAGTCTACTCTGGTAAATCGATGCCCCGTCTCGAGATACCCACGACTAGGGACCTTGAAGGATGTACTTATGGACTACCATGTTCCCACTAGTATGATCTGCATCATAGTCTAGGTAGTCAAGTACAAATCCTAAGGGCTTTACCAACATGTAACTATAAGACAGTATAAAGAGACTAGTGTACATGTTAAGGTAAATATCAACCAGATAGCATACTATCATGTCGAGCAAGAAAGTCATCTCTATATATGTCCAAGCATCCAATATAATATACATAATCTGTACAATACTGGCCTCTAGGGCATACATACAACTAACAGAACTAACCTGTACACATGTCACCAGGTAACTGCTATCTGACGCTAGGTATAAATACCAACTAGCAGGTTCCCGCCGAGTCCTGTCCGGTGTACTCATAACCCAATGAGCACCTGTATACATCTTAGGTGATCCAACTGACACCAGTGGCTTGTGAGACCGGCCACCGCCCCCTCGTCGGGGTCTCGACTCTATACACTAGTCTACTCTAGAGTTTCGATGCCCTGTCTCGAAACTTCCACGACTAGGGACCACTTTTAAGGATGTGCTTATGGACTACCCAACTCTCACGTATATGATCGCCATCATATTGTTGGTAGTCAATCAAGATCCTAAGGGCTCTATCAACGTGTAATAGTGATCAGTCACCTGAACCTATACACGACTGATAAAGGCAAACCAGATAGCATACTATCATCTCGAGTAAGACTGTCCTACCGGTATAGGTCCTCCCTCAATCATTGCAATCACGTACCTGCGATCCAATAATTGACTTTAAGGGCACTATATCCAACACATGCTAGTTGGTATTATACCTGATGTCAGATAGCAGTTCCCTGGTGACATGTATATAGGTTAGTTCATCGACCTGAGATCGTCATTTTTCTCGTGTGAGTTCCCACTGTGCTTTGATTACTACCCTAACACGGCTCAAAGGAGTCATGCAAACAGGTTTTAGTTGGGTACAGTCCCGAGCGACATTAAGGCAAGTGAGCGGATCGACAGGGGATTCGTCTCTCCCGGTATTGGGGGTGAGGTCGCGCTGTGTCTAGGAGAGCCATTACACATAGCCCTCAGCCGAGGCAGGAGATTTACTGGTAGGTATTCCAGTAGTATCTCAGGGTGTTCTAGGCTACACTCCGACACGACTTATACCGCTTTTGTGGATTTGACTTTTACCCACCCTCTAGGTCCGCCATGCGATGCTCATAGACGAACAGACCAGACTGTACGGATATTGTCACTGATAGGCTCAGTAGGGTGTCAGGATGAGTTCGCTCATCGACCTCCCTTTTGGTCAATACCTGGTAGCCCGTTACGTACGGCTAATATCTCTGACGTGCTAGTGGTTAAATCCACAGCCAAAGTATTGATGAGTCTTTAGAGTCCCCCACAGACGGTTTCTCAAGTTTCGGGCGAAACGATGTAGAGGCCGTATGATACATGAAAGGGTCCGATCATATACGTGCAGTAGTGCACGGATCATGATCGGACGGATCATACTAGTAGCCTTTGGTTTAAGCCGGATCCTAGTATTAGATTTGTTGGATTACTTTAGTCTCGTCGCATTCGCATTCAGTCGGAATGCGGATGCAGGTATGTATATACAGGTAAGGGGTATCCTTGTGATCCATCACGAGTTTACTTTAGATGTTGCCGTATCCTTTTATTGTTGCAAACATTTGGATTAATGTTTGCATATGGAAATTATGAGCTAGAAGCCATCATTTTGTGCATTAAATGATACATGTACTTCATTGGTGACTCATGGTATCATTTCTTGTGCAAATGTAACCTTTTATGATGGATGTGTGGGTTGAAATGAGAGAAGGAGAGATAAGGGCAGCCATGTATGAGGGCGAACTCTTGTATTTTTCATTCTTCTCACTCTCTCATTTTATTACACATATCACAAAAGAAAAGAGAGAGGAAAACTTCTTCTTCTTCCTCTAGCTCATTATTTCCATCAATGGCAACACCTCTAACCTCCATCCAAATGAATCGATGCAAGAGACAAAGTGATCACAAACATTCTCTACATCACCTTGGACACGTCGGCTAGCACACTTCATGCCCGAGTTGCTTCGAATGAAGCCGGAGCCCGTAAAAAGACTCGTAGATGTGGTGCCCTATCCGACCAGGAGATTGAGACTGGAGTTGCCGCGAGGAGCTTCGAATTATGGCCAAAGACTGAAGGACACGGATCGATCGGTATAGCTTTCCAACCCTCTCTCTAGATAGCTATTTGTAGGTTAATGGTTCAATCTGGGTTTTAAGCTTACGATAGCGCCGGTTTTCAAGATAAGAAAAATTTTCGTTCCGCATTTTGGCCTTGGAAAGACGGCCGGGGCGCTACCATAGTCTTACATGGTATCAAAGCAATTCCATTAACCTTTACTATCTTGCTCTAACGTGTTTAAAATATCGATCGAACGAATTTTCTAAAAACTGCATTTCCTAGTCACAGTTTCTGTCGAATTTTTTCTGTGGTCAAAAAATTATTTGGTGTGCTGCAGAAAATCAGGCAGGGTTTTTTAGGAGCACTATAGAAATTTGGTAACATGATCCAACAGTAACGCCGCGGAACCGCGGCCCTACCCCCTTTTGGCCGCGGTTCCGCCGCCATTCTGAGGCTTCACTGCACCAAATTTCTTCAGTACGTCTCTGACTTGGAAAAGGGGTTTCTGGTAATTTTATTTTGGGCCCAAATTTATTTGAGTGCTGGGTATTGTGCTTGGGGCCCACTTCGGGAATTTTTGTCGATCGAAAATTTTAAACATGTTAGTTCACAGTATTTACATTATATCTGCGACCGTGAATGTCATTTGATCGGTAAATCTTGTCTAATTGCTATAGTTCTTTTAGTCGGATTTGCGAACGTGACATTCATGTTGATGTTCTGTGTTGTGCTGTGATGTTGCGGATTTGTCATGGTGGATAGCCTGGATGCAATCGTAGTACAGTTTGGTTGTATTTGTACATTTGATATTGCGGGGCGAGCGTCCGACATGTGGACTGGTGTCACTGCCTGTTTGTATATTATTCTTTTGGGGCACGACCGGGCTGAGGTCGATATACCCGTTGTATATTTTACTTTATGTACTAGGATTACCCCACGGTGGGGTGCATGGATAACCAGGTTCTAGAGGGAAACGTGCCCGTATCTCATGGCTTTGAGAGGGAGGGGGATTCACTCTAGAATTGGCGGGCTATTCGCCGCACTCGTAGGGGGTATAGGTTGACCCAAGGATAGGTGCTCAAGTTACCGAATTCCGTGAAGTGCTGGGTGGTCCATTCACTTTGTTGAAGGGGCCTGCCTCGCTTCAGCTTTTGGCAGGTAACTTGCCGCGCCCGTAGGGGTCTAGGTCTTTGTAACGTTTTAGAAATCGTTTTGCGAATTTTCCCGTTTTAGGGCAAAATTGTCGGTTTTTCCCGCTTTAACCCGATTTCGATCAAACGACCGTATAAGCTTACCGACACCTAATTTGGCCAAAATAAAGCTTGTGCGCGAACTTTGGAAGTATTTGGGAGGTTTTGGTTCATATAGATTTTTTCCCAAATAAAATATTATTTTAAGCGGTATTTTGTGCACGTAAATCAGGAAAATTTTTATTTTGTGAATAAATTAATTTTGTCACTAGAATTATTTTAGAAGGTTCTTTTTAAATATCTAGATTTTTTTTGGTGACTAATGGTTTTGTTTTAAAAAGAAAAGAAAAGAGTGAAAGGTGGCAAAATAGCATTATTTTATATTAATTACACTCTTTCCTAGCTATTTCCTCATAAATTATTCACAAAAATACCCCCCCATCATCCTTGGCCGACCCACATCCCTCCATTTCTGTCCAAAACATTTCCAAACTCATTTCTCTCTCATTTTCTTTTGAAAACACAAAAATAAATCCAAAAATAAATCCAAAAATTCCTATATAAATATTAAACCATTTTTCCTTCACTAATCCTTCATGGATCTTCATCAAAGCTTGATTTTTGGAGGCTAAAGTGATGGATCTAATTTCTTTTTGGTGTTCTTGAGGAGGTATAATTTCTTACCTCAATCCATAATTAATTGCTTTAATTTTTAACTAGCTAATTTAGTTAACTATTTAAGTGCTTAGTTTAGCATTTAATTCATGATTAATTCATTATATTAGGTTTAAGAAATTCATGTTAGGGTTAAATTTTGATTAAGTGATTAGTGTTTAATTCAAGTGTTAAATTGTGTTTTGGAAAAGAATAATCTAGTAGAAAGTGTTAAAATTTGCTAATAAGCATTTTGTTTAATTAAGCAAAATTGCTTACTAGATTTTTTCTAAAACATAATTAGCGAGTGTTAAAAATATAGGATTGGTTTAGATAGCTTAGTAAAGCTATTTTTAAGGTATTTGTAATTGTTAGATTTGTGTTATCTTGAATCTAGTGCGATATATTGCGATAGGTTGCTTATTAGATTTCGGGGTTTTCCGACGTAGGGTTCGTTTGGTTGTTGCGAGGTTATATCCAGTGTATTCCTTGTAATTTTTGTGTTGTGGTGCGCGATCTGGACGATCGGGGTCCAGAATTGGTGTTTTGTAGTTTAGCGACCCCAATTAGGGTTTTGGCCGGTATCGTGCGCGATAGATGCGCTAAGCGCGCAGTGTAATTTTCCGGGCGTTTTCGTTGTCTTTTCGTCATTTTAGGATATTTAGCTTATGTGTTGTATTTATGAAATTTTAGGTTCGCAAGCAGGGATTTCAGGTTCTGCGGACAAGGGGAAGCAGGTGGTCGGATTTTCTTAGCTCGAGACCATCGGTGAGTAGATTTAACATCTACGGGGAAATCGCCCGTATGACGTTATGCGTCGGGGCGAATATGATATGATAGCTGCATGTATTTGCATAGTACTTACTTTCATATGAATATCATTGCATAGCATTATTTGTTGTACTTGACTCGTACCTTTAGATATAACACATTACTGACGGTTCATGTTGCACGAGCACTAAATTGTATGCTACACCCACACCGTCTGTAATTGCCATGACATCCATAAACACCTACATATGTGATATGATACTGGATAGGAATGATTAGAGTAGTAACTCTTATTCTATTGTGCATATGAAATACTGTGGGCACATACATACGTGATATTGCATTGGGCAGGAATAGTTAAGGTAGTGAACCTTATTCCACTTCACTTATATCTTGCAATAATTACCTATACATCATACATACATATTGACATGTACACCCTCGTACTTGATTACATGTAGATACTTAAACCCTGCTACATTTACATGTACACTTCATATGATACTGCATTTATTTTCGAAGGAATTGGGAACCGCATGATATGTTTTTAAAGCTAGATTCAATTTAAAGAGCGGTTTTCCCTTTATATGCTCATATTGATGTTTTATGTTGCATATATCAGTTTTATATGGATTTTACGCATTGAGATATGGATTTCATATGATTTATGGATTTGAGAACCGTGGGGGATATTTTCAAGAAAACTTTGTATTGTTTGAAAAACCCGGTTTCTCTTGATATGATATTTGATGCGTCCACCATGTGATTTCTCGGTTCTGAGATTTGGCTTGTGATACCCGATTCGAGGAGCGGGATGCACCGTCTGCGGGTACATGGTGGACCCGGTATGGTACCCCGGGGTGAGTGGTGATTTCGTGGTGTAGACGATAAACCTGACGGTGGGACCACTACCTACCGGTGATTGTATTTGGACTCGACGGTTATCATGGAGATACCGACCGGAGTGAGGTATGACATATCGTCAGGGCTAGTCATGGTGACAGCGCCTGAGTTATGAGGATTTACGTGTCGATGCTAGACACGGGTTTCATGATGTTTCGAGTGTCGGTGTTTGACACTCAGGTTTTCGTGAGACATACAGGATGTGAGGGCCGATCTGAGGATGCGGTGCCTGAGGATTTGGGATTTGATGTGTCGGTGAGGGACACTGATGTTTTTCCATGCTGATGATGTTTGCATGAGATTTTATATTACATTATCCCACACTTAGGTTTATGTTGATATGCATTGTTTCATGTAGTTGTAGTACCCTGATGATGTACCTTTACATGATTATTGTATATTCACTTATCATACTTATTCTATCGGATTACTTGTGATAGATAGATCGCTGTTCGTGCATACTTGCGATTACAGTATGATGTTATTTACTATTCACGAGTTGGCAACTCACCCCCGTTGTGCCACAGTGTTGTGCAGGACTTACCCTCTGAGTAGTCGCGGCAGGGCATCTTTTCATCTCTACTTTTGCGGATACCGCTACGGTTGGCTGTGAAGCCTTGCTTTTAGGTGGGTTGCGGTTATCTGTTTGTACTTTGTATATTTTTTGTTGGATCTAGTATTCTCCATCTACCACTATGTTGTATATGACTTAGAGACGACTTGTGAGGATTCAGTGTTATTTTGTGGTGTCTTTGGGTGCCGTGCCCGTGGGAGCCGGTTTTATTGAAAAGTTTTACTTCTTTATGCAGTTTCCTTTTATATTTCTTCGCTTCGGCGTCGTATATATGTTGTGGTGGTTGTCTCCGCCGTTGGGCATGATTTGCTCCCGTTTGGGATGCTTTTATTATTATCTATGTTGTACCCGTTTTCGGGGTTAGTTTTTTACAAAGGAGGTGCTGCCAAAATTTTTAAGAACGAAAACTAAACTTAAAGAATTTTTACTTGAAAATTTTCGAATGTTTAAAACTATGTTTTTCTCCGTTGATCCAGTTTTGGGTGGTTTAGATTTCTGGGTTTCGGCTTACTTAAGTTGCGTGCGCCTTTAGACGTTACGTAGTTTAAGTGCCGGTTACTGGCCAAATTTGGGTCGTGACAAAGTTGGTATCAAAGCGCTATGTTTTTACCTTTCGGAGTGTAGGATGACCTTGGTATGATGGAGTAGGTAGCTTGAGCAGAGTGACGTAGCGTGTGTATGTTCCGCGGCATACTTACGACACGGTACTCCGCCTAAGTGACCTTAGGACTTATTGATTGAAATTCCTTCCGTGATTGATATACATCTTTGTGATTCGATTTCCGTTTCCTTATCGAATCTTGTTTCAATTTCCAGCCTATATGCCGCCGAAGACTACGAGGGCACAGAGAGCGGCCGCGAGGGCCGAGGCCAGAGTCGACTCGTCTGAGGCGAGGGTTGACCACGGTGATACGCCTGTGGTACCGGAGCACATTGCTATGATTCGAGCAGGTATGAAGGATCTGCGCCAGATTGTGGGGAACTTAGTAGAGGCCATTCGAGCATAGGGGCAGGCTGTTGTTCCACCCGTTGCAGGGACCACGATGGTACCTACTGATCCGGCAGTCAAAGTTTCATCTCCAGAGGTTATTACCGTGTCACTGACGGAGTTCATGAGGCTGAGGCCTCCGGTGTTTACTGGCACAGATGTTACTGAGGATCCGCAGTCGTTCATCGACCGGATGGCCAGGATTTGTCGCTCACTCCGATGCTCCGACGAGAGATGGGTAGAGTTTGCGAGTTTCCGGCTGGAGGGTATGGCCCAGAAGTGGTGTGAGTCGTTGGAGAGGGGCAGAGCCACTGGTCTTCCTCCTATGACCTGGGCAGAGTTTGTGACGTCGTTTCTTGCCCGTTTTCTTCCCCCGAGCGTCAGGGATGCGCGAGCGCGCAGATTTGAGTCGTTACGTCAAACGCCGGGGATGACGGTGTCCGATTATGATGTTTTGTTTACTGAGCTGTCGGTGTATGCTCCGTACCTGGTGGCGACTGAGGAGATGAGGGTGAAGAGGTTTGTTCGAGGCCTGCTTACCCAGTTGTTCCTAGCCATCAGCATTCAGCATTGCGACACGTATGCGGCAGCTGTCGATGCAGCCCTATTGGTGGAGGAGCGTCTAGCTGAGTCATCGGTTGTTCCAGAACCGAAGAGGAATCATACGGATGAGCCAGCACGGGGACCGAGGTTTGGCCGCAAAGGCAGAGTTCCTTCAGACTCGGGGAGTAGCAGAGACGTGGGACGTGGCCAGTTATTCAGTTCTTATTCCTAGGAGGGCCAGCGACCGTCTTATGGATGCTTCGGTTGTGGCAGTTTGCAGCATCTTGTTCGGAATTGTACTGTGGTGCGTCAGAGAGGGCCAGCAGTACCGCAGGTTACCTTACCACCTTCTCCGCCTCAGAGAGCGTTGCCTCTTATTCCTGTTGTTGCGCTGCGTCAGACTCCTACTCAGAGAGGTCGTGGTCACGGTGGTTTTGTGCCGAGAGGACGAGGTGGCAGAGGCAGAGGACAGCCAGTAGCCGGTAGAGGGCAGGCACGGGTTTTTGCCTTGACTCACCAGGACGCTCAGGTGTCCAATGCTGTGGTTTCAGGTACCCTTTCCTTATGTTCTTTGGATGCACATGTTCTTTTCGATCCGGGATCTACGTATTCGTATGTTTCTACGCACTTCGCGCCGAGGTTAGGCCGAGAGTCGTGTTTGCTGGATCAGCCGCTAGTAGTGACTACTCCTATGGGAGAGTCGTTTGTTGCGCGGCACGTGTTTCGATCATGTGTTGTCCGCTTAGGAGACAGAGATCTGTCCGACGACTTGATACTTCTTGAGATGTTGGACTTCGACGTTCTGTTGGGCATGGATTGGCTAGCTACTTGCTATGCGTCCGTGGACTGCCGTGAGAAGACAGTTAGATTTTGTTTTCCCGGCGAGCCAGTGTTGGTTGTGCAGGGAGACCGTGGTGTCGCCCCTCACAGTTTGGTTTCTGTTCTGTGCGCTAGACGGCTTTTGAGGAGGGGATGTCAGGGATTCTTGGCTTTCATTCATGATACTGGAGTTACGGTGGAGTCGTTGGACCAGGTTTCTACCATGTGAGAATTTCCCGATGTCTTTCCCGATGAGTTACCTGGGTTGCCGCCAGAGCGCGATATTGAGTTTTGCATTGATCTGATTCCTGGCACGGAGCCTATTTCTATACCGCCTTATCGGATGGCTCCGGCAGAGCTTAGAGAGCTTAAAGATCAATTGCAAGAGTTGCTTGTTTTGGGACTTGTGCGTCCGAGTTTTTCGCCGTGGGGAGCTCCTGTTCTGTTCGTCAAGAAGAAGGACAGCAGTTTGAGGCTATGTGTGGATTATCGTCAGTTGAACCGAGTTACGGTGCGGAACAGGTATCCTTTACCCCGCATTGACGATTTATTTGATCAGCTCCAGGGTGCGAAACATTTTTCGAAGATTGATTTGCGTTCGGGTTATCATCAGTTGCGGGTTCGGAATGATGACATTCCGAAGACTGCTTTTCGTACGCGCTATGGGCATTATGAGTTTTTGGTGATATCGTTCGGACTCACCAATGCGCAAGCAGCGTTCATGGATCTGATGAACCGGATTTTCAGGCCGTTCCTCGACCAGTTCATTATAGTGTTTATTGATGACATACTGGTCTACTCTAGGAGTCATGAGGAGCATGAGCAGCACTTGAGGATTACTTTGCAGATATTGAGAGAGCACCGGCTGTATGCTAAATTCTCAAAGTGCGCATTTTGGCTTGATAGAGTTGACTTCCTGGGTCATGTGGTGACTGGTGATGGTATTCTTGTGGACCCGAGGAAGATCGAGGCTGTACAGCTTTGGCCCAGACCTGTATCGGTGACGGAGGTCCGCAGCTTTTCGGGCTTAGCTGGTTATTATCGCCGTTTTGTGCAGGATTTCTCGAGTATCGCTGCACCGCTGACTAGACTGACCCGGAAGGGGATTCCTTTTCTCTGGACTGATGCGTGCGAGCAGAGTTTTCAGCAGTTGAAGACTCGGTTGACGACAGCACCAGTTCTTTCTTTACCTTCTGGATCGGGCGGCTATGTTGTTTATTGTGATGCTTCTCGAGTGGGGCTCGGCTGTGTTTTGATGCAGCATGATAGGGTGATTGCATATGCTTCTAGGCAGCTGAAGAAGCACGAGCTGAATTACCCCACTCACGATCTTGAGATGGCAGCGGTAGTCTTTGCGTTGAAGATTTGGAGACACTACTTGTACGGAGAGTCGTGTCAGATCTTCACGGATCACAAGAGTTTGAAGTATATCTTCCAGCAGCGAGATCTGAACCTGAGACAGCGCCGATGGATGGAGCTAGTGAAGGATTATGATTTTGAGATCCTTTATCACCCGGGCAAGGCGAATGTCGTAGCTAATGCTTTGAGTCGTAGGCCCGTGGGTAGCTTGTCCCAGTTGAGCGCAGTTCAGTGTCAGTCTTCTGCAGATTGGCGGCTCTTGTGTGATAGTAGAGTGCAGTTCGAGTTCACTTCCGCTGGGGGACAGCTTGCTCATGTCCGCGCCCGTCCACTTATTTTTTATCGTATCCGTAAGGCGCAGCCCAGTGATGCCTGTTTGATTGAGATTCTTGAGCTTGTTCGGCAGGGAAGAGTTTCAGAGTTCATGATTGATGACCAGGGTGTACTACGATGCGGGACTCGCTTGTGTGTACCAGATGTTGATGGGTTGAGACGCGAGATCCTAGAGCAGGCACATCAGTCGGCCTTTAGCGTTCATCCACGTTCCACCAAGATGTACCGTGACTTGAGGGACTTCTACTGGTGGGAAGGGATGAAGCGTGATATATCGGACTTCGTTTCGAGGTGCCTGACTTGTCAGCAAGTCAAGGCTGAGCATCAGAGACCGGCTGGAGAGTTGCAGCCTTTACCCGTTCCGGAGTGGAAATGGGAGCAGATTTCCATGGACTTCATTGTGGGTCTACCGAGGACCAGTCGAGGGTATGACTCTATTTGGGTTATCGTAGACCGGTTGATGAAAGCGGCTCACTTTCTTCCGGTGAAGACCACTTTCGGTTATGCTCAGTATGCTCAGTTATACATAGATGAGATTGTGCGTTTGCACGGTGTTCCCAAATGCATAGTATCCGACAGAGGCACCCAGTTTACTAGCCGTCTTTGGCAGAAGCTTTGGGTACCCGGCTGAGTTTTAGTACCGCTTTTCATCCACAGACCGATGGCCAGTCGGAGCGGACTATACAGACTGTGGAAGATATGCTCCGTGCATGTGTGCTTGATTTTGGTGGCAGTTGGGATCGTCACTTGCCGTTGATTGAGTTCTCCTACAACAACAGCTTTCAGGAGACTATTCAGATGGCACCTTTTGAGGCTTTATATGGTAGGAAGTGTCGATCGCCAGTCTGTTGGACCAAGCTTAGTGAGAGTTTGGTTTTGGGACCCCAGCTAGTTCAGGAGACCACGGAGAAGATCCAGCTGATTCAGGATAGGATGAGAGCAGCCCAGTGCAGGCAGAAGTCTTATGCCGACCGTCGTCGTCGCAGACTTGAGTTCGCAGTGGGGGATCATGTATTCCTGAGGATTTCTCCGATGAAGGGCGTTATGCGATTTGGGAAGAGAGGGAAGCTCAGTCCCAGATTTGTAGGTCATTTCGAGATCCTTGAGCGAGTGGGTTCTGTTGCGTATCGTTTGGCGCTCCCGCCCAGTTTTCCGGATGTTCACCCTGTTTTTCTTGTGTCGATGCTTCGTAGATACCTTCATGATCCTTCTCACACGATTCAGCACGAGGTCGTTCAGCTTGAGCGCGATCTTTCGTTCATCGAGCAGCCGGTAGTTATTTTGGATCGCAAGGTGAAGAAACTTCGGTCAAAGGTCTTGCCATCTGTGAAGGTTCTTTGGCGTAGCCCGACTAGTGAGGAGATCACTTGGGAGGCCTAGAGCGAGATGCGGAAGAAATTCCCTCATCTTTTTGAAGGTACGCTTAGTATGAAATTTTAATTCGGGGACCGAATTTCTATAAGGAGGGGAGATTGTAACGTTTTAGAAATCGTTTTGCGAATTTTCCCGTTTTAGGGCAAAATTGTCGGTTTTTCCCGCTTTAACCCGATTTCGATCAAACGACCGTATAAGCTTACCGACACCTAATTTGGCCAAAATAAAGCTTGTGCGTGAACTTTGGGAGTATTTGGAAGGTTTTGGTTCAGATAGATTTTTTCCCAAATAAAATATTATTTTAAGCGGTATTTTGTGCACGTAAATCGGGAAAATTTTTATTTTGTGAATAAATTAATTTTGTCACTAGAATTATTTTAGAAGGTTCTTTTTAAATATCTAGATTTTTTTTGGTGACTAATGGTTTGGTTTTAAAAAGAAAAGAAAAGAGTGAAAGGTGGCAAATTAGAATTATTTTATATTAATTACACTCTTTCCTAGCTATTTCCTCACAAATTATTCACAAAAATACCCCCCCATCATCCTTGGCCGACCCACATCCCTCCATTTCTGTCCAAAACATTTCCAAACTCATTTCTCTCTCATTTTCTTTTGAAAACACAAAAAGAAATCCAAAAATTCCTATATAAATATTAAACCATTTTTCCTTCACTAATCCTTCATGGATCTTCATCAAAGCTTGATTTTTGGAGGCTAAAGTGATGGATCTAATTTCTTTTTGGTGTTCTTGAGGAGGTATATTTTCTTACCTTAATCCATAATTAATTGCTTTAATCTTTAACTAGCTAATTTAGTTAACTATTTAAGTGCTTAGTTTAGCGTTTAATTCATGATTAATTCATTATATTTGGTTTAGGAAATTCATGTTAGGGTTAAATTTTGATTAAGTGATTAGTGTTTAATTCAAGTGTTAAATTGTGTTTTGGAAAAGAATAATCTAGTAAAAAGTGTTAAAATTTGCTAATAAGCATTTTGTTTAATTAAGCAAAATTGCTTACTAGATTTTTTCTAAAACATAATTAGCGAGTGTTAAAAATATAGGATTGGTTTAGATAGCTTAGTTAAGCTATTTTAAGGTATTTGTAATTGTTAGATTTGTGTTATCTTGAATCTAGTGCGATATATTGTGATAGGTTGCTTACTAGATTTCGGGGTTTTCCGACGAAGGGTTCGTTTGGTAGTTGCGAGGTTATATCCAGTGTATTCCTCGTAATTTTTGTGTTGTGTTGCGCGATCGGGACGATCGAGGTCCAGAATTGGTGTTTTGTAGTTTAGCGACCCCAATTAGGGTTTTGGCCGGTATCGTGCGCGATAGATGCGCTAAGCGCGCAGTGGGATTTTCCGGGCGTTTTCGTCGCGTTTCGTTGTCTTTTCGTCATTTTAGGATATTTAGCTTATGTGTTGTATTTATGAAATTTTAGGTTCGCAAGCAGGGATTTCAGGTGCTGCGGACAAGGGGAAGCAGGTGGTCGGATTTTCTTAGCTCGAGACCATCGGTGAGTAGATTTAACATCTACGGGGAAATCGCCCGTATGGCGTTATGCGTCGGGGCGAATATGATATGATAGCTGCATGTATTTGCATATTAGTTACTTTCATATGAATGTCATTGCATAGCATTATCTGTTGTACTTGACTCGTACCTTTAGATATAACACATTACTGACGGTTCATGTTGCACGACCACTAAATTGTATGCTACACCCACACCGTCTGTAATTGCCATGACACGCACAAACACCTACATATGTGATATGATAGTGGATAGGAATGATTAGAGTAGTAACTCTTATTCTATTGTGCATATGAAATACTGTGGGCACATACATACGTGATATTGCATTGGGCAGGAATAGTTAAGGTAGTGAACCTTATTCCACTTCACTTATATCTTGCAATAATTACCTATACATCATGCATACATATTGACATGTACACCCTCGTACTTGATTACATGTAGATACTTAAACCCTGCTACACTTACATGTACACTTCATATGATACTGCATTTATTTTTGAAGGAATTGGGAACCGCATGATATGTTTTTAAAGCTAGATTCAATTTAAAGAGCGGTTTTCCCTTTATATGCTCATATTGATGTTTTATGTTGCATATATCAGTTTTATATGGATTTTACGCATTGAGATATGGATTTCATATGATTTATGGATTTGAGAACCGTGGGGGATATTTTCAAGAAAACTTTGTATTGTTTGAAAAACCCGGTTTCTCTTGATATGATATTTGATGCGTCCACCATGTGATTTCTCGGTTCTGAGATTTGGCTTGTGATACCCGATTCGAGGAGCGGGATGGACCGTCTGCGGGTACATGGTGGACCCGGTATGGTACCCCGGGGTGAGTGGTGATTTCGTGGTGTAGACGATAAACCTGACGGTGGGACCACTACCTACCGGTGATTGTATTTGGACTCGGCGGTTATCATGGAGATACCGACCGGAGTGAGGTATGACATATCGTCAGGGGTAGTCATGGTGACAGCGTCTGAGTTATGAGGATTTACGTGTCGATGCTAGACACGGGTTTCATGATGTTTCGAGTGTCGGTGTTTGACACTCAGGTTTTCGTGAGACACACAGGATGTGAGGGCCGATCTGAGGATGCGGTGCCTGAGGATTTGGGATTTGATGTGTCAGTGAGGGACACTGATGTTTTTCCATGCTGATGATGTTTGCATGAGATTTTATATTATATTATCCCACACTTAGGATTATGTTGATATGCATCGTTTCATGTAGTTGTATTACCCTAATGATGTATCTTTACATGATTATTGCATATTCACTTATCATACTTATGCTATCGGATTACTTGTGATAGATAGATCACTGTTCGTGCATACTTGCGATTACAGTATGATGTTATTTACTATTCATGTGTTGGCAACTCACCCCCGTTGTGCCACAGTGTTGTGCAGGACTTACCCTCTGAGTAGTCGCGGCAGGGCATCTTTTCATCTCTACTTTTGCGGATACCGCTACGGTTGGCTGTGAAGCCTTGCTTTTAGGTGGGTTGCGGTTATCTGTTTCTACTTTGTATATTTTTTGTTGGATCTAGTATTCTCCATCTACCACTATGTTGTATATGACTTAGAGACGACTTGTGAGGATTCAGTGTTATTTTGTGGAGACTTTGGGTGTCGTGCCCGTGGGAGCCGGTTTTATTGAAAAGTTTTGCTTCTTTATGCAGTTTCCTTTTATATTTCTTCGCTTCGGCGTCGTATATATGTTGTGGTGGTTGTCTCCGCCGTTGGGCGTGATTTGCTCCCGTTTGGGATGCTTTTATTATTATCTATGTTGTACCCGTTTTCGGGGTTAGTTTTTTACAAAGGAGGTGCTGCCAAAATTTTTAAGAACGAAAACTAAACTTAAAGAATTTTTACTTGAAAATTTCCGAATGTTTAAAACTATGTTTTTTTCCGTTGATCCAGTTTTGGGTGGTTTAGATTTCTGGGTTTCGGCTTACTTAAGTTGCGTGCGCCTTTAGACGTTACGTAGTTTAAGTGCCGGTTACGGGCCAAATTTGGGTCGTGACAGTTTTCATTGCATAGGCTATCCACAAGACTAGGGGAACGTCGTGTTTCAGTAGCGGCTCTATGAAACCTGGGGATCCCAGATTATCTGTATTGTTCTGTGATGCTTATTACTTTTCTATGATGTTGCATTTTATCACGCCTGGAGCGAATATTATATATTGATATATATACTAGTAGATGTTTTATATGTTTTACACCCGCGCTAGTTCAGTCCCCGCTCTGTCGTTAGTTAAGTAACCTAACGGGTGATGACGGGACCCAGTGGCGAATGCGGATGGCATATACGTACATCGTATTTTCATTCTTTTGTGGTGTGATTAATTGATGGGACTGCATTGATTCGGATCAATGCAAGCTAAATAAACCTATTCTGATGTTGTTGGAACATTTTTTATAAAGATGTTATTGGAAGGACATTCTCTTTTGTTTTGCACAGTGGTATTCGGTTATGAATATCCAACACCTCAGTCGACGAGGCAAGGGCCGATATCCCTTCACCGGGAGAGACCCCTTGGACGGAAGTTTGCGTTAGGGCAATAACTTCACTATAGACGATTATTTTTTGCTTTTCATCATGGTATTCAGTTGGAATATCCTGCACCTCATTCTACTGGGAAAGAGCCGAGCTCCCTTCACCGGGAGTGACCTCTTTAGCAAAGGTTTTCGCCACTATATATTTATAAAAGCTATGCAGTTCCATCAACGATATCAAGTTCATTACGTTAAAGGTTTTTCGCCAAAAACCAGCCGTAGCCCTCCGTCATTTCTTACGGGTAGTATTTAGTATTCGTGCTGCGTTTGTTGACCTAGTCAAAACGTAGTGTTCGGTAGCTAAGTGGTGCTTGTTTGTTGTATAAACGGGATTGGTTAGGATAGTCGTGCGGCCTTGTAGACCTAGTCAAGGGCACGTACGGGTGGGTTTAATGCAGTCCAGAATAATGACCGGTTGAACTTGACTAGCGGTTTATGGTTTGTTGACCTAGTCAAGGTCATAAGCCGCTTGGGGTAGAATTCACATCGGGAGTTTCTAAAGAAACTGGAACTTGCCAGGCATGCGCATACCTTTTGGAGTGTGATAATATGAGTGGATTCCATCACATTATCATGCGGTGATAGTTGGATCCCGATTCCCACTGATGAGTTGGTATACTCCTCGGGTGATCCCGACTAATTCTTCTTTCAGGTTTGGAGGAGAATTTGACGATACAGTGGGAGGTTTACTGATTAGATAAATTGATAACCATTCTGATCTAGGTTAGAGTGCACGCAGAGTGTTTCTTTTCTCTCTCTTTGGCAGCGACCATGACCCGACCCTTGACTATGACTCAGTGACCAAGTTAACCGAACCTTCTTAAAACACTGGCTTTTGGATTGTCTGAGTTGCAAACCTCATTGCCACTCCTACTTTTACACTTTTCTCCAGAACACCCCGTATTACTACGAACATCCACTTCCATTGGATAAAACCATCGTATGGTTATATACGAACTCGAAGGAACTTGTTCCAGATTCGAGGATGGTTTCCGGTTCTGGAGAAAATGAATAGGACCATTCAGTTGTTTTTCCCTTTTACCTTCTCTCAGGTTGCGAGTGCTCCTTAGATTAGTACGGTACACCTATTATGCAAATTAGATAGTCTTCTGCCAAACCATGGGCAGGTGCCGAACGATAGGGAATGAAGAAAACCAATTAGCCTAACGATTGTGTACAGAAGGTAATAAGTTAAGACAAATAAAAGGATTAGAAAGAGGGCAAAGTAAATTGCGACCGCTATTTACGACCAAACCAAGTATTTCATTACCACTCCTACTTCACCTTTGTACTGTTACATGTTCTGAGTATTTTTAAACTGTGCTCAAGTGTTGAGATCTCTGGGAAATTTTGGGTGTTTGTGGATTCGATCGAAATGTTTAACATCGTTTAGCTATCTATGAAATGTGATACAATATTTAGAATTCATATGGTTAGGCATGAAATCCGAAGTATGTGATATTTCGGGTTTATGATGTCTAATGTGATTGTGGATTCCAATTGTTGTAGTTTTCATTTTCTTTTCTGCGACCGTCAGTGTAATATGTGGTGTATCGCCGGTTTCGTTGCTATATGTCAATGATAATTGGGATACGCATATTTACTTACGTTGATGACTTGTGATGTTATGTGTTGATGGGATATGTTATATTGGATTGTCGTGTTTGAATAGCCGGGGGATTTTGCGTGAGATGAGAGTTTTTCATTTTCATTCATGTAAAAAAAACTTGTATCTAATATTCTTTTATTGGGGCACTTACGGGTTGAGGATGATGTCACCATTGATGTATATTATTTACTTTTCCACATTATGATAGACCCAAGGTGGGGAGCACAAGTAACCGGGTTCTAGAGTCCAGTGGGAGACCATCTCGAGGAGTCAAGACCGGGTCACCTAACTCTAGAATTGGTAGGGTTGCTTGCAGCTCTCGTAAGGGTCTAGGGATGTGGGTTTGGCTATTCATCACGACCGTGGAATCCGTGTTTTTTTACTAGCTTAATTTAAAACACGGACACCCTAATATATCCAATATTTCATATGTTGACTTCTGCTGCTGATATTCTGTGATGTGATCACTTTATATGCATGAGACGGATGCTTTGTTATTATATATATGATATATAATAAACGTTGCTTATGTTTTACACCCGCACTAGTCCCGCCCCGCTATGCCGTTAGTTAAGTAACCTAACGGTGCATAACGGGACACCGTGGCGAATGCGGATGGCATAAGCGTACGTTGTATTTTGGTTTCTTCTGTGATGCTTAGGAAGTATAAATTTTGGGACTTCATTAATAAGATTAATGAAAGGAAAGAAACCTAAAGATGTTGTAGAATCAATTTTTCAAAAAGGGTAGCTCTAGTTTTTGCTTTGCATAGCGGTATTCCTTATGAAATATCCAGCACCTCATTCGATGAGGAAATAGCCGAGTTCCCTTCACCAGGAGTGAGCTCTTTAGCAAAAGGCTAGCAAATGCTACAACCCACTCGGTTTTGTCTTTTGATTGCTTCTCTAGTTCTTGCTTTGCATAGTGGTATTCATGAATATCCACCACCTCATTCGTTACGCCCCTGGGAAAACGAGATTTATTTTAATTAGGGCCGTGCGAAAGCACGAAGAACCTCCCTCAAAGAACCAATACCGGCCTGGCCGAATGATTGGCGAACTTGTAGGGTATAATTAATCCCGGCTAGTCATACCTTTTAGGGTTTGAAGGAAGATTTGATAAAAACAGTGGGAGCCATCCTGATTAGATAAGATAATAACTAATCTAATATTGCAAGAGCATATGCTAAGTGTTTTCTTCTCTCTCTCTCTCTAGGTAGCGACCATGTCAGGCCTTAATCAAGATAATAATATGGATGTATTGACCGAACCCACTTGTTATACTGAGCCGGGAAACGTTGGTTCCGCTCTATCTTATAATTGTTATAAGTCCGAGCAGGAAATAGGGGAATATGTGGATTTCCACGCTACCCAAACGAGGAATGAGTATGCTGATGCATCTTCTTCGGGTGTGTTAGTTACAGAGAACTGTTTCTCAGTACACTCTACGTCCTGGGTATTGGATACCGGATTGGGATCCCATATATGTAATATGTTACATGGGCAGAAGAAAGGTAGAGAACTAGGAATGGGTGATCATTCTGTAAGAGTAAAGAATGGTGCAAATGTTGCAGCCAAAGCAGTTGGTGAATATCACCTTGTATTACCAAATGGTAATACATTGATTCTGAATGAATGCTATTACATACCGATCCTGATATGCAATATTATATCAGTTTCCTTATTAAGTAAAGAATGATATAATTTTGTATTGCAGGATAATTTTATGAACATTTTTCTAAATCAAAAGTTGATTTGATCAGGCTCGTTAAGTAATGGCATATACATTCTAAATCAAACCACAGTTCTTAACGTACAAAATACACACATGAGGAAGAGTTCAGAAATGAACGAATCCTTCTTGTGGCATTGTAGACTAGGTCATATGTCACGACCCGAAATTCGGCCCGTGACCGGCACTTAACCACGTAACGTCTACAAGCGTAATGCAATTAAGTAAGCCAAAAACCCAAAAATAAAAACCATCAAAAGTAGTAAGTGATGAAAACCTTTTTTTAAAACATTTGAAAACCTTGAGTAAAAATCTTTAAAGTTTACGTTATTTTCTTAAAAATTTCGGCAGCACCTCCTTTGTAAAAACTAGCCCTGAAACGGGTACAACACATGATATAAGTTAAATGACATATAATATAGATAAAGCATCCCCAAATGGGAGCAACCATACCCAATGGCGGAAACAAACAACATGAGAATAATATACGACGCCGTAGCGAAGAAATGAACAATATAAGTGGAAAACAACATAAAAGATAAAACTGCATAAATAAAGTCGGCTCACACGAGCTCAACATCCAGAGTACAAAATAATCTACAACATCATCCTCACAACTGGTTTCTAAGTCAATACATGGAATGGTAGATGGAGAGTACTAAATACAATAGAGTGTACAATGAAATATAAACGGATAACCGCAAAACCCACCTATAAGCAAAACGGCTCACACGCCAACTGCAGCGGTATCCGTAGCAAAAAGATACAATGATGTGGCCCTGCCGCGACTACTCTGAGGGTCAACCTTCAAACACTGTGGCATAATGGGGGGTAGTTTCCAACTCGTGATTAGTAAATAAAATATACAGGTAATCGCAAGTATGCACGTGCTGCGATACTTTAACATGTGCAAAATGATAACATCAATATGTAATCTGGGTAGGCAATAATCATGCGAGGTACTCTATCAGGTAATAAAAATACATGATGCGATTCATATAAATGAGTGCTGAGCATAGGAAAAACATAACATCAACACGAATCATAATCGTGGAAAAACCGGTGTCCATCGATACACCCTAAATCCCTAATAACTCAGGCGTCGTCACTCTAATCGGCCCTCATATCCTGTAAATCTCATGGAAATATGAGTGCCCGACATCGGCACTCGAAAATATAATGAAATACTCGTGTCCAGCAGCGACACGCAAATCCTCATATATCGGGCTCCGTCAGTCCAGATCGACCCACAGGCTCCGTCTGCGGAATCGGCCCTCGGGGCCCGGCAGTACGGGTCGGCCCATATCCATCCCTCGACTCTGATCAGTATCCTCCGGATAACTGCCTGGTCCAACCAATCACCGGTAGGCAGTAGTCCCTCTGCCAGGATCACCATCTACTGCACAGCAATCCATTCTCGCCCCGGGGTACCATACCGGGTCTACCATGAACCAGCAAACGGATTATCCAGCTCCTCGAATTGGGTTTTCTAACATACGTCTCAGAACCGAGAAAACGCATGGTGGACGCACTGAAATATCATATCAAGAGAAACCGAGTTTTAAAAACAATGCATACTTTCTTAAAATAATACCACGGTTTTCAAATCCAGAAATCATATGAAATCCATAACTCAATACGTAAATCCATACCATATGATATATGCAACATAAAAACGTATTATGCATATAGAAGGGAAAACCTCTCTTTTAAATGAATCTAATTTTAAAATATATCACGCGGTTACCAAGTCTCCAAAATCAAGCCAATATCATCTATGTATGTGCAAACATGTATGTGCGCAAGAATGGATGTGCAATATGTATGTGCACCAGTATGGGTGTACAATATGTATGTATGCAGATATGAATATACAAGTGGGTATATACGCAAGTATGAGTGTACAATATATATATACGCAAGTATGAGTGTACAATATGTATATACGCAAGATGGATGTACAAGTGGGTATATACGCAAATATGAGTGTACAATATGTATGTACGCAAGTATGAATGTACAAGTGGGTATATACGCAAGTATGAGTGTACAATATGTATCTACGCAAGTATGAGTGTACAATATGTATACACGCAAGAATGGATGTACAAGTGGGTATATACGCAAGTATGAGTGTACAATATGTATATATGCAAGTATGAGTGTACAATATGCATATGTTAGTTATATATATGCCCTGGAGGCCATTGTTGTACATATGATGTATATTATAATGGATGCTTGGATATATATAGGAGGATTTTCTTGCTCGACATGATAGTATGCTATTTGGTTTCACTTTATCTTAACATGTTGACTTATATTAGTTTACTGTCTTACTCTCACATGTTGATAAAGCCCTTAGGATCTGTACTCGACTACTGGGACTATGATGAGAACATACTAGTGGGGCCAAGGCAGTCGATGAGTACATCCTATAACTGTTCCTAGTCGAGGGTGTATCGAGACAGGGCATCGATACACCAGAGTAGACTAGCGTATACGCATCTTGACACATATGATGGGCGATGGGTGATCCCATATCCATCGGTGTTTGACATTAAGGATGGTGTACGAGTGCTCAGTGGAGACTGGGTACACTGGACGGAATCGCCGAGAACTCCCAGATGGTATTATACCTCACGTCAGATGGCAGTTCTCCAGTGACACTGGTACAGGGTAGTCTGTAGACCCGAGATCGTTATAGAGTCTTGTGTGATTCCCACTGTGTTTTGAGTTCCACCTTACCATGTCCAAGAAGGCATGCAAAACGGTGGCTTTTGGGTGCAGTCCCGAATCACATGGAGGCAATGAGCGATAGGAGGGGATTCGTCTCTCCCGGTATAGGGAGTTGATGCTGTGCTGTGTTCGATTTGCTATAACTTGAAGTCCCTGGCCAGGGATGATTTAGAGATTTACTGGTAAGTGTTACCAGTAGTTTCTCGATCCGTTATGAGCCTCACATCGACACGACTTATCGGTTACCAGGGTCTGACGTATACCACCCCAAGACTAGATATGCAACATATTAGACGAAGAGACCGGACTGTACGGGAGTGTTACTGATTGGATTAACAGGAGAATGTACAGGCTTGCTTGTTGATCTTCTGATCGCTCAATACCTGGGTGGCTGTTATGTTTAGCTGACCTCTTGCAGCTTGTGGGTGTTTGATATGATCATCACCTACTGCCGGCGTATTGACGATCCTTTAGAGTCCTACACAGATGTTTCTTGACTCAGGAAAAACGGAGTAGGAGCACATATGTGATATGTGCGGCATCGAGAATAATACGATATGAGATACCGTATTCTATTCTCGCGATATATGATATCGGCCGGCAATATTTGATATCAGCCGGGTCATCAGATCAAATGTTGATTCGGTGAATCGGTACATGATATATTAGTCGGTTATATTCGATATAGGCGGATTGTCGGATCATGTGTTGATTCGATAATTTAATGTATAATAATATATGTGATATATTGCATTACATTATCTAATATTGGCTCGCTTTATTATTTCATTTTCTCACCGGATAATACATTGATATATATGCGATATATGTTAATTGTATTATTTTCTTTTGTTACAAAATATATTATATATGTGATATATAATATTGTAACATGATATGATTACTAATGAAACATGTTTAGTGGAGATTAAACAAGATTAGGGTTTGATTTGTGTTAGTTCTTTCTTGATGTTTCTAGAAAGTTTCTTTTTGTTTTGAGCTAAGATATTATGGTTTATATTTTCTAGTGACTCATTCTTAACCCAACCCAAACCCTTAGCCCTAGTTAAATCTCTACATGAGTTAGCCTTGTCATAGTTGACCATGGTTGTATTAGTAATCATATATCATTTCATTATTCATCACAAAAGGTTTATTAATTCATTTATTCTTCTTCTTCTTCCTCCTTGAGCTTTGAGAAAGCTTTCTAGGTTTTGATTTTGTGATGATTAAGAGTGAGAATTTGATCATAAAAGAGAGCACAAATACTACTTCATCATCCTCATCTAATTTAGCCAATTAGATTAGGGTGTTCACCTCATTAGAGAGAGAGAGAGCTTGAGTTATAGAAACTTCGAGGTAGATCATCGGAAAAAAGGAAGACTACAAGCTAGCATGTATCGTTCGAGTTGTAGAGCCTCTTTTAAGTCCGGGAGATCATGGATCACGACGAAGAGACTTTTACTCGGAGCTTATGAAGTGAAGGAGCGGACTACAAAGGTTGTAATCCCTCACTCTTAGTTGTAAAGATGTTTACTTGCATGTTAATCCCTAATAATCTAGCAAAGATCCCGACTTTTGGTTGTTTCGGCACGTCTAAATTTTAAATCGGGCATGGTTGATGCCTTATAGACCCTTGTAGGACTGCCTAGGAACCCTACAGTGGTATCAGAGCCAAGCTAGAGAATTAGGCGACGTGTATACGAAGTTAAAACTCCGATCGAACCCCGAAACATCGAAAATGACCCCCTCTCTGGAAATTTTGTAAAAATATGAATTTTTTCTACATTAAAAATACTCAAAAAAATCAGCAGGGAATTCTAAGAGTTACTGTGCAAAACGACACCAAAATACCACTAAAGCGTCGTGAAACCGCGTCCGTACCATACCTTCGGCGACGGTTCCGCGGCAGCACAGTAGTATTAGGGTTTGGTTTTAGGCACAGTACATCCGTAGGTATTTGTAGTTGCTTCTGGGTATTTTTAATCTGACTCAAGTGTTGAATGTTCTGGGTATTATTTTGAATTCGTTGATCCGATCGGAAAATTAAATTTCGTTCTGTTTTCCGGATAATTTAGAAACTGTTAAAATGTTTGAACGGATATCATTAACTCATTTTTTCCCGGCAGGAAAAACTTTCAAGTGTTGAATTTTTCTTGAGTTTAAATCTTTCGGAAAAATGTGCAAGTAACCTGGTGGACCCTCTACAAGAACACAAACCTTAACTCGATTATGTGACCGTCTGAACCGCCTCTAAATTTTAGGGTTTGGGGCAGTACAGCGTGCCACATGTGAGGCGTTGGCTTGACCCTTCTACGGCTGGACCATTGGTACTGTGACATATTCTGGGATTATTTGAACTCCGCTCAAGTGTTGAGCAATTTAGGAAATCTTAGGTATTTGATTATCCGATCGGAAAGTTTAATATTGTCTATTTATCTGGAATGTGATACAATATGTGGAATTCATATAGTTAGACATGAAATGCGATGTATGTGATATTTCGGATTTATGATGTCTAAAGTGATTGTGGATTCCAAATGTTGTAGTTTTACAATTTCTTTTCTGTGACCGTAAGTGTAGTATGTTGTTGTATTGCCAGTTTTCTTTGCTATACATCAACGACGATCGGTGTATGCATACTTACTTACGTTGATGATATGAGATATTATGTGTTGCTGTGATATGTTATATTGGATCGTCGTGTTCTGAATAGTCGGGGGTTTTATGTGAAATGAGAGTTTTTATTTTCATTCATGTAAAATTCATTTATATGTAATATTCATTTATTGGGGCACTTCCGGGATGAGGTTGATGTCACCAGTGTATATTATTTACTTTTCCATATTAGGCAGACCCAAGGAGGGGAGCACAAGTAACCGGGTTCTAAGGTCCAGTGGGAGGCCATCTCGAGGAGTCGAGACCGGGTCTCCTAACCCTAGAATTGGCAGTGTTACTTGCCGCTCTTATAAGGGTTTAGGGATGTGGGATTGGCTATTCATCGCGACCGTGGAATCCGTGTTTTATACAGGCTCGTATTAAAAACACGGACATCCTAGTATATCCAATATTTCATATATGTTCTTCTGCTGCAATGTTCTGTGATGAGATTATATTACTGCCTGAGACGAATGCTTATACTATATATATGCTGATATATAAATATTACTGCTTTCGTTTCTTCTGTGATGCTTAGGAAGCATTAATTGATGGGATTTTTATTAATGAGATTAATAAATGAAAAGAAACCTAAAAGATGTTGTCGAATCAAAACTTTATAAAAAGGTAGCTGCAGTCTTGCTTTGCACAGCGGTATATATGATATACCCTGCACCATATTCGATGGGGAAAGAGCCGAGATCCCTTCACCGGAAGTGACCTCTTTAGCAAAACTGGCAGATGCTACAAACTCGCGGTTTAGTTTTTGACAGCTTATATAGTTCTTCCTTTGCACAGCGGTATATATGATATACCCTGCACCTTATTCGATGAGGAAAGAGCCGAGATCCCTTCACCGGGAGTGACCTCTTTAGCGAAACTAGAAAAGCCTAAAAAACATTCATTTTCAAAATCACTTGTTTCTACAACTATATCAAGTTCATTACGCAATAGGTTTTCTGAAAAACCTGCGTAGCCCTCCGACATTTCAGATAGGTAATACTTAGTATTCGTGCTTCGTTTGTTGGCTTTCGTCAAGGCGTAGTGTGCGGTAGCTAACTATTGCTTATCTATAACATATGATGAGATTGGGTTAGGGTAGTCGTGTGGCTTTGTTGGCTTTCGTCAAGGGACGTACGGCTGGGTTTAATTCAATCAAGAAATGTACGGGTTGAACTTTACTAATGGACTGTAGTTTGTTGGCATTCGTCAAGGTCATAGCACGTTAGGGGCAAAATATTATCAGGAATTTCTAGTGTTGAAATTTGCAATGAGATTGCATACCTTCTATGAGATAGATGGATCCTGATACCCACTACGAGTAAGAGTTTCTCCTGGGAGAGTTTTACACAGAACAATTAGCCGATCATGTAGGTGTCTAGAAAGGTGTTAACGGGGTTATGCCTCTGGGAAGATGATGTTTATTTTAATTAGGTCCGTGCGAAAGCACGGGGAACCTCCCTCAAGTACCAACACTGATCTGGCTGAAAGATTGATGAAATTGTAGGGTGTGATTAATCCCGACTAATCTTACCTTTTAGGGTTTGAAGGAAGATTTGATAAAAACAGTGGGAGATATCCTGATTAGATAAGATAATAACCAATCTAATTTTGCTAGAGCATACGCTAAAGTGTTTCCTTCTCTCTCTCTCCAGGTAGCGACCGTGTCAGGACTTAATCAAGATAATAATATGGATGTATTGACTGAACCTGCTTATTATACTGAGCAGGGTATCGTTGGTCCCGTTCTTTCTTATAAGAGTTATAAGACTGAGCAGGGAACAGGAGATAATCTGTATTCTCACGCCGCCCAAACGAAGAACATGCATGCTGATGCATCTTCTTCGGGGGTGTTAGTTATTGAGAACTGTATCTTAGTTCACCCTACGTCCTGGGTATTAGATACCGGATCGGGATCCCACATATGTAAATTGTTACGTGGGCTACGTAAAGGTAGAGAACTGGGAAAGGGTGATCATTCCGTACAAGTAGGGAATAGTGCAAGTATTGCAGCCAAAGCAGTTGGTGAATATCACCCTGTATTACCAAGTAGTAATACATTGATTCTGAATGAGTGCTATTATATACCGAACATGATGTGCAACATTATATCAGTTTCTTTATTAAGTAAAGAAGGATATAATTTTGTAGTACAGGATAATGTTATGAACATATTACTAGATCAAAAGTTGATTGGATCAGGCTTGTTACATAATGGCATATTCACTCTCAATCAAAATACGGTCCTTAATATACAAAACTCACACAAGAGGAAGAGTTCAGAAATGAACGAATCCTTCTTGTGGCATTGTAGACTTGGTTATATCAATGCGACACGGCTAGCTAAGTTACATAAGGATGGATATTTGAATCCGTTCGAATTATCATCTTATGATACTTGCCATTCATGTCTCAAATGTAAAATGACCAAAACTCCGTTTAGTGGACACGGAGAAAGAGTTAAGGAACTCTTAGGGTTGGTACATAGTGATGTATACGGTCCTATGTCTACACATGCCAGGAACGGTTCTTCCTACTTTATTATATTCACTCACGATCTCTCTAGATACGGACCTGTGTTCCTGATGAAACACAAGTCTGAAGCTTTTGAGAAATTCAGAGAATATAAGAACGAAGTAGAGAACCAAACGGGCAAAAGTATTAAAATCCTTCGATCTGATCAAGGAGGAGAATACTTAAGCAATGATTTTCTGGATTATCTAAAAGAGAATGGGATTCTCTCTCAGCTTACTCCTCCTTATACACCACAACACAACGGTGTATCGGAGCGGAGGAATCGCACCCTATTAGATATGGTGCGCTTTATGATGAGCGATGCTGAGTTGCCTATTTCCTTCTGGGGGTATGCGCTTGAGACAGCCATGCACCTATTGAATATGGTTCCTACCAAATCAGTGCCTACCACTCCATATGAGATATGGAAAAGGAAGTGACCATCTCTTAAGTATGTTAAGATATGGGGTTTTCCGGCCTATGTCAAAAGGCTAAATCCGGAAAAACTCGAGGCAAGGTCTGTCCTATGCAAGTTTGTAGGATATCCCAAGAACTCACAAGAGTATATCTTCCACCACACTGAGGAACAAAAGGTGTTTGTTTATCGACATTCCACCTTTTTAGAAAAGGAATTTCTTGCAAAAGAAATTTGTGGCGAGGAGGTAGAACTGGAAGAGGTTCCAGTGACAAACTATAACAGATCACTTGGTAGAACCAGAGGATTCAGTAGTTCCCGACAAACCCCAGCCTCTCCGCCGATCTAGTAGGGTTTCTCACCCACCTGAGAGATACTACGGTTTTCTCATTGATGGTGGGAGCGAGGATTGCATCATGGAAGTTGATGACCCGACTAGTTTCGAGCAGGCCATCACGAGTGGTGACTCTGTGATGTGGCTAGATGCAATGCGATCTGAGATGGAATCCATGTACACCAACAAAGTATGGACTTTGGAAGTTGCTCCTGAAGGAGTAAAACCCATTGGGAGCAAGTGGATCTTTAAAAAGAAAATTGTTGTAGATGGAAAAGTTGAGACTTTCAACGACCAGGTGTGGAATATGACGAAACCTTTTCTCCAGTGGCTATGCTTAAGTCCATCCGGATCTTAGTTACCATTGCTGCATACCATGACTACGAAATCTGGCAAATGGATGTTAACACCGCCTTTCTAAACGGTGATTTAGAAGAGTGCGTGTACATGACTCAGCCAGAGGGCTTCGTAGATAGTGGGAGCAACGAAAAGGTATGCAAACTTCTTAAATCCATCTACGGGTTGAAGCAAGCATCGCGGAGTTGGAACATCTGCTTTGATGTTGTGGTCAAAGAGTTTGACTTCATCAAAAACATAGATGAACCTCGTATTTATAAGAAGGTTGCAGAGAGTAAAGTTGTCTTCCTCGTATTGTACATCGATGACATACTCTTGATAGGAAATGATGTTCCTATGCTGCAATCAGTCAAGCTCTTCTTATCACAAAGATTCTCAATGAAAGATCTAGGTGATGCCTCCTGCATACTGGAAATTATGATCTATAGAGATAGATGTAAACGGATATTGGGATTGTTCCAATATAGGTACATTAACACCATATTAAAGAGGTTTAGTATGGAAGAATCCAAGAGTGGTAACCTACCCACGATCTATGGACTCACTCTCTCCAAAGAGATGTCTCCCAAGACTGATTTGGAAAGAGCTCGCATGCAAGGGATACCCTATACATCGGCAGTAGGCTCTATCATGTATGCGATGCTATGTACCAGACCCGATGTAGCATACTCACTAAGTGTAGTGAGTAGGTATCAAGAAGATCCAGGAGAGAGTCACTAGGTAGCTGTGAAGAACATTCTCAAGTACTTGCGAAGGACTAAAAAGATGTTCTTGGTGTATGGTAACAGAGAACTCCAGGTGTAGTCCTTTACCGATTCGAGCATCCAAAGTGATAAGGACGACTCTAAGTCGCACTCGGGATTTGTCTTTACCCTCAATGGAGGGGCGGTGTGTTGGAAGAGTTCCAAACAGGATACCGTTGCAGACTCGACGATGGAGGCTGAATACATCGCTGCCAACGATGCTGCCAAAGAGCCTGTCTGGATAAAGAAGTCAATTAGTGAACTTGGTGTGGTTCCATCCATTAAGCATCCAATACCTTTGTATTGCGATAACAATGTAGCTGTGGCTTTGGCCAAGGAACCCAGGTCCCATCAGAAGTCAAGACATATTCTGAGGCGGTATCACCTGATCAGGGAGATAGTTGATCGCCGGGAGATCGAGGTCAGGAGAGTTGATACGAAGGAAAACACTGCGGATCCACTCACGAAGGCCATTCCCCAGATACAGTCTGAGAGATTATTCGGGATGCTAGGTATGAGATACTACAACAGCTGGCCTTAGTGCAAGTGGGAGATTGTTAGTTATATATATGCCCTAGAGGCCATTGTTGTACATATGATGTATATTATAACGGATGCTTGGAGATATATAGAGAGGACTTTCTTGCTCGACATGATAGTATGCTATTTGGTTTCACTTTCTCTTAACATGTTGACTTATATTAGTTTACTGTCTTACTCTCACATGTTGATAAAGCCCTTAGGATCTGTACTCGACTACTAGGACTATGGTGAGATCATACTAGTGGGGCCACGGTAGTCGATGAGTACATCCTATAACTGTTCCTAGTCGAGGGTGTATCGAGACAGGGCATCGATACACCAGAGTAGACTAGCGTATACGCATCTTGACCCATATGATGGGCGATGGGTGATCCCATATCCATCGGTGTTTGACATTAAGGATGGTGTACGAGTGCTCAGTGGAGACTGGGTACACTGGACGGAATCGCCGAGAACTCCCAGATGGTATTATACCTCACGTCAGATGGCAGTTCTCCGGTGACACTGGTACAGGGTAGTCTGTAGACCTGAGATCGTCATAGTCTTGTGTGATTCCCACTATGCTTTGATTTCCACATTACCACGTCCAAGAGGGCATGCAAAACGGGGGCTTTTGGGTGCAGTCCCGAATCACATGAAGGCAATGAGCGATAGGAGGGGATTCGTTACTCCCGGTATAGGGAGTTGATGTTGTGCTGTGTTTGATTGGCTATAACTAAAAGTCCCTGGCCAGGGCTGATTTAGAGATTTACAGGTAAGTGTTACCAGTAGTTTCTCAACCCGTTATGAGCCTCACATCGACACGACTTATCGGTTACTGGGGTCTGACATATACCACCCCTAGACAAGATATGCAACATATTAGACGAAGAGTCCGGACTGTATGGGAGTGTTACTGATTGGATTCACAGGAGAATGTTCAGGCTTTCTTGTTAATCTTCTGATCGCTCAATACCTGGATGGCTGTTACGTTTAGCTGACCGCTTGCAGCTTGTGGGTGTTTGATATGATCATCACCTACTGTCGGCGTATTGACGATTCTTTAGAGTCCTACACAGAGGTTTCTTGACTCAGGCAAAACGGAGTAGGAGCACATATGTGATATGTGCGGCATCGAGAATAATGCGATATGAGATACCGTGTTCTATTCTTACGATATATGATATCGGCCGACGATATTTGATATCAGCCGGGTCACCGGATCAAGTGTTGATTCGATGAATTGGTACATGATATATTGGTCGGTTATATTCGATATAGCCGGATTGTCGGATCAAGTGTTGATTCGATAATTTAATGTATAATAATATATATGATATATTGCATTACATTATCTAATATTGGCTCGCTTTATTATTTCATTTTCTCACCGGATAATACATTGATATATATGCGATATATGTTAATTGTATTATTTTCTTTTGTTACAAAATATATTATATATGTGATATATAATATTGTAACATGATATGATTACTAATGCAACATGTTTAGTGGAGATTAAATAAGATTAGGGTTTGATTTGTGTTAGTTCTTTCTTGATGTTTCTAGAAGGTTTCCTTTTGTTTTGAGCTATGATATTATGGTTGATATATTCTAGTGACTCGTTTTTAACCCAACCCAAACCCTTAGCCCTAGTTAAATCTCTACATGAGTTAGCCTTGTCATAGTTGACCATGGTTGCATTTGTAATCATATATCATTTCATTATTCATCACAAAAGGTTTTTTAATTCATTTATTCTTCTTTTTCTTCCTCCTTAAGCTTTGAGAAAGCTTTCTAGGTTTTGATTTTGTGATGATTAAGAGTGAGAATTTGATAATAAAAGAGAGCACAAATACTACTTCATCATCCTCATCTAATCTAGCCAATTAGATTAGGGTGGTCACCTCATTAGAGAGAGAGAGTTTGAGTTATAGAAACTTCGAGTTTGATCATTGGAGAAAAGGAAGACTACAAGCTAGCATGGATCGTTCGAGTTATGGAGCCTCTCTTTAGTCCGGGAGATCATGGATCGCGGCGAAGGGACTTCTACTCGGAGCTTATGAAGCAAAGGAGCGGACTACAAAGGTTGTAACCCCTCACTCTTAGTTGTAAAGATATTTACTTGCATGTTAAATCCTAATAATCTAGCAAAGATCCCGACTTTGGGTTGTTCCGGCACGTCTAAATTTTAAATCGGGCATGGTTGATGCCTTATAGACCCTTGTATGACTGCCTATGAACCCTACAGTATATACGCAAGTATGGATGTACAAGTGGGTATATACGCAAGTATGGATGTATAAGTGGGTATATAGGCAAGTATGAGTGTACAATATGTATATACGCAAGTATGAGTGTATAATAAGTATATACGCAAGTATGGATATACAAGTGGGTATATACGCAAGTATGGATGTACAATTGGGTATATACGCAAGTATGAGTGAACAATATGTATGTACGCATCTATGAATGTACAAGTGGGTGTATATGCAAGTATGAGTGTACAATACGCAAGTATGAGTGTACAATATGTATATACGCAAGTATGGATGTACAAGTGGGTATATACGCAAGTATGGGTGTACAATATGTATATACGCAAGTATGAGTGTACAATATGTATATACGCAAGTATGAGTGTACAATATGTATATACGCAAGTATGGATGTACAAGTGTGTATTTATGCAAGTATGAGTGTACAATATGTATATACGCAAGTATGAGTGTACAATATGTATATAAGCAAGTATGGATTTACAAGTGGGTATATACGCAAGTATGGATGTACAAGTGGGTATATACGCAAGTATGGATGTACAAGTGGGTATATACGCAAGTAAGAGTGTACAATATGTATAAACGCAAGTATGAGTGTACAATATATATATACGCAAGTATGGATATGCAAGTGGGTATATACGCAAGTATGGATGTACAAGTGGGTATATACGCAAGTATGAGTGTACAATATGTATGTACGCAAGTATGAATGTACAAGTGGGTATATACGCAAGTATGGGTGTACAATATGTATATACGCAAGTATGAATATACAAGTGGGTATATACGCAAGTATGAGTGTACAATATGTATGTACGCAAGTATGAATGTACAAGTGGGTATATACACAAGTATGAGTGTACAATATGTATATACGCAAGTATAGATGTACAAGTGGGTATATACGCAAGTATGGATGTACAAATGTGTATATATGCAAGTATGAGTGTACAATATGTATATACGCAAATATGGATGTACAAGTGGGTATATATGCAAGTATGGATGTACAAGTGGGTATATACGCAAGTATGTGTGTATAATATGTATACCGAGTTATGCGCCAATGTCGATAACGATAAAATACTGTATATGTGTATAGGCGTGTCACGGCAATTACCGACGGTGTGGGTGTAGCATGCAATTTAGTGCTCGTGCATATGAACCGTCAGTAATAGTGTAGTGTCCACTAAGTACTAAATCGAGCACACCAATATAATGTTATGTAATGATTCTTATGCACAATCAACATAAACGAATATGAATATGCGGCTACAATATCCTGTCAAGCCCTTACGCATAATGCCATACGGGCGATTTCCCCGTAGATGTTAAATCTACTTACCGTGATCTCGATCTACGTGTATCCGGCCACCTGCTTCCCCTTCTTCACGGCGTCCGAAGTCCCCGCCTGCTACCCTATTAACACATAATACATAGCAAGGCAAAACTTAGAAATCGACCAATAATACGCACAATTAAACTTAAAACGACACACCGACTCCAACAACCACTTAAAGTGTTCCTTTAACGGCTAAAGTGTGTGTCACACAGAAACAACAGACCCTGCGCGCAGAATTCACGCGAAGCACAGAACTGAGTCGGACACCGTATCGCGCGTCGACGTAACACTAAAAACTATCTAAATGATCCCAGGTTCTACCCACTGCCCTTACTAAAAAATCTAGCAGTACCAAAAACCCCTAAACCATAGCAGACAGCTACCCTAAAAGTTTCAAGCCCCCAGCTCCCTCCGAGGCCGAGCTCGCCGGAAATGTCCCCCACGCCGCCGGCCAAAACCGCCCAGATCGGTCTCGAACTTCAGGTGCACACTCAGGGTAACTAGCACTACACCACTACACTTTTTGGTTTTACCAAAAGATCTCAGGATCACAGCAGGTTACAGTAACTTTAAAAACGACAGTAAAATACGATATCGACACAAAACTAAGACTTTATGGTTCTAAACTGAAACTACAAGGCAACACAACACATTAACTAGCTAATTAACAGTAGAAAGAGAACTACCTTCCCAAACATGCTCAAAACTATCACTTTCCAAGCTCCAAGTGGCCTCCATAGGCTTTGCCTCAAGTTCAAATAAGGGTGTAGTGAGTTTTGGTGAAGGGGAGTGAGGATTTTTGAAGATTTGGGTTAGGGTTTGGTGAAGAACAAGAAGTATTTCAGTTTTGAGAGTTTGAGGGAGGGAGAAATGATATGAAGGGAAGAAATGAGAATGAGAGGAGGAAATGAGAGTGTGAGGGTGTAAGTGAGTGAGTGAGAGTTTGAGAATGAGGGGTGAGCTTAGAGGAGCCATGCCCCCCTCTCTCTCTTCATTAATTGCTATGCATGCTTGCCCAAGCTCATCATGCCCTCTCTCTCTCCTCAAGGCAACCCAAAAGGAAAAATTAATTGTTTATTTTTTTTTTGAATTTGAAAACTAATATACTTAATTAACTACATATTACCCTAATGGGATGGGTTAATGCACAATGGCTACTTAAGCATTGTTTAACCCCAAATTAGCCCTAGGTTAACATGCACATGTGTGTGCAAGTCTAAATTAAATACTCATAAAATATTCATTAATTTTTGTAAAATATTTGAAAACCATTTTGGTAAACTTTTTACAAAAAAATCCGCCTTAACGCTTAATTAACCACTAATCGCATTCTAAGGTGTTACAATCTTCCCCTTTATAGAAATTCGTCACCAAATTTAAAAAATTTCACTAGGCGTACCTTCAAAGAGATGTGGGAATTTCTTCCGCATCTCGCCCTCGGCCTCCCAAGTGATCTCTTCACCATTAGGGCTGCGCCAAACAACCATCACAGATGCCAAGACCTTTGATCGAAGTTTCTTCACCTGCCGGTCCAATATCACTACTGGCTGCTCCTTGAACGAAAGATCATGCTCAAGCTGAATGGTCTGGTGCTGAATCATGTGAGAAGGATCATGAAGGTATCTGCGAAGCATCGACACATGGAGTAGGGGTGAACATTCGAAAAGCTGGGTGGAAGAGCCAAACGATATACAACTGCGCCTACCCGCTCGAGGATCTCGAAGGGACCTACAAATCTGGGACTAAGTTTCCCTTTCCGCCCAAATCTCATTATGCCCTTCATCGGAGAGACCCTCAGAAAAACATGATCGCCAACGGCGAACTCGAGTCTGTGACGGCGTCTGCCAGCATACGATTTCTGCCTGCTCTGAGTTGTCCTCATCCTATCTCGAATCAACTGTAACTTCTTGGTCATCTCCTGTATGATCTGTGGCCCCAAAATACTGCTCTCGTTGAGCTCTGTCCAACAGACGGGCGATCGACATCTCCTCCCATTTAAAGCCTCGAAAGGTGCCATCTGAATCGTATCCTGAAAGCTATTATTGTAGGAGAACTCCACCAAGGGAAAATGACGATCCCAGCTGCCACCGAAATTTAGAATACAAGCTCGAAGCATATCCTCAAGAGTCTGAATAGTCCGCTCTGACTGGCCGTCGGTTTGCTGATGGAATGCTGTGCTGAAACTCAAGAGGGTGCCTAAAGCCTCTTGAAGTCTCTGCCATAGTCGGCTGGTGAACTGGGTGCCTCGGTCGGACACGATACAAGTCGGGACGCCATGCAATCGTACAATCTCGTCGATATATATCTGGGCATACTGAGCAAATCCAAAAGTGGTCTTCACTGGCAGAAAGTGATCCGCTTTCGTCCATCGATCCACGATCACCCAAATAGAGTCGTACCCTCGACTGGTCCTGGGTAGACCCACAATAAAGTCCATAGAAATCTGCTCCCATTTCTACTCCGGAATGGGAAACAGCTGTAGCTCTCCCACGGGCCTCTGGTGCTCGGCCTTGACTTGTTGACAAGTTAGGCATCTCGAAACGAAGTTTGTGACGTCCTTCTTCATCCCTTCCCACCAGTAAACATCTCTCAGATCATGGTATATCTTGGTGGAACTTGGATGAACACTGTATACCGCGAGAATCTCACGCCTCAGTCCCTCAGAATCTGTTATGCACAGTCGAGTCCCAAATCGCAGTAACCCCTGATCATCGATCATGAACTCGGAGTCTCTGCCCTGTCTAACCTGCTCTATGATCTCTAAAAGTCGGTCATCACTGGGTTGCGCTTCGCGGATACGGTCAAGCAACTGTGGACGTGCACGGATATGCGCAAGCTACCCCCCGGTCGGAGTGAACTCAAACAGCACTCGGCTGTCGCATAGAATCTGCCAATCTGCCGACGACTGCCTCGGAACAGCGCTCAAATAGGATAAACTATCTCCGAGCCTCCGACTCAAAGCATCTGCTACTACGTTCGCTTTGCCCAGATCATACAAAATCTCGCAATCGTAGTCCTTCACTAGTTCCATTCAACGGCGCTGTCTCAGGTTCAAGTCTCGCTGCTGAAATATGTACTTCAAGCTCTTGTGGTCCATGAATATCTGGCATGACTTGCCGTATAGGTAATGTCCCTATATCTTGAGTGCAAACACCACTGCAGCCATCTCTAAATGATGAGTGGGGTAGTTCTGCTCATGCTTCTTCAGCTGCCGAGAAGCGTACGCGATAACCCTGTCGTGCTGCATCAATACACAACCTAGCCCTACCCGAGAAGCATCATAATATACCACAAAACCTCCCGATCCTGAGGGCAATGATAACACCGGCGCCGTAGTCAAACGAGTCTGCAACTGCTGAAAGCTATGCTCGCACGCCTCCGTCCAAACAAAAGGGACTCCCTTCTGGGTCAACCCGGTCAATTGTGCAACAATACGAGAGAAGTCTTGAACAAATCGTCGGTAGTATCCGGCCAGTCTTACGAAGCTGAGGATCTCTGTAACTGATGCTGGTCTAGGCCAATGCTGAACGGCCTCGATCTTCTTCGGTTCCATATGTATACCGTCATTCGTAACCACGTGACCCAAGAAATCAACGCTGTCAAGCCAGAATGCGCACTTGGAGAATTTCTTGAACAGCTGGTGCTCCCTCAAGGTCTGCAACGTAATACGTAAGTGCTGCTTATGCTCCTCTCGGCTCCGGGTATACACTAAGATGCCGTTAATGAATACGATGATGAACTGATCAAGATACGGCCTGAAAAAGCGGTTCATCAAGACCATAAATGCTGCTGGGGCATTGGGGAGTCCGAACGAAATCACCAAAAACTCATAGTGGCCATAATGCGTGCGGAAAGCCGTCCTCGGAATATCCTCCTGCCGTACCCGCAACTGATGGTAGCCTGATCGCAAGTCAATCTTCGAGAAGTGTCCCGCAGCCTGAAGGTGGTCGAACAAATCATCAATACGAGGTAAGGGATATCTGTTCCGCACAGTATGTTGGAGATAGTGCCCTCAGAGTCAATTATTGGATCACAGGCACGTGATTGCAATGATTGAGGGAGGATCTATCCCGGTAGGACAGTCTTACTCGAGATGATAGTATGCTATCTGGTTTACCTTTATCATCGTGTACTGTTTTAGGTGACCTGACATGTCGCTATTACACGTTGATAGAGCCCCTAGGATTCTTGCTTGACTACCAGCAGTACGATGGCGATCATATACGTGGGAGCTGGTAGTCTATAAGCACATCCTTAAAAGGTCCCTAGTCGTAGGAGTTTCGAGACAGGGCATCGATACTCCATTAGTAAACTAGTGTATACAGTCAAGACCCCGACGAGGGGCGGTGGCCGGTCTCACAAGCCACTGGTGTCAGTTGGTTCACCTAAGATGTATACAGGTGCTCATTGGGTTATGAGTACACCGGACAGGACTCGCCGGGAACCTGCTAGTTGGGCTTATACCTGACGTCAGATAGCAGTTCCCTGGTGACATGTGTACAGGTTAGTTCATCGACCTGAGGATCGTCATTTGTCTCGTGTGAGTTCCCACTGTGCTTTGATTACTACCCTACCACGGCTCAAAGGAGTCGTGCAAACAGGTTTTAGTTGGGTACAGTCCCGAGCCACATGGAGGCAGTGAGCGGATCTTCAGGGGTTCGTCTCTCCCGGTATTGGGGGTGAGGTCGCGCTGTGTCTAGGAGAGCCATTACGCAAAGCCCTCGGCCGAGGCAGGAGATTTACTGGTAGGTATTCCAGTAGTATCTCAGGGCGTTCTGGGCTACACTCCGACACGACTTGTACCGCATTTGGGGGTCTGACTTTTACCAACCCCCTAGGCCCGACATGCGATGCTCATATACGAATGGACCGGACTGTACGGATATTGTCACTGACAGGCTCAGTAGGGTGTCAGGATGAGTTCGCTCATCGACGTCCCTTTTGGTCAATAGCTGGTGGCCCGTCACGTATTGGCTAATACCTCTGACGTGCTAGTGGTTAAATCCACAGTCATAGGATTGACGAGTCTTTAGAGTCCACCACACTTACAGTTACTCAAGCTTTCGGGCGAAACGCTGTAGAGGCCGTATGGAGATATGGCAGGGTCCGATCAGATACGCGCGGTATTGCACGGATCAGGATCGGACAGTTTTGTACTAGTGGCCGTATAGTTATATGGCAGGGTTTGATCTGATACGTGCGGTATTGCACGGATCAGGATCGAACGGATTTTACTAGCCGGCTTTTGCTTAAGCCGGTCCTAGTCTAGTACAGTGTAGATTTTGTCTCATTGCATTTGTATCCGGTCGGAATACAGATGCGGGTGTGTATGCACAGTATCGGGGTTTTCCTGTAATTTATTACGGGACCAGTTTTCTGGAGTTGCCAGTTTGTATTCCGTTCCGGCCGGTTTTCCTTTGTTCTTTCCCGGCCGGACTTTTCTGATGGAGGGGGTAATTTACAGTTTTGCATATTACATTTGGTGGAGGTTTTATTTGTAAGATGATTAATTATGATAGCATCTTTTTATTCCATTCTTTTCTATCATCTTGTCTTGCTTTATGAAGATTAGATATGAGATGAAGTTTGATGTAAGTTTGATGATGATTATGTCTTGATGTGGTCACCACTTGCTTTACCCTACACTCACCTCCCTTCATGCTTCATATTACCTCCTCCACCATTCTCACTTAAATAGATGATAAGTTTTTCATGAGAGGAAAAAGAAGAAACGAGAAGAAGAAGAGAGAGTATTCATTCTTGAGAGTTTGATCTTTCTTGATCTCATTTTTCATGCTAGAAAAATGCAAGCACCATTTTTCTAGTCTTGATTCCTCCATCATCTTCAAAGGCAACAAACCCCAAGTGAGACTACTATGGTTCTACACTACACATTCTACAGCATATCTTGAGCATGTCGAGTTGCCGGCTTCATGCGTGAGTTGCCTCGGTATTGAGGTGGGAGCCCGTAAAAGTACCCGGCTTCGTGGTGCCCTTTCCGACGAGGAGGAGACGGACGGAGATCCCGCGAGGAGATCGGAGTGGAGATGAAGACCGGAGGACTCGGATCTCTTGGTATACTTCTCACCCTATCTCTTGAATGCTAGCATTAGGTTAATGGTTACGATCCGGGTTTTCATTATCCGCGGTAGCGCCGGTTTCCGAGTAAAGAAAAAAATTTTAATTCCGCATTTTGGCCTCGAGTACGAGGCCGGGGCGCTGCCGTGGCGCAACATGGTATCAGAGCCACGCCATTAACCTTACCTAGCTTCGTTTGATGTGTTTGCGTTTCCGATCGACCGAAATTTCCAAAAACCGTATTTTTCTAGCACATCAGTTTCTGTCGAATTTTTTTTGAGTCTAAAAATTTTTCAGGTGGTCTCAGAATGATGTGCAGGGAGTCGTAAGAACACTGCAAAAATTTGGTGACACGACTCCTCCGTACGACCGCGGAAGGGTGGCCAAAAGCCCCTTTTGGCCGCGCTTCCGCCGCAGTATTGTGGGATCGTGTGATTATTTTTTTGCAGTGGGCTTATGGGCTTAAATTAGGGGTTTTGGAATATTAAAATTGGGCCCAGGTTTTCTGTGAGTGCTACAGTTTTGATTGGGGGCCCACTTGTTAATGTTTGGTCAATCGGAAAATTTTAAACACATTTTTCACAGTGTTTACATTATATCTGCGACCGTGAATGTCACTCGATCGGTAAATCCGGTCTAGCTGCTATAGCCCGGTTAGACAGATTTGCGAACCTGATTTTCACGTTGATGTTCTATGTTTATGCTGTGATGTTGCGGATCGGTCGTGGGGGATAGCCTGGATGCAATGCTAGTACAGTTTTGGTGTATTATGTACATTTGATATTGCAGGGCGAGCGTCCGACATGTGGACTGCCGTCACTGCCTGTTGTATTATTCTTTTGGGGCACGACCTGGTTGCTGTCGATGTACCCAATGTATGTATATTTTACTTTCTGTACTAGGATTACCTCGCGGTGGGGTGCACGGATGGCCGAGTTCTAGAGGGCAACGGGCCCGCATCTCATGGCATTGAGACGGAAGGGGCTTCATTCTAGGATTGGCGGGCTATTCGTCGCACTCGTAGGGGGTACAGGTTGACCCAGGAGGGGTGCCCAAGTTACCGGATTCCGTGAAGTGCTGGGTGGTCCATTCACGGTGCTGGAGGGGGCTGCTTCGCTTCAGGTTTTGGCGGGTGACTTGCCGCGCCCGTAGGGGTCTAGGTTTTCATTGCACAGGCTATCCACATGACCAGGGGAACGTTGGGTTTCAGCAGCGGCTCTGTGAAACCCGGGGCTTCCAGATATCTGTATTGTTCTGTGATGCTGTACATTTCTGTGATGTTGCTTTTTATTCACGCCTTGAGCGAAATACTATATATTGGTATATATATTAGTAGATGTTGTATATGTTTTTCATCCGCGCTAGTCCAGTCCCCGCTCTGCCGTTAGTTAGCTAACCTAACGGGTGATGACGGGACCCAGTGGCGAATGCGGATGGCATATACGTACGTCAGTATATTTTCGTTCTTTATGGTGTGATCAATTGATGGGAGTGCGTTGATTCGGATCAATGCAAGATAAACAAACCTAATCTGATGTTGTTGGAACACTTTTCAAAAAGCTGTTATTGCAAGGACGTTCACTTTTGTTTTGCATCGTAGTATTCATTTGGAATATCCTGCTCCTCAGTCGACGAGGCAAGGGCCGAGATCCCTTCACCGGGAGTGACCCCTTGGACAGAAGTTTGCGTCAGGGCATTAACTTCACTATAGCCGACTACTTTTGCTTTGCATCGTGGTATTCATTTGGAATATCCTGTACCTCATTCTACGGGGAAAGAGCCGAGATCCCTTCACCGGGAGTGACCTCTTTAGTAAAGGTTTTCGTCACTATATTTTATAAAAGGCTATGCAGTTCCTTCAACGATATCAAGTTCTTTACGTTAAAGGTTTTTCGCCAAAAAAACCATTCGTAGCCCTCCGTCATTTCTTATGAGTATTATTTAGTATTCGTGCTGCGTTTGTTGACTCCGTCAAGGCGTAGTGTACGGTAGCTAAGTAGTGCTTGTTTGTTGTATAAATGGGATTGGTTAGGACAGTCGTGCGGCCTTGTTGACTCCGTCAAGGGCACGTACGGGTGGGTTTAATGCAATCCAGATAATGACGGGATGAACTTGACTAGGACTCTTTGATTTGTTGACTCCGTCAAGGTCACTTGAGTCCTAGGGGTAATAACACACATCGGGAGTTTCAAAAGAACTGAAACTTGCCAGGCATGCGCATACCTTCTGGAGTGCGGTGACGTGAGTGGATTCCGTCACGTTATCATGCGATGATAGTTGGATCCCGATTCCCACTGATGAGTTAGTTTACTCCTCGGGTGACCCCGACTAATTCTTCTTTCAGGTTTGGAGGAGAATTTGAGATACGGTGGGAAGTTTCTAGATTAGACAAAGTGATAACCATTCTGATCTAGGTTAGAGTGCACGCTGAGTGTTTCTTTTCTCTCTCTCTTTGGCAGCGACTTTTGACCCGACCCTAAGACTATGACTCAGTGACCAAGTTGACCGAACCTTCTTAACACTGGCTTTTGGATTGTCAGAGTTGCAGACCTCATTGCCACTCCTACTTCTACCCTTTTCTCCAGGACACCCCGTATTACTACGAACGTCCACTTCCATTGGACAAAACCATCGTATGGTTAGATACGAACTCGAAGGACTTCGAGGATGGTTTCTGGTTCTGGAGAAAAACGGATAGGATTATTCAGTTGTCTTTTCTTTTCACCTTCTCTCAGGTTGCGAGTACTCCTTGGTTTAGGAGTAGTACACCTATTACGCAAATTGGATAGTCTTCTTCCAAACCATAGGCTGGTGCCGACCGGTAGGGAACGAAGAAAACCAGTTAGCCTAAAACGGTGCACAGAAGGTAATAAGTTAAGACAAAGCAAGGGATTAGTAAGAGGGCAAAGTAAGTTGCGACTGCTATTCACGACCAAACCAAGTATTTCTTCGCCAATCCTAAATCACCTTTGTATTTCTCCAGGACACTCCGTATCACTACGAAGATCCCATTTTATTGGATAATCCATCGTATGGTTATATACGAACTAGAAAGGAACTTGTTCCAGTTCGGGGATGGATCCTGGTTCAGGAGAAATAGGAATAAAGTACATTCAGGTGTCTTTTATCTTCACCTTCTCTCGCATTTCGAGTGCTCCTAGAATTAGGACAGTACACCCTTTATGCTTTTTGGATAGTCTTCTTCCAAACCATAGGCTGGTGCCGAACGGTAGGGAAGGAAGAAAACCATTTGGCTTAAAGGGGTGTACAGAAGGTAATGACTAAAGACATATAAAGGGATTTGGAGAGGTGGCAAAGAATTATATGGTTATAGTTGTGAATCTGAATAATGGTAGAGGCATTACTAGGAATACCAGGATACCCCACCGAAACATTCCAATGTTTCAGATTCACTGTGTAATGTTAAAAGAAAACTGATTTCCCAGTTAGACACTTGCTCCAGGGTATGTATTTACCAGGTATGATTCTCACATCTGTATGGTTTTACAGATGCTGAGTGGGAGTAAGTTATTGGGAATTGGGTGATCATCCTCATTATATCAGGATTCGTTGTAATCGGTGATACTTGAGGAGATCATCTGGGATGTTTGCCGGTCGGCAAATATTTGGTTTTGAATATCCGCTGTTGTGCACCAATTTCAAATTGATATATCTGTACGTCTATTTTCATAGAGTGAGATATACCTTTTGATATTATGTCGATGACATTTACCTATATCAGTGGATGGTTAAGTAAGGAGCATTAAACAGCGGTGTAATTCTTCTTAACCATAAGTACAGTTTTCAACCTACGACACACAGTGAAAGAGTTGTTAGACTCAGCGGACTTATACAGAGTATTGTATGTTGTCCAGTGTCCATTAGGACAGAGGGGTTGGTCCTCGTACTATATTCTGTTTACTTTTAACTTCTCTAGTTCTTAGACATGTGTTTCGTGGAAACACAGGGTCTAAGTTTTGAGGAGTTATGGGTATTTGAATAGAGTAGAGAACCAGGTATAGCAAGTATCGGGATTCTTCAAAGTGATCGAAGATGTAGATACTTGTGTATGGTATTCAGTTGATAGTAATGTTTAAGAGAACTAGCTTCTCTTTCAGGTTACTCATAATTGGAAACATTCCTAAGTTGAGTAACGCTGATCGGCCTCCTTCCATTTAGTTGAGATGCACTGGAGACAGCTGCATGATTTGAATCTGGTTCAATTAAATCAGTGCCTCTGTTTCTATATTGGATATAGAACAGTTCATATCTTGACATTGTTAAGGTACGGGGAGTTGTCCGGCTTATGCTTAAAACCAAACACTGGACAACTCAAGGCACGTTTCTGTAATGGCTGTTTGTGGGTTGACCCAGGCTATGACGAGGGTTGACTTTCTACCATCTGGATGAACAATAGCAATATTGTTCCTAACTCGCCACAGTTTTTATTAAAAATAGATTTTTTCAGAAAAAGTAGTGGGAGTATGGTAGAACTGGAAGTGATTCCAGAACCACAAACGATTACTGAAGATTTGATAAGGAACCTAAAGATTCAATCTGATTTGAGATTCCATTAGCCACTCCGCAGATAAGGTGGGTAACTTCAGACACCCGAGAGATACTCCGGTAGCCTCAAGGACGGTGACAGGGAAGTTCTTGTTTACCCACACTTGCCATTGTTGTTGTTCCAGGCTGCGAGACCCGGCAGGAGGATGAGTATAGCGTCGTTCTAAACTAGTTTTAGAAGTGCACGTCTATATGACTCTGCCAGAGGGTTGTCGTAGTCAGTGGGAGCAGCGGAAGCATTGGTGGACATCAGGCTTGTGTTTATTTATAGACTAAAGCAGATTTAGCGGAGATAGATCATCTATTTCTGATGTGACAGTCATAGGTTTGACGTCATCAGAATAGGGGATGGATCTGTTGAGAAGGTAGTAGGAAGTGATATTCCTATACTACGATCGGTTATACTTTGGTCGTCACACAGTGGTTTCTCCACAAGGGACTTGGATATTATATCAGACATACTGGTTACTAGATCTATGGTTTTAGATCTAGATTTGGGTGGTTTCCCAATCTGGGTACCTTGACAGCATTCTATGAGTATTTAGAATGGACGACTCCTGACACGGTAGTGCACCTGCAGTTGATGGAGTCACCCTCTCTAAAGGTGTCTTATAGACTAAAGGGGAGAGGGATACTCATGATTGGCAGATCACTTGCTTAGGCAATTGAGTCAATCATGAGATGTCAAGTACCGCACCAGATGTTGTTCTTGCACTAAATGCAATAAGTTGATATTGATCCAATCCTGGAGAAACAGTCGGAAGCAGTCTTAGAACATAAGTGTATGTTCTAGGGATATGATAACGACAGCCTCATTTGGGAGGCAGTTATCATTCCAGGCTTCTAAGGTGACATGGACGACAAGGAGGTTGTCAGAGTTATAGTTTTCCTTCTGACGAGGGGCAGTATTTTGGACAGGTGGTCGAAGGCAATACTGAGGGTGGCATGGCGCAGGATACTGATTAAGTTCAGTTGACGATACAGTCTAAGAAGTTTGGATTTGAAGTTCATTTATGAGCTAGGTCCCATCAGACATCCAGACGTTCTAAGACAGGTATTGCTCATTTCGGGAGATGGCTTTCTCCGCGAACTTGAGATATAGAGAGACATAGAAAGAAACAGCACAGCGGATCCACTCACTGAGGCTATTCCTCGAACGCAATTGTTTCGCAAACGAGCTTTGTGAGACTGACTAGTAGAGGAGTTGGGTGTTCGGTGTCACACGGGCTGTGAGCATGCGACATCGCAATAATTAGCCTTGAGTGCAAGTGGGAGATTGTTGGAGATAATGCCCTCAGAGTCAATTATTGGATCACAGGCACGTGATTGCAATGATTGAGGGAGGATCTATCCCGGTAGGACAGTCTTACTCGAGATGATAGTATGCTATCTGGTTTACCTTTATCATCGTGTACTGTTTTAGGTGACCTGACATGTCGCTATTACACGTTGATAGAGCCCCTAGGATTCTTGCTTGACTACCAGCAGTATGATGGCGATCATATACGTGGGAGCTGGTAGTCTATAAGCACATCCTTAAAAGGTCCCTAGTCGTAGGAGTTTCGAGACAGGGCATCGATACTCCATTAGTAGACTAGTGTATACAGTCGAGACCCCGACGAGGGGCGGTGGCCGATCTCACAAGCCACTGGTGTCAGTTGGTTCACCTAAGATGTATACAGGTGCTCATTGGGTTATGAGTACACCGGACAGGACTCGCCGGGAACCTGCTAGTTGGGCTTATACCTGACGTCAGATAGCAGTTCCCTGGTGACATGTGTACAGGTTAGTTCATCGACCTGAGGATCGTCATTTGTCTCGTGTGAGTTCCCACTGTGCTTTGATTACTACCCTACCATGGCTCAAAGGAGTCGTGCAAATAGGTTTTAGTTGGGTACAGTCCCGAGCCACATGGAGGCAGTGAGCGGATCTTCAGGGGTTCGTCTCTCCCGGTATTGGGGGTGAGGTCGCGCTGTGTCTAGGAGAGCCATTACGCAAAGCCCTCGGCCTAGGCAGGAGATTTACTGGTAGGTATTCCAGTAGTATCTCAGGGCGTTCTGGGCTACACTCCGACACGACTTGTACCGCTTTTGGGGGTCTGACTTTTACCAACCCCCTAGGCTCGACATGCGATGCTCATAGACGAATGGACCGGACTGTACGGATATTGTCACTGACAGGCTCAGTAGGGTGTCAGAATGAGTTCGCTTATCGACGTCCCTTTTGGTCAATAGCTGGTGGCCCGTCACGTATTGGCTAATACCTCTGACGTGCTAGTGGTTAAATCCACAGCCATAGGATTGACGAGTCTTTAGAGTCCACCACACTTACAGTTACTCAAGCTTTCGGGCGAAACGCTGTAGAGGCCGTATGGAGACATGGCAGGGTCCGATCAGATACGCGCGGTATTGCACGGATCAGGATCGGACAGTTTTGTACTAGTGGCCGTATAGTTATATGGCAGGGTTTGATCTGATACGTGCGGTATTGCACGGATCAGGATCGAACGGATTTTACTAGCCGGCTTTGGCTTAAGCCGGTCCTAGTCTAGTACAGTGTAGATTTTATCTCATTGCATTTGTATCCGGTCGGAATACAGATGCGGGTGTGTATGCACAGTATCGGGGTTTTCCTGTAATTTATTACGGGACCAGTTTTCTGGAGTTGCCAGTTTGTATTCCGTTCCGGCCGGTTTTCCTTTGTTCTTTCCCGGCCGGACTTTTCTGATGGAGGGGGTAATTTGCAGTTTTGCATATTACATTTGGTGGAGGTTTTATTTGTAAGATGATTAATTATGATAGCATCTTTTTATTCCATTCTTTTCTATCATCTTGTCTTGCTTTATGAAGATTAGATATGAGATGAAGTTTGATGTAAGTTTGATGATGATTATGTCTTGATGTGGTCACCACTTGCTTTACCCTACACTCACCTCCCTTCATGCTTCATATTACCTCCTCCACCATTCTCACTTAAATAGATGATAAGTTTTTCATGAGAGGAAAAAGAAGAAACGAGAAGAAGAAGAGAGAGTATTCATTCTTGAGAGTTTGATCTTTCTTGATCTCATTTTTCATGCTAAAAAAATGCAAGCACCATTTTTCTAGTCTTGATTCCTCCATCATCTTCAAAGGCAACAAACCCCAAGTGAGACTACTATGATTCTACACTACACATTCTACAGCATATCTTGAGCATGTCGAGTTGCCGGCTTCATGCGCGAGTTGCCTCGGTATTGAGGTGGGAGCCCGTAAAAGTACCCGGCTTCGTGGTGCCCTTTCCGACGAGGAGGAGACGGACGGAGATCCCACGAGGAGATCGGAGTGGAGATGAAGACCGGAGGACTCGGATCTCTTGGTATACTTCTCACCCTATCTCTTGAATGGTAGCATTAGGTTAATGGTTACGATCCGGGTTTTCATTGTCCGCGGTAGCGCCGGTTTCCGAGTAAAGAAAAAAATTTTAATTCCGCATTTTGGCCTCGAGTACGAGGCCGGGGCGCTGCCGTGGCGCAACACAGTAACCCGGTTCAACTGACGATAATCAATACACAAACACAAACTGCAGTCTTTCTTCTTGACGAACAGGACAGGAGCACCCAAAGGACACACTCTAGGTCAAATAAAACCTTTATCTAGCAAATCCTGCAACTGACCCTTCAGCTCTATAAGCTCCGCCGGGGCCATACGATAAGGCGGTATGGAAATAGACCCCGTGCCGGGAATCAAGTCAATGCAGAACACAATATCGCTCTCAGGCGGTAGCCCAGGAAGCTCATCAGGGAAAACATCAGGGAACTCGCTAACAATCGGGACCTGGTCCAACGAGATCACTGCAGCTCTAGTATCACAAACATATTCTAGGAATCCCTGACATCCCTTCTTCAAGAGTTGTCCAGCGCAAAGGACTGAAATCAAACTGTGAGGGACGGCACCACGGTCCCCCTGCACAACAAAAATTGACTCGCTGGGAAAACAAAACCTATCTGTCTTCTCGCGGCAGTCCACAGACGCATAGCACATAGCTAACCAGTCCATGCCCAGGAGAACGTCGAAGTCCAACATCTCAAGAAGGATCAAGTCGACGGACAACTCTCTCTCACTAATACGGACAAAACACGACCGAAATACGTGTCTCGCAATAAACAACTCGCCAACTAGAGTGGTCACAATAAGCGGCTGGTCTAACAAACACGACTCTCTGCCCAATCTCGGCACGAAGTTTGTAGAAACACACGAGTGCGTAGACCCCGGATCAAACAACACATGTGCGTCAAAAGAACATACTGAAAGAGTCCTGAGACCACTGCATTGGATGCCTGCGCGTCCTGATGAGTCAAAACGAATACCCGTGCCTGCCCCCTACCCGTGACTGGCCGTCCTCTACCAGCAACTGGCTGTCCTCTGCCTCGGTCACCCCGTCCACTATAAACAAACCCTCCGCGGCTACGACCTCTCTGTTCATAAGTCTGACGCGGAGCAACAACAGGTGTAAGAGGCAACGCTCACTGAGGTGGAGAAGTTAGTAAGGTAACATGTGGTACGACTATCTTGCCCTCATGTGGCTCTAGACAATCTCGAACGCGATGATAAGAACTCCCGCACCGGAAACATCTAGACAATGACTGCTGGCCCTCCCGGGGATAAGAGCTAAACAACCGGCCTCACCCCAAGTCTCTGCTGCCGGCAAGAAATCTGTCGCGGGGCCTAAACGACCGTCTCCATGCTGATCTATCGGTACGAACCCTCTTCGGTCCCAGAACTACCGAAGTCTCGGCAAGACGCTCCTCGACTAATAGGGCTGCATCCACTGCTGCTGCATAAGTATCACAATGCTGTGCGCTGATGGCGAGAAACAACCGGGTAAGAAAGCCTCGAATAAACCTCTTGATCCACATCTCCCCGGTAGCTAACAAATACGGGGCATACATAGATAGCTCGGTAAACTGTACGTCGTACTATACCACCGTCATGCTCGTTGTCTGGCGTAACGACTCGAAACTCTACGGATCTTTGCTAAACCCTAACTAACAACAACATAGAAGTGATAAGCTACTATGAAAGATGATTATACCTAATGAATCAAGTCCTTCTTGTTCTCCTAGACTACCTCCTCGTCGGCCTCCTCGTTGTGATAGATGATCCACCCGAGAGCTACTTCTCCAAGCTTAACCTCTCACTTGAGGTAACTAGGTTGCTAAGAGTGCTAATCAAAGTAACCTAGAGGATATAGAATAGGATTAGGGATCTATTAGTCTTGCTAATCTTTGGATCTCAACAAATGAGAGGTTAGGGTTAGTTCTTTGAAGAGAGAGAGCTTAAGGAGAGAGAAGATGAGAGTGAGAATGATATGAATTATGTCTCTTTTGTTATATATAATGAAGCATAAAGAATATCAAATAAATCATTATTTGATATTAACAACCATGCTTCATTTAATACATACAATGAATCATCTCATGAGTCATTAAGCAATAAATGCTTCATTCACACATTTAGATGATTCATCTCATGAGTCACTAATCCATTTAATGCAAATGCCACCTAAGCCTCCAACTCATCAATCTTCTAGAAGCTTCTCGACTAATTATGAGAATGCCCCTCCCATCCGTGAAAACACGAAAATACTGAGACTGTATAAATCCAATAATCTAATACTAGAATCTGGCTTAAACCAAAACCTGCTAGTATAAACTGTTCGAACATCATACGTGCATAAAAACACATATGTGTCCGAACCCTGTCGTAAAACCATACGACCACTATATCGTTTCGCTCGAAGCAGGGAAACTCTCTGTGTGGGACTCTAAAGACTCGACACTACGCTGGCAGTGGGTTTAACCACATACCTCAAGCGGCACTGGCTGTACGTAACGGTCCCCATGTAGATGTCGATAAGAATGCCGATGAGGAAACCCATCCGAACGCCTACTGAGCCTGATGTGACAATTCCGTACAGTCCGGTCTGTTCATCTAAGACTATCGCATATCGGGCCTAGGGGGCGGCAAGCGTCAGTCCCCTAAAAGTGGTATAAGTTGTGTCGGAGCGAAGCCCATTACACCTTGAGAAGCTACTGGAAATCCTAGCAGTAAATCTCGCTTGCCCTGGCCAGGGACTTTGCGTAATGGCTCTCCAAACACAGCGCGATATCAACTCCCAATACTGGGAGAGACGAATCCCATCTAACCGCCACTGCCTCCAAGTGCTTCGGGACTTCACCCAACTGCTACCTGTTTGCACGACTCCTTTGAGCCGTGGTAGGGTAGAAATCTAAGAACAGTGAGAATACACTCGAGACGAAGCAGCAGTGTCAAGTCTGCTGACTATGCTGTACTCATGTCACCTGGGAACTGTTAACTGACGACGGGTATAATACCAACCAACAGTTCCCTGCGAGTCCTGTCCGGTGTACCCGTAACCCAACGAGCACCTGTATACTATCTCCAATACAACGTACTGATGGCTGTGGGACAGACCATCTCCCCAACTGGGATGAGAAGCGTACACACTAGTCTACTCCGGAGTATCGATGCCCTGTCTCGATAATCCTACGAGTAAGGACCTGAAAAAGGATGTGCTTGTAGACTACCCAGCCCCCACTAGTATGACTGCCATCACAATGCTGGTATTCAAGCAAGATCCTAAGGGCTCTATCAATTTGTATTCTCGATATGCTAACATATACACATATTAAGATAGATATAAACCAAGTAGCATACTACCATATTTAGTAAGACTGTTAATATAACTGTGAATATCCCAAGCTTCCATTAAGTAATATACAAGCTAGTATGATACAAAAATGGCCCCTAGGACGTATACACTAACAATCTCCCACTTGCACTAGGGCCATGTACTGGCGTATCGAATACCTATCATCTCGAGTAGCCTCTCGAACTGAATCTGAGGTAAGGCCTTAGTGAATGGATCTGCTGTGTTTTCCACTATTGGAACTCTCCGGACCTCGATCTCCTGTCGATCTATGATCTCCCTGATCAGGTGATACCGCCTCAAGATGTGTCTGGACTTTTGATGGGACCTGGGTTCCTTCGCTAAAACTATAGCTCCGTTGTTGTCACAATACAGTTGTATTGGATCAGCAATGGTAGGAACAACCCGAAGTCCTGTTAGGAACTTCTTTATCCAGACTGCTTCTTTTGCGGCATCGCAAGCAGCGATATACTTCGCTTCCTTCGTCGAGTCGGCAACGGTGTCCTGCTTGGAACTCTTCCAACACACCGCCCCTCCATTGAGGGTAAAGACATAACCTGACATGGACTTAGAGTCATCCTTGTCACTCTGGAAGCTGGAGTCGGCAAAAGCCTCAATCTGGAGGTCTTTTCCGCCGTATACCAAGAACATATCCTTAGTTCTTCTCAGGTACTTGAGAATGTTCTTTACTGCTATCCAGTGCTTCTCCCCTGGGTCTGACTGATACCTGCTTGCCACGCTCAGTGCGTAAGCTACATCTTGTCTGGTGCACAACATCGAATACATTATAAAGCCTACCGCAGAAGCATAGGGTATAATTGACTTGCGATCCCTTTCCAAATCAGTCTTGGGAGACATCTATTTGGATAGGGTGATTCCATGACAAGCTGGTAAATTACCACGCTTAGAATCTCCCATACTGAATCTTTTCAGTACAGTGTTGATATACCTGGACTGTGAAAGTCCCAACATCCTCTTAGATCTCTCACGATAGATCTGGATCTCCAGAATGTAAGAGGCATCACCCAGGTCTTTCATGGAGAACCTGTGTGACAAGAATCCTTTGACAGATTGTAGCATAGGAATGTCATTTCCTATCAATAGAATGTCATCCACGTACAAGACGAGGAATACGACAGTTCGTGCTACAATTTTACTATATATACATGGTTCATCTGGATTTTTGATAAAGGCATATTCTTTGACCGTTTTATCAAAACAAATGTTCCAACTCCACGATGCCTGCTTTAGTCCATAAATGGACTTAAGCAACTTGCACACTTTCCCGCTGCTCCCACTCTGATTGAAGCCTTCTGGCCGATCTATATAGTCGCACTCTTCTAAACTACCATTTAGAAAAGCCGTCTTTATGTCCATCTGCCAGATCTCATAATCATGGAAGGCGGCAATGGCAAGAAGGATCCAAATGTATTTGAACCTAGCCACTGGAGAAAAAGTTTCGTCATTGTCCAAACCAGGTCTTTGACGAAAACCCTTTGCAACAAGTCTAGCCTTATAGGTTTCCACCTTTCCATCTACACTAATCTTTTTCTTGAAGATCCATTTGCATCCTATGGGTTTTACCCCATCTGGAGCAAAGTCCAAAGTCTATACTTTGTTGGTGTACATGGACTCCATCTCGGTCCGCATTGCATCCAGCCATCTTACCGAGTCACCGCTCTGGATGGCCGGCTGGAAGCTAGTAGGTTCATCATTATCAATGACACAATCCTCTCTTTCCCCATCTATGAGAAAACCGTAGTATCTCTCAGGCGGATGAGATGGCCTACTACTCCTGCGGAGGGGTGCGGGAATGTCCTGTTCTTCTTGAACTACTGGTTCTACCAAACTTTCAATAGTAGTTTGTGGTTCTGGAATTTCTTCCAGTTCTATTGCGCTCACACTTGTTTCTTTTTCTAAAAACTGATGTTCTAGAAAATGGGCATTACGAGAAACAAAAACCTTTTGTTCCTCTGCGTAATAGAAGAAATACCCCTTGGAGTTCTTTGGATATCCCACAAATTTATACTGTACTGATCGTGCCTTGAGTTTGTCCGCATGCTGCTTTTTAACAAAAGCTGGAGATCCCCATATGTTTAGATACTAAAGATAGGGTTTCTTCCCACTCCACATCTGATATGGCGTGGTTGTCACGACCCGAAATTGGCACGTGACGGCCCTAATACTACGCAACGCCTAAAGACGTAACGCAGTAAAAGAAAACCAAAACTGAGAAATCTAAACGATGAAAATACGGAAAGAATAATAAAAGTTTTTTGAAACATTTGAAATCACAACCCAAATTCTTTAAAAGTCCAACTTCTTTCTTTAAAAATTTGGCAACACCCCTTTGTAAAAACTGACCCCAAAATGGGTACAACAATAAAGATAAATAAAGCATCCCCAAACGGGAGCAAATACACGCCCAAAGGCGGAAAACAATCACCACCACAAACATACGACGCCGTAGCGAAGAAATAAAGACAATAGAGATAAAGCTGTATAAAAGACAACAAATCCACAAATAATATACAATAACGTCATCATCAAGTCTCTAAGTCAACAACATAATAGTAGATGGAGAGTACAAGATACAACGAATGTACAATACAAAATACAGATAACCACCAAAACCCACCTAAGCAAAATAGCACACTATGAGCCGATGCGGTATCTGTAGCAAAAGATGATAGGTCAATAGCCTGCCTCGACTACTCTGGGGAAACACGCTGTAAAACAACTGTGGCACAACTGGGGTGAGTTGCCAACTCATGAATAGTAGATAACATATGCAGGTAATCGCAGGTATGTACGTACAGCATGAATCTAAGAGATGCGATTTGCAGTAATAATAAGTCATATGAGTGCAGAATAATGTAAGTCTACGATAGCGCCCCGGCCGTCAAACTGACGCCAAATGCAGAACAAAAACTTTTAACTGGCGCTATCGTATACTATAACCCGGATCTGCCATTATTGCTAAACTAACAAACTGTAAAGAGAGTAGAAAGGTTATACCGAACGATCCGAGTCCTTCATTCTTTAACCATCATCCCACGCTCCGTTGCGGCTGCTCCGATCTCGTCGATCTCCGATCTGCTCGTCCAGGTGGCACCACGTCAACGATTCTTTAAATGGGCTACCGCCTCTGACTCGAGGCAACTCGGTCGTCAAGTTTGCTAAAAGAGACGACCAAGATTGATGTAGAGAATGAGTAGAAGACTTTGTCTCTTTCCGTCCAAGCTATGGACGAACGGTTAATGAAGCTGCCATTTGGATCGATATGAAAATGAGATATGAATATGTTAATTTCCATACATCCAAAACTCTATCTTTTTTTTTAACAACCATGATCCATCAAGCGTGTGAGAGAGAGGGGAGGGGCCGGCCACACTTATAGAGGTGGGGGTGATGGTAGGAGAGGGGGAGGTGACAATAAGAGAAATATCTAGTGTGAACACAAAGTATGAACACAATTAATGAAAATGATGAATCACTAACCAAGTCATCATGCATTAATTGAATCATTAAATGCAACCATGAGTCACAAAACACCTCACCATTTCTAGAACCTTCTAGAAGCATCCACACTCATCCAAAGAAAAGATAAATCCGTCTTTAACCGAATGTTAAAAGACGGCTGATAGAAAACTGGAAACTGGCAACTTCCAAAAGCGATCCTGAAACGAATTTCAGGACAACCCTGTAACAGTATAAATATACCCGCATTTGTATTACGACCAAATACAAATGCAACTGAGACAAAGATATTATATCTACTCAATATAATACTCGGATCCGGCTTAAACCAAAGCCCACCAGTATTATCTGCCCGAAATATGACACGTGCGTAAACGCACGTGCATTATCCGAACCCTGCCATAAAACCGTACGGCCTCTACAACGTTTCGCCCGAACTTGGGAAACTGTCTTTGGGGGACTCTAATAACTCATCAGTACCCTGGCAGTGGGTTTAACCACAAGCCGTCAGCGGCACTAGCTATGCGTAACGGCTGCCCATGGAATGACCTCAAGGGAGGCCGATGAGCGAACTCATCCGGAAACCCTACTGAGCCTAACAGTGACAATGTATATACAGTCCGGTCCGTTCGTCTATGAGTATCGCATATCTGCCTAGGGGATAGTAACGTCAGACCCCCAATAGCAGTATAAGTCGTGTTGGAGTGTAGCCCAAAAACACCCTGAGATACTACTGGAGTACCTACCAGTAAATCTCTTGCCACGGTCGTGGGCTTTGTGTAATGGCTCTCCTAGACACAGCATGATCTCACCCCCAATAACAGGAGAGACGAATCCCCTGCCGATCCGCTTACTTGCCTCTATGTGGCTCGGGACTGTACCCAAAAACTACCTGTTTGCACGACTCCTTTGAGCCGTTGTAGGGTAGAAATCAAAGCACAGTGGGAACTCAGGCGAGACAAATGACGACCTCAGGTCGATGAACTAACCTGTACATATGTCACCAGGGAACTGCTATCTGACGATATGTATAATACCAACTAGTAGGTTCCCGGCGAGTCCTGTCCGGTGTACTCATAACCCAATGAGCACATGTATACATCTTAGGTGATCCAACTGACACCAGTGGCTTATGAGACTGGCCACCGCCCCTCGTCGGGGTCTCGACTGTATACACTAGTCAACTCCGGTGTATCGATGCCCTGTCTCGAAACTCCCACGACTAGGGACCACAATTAAAGATATGCTTATAAACCACCCAACTCTCACGTATATGATCGCCATCATACTGTTGGTAGTAAAGCAAGATCCTAAGGGCTCTATCAAAGTACAACAGTGATCAGTCACCTGAACCTGTACACAACTGATAAAGGCAAACCAGATAGCATACTATCATCTCGAGTAAGACTGTCCTACCGGTATAGGTCCTCCGCAATCATTGCAATCACGTACCTGCGATCCAATAATTGACTCTGAGGGCATTATCTCCAACAATCTCCCACTTGCACTTAAGGATAATTATTACGATGTCGACTACTCACAGCCCGTGTGAAACCGAACATCCAACTCCTCTACTAATCAGTTTCACAAAGCCCGTTTGTAAAACTATTATGTTCGAGAAATAGCCTCAGTGAGTTGATCCGCCTAGATGTTTCTTTCTATATCTCTCTTAATCTCAAGTTCGCGGAGATAGCCATCTCCCGAATCGAGTAATACCTGTCTTAGAATATGTCTGGATATCTGATGGGACCTAGTTCATAAATGAACTCCAAATCCAAACTTCTTAGACTGTATCAATAACTGAACCTTATCAGTATCCTGCACCATGCCTCCCACAGTATCCTCTTGGACCACCTGTCCATAATACTATCCCTCGTCAGAGGGAAAACTATAACTCCGACAATCACTCTGTCATCCATGTCACCTTTGAAGCCTGGAATAATAACCGTCTCCTGAAGATGGCTGCCGTCATCAAATCCGTAGAACATTCACTTATGTTCTAAAACTGCTTCCTTATGTTTCTCCAGGATTGGATTAATACAAACTTATTGCATCTAGTGCAAAAACAACATCTGGTGTGGTACTTGACATCTCAAGATTGACTCAATTGCCTAAGCAAGTGATCTGCCAATCATGCCCATCCCTCTCCCCTTTAGTCTGTAAGACACCTTTAGAGATGGTGACTCCATCACCTGCAGGTCCACTGATCGCACGCTTTTGGCGTGTCGGATTTTCAAAGTTCTAAAGTTTATCGCGATCAAGACGGTGTCGCTATGCAGCTAGCCGGTTGAGCACGGGTCGATCCACAGGGAGATGGTTGTATGTCAGTTCTTGTCTTAGACGAGTCAATAAAGAATTTGTGTATGTTTGTTCGAGACTATCCTATGTGTATTATTTGCAAGTATAAAGTTGTTAAGAAAAAGATACGAAATTGTAAGCTAAAGAAATTCGTACTCAAAACCTTTGAGCCGAGTCCTGACCAATTGAAGCTAAGCAATCGGCAACAACGTGGATTAGGAGATTTAAGCGCGGTATTCGTGGAATACGGCTTATTTACCCTTGTCCTTCCGTTCTTGTTTCTTGCTTTCGCCTCCGGCCAAACCGAACGCAACCGGTCGCGGTTAGGAATCACCGTTACCTTGTTAGGGTAGGGTGCCTAACGAAGCGCTTGCGTACGGTTTGGACGGAGTTCAATGGAAAATAACGGGAAAAGGAAATGAGAAAGAAGATATTAACTCACAATACCGTATTTCATCTTAACAACAATAATTACAACCATTCACAAAATGAACAAAAGAGAGCAAAAGAAAAGAACAAAGAAAAGAAAAGATTACAAGTAATTAAGTGCATGAATTAAATTGCAAGAAAGTAAAGCAAAATAATAATAAGCAAGTAATAAAAAGCGATAAAAAGAACAAGAAACTAGAACTCAAGACAAGCATGTGATCAATAGCCAACCCTTAAACTTGCAAGCTCAATCAAGAGGTTGCAAGATCAAGGGAAGGGTAGAGAACGCATGTGAAATGAAGCGCTAATTCCATAAGAAAATACGACCCTTGAGATCAATAACTAACCCTTAACCATTCAAGCTCAATGAAGATGTTGAATGATCAAGAGAAAGCAAGAATCTCAAGGGGAAACTAAAGAAAAGAGAATGATACAAAAACCTTCATCTTCATTGATCTTCCACTCAAAAAGCTCTCACTACAATTTTCATGGAGAAAGAATGAAGAAGAAGAAGAAGAACTACACAAAAAACTACAAAAGAGGAACAAAGAATGAACTTCGAATTGGACCCTTGGCTTAGCTCAATTCTGGAGTATTTATAGGCAGAGGGTTGAAGACCTAGGGCAAGAATCTGCCACAATATGAAGTCCCCAAACTAGCCCCAAAAAACGACACATCAAGGAGTCAGTACGGCCGCGGATCCGCGGCCAATACCCCCTATTGGCCGCGGATCCGCGGCCATGTGGAGGAATTAGGGGGTCGGGTTTCTTTGGTGGTCCTGTGTTGCTGTTTTCTTCTGTTAAACATGTACAGATTTTCAATATTATTCTATGATTGCTTCAGGTTCCAATAGTCAACAATGATGGCTTCATTTTTCAACACATTTGACTTTATCTCCCTCGAGCTCCGCGCACCCATTGATTCTTGTGTAGCCTCCCTCGTGCTCTGTGCTTGTCCCAGACATGAATGACCACTGTCATATGTCTTGTCTCAGGAACTGGTACTCGGCACTGGACGGATATGGATGATCGGAACCCGGCTTTTATCTGCTGTCAACAGATGTTCTGTATTTGGTGTAACTGTGGAGATTTTGTCTTGATTTGCAATATTTGGACTGGAAACCTGTACTCTGTAAATATGTAACAAACACGGATTAAAAGCACCTACCTATAAACACACGAGCATAAGAATGGGCGGTATAAAATACAGTATTCTGTTATGAACAAATACCCCCAAACTTAACTTTTGCTCGTCCCGAGCAAAACCAATTATTCACAAAAATAAAATCCTAACCGCACTTTCGCAGGGAACGCGATTGCACTGAGCACGTGCAACAAGCCGTTAAACCTCTAGGTGTCCCTAGTAGGAGGAGTGTTGTCTCCTGAGGGTTTTCAGCGGATACTACCCACAAAATCCCGTCAAGCTAGTGTCATAAGTTAACATCGATTTTACTCCTATAGTTTAGTATTTACGTTAGAAATTCTATCATCCTAAGTTAGAAATATCCAACCCTTATTTTTCACACCTCCTATCTATTTAACCTTAGATCCTATACGTTCCAAAAAAAAGTTTAGAAAGATGTTGGTTCTCCTGAGTTTTCCTACTAAAGTGCAGCCTCAAATCAGGGATTTTTATCAACTTTACAGAAAACACAAGTCTTATTCTTTATTTCTATCTTTTATTCAAACATCGATTGTATACCCCTACGTGTGTGTGTATATTTGCACCCCTACACTCAAGAATTCAATTCAAGCTATAATACCCTTGCCCTAATACCTAATACTACTTCTTTTCATTAAGGATGGACGGATTTCCTCACACACCTTTCATGCGACTATTAATGCTTCTTGAGGCACTAACGACCGATTACTGAATGTGTGAACTTTAAAGCGTAAATAGCAGTTTCCAGGTCTTGACTTTATTCTATTTTTCTTTTTCTTTTTCTTTTTCTTTTTCTTTTTCTTTTTCAAGACCGGATATATTTTTCAATATGCTCTTTTGGTGTTTAGCTTTAAATACCGTTTTTTCTTTCATACTAGGCTTTCCGGCAAGAGTATTTCTAGGTATCTTCTACTATCCCAAGTTTCAAGGTGCGTGTAAGTGCAGTTTGTAGGGTATATACTTTCTAAATTTGAACTCAAGAAAAGAAACTATTTTTCAGACTTATCCTTCAGCAAAGCTTCAATACTCTCCCTTCATCTTGACTTAACTCAAGAACTGAACTCAAAATTACCTATTTCTCAAAAAAACTATAAGGACGTATAATCACCAAGTTTAAACAGAACGAGGGTTATTTTTAGGGTTTTCAATTCCTAAGCCAAGAATTTAGTTATTTCTAATATGTCAACTAAACTTTCGGAATAAAAATCTAAGTTACCCTATTAGCTAACTTGACGACAAAGTTTTTATATTTTTGGAAAATTTTCAATTTTTGTGGGTTTTTCATAAAGTATGCAAATGCAAAATATACAAATGAATGCGAAGGAAGAAAGCTTACCGAGCACACCCCCAAACTTAAACTTGACAGTGCCCTCACTGTCAGGCTATACCAAGAGGGTCAAAATTGTCGGCGCTCCCTAAAAACAAATTATATACAAAACAAAAAAGGGAAAACAAAAAAATATATACAAAAAAAAGAGTCCCCCCCAAACTTAAGTAAAACAGTGTTTCCACTGTTAAGCGTTGAAGTTCAGGATTAAGGGAGAAAGAGAATAATTTCAAACTATACAAGGCCTTATACAGGCCAAATGTGAGCACCAACCATTCAAAGATTTTATCGCTATAATGTACAGGTTGGTGGAAGAAGGCGAAGAGGTAAGAAATGGAGAATACGCGAGACCGTATGGAGATAGAAGCGGGATACGGTCTCGGCATATCAGAAGAAGAATGGCGGAAGGGAAAAAGAAGTGGAGTACGAACTTGAGGGTGCAAATGGAGTGAATAGATTAGCACAATTTGTGATGAGCGATGTGTAAACAACGACTGTGCTAATCTATTAACCCGGCGAGAGATTGGGTCAAATCCCTCAAGATTCGTAAGAAACCATGGGTATGCCGAACTTGGTAAACCAGACATAAGAAATGAAAGTGAGACGGTTTCTTGCAAGGTCGGAACGATGGAAAGAATGGAGGGAAGTGATCGAGGAGGGGTATCGGTTAAGATTTCGGGAGGGTGCACACAGTCAATGAAAGGAACAGGATGAATTAGAAAATCCGACTCATCAATTAAAACTGGTTCATCCTCAAAGCTATCCTCAAAATTCTACTCAAAATTTATCTCATCCATGCCTTTATCATCAATATCAAGACGCATATGAAGTTCGGGAAAAACAATTAATGACTCAGGATGATGATTTGAAGAGACAAACTCAGCCAAATCTACGGGTTCATCATCCAAAATATCCCCAGCGTCAATATCCTCAATCAAGTGAAAATCAATATTCTCAGACACCTCATCAAAAGCATGGATTTCAATCGATTTTGGTTCTAAGATGGAGGTGTAGAGGTCAAAAGGATCTGGATTGGTTTCACTTGGAAGGGACCCTTCACAATCAGGTAAATCAAACACTACGAAGTCGCACAACTCATTAAACATTCTATCTTCAATTGATAATTCAGTTGGGACACTTGATAGACTTTCAACACAGGAGTTGTGGGATTCAATTTGAAACGGGTAGGTTTGATTTAGAAGGGGGTACGGCTCACTCTCTCCACTCAAATTCACAGCCTGTCCGACCGCCTCATCATACATTGAAAAATTAGGAGCTAGTTGAAAACTAGCTACCGGGTCAGTATGTTGTACGAGAGCGGCCATGGACGCATTCAAATCCATCATTTGTTGGCTTGATGCTACCCTAAAGTCTTCCAACGACTGTTCCAGACTAGACATGGGTTGTGAATGGGTTTCAGTAAAAGATTCAAAGTTGTTTGGATACTGAAAACTCCCAAATGGCGGTTCTGAAGCAATGTCTAGGGAAGGTGCAAAGGTAGGGTAGGATTGGTAGGAATTGAATGGTTGGACAGGGGTAGGATCAACATTTGGATAAGAAGGTGAATGGACTTGTTGATCCCAAGAATTTGAAGTGGTGAAAGGAGTGAAAGATCGGCTACGAGATTGTTCAATACGTTCTGCAATAGACATAGGTCTTGGAGTTGCAACATGACTCGAAGAAGGCGTATCAACGTAAGAAGGGGTGAATGTATGAAATGGTTGATACGAAGTGGATTGCTGAGTCAAATTGTTTGTCCTAGACGCGTCTATCCGATCTCTCAATGAAATTTTGGGCATGGAGGGGTCGTTCGAAGTTCGGCCAAAGCAAGAACCGTAAGAAGTAATGTCTGGTTGTGGGTACCAAAGTTCGGCAAGAGTTTTGCGAGGTGGAGTACCCATGATATGAAAAGAGAAAGAAAGAAAGGCAGAGAAAAGGAGGGGAAAAAGAATGTGATATTTTTTTTTTATAGTTTATATATTAACAGAAGAAGAAAATATACACACAAAAAGAATATGGAAAAAAACAATCACGACACAAAAATACCACACACCTAATCGTTCTAGGGTTCACCTAGGTCAACTAGACCTGCTCCAGAACTTGATTGTCGAAGTAAAACTGTGTCGAGAAACAGGCTCAAAATACACTGATCACGAGGCTAGGTAAGTGTAGAGATAAGGGGAGGTTTTCCAACGCTTTCGCGAAGTTCCTTAATTAAATAACCCTTTCTCTTTTGGCAGTTTCGCCGTTAACACTTTCCTAGACACCCCGTAAACAATATACCGTTAAGCAAGGTTCTAAACACAGTTAACTTCTCCTAGTGAGCGCGAAGTCCTTAAGGCTTAAAGTCTAGTTTCTTTTAAATTTTGTGCGGGTAAACGTTATGCTCAAGTTCGTGATTTATGGGCCACGGAAAAGGTGATGAAATCCTTTACCGTATGTTGTGGGGTTCGCTTGCCCTTAAATCCGTATTAATGTATGCAATGCGCAATTCAATAAAAATTCTATAAAGAATCAAACAATTGTTTTTTTTTTATTTTAAGCGCGGCACTGCAACAAATACGGGTTAGTCAATTTTTAGCGTTTGCTAGCGAACTTGCAAAGAATCCTCAAAGAATAGTGTATTGGATGCGTCGGATTTGAGAAGAAGGTGTTAGTAAAGTACGTACCGTTAAGTTTTGGGTTAGGAAACCCCCGTTGAATCAAATCCGGTAAGGTTGAAAAGTTCGCTTGCGCGGGTCAAACTACCCGGATCTTTGGCACTGTACTTTGCAATCACCTTAGCCTTGAATGTACACTTTGCTCCCCACAATCGCAGTTTGCAAATTTGCTAAAATCTGCACTCTTGCCCACAAAAATGATCAAAAATAAAACAAAAAACAAAAAGAATATTTTTTTTTATATATATACAAAAAGAATATTAACCCAAATAACAAGAAAGAAAATACGCTACCGTCTCCCCGGCAACGGCGCCATTTGATCGCACGCTTTTGGCGTGTCGGATTTTCAAAGTTCTAAAGTTTACCGCGATCAGGACGGTGTCGCTATGCAGCTAGCCGGTTGAGCACGGGTCGATCCACAGGGAGATGGTTGTATGTCCGTTCTTGTCTTAGACGAGTCAATAAAGAATTTGTGTATGTTTGTTCGAGACTATCCTATGTGTATTATTTGCAAGTATAAAGTTGTTAAGAAAAAGTTACGAAATTGTAAGCTAAAGAAATTCGTACTCAAAACCTTTGAGCCGAGTCTTGACCAATTGAAGCTAAGCAATCGGCAACAACGTGGATTAGGGGATTTAAGCGCGGTATTCGTGGAATACGGCTTATTTACCCTTGTCCTTCCGTTCTTGTCTCTTGCTTTCGCCTCCGGCCAAACCGAACGCAACCGGTCGTGGTTAGGAATCACCGTTACCTTGTTAGGGTAGGGTGCCTAACGGAGCGCTTGCGTACGGTTTGGGCGGAGTTCAATGGAAAATAACGGGAAAAGGAAATGAGAAAGACGATATTAACTTACAATACCGTATTTCATCTTAACAACAATAATTACAACCATTCACAAAATGAACAAAAGAGAGCAAAAGAAAAGAACAAAGAAAAGAAAAGATTACAAGTAATTAAGTGCATGAATTAAATTGCAAGAAAGTAAAGCAAGTTAATAATAAGAAAGTAATAAAAAGCGATAAAAAGAACAAGAAACTAGAACTCAAGATAAGCATGTGATCAATAGCCAACCCTTAAACTTGCAAGCTCAATCAAGAGGTTGCAAGATCAAGGGAAGGGTAGAGAACGCATGTGAAATGAAGCGCTAATTCCATATGAAAATACCACCCTTGAGATCAATAACTAACCCTTAACCATTCAAGCTCAATGAAGAGGTTGAATGATCAAGAGAAAGCAAGAATCTCAAGGGGAAACTAAAGAAAAGAGAATGATACAAAAACCTTCATCTTCATTAATCTTCCACTCAAAAAGTTCTCACTACAATTTTCATGGAGAAAGAATGAAGAAGAAGAAGAAGAACTACACAAAAAACTACAAAAGAGGAACAAAGAATGAACTTCGAATTGGACCCTTGGCTTAGCTCAATTCTGGAGTATTTATAGGCAGAGGGTTGAAGACCTAGGGCAAGAATCTGCCACAATATGAAGTCCCCAAACTAGCCCCAAAAAACGACACATCAAGGAGTCAGTACGGCCGCGGATCCGCGGCCAATACCCCCTATTGGCCGCGGATCCGCGGCCATGTGGAGGAATTAGGGGGTCGGGTTTCTTTGGTGGTCCTGTGTTGCTGTTTTCTTCTGTTAAACATGTACAGATTTTCAATATTATTCTATGATTGCTTCAGGTTCCAATAGTCAACAATGATGGCTTCATTTTTCAACACATTTGACTTTATCTCCCTCGAGCACCGCGCACCCATTGATTCTTGTGTAGCCTCCCTCATGCTCTGTGCTTGTCCCAGACACGAATGACCACTGTCATATGTCTTGTCTCAGGAACTGGTACTCGGCACTGGACGGATATGGATGATCGGAACCCGGCTTTTATCTGCTGTCAACAGATGTTCTGTATTTGGTGTAACTGTGGAGATTTTGTCTTGATTTGCAATATTTGGACTGGAAACCTGTACTCTGTAAATATGTAACAAACACGGATTAAAAGCACCTACCTATAAACACACGAGCATAAGAATGGGCGGTATAAAATGCAGTATTCTGTTATGAACATCCACCACCATGCCAGGAGTCATCTATTCTAAAAACCATTAGAATATTGTCAAAGTACCCACATTGGGAAACTACCCAAATCCAGATCTAAAACTATAGATCTAGAAACCAAAATGTCATATATTATATCCATATTCTGTCTGGAGAAACAACAGTGTGACGACCACAGTACAACCGATCGTAGTATAGGAATTTTACTTCCTACTCTGTGTATGTCATCCAAATACCATGACATCACACCCTACTACCTTCTTAACAGATCCATCCCCTATTCTGATGAAGTCAAACCTATGATTGTCACATCAAAATTAGATGATCTATCTCCGCTATAACTGCTCAAGTCTATAAATAGACATAAGCTATTTTCCCACTATACTTCTGCTGCTCCCACTGACCACAACAACCCTCTGGCAGAATAATATATACGTGCACTTCTAAAGAGAGTTTAGAAGGACGCTATACTTATCCTCCTGCCGGGTCTCATAGCCAGGAACAACAGTAGTGTCAAGTCTTGGTAGATAAGAACCTCCCTGTCACCGTCCTTGAGGCTACCGGAGTACCTCTCGGGTGTCTGAGTTTACCCACCAAATCTGTGAAGTGGCTATTGGAATGTCAAACCTGATTGAATCTTTAGGTCCTATTAAATTTTCCGTAATCGTTTGTGGTTCTGGAATCACTTCCAGTTCTAACATACTCCCACTACTGTTTTCTGAAAAAATCCATTTTACTAAAACTGTGTCGAGTCAAGAACAATATCACTATTGATCTTCCAAATGGCAGAAAGTCAACCCTCGTCATAGCCAGGGCCAACCTACAAACAGCCATTACAGAAACGTGCCCTGAGTTATCCAGAGTCTGGTTTTAAGCATAAGCCGGACAACTCCCCGTACCTTAACATCGTTAAGGTATGAACCATTCTATATCCAATATAAAAACTTTGGCACTTATTTAATTGGAACCAGATTCAAATCATGCAGCTGTCTCCAGTTCATATCAACTTAATGGAAAGAGGCTAATCAGCATTACTCAACTTAGGAATCCATCCAATTATGAGTAACCTGAAAAAGAAACAAGTTTCTCAAAACCATTACTATCATCTGAATACCAATCACAAGAATCTACATTTTCGATCTCTTTGAAGAATCCCGATACTTGTGACACCTGGTTCTCTACTTTATTCTTATACCCACAACTTCTCAAAACTTAGACCTTGTATTTCTACGAAACACTTATCTAAAAACTAGAGAAGTCATAAGTAAACAGAACATAGTACGAGGACCAACCCCTTTGTCCTGATGGACACTGGACAACATACAATACTCTGTATAAGTCCGCTGAGTTGAATAAATCAAAACTTGTGCATCGTAGGTTGAAAACTGTACCCTGGCGATTTCTTCAAATATCACCAATTACAACGAATTCCGATATAATGAGGATAATCACCTAATTCCCAATAACTTGCTGCCACTCATCATCTGTAAAACCATACAGATATGAGAATGAAACCTGGTAAATACATACCCTTGGAGTAAGTATCTAATCGGGAAAACAGTTTTCCTTTAACAATGTACTGAAACATGAAAATGTTTCGTAGGGGTATCTTGGTATTCCTGGTAATGCCTCTTCCATAATCCAATTCATGACTTTAACCGTATATTTTATTGCCATCTCTCCAAATCCCTTTATTTGTCTTTAGTCATTACCTTTTGTACACCATCGTTAGGCTAAATGGTTTTCTTCCTTCCCTACCCTTCGGCACCAGCCTATGGTTTGGAAGAAGACTATCCAGTAAGCATAATAGGTGTACCCTCCTAAACCAAGGAGTACTCGCAACTTGAGAGAAGGTGATGATAAAAGACAACTGAATAATACCTTATTCTATTAAAGGTGAAATAGGAGTGGCGATGAAGTACGCGGTTTGGTCGTGAATGATAGCAGTCGCAATTTACTTTGCCCTCTTTCTAATCCCTTTATTTTGTCTTGACATATTACCTTCTGCACACCCTACTTAGGCTAATTGGTTTTCTTCATTCCCTGTCTTTCGGCACCTGCCTATGGTTTGGAATAAGACTATCCAATAAGCGTAATAGGTGTACTCTCCTAAACCAAGGAGCCCTCGCAACCTGAGAGAAGGTGATAATAAAAGACAACTTAATAAACCAATTCTATTTCTCCTGAACCTTGATCCATCCTCGAAGAAATCCCTCCGAGTTCGTATATAACCATACGATGGATCTATCCAATGGAAGTGGATGTCCGTAGTAATACGCGGTGTTCTGAGAAATGCAAAGGGTAAAAGAAGAAGTGGCAATGACTTATGCAACTCGGACAATCCAAAAGCCAGTATTTTAAGAAGGTTCGGTCAATTTGGTCACTGAGTCATAGTTTAGGGTCGGTCAAAGGTTGCTGCCAGAGAGAGAGAAAAGAAACACTCTGCGTGCACTCTAACCTAGATTATAATGGTTATCACTTTATCTAATCAGGAAACCTCCCACTGTTCCGTCAAATTCTCCTCCAAACCTAAAAGAAGAATTAATCGGGATCACCTGAAGAGTAAACCAACTCATCAGTGGGAATCGGGATCCAACTCTCATCGCATGATAACGTGACGGAATCCACTTACGTTACTCACACTCCAGAAGGTATGCGCATACTTGGCAACTTTCAGTTTCTTTAGAAACTCCCGATATGATTTTTGCCCCATGCTCTTATGACCTTGGCGTTAGATCAAAATGTCATAAGTCACATGCCAAGTTCTACCCATCACTATCTTGTTAATTTGAACCCACCCGCACATGCCCTTGGCGTTAGGTCAAAATGGCAGAACGACTGTCCCAAACCAACTCATCTATCTATGCAACAAATGAATACCCAGCAGCTACCAAACACTATGCCTTGGCGTTAGGTCAAAATACATAGCTTGAATACTACTGAATACCCAAAAGAAATGACGGAGGGCTACGGCTAGTTTTTGGCGAAAAACCTTTAACGTAACGAACTTGATATCGCTGAAGGAACATGATAGCTTTTTGAAATATAGTGACGAAAACCTTTTGCTAAAGAGGTCACTCCCGGTGAAGGGATCTCGGCTCTTTCCTCGTGGAATGAGGTGCAGGATATTCCACTGAATAACGCGATGCAAAGCAACTTGTAATGGACTATAGTGAAGTTATTACCCTGACGCAAACTTCTGCCCAAGGGGTCTTTCCCGGTGAAGGGATATCGGCCCTTGCCTCGTCGAATGAGGTGCAGGATATTCCAACCGAATACCGCTATGCAAAACAAAAGGAAACGTCTTTGCAATAACACTTTTTAAATTGTTCCAACAACTGCAAATAGGTTTGCTTTCCTTTGCATTGATCAGAATCAACGCAGTCCCATCAATAATCACACCAGAAAAGAACGAAAATAAAATGTACGTATATGCCATCCGCATTCGTCTCTGGGTCCCGTCATCACCCGTTAGGTTACTTAACTAACGACAGAGCGGGGACTGAACTAGCGCGGGTGCAAAACATATACAACATCTAATAGTATATATACCAATATACAATAATCGCTCCATGCGTGATAATATGCAACATTACAGGAAAGTAATAAGCATCACAGAACAGTACAGATAAGCTGGGATCCCCGGGTTTCACCGAGCCGCTGCTGAAACCTGACGTTCCCCTGGTCGTGTGGATAGCCTGTGCAATGAAACCTAGACCCCTACGGGTGCGGCAAGTTACCCGCTAAAACCTGAAGCGAGGCAGCCCCCTACAGCAAAGTGAATGGACCACCCTGCACTTCACGGAATCAGGTAGCTTGAGCACCCCTCCTTGGGTCAACCTGTACCCCCTACGAGTGCGGCGAATAGTCAGCCAATTTTAGAGTGAGGCCCCTCTGCCTCTCAAAGCCATGAGATGCGGACCCGTTGCCCTCCAGAACCCGGCTATACGTGCACTCCGTCGCGGGGTAAAACCTAGTACCGAAATGAAAAGTATGTACAACAGGTACATCGACCTCAACCTGGTCGTGCCCCAAAAGAATATTATACAACAGGCAGTGACGGCAGTCCACATGTTAGACGCTCATCCCGCAATATCATATGTACAAATAAATCCAAACTGCACTACCATTGCACACTGCTATCCACCACGACAAATCCGCAACAACACAGCACAACACAGAACATCAACGCGAATGTCGCGTTCGCAAACCCGTCTAAAAGAACTATAGCAATCAAACGTGGTTTACTGATCAAATGACATTCCCGGTCGGAGATATATTGTAAGTACTGTAAACTAACATGTTTAAATTTCGATCGACTAAATATCATGAAGTGGGCCCCACGAACATCTGCTGTACAGTAACAAAATATGGGCCCAAAAGATATATACCAAAAACCCCAATTTCCAAAGAAGAATACACTGTGCAAATTTGGAGCCATGATCTCACAGAACGGCCGTGGATGCGCGGTCAAACCCTAGGTTTGACCGCGATTCCGCGGCGGTATTGTTGAGTCACGTGCCCAAATTTGTACGTTGTGCTTAGAAAACCCTGCACAGATTTCTGTGATATATAAAATAATTTTTGGACTTGATTTAAAATCGACAGAAACTGTGAATGGAAATTTTCCAGCTTTTGATATTCGGTCCGATCGATATTTTAAACGCGTTAGCACAAGTTAGTAAAGCAAAATGGTGAGGCTCTGATACCACTTTAAGTCTACGGTAGCGCCCCGGCCGTCAAACTGACGCCAAATGCGGAACAAAAACTTTTAACTTGCGCTATCGTATACTATAACCCGGATCTGCCATTATTGCTAAACTAACAAATTGTAAAGAGAGTAGAAAGGTTATACCGAACGATCCGAGTCTTCGTTCTTTAACCATCATCCCACGCTTCGTTGCGGCTGCTCCGATCTCGTCGATCTCCGATCTGCTCGTCCAGGTGGCACCACGTCAACGATTCTTTAAACGGGCTCCCGCCTCTGACTCGAGGGAACTCGGTCGTCAAGTTTGCTAAAAGAGACGACCAAGATTGATGTAGAGAATGAGTAGAAGACTTTGCCTCCTTCCGTATGGACGAACGGTTAATGAAGTTGCCATTTGGATCGATATGAAAATAAGATATGAATATGTTAGTTTCCATACATCCAAAACTCTATCTTTTTTTTAACAACCATGATCCATCAAGTGTGTGAGAGAGAGGGGAGGGACCGGCCACACTTATAGAGGTGGGGGGTGATGGTAGGAGAGGGAGAGGTGACAATAAGAGAAATATCTAGTGTGAACACAAAGTATGAACACAATTAATGAAAATGATGAATCACTAACTAAGTCATCATGCATTAATTGAATCATTAAATGCAACCATGAGTCACAAAACACCTCACCACTTCTAGAACCTTCTAGAAGCATCCACACTCATCCAAAGAAAAGATAAATCCGTCTTTAACCGAATGTTAAAAGACGGCTGATAGAAAACTGGAAACTGGCAACTTCCAAAAGCGATCCTGAAACGAATTTCGGGACAACCCCGTAACAGTATAAATATACCCGCATTTGTATTACGACCGAATACAAATGCAACTGAGACAAAGATATTATATCTACTCAATATAATACTCGGATCCAGCTTAAACCAAAGCCCACCAGTATTATCTGCCAGAAATATGACACGTGCGTAAACGCACGTGCATTTTCCGAACCCTGCCATAAAACCAAACGGCCTCTACAACGTTTCGCCCGAACTTGGGAAACTATCTGTGGGGGACTCTAATGACTCGTCAGTACCCTGGCAGTGGGTTTAACCACAAACCGTCAGCGGTACTAGCTATGCGTAATGGCTGCACATGGACTGACCTCAAGGGAGGCCGATGAGCGAACTCATCCGGAAACCCTACTGAGCCTAACAGTGACAATGTATATACTGTCCGGTCCGTTCTTCTATGAGTATCGCATATCTGCCTAGGGGACTAGTAACGTCAGACCCCCAATAGCAGTATAAATCGTGTCGGAGTGTAGCCCAAAAACACCGTGAGATACTACTGGAGTACCAACCAGTAAATCTCTTGCCACGACCGTGGGCTTTGTGTAATGGCTCTCCTAGACACAGCACGATCTCTCCCTCAATACCAGGAGAGACGAATCCCCTGCCGATCCGCTCACTTGCCTCCATGTGGCTCGGGACTGTACCCAAAATCTACCTGTTTGCACGACTTCTTTGAGCCGTGGTAGGATAGAAATCAAAGCACAGTGGGAACTCACACGAGACAAATGAAGACCTCAGGTCGATGAACTAACCTGTACACATGTCACCAGGGAACTGCTATCTGATGATATGTATAATACCAACTAGCAGGTTCCCGGCGAGTCCTGTCCGGTGTACTCATAACCCAATGAGCACCTGTATACATCTTTGGTGATCCAACTGACACCAGTGGCTTGTGAGACCGGCCACCGCCCCTCGTCGGGGTCTCGACTGTATACACTCATCTACTCCGGAGTATCGATGCCCTGTCTCGAAACTCCCACGACTAGGGACCACAATTAAAGATATGCTTATAAACCACCCAACTCTCACGTATATGATCGCCATCATACTGTTGGTAGTAAAGCAAGATCCTAAGGGCTCTATCAAAGTGTAACAGTGATCAGTCACCTGAACCTGTACACAACTGATAAAGGCAAACCAGATAGCATACTATTATCTCGAGTAAGACTGTCCTACCGGTATAAGTCCTCCGCAATCATTGCAATCACGTACCTGCGATCCAATAATTGACTCTGAGGGCACTATCTCCAACAAATAATGGAAAGTACACTAACAGGTACAATCAATATGTAAAGCAATAATAATATGACAATAGTATGCGATAATCATGCAATAGGGATATGAGAATGTAGATATGCAGCGATCATGAAGGGTACACTAACAGGTACTACTAATACATGAACAATGCATAAATCAATAGGTATGAGGTATGGAGTGAAATATGTCATTTCTGCGGAAACCTGACATCGTAGTAGGATCACAATCCATCAAGATACTCAAATCCAATTCCTCAAATCAGCCCCCAAGTTGGGCTCTCATATCATATAAGTCCCACATCTCCTCAATGTACAATATCGTATAGATCTCCTATATCCCGAATGTACAAATCAGCAATCTCATATGTATCCGGTATCCAATCTCAATGAATCACCTAATATCCCAAATCATGCTCAAGTAAAATTCTAACATCCTAAATATATATTTGCAGAAATAAATATGATGGGGTCAATACACATATATTAGCGTCCCACTCCAATAATATTGGTGTAAGGGTACGTCGGTATCCCCATGATAACCGCCGAGTCATTGGTACTGTCACCGGATGTTATGGCTCCCCTGTCGAGCTCATCGGCGTGGTACATCGACATCCCTTTCTTGCCCCGGGATACCTCCGGGCCCCACCATGTACCCTCTACGGCCTCAACGCCTCCTCGTAGGGGTATATATATATCAGCAACGATAAAACTTATGGTGGATACGCAAATATCATATCAAGGAAACCGGGTTTTTCAATATATGCATAATTTCATGAACTCCCGCGGTTCCCAAATCCAGAAAACATCATGTAAAATCCAAACATCAATGCGCAAATCAATAAATAGAATATATGCGACATAAACTGAAATGCGAGCATATAAAAGGAAAACTGCTAAGTAACATCAGTAAAGGTAAATATGTAACTGCAACTGAATATATGTGTAACATAAAGGTGTAGCAATGTTTAGGTATCTACCTATAAGAACTGATAATGTATAACCCCTGGGTATAAGTGGAATATGTGAGTAAGGTATATCTGTAGCTAAAACCAAATGTATGCGAGATCAACAAGGTATAGCTAAGTATAGGTGTCTAGCTATAAGTAAAGGATGTAGTATACCCCCCTTGGTATAGGTAGAAGATGTAGTATACCCCCATGGGTATAAGTAAAATATGAGCAAGGTATACCTGTAGCTGTATCGTAAAGTGTATATGTACCTATTACTAATGGTACGATACTCTATAGGTATACGGGTATGGTAAATGTCATATGTGATAAGCAGTACGAATCCATGTCACAAGGTCCCTAACCAAGCAATATTGTATCTATAAGGGGTTTGTGTGTGACATTGCAATTATTGATTGTGTGTGTAGCATACAATCAGTGCTCTTGCAACATGAATCGTTAATAATTTGTGCAGTGTCCTACGGCTACTAGTCTAAGCATAACATCTAAGTAATATGGTAAATGCGCAATTCTAACAATGACGTAGAATATGCGAAAAGTATTAGAATCCTAGCCCAGACGCATAATGCCATGCGGGCGATTCCCGTGTAGATATTAAATCTACTCACCAGCGCTCCACGCTAAGTGAATCCTACCACCAGTTTCCCCCCTGTAGCAGTTTCCGTAGTCCCCTCCTACGAACCTGCAACATTAAAATAAATGTATATTACTAATAGCTATAAAACACGAACAAACTAAATTGGACCGACGCAATAACACAAATCCTACTCTCAATTGTTCGTATTGTGGCTAACATGCGTAGCGACACGACGAAAACGACTTAAGAGCAAAACCACACAAACAGCACGATCCGTATCGTATCACGTATCCCGCGGACACAAAACGCTAGAAACTGCCTATACGATCCCAGATTTTGCATACAGCGTAAACTAAACAAACAAACAAGACCAACAGAATCCAAACCACTGCAGACACCAACACAGAAAAACCCAAACCCTAGCTCCTCTCCATGGCCGGCGTCGCCGGACCTCCCCTTTGCCATCGCCGACCTTGGCCGGTGGCCCGGGTGCCGTGCGTCAGATGGTGCTCCAGTGCCCCTAGTACATCACTACAGTTTTGTTTAGTTTTTCAGTAAATTTCCCGGATCACAACAGGTTCCAGATGTCGCAAATCGACACTAAAATACGATATTTTGCACAAAACGTAAACCCTATGGTATTTTAGTGAAATCTGGGTTAAATCTCAGTTAAAGTGACCATAATAACACTTAAATAGACAGGGTTAACCAACACAATCACATTATAACCAAAATTCCCCATAAATCACCATATTTAGCCCAAAACAAACTTTAAACGCAAACCGACACTAAAATACGCACAAGTTAAGCAAACTAGGAAATTGGGTTCAAGAATTATACCCTAAAGGACCCTAGGAAGCAGGAGAAGAAGTGTATGGAGGAAGAAGAGCTGCTGCAAGCTGCTGGGCTCCTGCTGTTGCTTCTGGTGCTGATGCTGGAGCTGCTTGCTGCTGATGCTGATGGTGCTGCTGCTTGCTGCTGATGCTGATGGTGCTGCTGCTTGCTTCAGCTGCTGAAGCTCCTGCTGCTGTAGCTCGAGCTGCTTGCTGCTGTTGCCTTGCTTCTGCAGCTGCTGCTTCTCGAGCTGCTGGAGCTGATGCTGGTGTTGCTGCCTCTGCTGCTGAAGCTGCTTGCTGCTTGCTGATGCTGCTTCCTTCTGGTGCTGCTACTTGCTTCCGGTGCTGCTGTTGCTTGTGCTGCTGCTTCTTGAGCTGCTGCTGATGCCTCTGCTGCTGCTACTTCATCTTCTTCTTGCTGATAGAGCTGCTGATGTTGTTGTTGTTGTTGCTGAAGTTTTGTGTGTGTGTGTGTGTTTTTAAGAGTGAGAGAATGAGAGCAATGAGTGAAATGAGAGAACACAAAACAAACCCCCCTTCTCACTCTCTCTCATCATTTAATGAGGCATGGCACAAGCCATGATGCCCCATGCTCTCTCTCTCTCTCTCAAGGTCAACACTATAAGCAAATTTTAAAAATATTTTTTTTTTAAATTCATTTTTCATTTTTTTTCTTTTTAAAAGAACAACCATGCAAAGAAAAACCAAAGCACTTAATATAAATTTTAAAACTAGCTTAAAGAAATGGTTAGCTCACCATGATGCTAATCATGGCTAAACCCCAAATTAACACCCTATTTAACATGCACAAGTGTATACAAGCCTAGGAAAAATCTAATAAAATATTCATTAAGTAGGATAAAATAATTGGAAATCAATTTGGTAAACTTTTTATTAAAAAATATATATTAAAATATAATTATCCACAAAACACATTCTAAGGTGTTATAATCTTCCCCCCCCTAAAAGAAATTCGTCCCCGAATTTAAAAAATATACTGCTACGCGTACCTTCAAAGAGAAGATTACAACTCTCAAATCTCGATCGCAGCCTCCCAAGTGATTACCTCACTATACGGCTACATCCAAGAAAAAACCTTCACGGTTGGCAAGACCCTTGACCGACGTTTCTCCACCTGCCGAGCCATTAACACAAATGGCTGCCGGTGAGCGAAACGATCGCGTCCAAGCCAAATCATGTGAGAAAGGTCATGAAGGTAATCGTAAAGTACCGACACAAGGAATACGGGGTGAAAACTCAATAATCTCGGCGGAAGTGCCAAATTAAAGGCAACGAAACTTACTCGCTTATAGGATCTCAAAAGGACCTACAATCCTGGGATAAGCTTCCCAAAACTTAACAGGTCTTTCATCGAAAAAATCAGTAGGAATACATGATCTACCACTGCGAACTCAAACCTATGACTAACACGGTCGGCATAAGACCTCTGTCCGCAATGGACAATTCTCATCCTGATCTAAAACAACTGGATAATCGTCGAAGTCTCTAGACTAGCTGGGGTCCAAAATCCTACTACACAGAGTCAGAAAAACAACAGACTAGTGATCGACACGACCTAACCCCTAAACCTAAAGGTTGCCAATTGGAGTGTCTCCTGATAACAGCCATCGAAGGAGAACCCTAACCATGGTGAGTGACGATCCCCAACTGCCAACATAATTAACACAAACACACAACTTAACAAAGAACAACTGAGCAAATTGAGTATAACCGGAGGACAAGAATCTTAATGGAGTCACACCCTGACTAACCCTGGGTAGACACCATAACGAAATTCGTGAAGATCTGCTCCCACTCCTATTTCGGAACGGTTAATGGTTGCAACTCTCCAGCCGGCCTCAGATGCTCAACCCAAGCACACAACAAGACAGACACCTTGAAACGAAGCCTGAAACTTCTCTTTACATCCCTGCCCACCCGTAGCTATCTCACAAGCCATGTCAATGTTGGTGGAACTTGAATGAATACAGAGAGTTGACTGATGGGCTTACTCTAGGATTTCACGTCTCTACCCGATAATATCAGGTACACAACGCGTCCCTAACTTAGCACACCCGTGTCACAAATCAAGGACTCCGAATCATTACCCAGCCGAGTATGCTCAAGCATCTCTGACGAACGAGCATCGGCGGGCAGTGTCTCGCGAAAGTGATTAAAGAAAAGTGGTCGGGCGCGGACATGAGCAAGCTGTCCCCTCCGTAGAGACAAACTTAAGCTGTACTCGACGATCGCACAAGAACTGTAAATCTGCAGAAGACTATCACAACAATCAAATCCGCTGCAGGAAGATGTACATTAAGCTCTGGTGGTCCGTGAAAATCTGACACGACTCTCGAACAAGTAGTGTCTCCAAATCTCCAACCCAAAACCACCGCGGCCATCTCCAGATCATGAGTGGAATATCCTTCTCGTACTTCCTCCAAATGTTGGGAAGCAAAAGCGATAACTCTATAGTGTCACCTCAGTACACAATCGAGCCCCACTCAAGAAACATTACCGTTAAACAACAAGGTCGCCCAAACCAGAAAGCAAGGAAAGAACTGATGCAGTTCTTAACCGAATCTTCAACTGCCGAAAACTCCGCACATATGCCTCAGTCCAAAGAAAAGAGACCTCCATCCCGATCAATTCAGTCAACAGTGCAGCACTATACTAGCAATCCTACACGAAACGGCGGTAAAAACCTGCTAAGCCCAATATCTGCGGACCTCCGTCCTGCACACAAGTCTGGGCCTAAAATGTACGGCCACGATCTTCCTCGAACTATACAGAACCGTATCCCGTGACTACAAGACCTAGGAGTCAACACAACCAAGCCTGAAGGAACACTCCGAGAATCTAGCAACTGCTGGTGCTCTCCCAGTATCTGCATAACAAATCCTCAAGTGCTACTCCTGTCCCTCAAGACACATTAAATAGACCTGAATGTCGTAAATAACACAACAATAACTGGTCGAGGAATGGCCTGAAGAAATCCGGTTCATCACATCTACGAATGCTGGTAGGGCATCAGTGAATCCAATGACTCACTAAAACACACCAAGCCCGTAGCACGCATAAGGCAGTCTTCGGAATGCCATCACTCCGAACCCGCAATAATGATGACCTGATCCCGAACAAACATAGAAAATGTCTCGCACTGTGGAGCTGATCGAAGAATTCGTCAATGCGAGGTAAAGGATACCTATCCTCACCGTAAGCCGGTTCAATTAACGATCCGTCGATACACAACCTCAAACTGCCGTCTTTCTCTTTGACGAACAGAAATAGGAGCTTCCAAAAGCGAAACACTCAGACGCACAAAACTCCCCAACAAACAACTCTGCAGCTGATCCTTATGCTCCCTAAGCTTCGCCAGCTCGTCTGGAACAACGTCGGAAAACTCTCGCACGATAGAAACACCGGTCCAACAACCCAACTGTGGCTTCGGTATCATGAATGAACGCCAAGAATCCATGACATTTCTTCAAAAGCCGACTAGCGAAAAAGGCTGAATTCAAGCTGTGAGGGGCGGCACAACTATCCACCTGCACAACAAGAACTGACTCGCCGGGGAAAACAAAACCTGACTGTTTCCTTACGGTAGTCCACAGACGCCTAGCACGTAGTTAACCAGTCCGTGCCCAGGAAAATGTCAAATCCAACCTTTCTAGAAGGACCAAAACGACGGACGAATCTCTATCTCCTATGCGATAGGCACACGACTGAAATACGTGTCGCGGACCAAAAGAATCGCTGACAGAAGTTAACACAACAAACGGCTAATCTACACTTAACACAACTCTCGTCCCAACCACGGCACAAGTGTGAAAAACAAACAGATACATCAATAGAACATGCGAATTAAGGATACCTGAAAACTCTGCATTGGACGCCTGCGCGTCCCGATGAGTAGAAGCAAACTCCTGTGTCTGCCCCTACCCGCAACTGACTGAACTCCACTGGTAGGCTGAGCCCTCTGAGCGCACCTTCTACGTCCACGACCTCTCTGAATACGATCCTGACGAGGTGCTAAGGAACAATGTCTGACGAAGTGCTGAAGGCTCCCTCATCGAAAACATCCACGTGGTGACTGCTGACCCTCCTGGGGATGAGAGCTGAACGACTGTCCTCGTCCAATGCCTCTGCTACTCCCACGACGGCCACGAAATCTGTCACGATGACCAAACCTCTGTCTCTGGGCTGGTACACTGGTACGAGTCCTCCACTGTCCTGGAGCTCTCCGAGTCTCTGGAATACGTACCTCGTCAACTGGAGCTGCAACCACTGGTGCTATGTAGGTGACGGACTGCTGCATGCTGATCGCAAAGGACAACTGAGTAACAGAGGTAACAACCTCCTGTCGTAGCTCCCGAACGACGTCGACCAATAAACTCATAGTCTGGCAGAAGTCCTGCATCTCTGCCACAAGCCTATCGATACTATATGTCGAAGGCTGATCCGTCTACACCTGTGCAACTAGAGTGCCATCCTGGTCAGTACTCGTCTCACCCGAGCCAACTCTGACCTCAGCCCTCGCTTCATCACTCTGAGTCCCCATAGTCATCGAAGGCAAGGCTATAAATAGAGATAAGATTCGATAAGAATACGGAAATCGAATCACAAGGATATGAATCATCAAGGAAGGAATTTCAAGCAATTTGTACTTAGGTCACTTAAGGCGAAGTACCGCATCGTGGGTATGCTGCAGACATACACACACTACGTTACTCTGCTTAAGCTACCTACTCCATCATACCAAGGTCATCCTACACTCCGAAAGGTAAAACCTAGCGCTCTGATACCAACTTTGTCACGACCCGAAATTGGCACGTGACGGCCCTAATACTACGCAACGCCTAAAGACGTAACGCAGTAAAAGAAAGCCAAAACCCCGAAATCTAAACCATGAAAAAACGGAAAGAATAATAAAATTTTTTTGAAACATTTGAAATCACAAACCAAATTCTTTAAATGTCCAACTTCTTTCTTTAAAAATTTGGCAACACCCCCTTTATAAAAACTGACCCCAAAATGGGTACAACAATAAAGATAAATAAAGCATCCCCAAACGGGAGCAAATACACGCCCAAACACAGAAAACAATCACCACCACAAATATACGACGCCGTAGCGAAGAAATAAAGACAATAGAGATAAAGCTGTATAAAAGACAACAAATCCATAAATAATATACAATAACGTCCTCACCAAGTCTCTAAATCAACAACATAATAGTAGATGGAGAGTACAAGATACAAAGAATGTACAATACAAAATACAGATAACCACCAAAGCCCACCTAAGCAAAATAGCACACTGTGAGCCGATGCGGTATCTGTAGCAAAAGATGATAGGTGAATAGCCTGCCTCGACTACTCCGGGGAAACACCCTGCAAAACAACTGAGGCACAACGGGGGTGAGTTGCCAATTCGTGAATAGTAGATAACATATGCAGGTAATCGCAGGTATGTACGCACAGTATGAATCTAAGATATGCGATTTGCAGTAATAATAAGTCATATGAGTGCAGAATAATGGAAAGTACACTAACAGGTACAATCAATACGTGAAGTAATAATAATATGACAATAGTATGCGATAATCATGCAATAGGGATATGAGAATGTAGATATGCAGCGATCATGAAGAGTACACTAACAAGTACTACTAATACATGAACAGTGCATAAATCAATAGGTATGAGGTATGGAGTGAAATATATCATTTCCACGGAAACCTGACATCGTGGTAGGATCACAATCCCTCAAGACACTCAAATCCCAATTCCTCAAATCAGCCCCCAAGTTGGGCTCTCATATCATATAAGTCTCACATCTCCTCAATGTACAATATCGAATAGATCTCCTATTTCCCGAATGTACAAATCAGCAATCTCATATGTATCCGGTATCCAATCTTAATGAATCACCTAATATCCTAAATCAAGCTCAAGTAAAATTCTAACATCCTAAATATATATTTACAGAAATAAATATGATGGGGTCAATACACATATATTAGCGTCCTACTCCACTAATATTGGTGTAAGGGTATATATAACAACAGCTAAATCCCTTGTTATATATACAAAAGGTGTTAAAAGAAATATCATGAAAACAATGTACCAAGCATCGACACAGAAATACTGATCTATCAGATGCCGTCACTAAGACTAGCATCCCTATAGGTACGTATCATACGCTATCTCGAAATCACGAGTGCCTAGCTCTGACCCTCGCCTTTCGACGTATCCATACGTACATAACTCCCGTCGGTATCCCCATGATAACCGCCGAGTCATTGGTACTGTCACCGGATGGTATGGCTCCCCTGCCGGGCTCATCGGCGTGGTACATCGACATTCCTTTCTTGCCCCGGGGGTACCTCCGAGCCCCACCATGTACCCTCTACGGCCTCGACGCCTCCTCGTAAGGGTATATATATATATATATATATATATATATATATATATATATATATATCAGCACCGATAAAACTCATGGTGGATGCGCAAATATCATATCAAGGAAACCGGGTTTTTCAATGTATGTATAATTTCATGAACTCCCGCGGTTCCCAAATCCAGAAAACATCATGTAAAATCCAAATATCAATGCGCAAATCCATGAATAGAATATATGCGACATAAACTGAAATGCGAGCATATAAAAGGAAAACTGCTAAGTAACATCAGTAAAGGTAAATATGTAACTGCAACTGAATATATGTGTAACATACAGGTGTTGCAATGTATAGGTATCTACCTATAAGAACTCATGAAGTATACCTCCTGGGTATAAGTGGAATATGTGAGTAAGGTATATCTGTAGCTAAAACCAAATGTATGCGAGATCAACAAGGTATAGCTAAGTATAGGTGTCAGCTATAAGTAAAGGATGTAGTATACCCCCCTGGGTATAGGTAGAAGATGTAGTATACCCCCTGGGTATAAGTAAAATATGAGCAAGATATACCTGTAGCTGTATCGTAAAGTGTATATGTACCTATTACTAATGGCACGATACTCTATAGGTATACGGGTATGGTAAATGTCATATGTGATAAGCAGTACGAATCAATGTCACAAGGTCCCTAACCAAGCAATATAGTATCTATAAGGGGTTTGTGTGTGACATGGCAATTATTGACGGTGTGTGTAGCATACAATCAGTGCTCGTGCAACATGAATCGTCAATAATTTGTGCAGTGTCCTACGACTACTAATCCAAGCATAACATCTAAGTAATAGGGTAAATGCGCAATTCTAACAATGACGAAGAATATGCGAAAAGTATTAGAATCCTAGCCCAGACGCATAACGCTATGCGGGCGATTCCCGTGTAGATGTTAAATTTACTCACCAGCGCTCCACGCTAGGTGAATCCTACCACCAGTTTCCCCCTGTAGCAGTGTCCGTAGTCCCCTCCTCCGAACCTGCAACATTAAAACAATAAAACAAATGTATATTACTAATAGCTATAAAACACGAACAAACTAAATTGGACCGACGCAATAACACAAATCCTACTCTCAAGTGTTCGTATTGTGGCGAACATGCGTAGCGACACGACGAAAACGACTTAAGAGCAAAACCACGCAAACAACACGATCCGTGTCGTATCACGTATCGCACGGACACAAAACGCTAGAAACTGCCTATACGATCCCAGATTTTGCATACAGTGTAAACTAAATAAACAAACAAGACCAACAGAACCCAAACCACTGCAGACACCAACACAGAAAAACCCAAACCCTAGTTCCTCTCGATAGCCGGCGTCGCCGGACCTCCCCTTTGCTGTCGCCGGCCCTGGCCGGTGGCCTGGGTGTCGTGCCTCAGGTGGTGATCTAGTGCCCCTAGTACATCACTACAATATTGTTTAGTTTTTCAGTAAATTTCTTGGATCACAGCTGGTTCCAGATGTCGCAAATCGACACTAAAATACGATATTTTGCACAAAACGTAAACCCTATGGTATTTTAGTGAAATCTGGGTTAAATCTCAGTTAAAGCGACCCTAATAACACTTAAATAGGTAGGCTTAACCAACACAATCACATTCTAACCAAAATTCCATATAAATCACCATATTTTGCCCAAAACTAACTTTAAACGCAAACCGATGCTAAACTACGCACAAGTTAAGCAAACTAGGAAATTGGGTTCAAAAATTATACCCTAAAGGACCCTAGGAAGTAGGAGAAGAAGTGTATAGAGGAAGAAGAGCTGCTGCAAGCTGCTGGGCTCCTGCTGTTGCTGTTGCAGAAGCTGCTGTTGCTTCTGGTGCTGATGCTGGAGCTGCTTGCTGCAGATGCTGATGGTGCTGCTGCTTGATTCAGCTGCTGCTCGAGCTGCTTGCTGCTGTTGCCTTGCTTCTGAAGCTGCTGCTTCTCGAGCTGCTGGAGCTGATGCTGGTGTTGCTGCTGAAGCTGCTTGCTGCTTGCTGATGCTGCTTGCTTCTGGTGCTGCTACTTGCTTATGGTGCTGCTTCTTGAGCTGCTGCTGATGCCTCTGCTGCTGCTACTTCATCGTCTTCTTACTGCTGGAGCTGCTGATGTTGTTGTTGTTGTTGCTGAAGTCTTGTGTGTGTGCGTGTTTTTGAGAGTGAAAGAATGAGAGCAATGAGTGAAATGAGAGAACACAAAACAAACCCCCCTTCTCACTCTCTCTCATCATTTAATGAGGTATGGCACAAGCCATGATGCCCCATGTTCTCTCTCTCTCTCTCAAGGTCAACACTACAAACAAACTTTAAAAATCTTTTTTTTTCAAATTCATTTTTCATTTTTTTTCTTTTTAAAAGAACAACCATGCAAAGAAAACCCAAAGCACTTAATATAAATTTTAAAACTAGCTTGAAGAAATGGTTAGCTCACCATGATGCTAATCATGGCTAAACCCCAAATTAACACCCTAGTTAACATGCACAAGTATGTGCAAGCCTAGGAAAAATCAAATAAAATTTTCATTAAATAGGATAAAATAATTGGAAATAAATTTGGTAAACATTTTATTAAAAACTATATATTAAAATTTAATTATCCACAAAACACATTCTAAGGTGTTACAGTGGTAGGCACAGTCTTGGTAGGAGCCCTGTTCAAAAGATATGCTGCTGATTCTAGCGCATAACCCTCGAAAGATCGTGGTGACTCAACATTACTCATCATGGAACGTACCATATCCAATAGGGTTCGGTTCCATCTCTCCGATACACCGTTATGCTGTAGAGTGTATGGAGGAGTAAGTTGAGAGAGAATTCCTTTCTCTTTTAGGTTACCTAGGAACTCGGCACTTAAGTATTCACCACCTCGATCAAATCTCAGTGTCTTGATACTTTTGCCGGTTTGGTTTTCTACTTCATTCTTATATTCTTGGAATTTTTCAAAGGCCTTGGATTTATGTTTCATTAAGAAAATGAATCCATACCTAGAGTAATCGTCCGTAAAAGTAATGAAATATGAAAAACCACCTCTTGCATTTGTAGACATTGGACCACATACATCGCTGTGTATGAGTCTTAAGAGCTCGCTCGCTCTTACTCCATGTCCAGTGAATGGATTCTTTGTCATCTTTCCTTTGAGACATGATTAACAAGTTGCATAAGATTGATATTTGAATGGATCCAAATATCCTTCTCTATGTAAATTAGTTAACCTTGTCTCATTGATGTGACCCAGTCTACAATGCCATAAGAAAGCCTGATTTATATCTGGAGACTTTCTTTTTAGTGTGTTCTGGACATTGAAAATCTGTAATTGGTTTAGCACGTATATACCGTTATCTAGTGTACCAGACCCAATCAAACCATGATTAAGGTGGATGTTAACAACATCGCTTACAAACGTAAAATCATAACCTTCTTTTGATAACAACGATACTGATATGATAATACACGTTAAACTAGGTACACAAAAACAGTTGCGCAAAACCAAAATATGTCCACTCGTCAATCCTAGGTGATAATCCCCTACGGACACAGCATCCACGCTAGCTCCGTTAGCAACCTGGAGGGTCATATCACTAACCTTCAGCTCTCTACGGTTTCTTAGTGCCTGCAATGAATTGCATATATGAGATCCCGATCCTGTATCCAATACCCAGGAAGTAGAGTTGATTGATAGACAATTTTCAATTACAAACACACCTGAAGCCGTAGCCACAGCTTGCTTCGGGTCCTGGTTCTTGGCAATCCAAGCTTTGCAATCTTTCTTGTAATGGCCTTTCCTACGACAGTGGAAGCACTCGTCCTTTGCAACTAGTGGCACCGCAAGCTTAGCCTTTCCCTTAACTCCCACCTTACTAACGCCACCTCTTGGTTTGGTAGCGGCCTTCATCTTCCTTCCTTTGGCCCTTGCCTTGGACCTGGAAGAGGAAGAACTGCGAACAAAGATAGTGGGTGTTTCCCTTGCTTTCTGCAAGGTGCCCTCTGCACTCCTCAACATATTAAGAAGTTCTGAAAGTTCAACTTCTTTTCCTTGAATGTTGAAATTCAGAATAAACTTGGCGTAGGTAGAAGGAAGGGACTGAAGAACCAAGTCTGTATAGAGCTCGTTCTCTAAAGTCGTCCCGAGGTCCGCGAGCTCTTCTATATAGCCAATCATCTTTAGGACATAATCTCCTACAGATGATCCGAAGGCCAGCCTCGACTGAAAAAAGTTCTTCGAGGTCTTGTATCTAACTATACGAGATTGCTCTCCATACAGATCTTTTATGTGGAGAAATATGGATTCAAGATCCATATCCTCATGCCCCCTCTGATGTTCATTATTCATAAAGGCAAGAACGATGAATTTGGCCTTCGCGCAATCTAACTCCCAGGTCTTGTGGATTTCCTTATCCGCAATACTGGATTCTGGACCAGGTTCTGCAGGTGCCTTAGCAGTAAGGACATACCCCAATTTGTCATAAGTCAAAGCCATCTTAACATTCCGGAACCAATCTTTATAATTTGGCCCTGACAAAATAATTTTTTCTAATAGTAAGTTAAGGCCTGTCGTGTTCTGGGTCGCTGCAATGAGAGAGAGAGGGAACACTTTAGCATGATGCTCTTGCAAGTTTAGAGTGGTTTTTAGTTTATCTAGACAGGATGGCTCCCACTGTTTCTCGAATCCCTCCTCAAACCAAAAAGGAAGAACTAGTCAGGACTATTCTCATCGTACAATACTTGCTTAACCGTTCAGCCAGGCCGGTGTCGGTACTTCGAGAGAGGTTTTACGACGCTTTCGCGAAGTTCCTTAATTAAATAACCTCTTTTCTCTGGGAGCGTAGCCCCGCTGACACCTTTCTCGACACCTACTTAGTTTATAGCATTGATCGTTAAGTGACGAATCTTCTGATGAGTAGCGGATACTCACAGTAGGATCGGGATCAAAATATCATCGTGTGATAAAGCTTAAGGAACCCTACCAAAATTATCACACTCCAAATGGTATGCAACTCTTTGCAAATTTCAGTTTCTTTAGAAATTCCCGATATAAATTTCTGCCCCATGCTCTTATGACCTTGGCGTTGGTCAAAATGTCATAAGTCACATGTCAAGTTCTACCCATCGTTATCTTGTTAATTTGAACCCATCCGTACTTACCCCTGACGTTGGCCGAATGATAATATGACTGCCCCAAACTAACTCATCTATCTGTGCAACAAATGAATACCTAGCAGCTACCAAACACTATGCTTTGGCGTTGGTCAAAATGCATAGCTTGAATACTACTGAATACCCAAATGAAATGACGGAGGGCTACGGATGGCTTTGGCGAAACCGTGAACGTAGTGAACTTGATATGATCAAAAGAACCTGATAGCTTTTAAAAGGAGTGGCTTAAGCTCCGCAATTTTAAAAAATATCTTCTGTTTTAAAATAACCGAGTGGTTTCTTTTAAACTGTTCCAACGATTCAACTTTGGTTTTTTTTCTTTGCATTAATATAATGCGTCCCATCAATTAACCTATCATTATAGAAAACAACGAAAATACAACGTTCTCTTATGCCATCCGCATTTGCCACTGGGTTTCGTCATTCACCCGTTAGGTTACTTAACAAACGACAGAGCGGGGGCTGGGCTAGCGCGGGTGTAAAACATAAGTGACACTTAATAGTTATCATATATAGATATTGTACATTCGTCAGACGTAATAATAGGCATTCCAGATCACAGATGAACATATTGGATTTTCTAGGAATCCGCATTCCTTTTGAGCCTGCAAAGAAAGACGGATTACACAGTCGTGATGAATAGCCAAAACCCCACCCTAGACCCCTACGGGTACGGCAAACTACCCACCAAGTACCCGAAGTGAAGCGATCTCCCTTAACAACGTGAGTAGGCCACTAAACACTTCAAAGTACCCATTAGTTTGTTCACCCCATCTTGGGTATATCCTAGGAGCAGAAAACAGTAAATGAAATAATACAACGGTGGCTACAACCTCAACCCGGATGTGCCCCGCAAAAGAATATTACAACAATTTATAAATTACATTTGAATGAAAGAAACACTCGTCTTACATCCTCGGCTATCCATTCACGACAATCCAACAAGTCCACAAACACAAACCAGTAAAAACCATTACAGAAATGTGCAACCCCCTGCTAACCGACATACTAGCAGTTAGGGGAGGTTTATGAATACATTAAACACACCACAGATATAATCAAATTAGCCAAACATCTTAGAATTTCGATCAAGCAAACACAAATGAATCTTCTGCAAATAATTCTCTGTGCACCTGAAAACTGAGCAGAAACAAAATATCCCAGAAAATTCAACATCAACACAGAAGAGTTACTGGGAAAATTTAGGCTGACTCGGCTTCAACTCGGCCGCGGATCCACGGCAGATCGCTTTGGATCGGCCGCAGTTCCATGGCGGATTGGCCGAGTTACGATCCCAAATTTCTCAAGTAATCTTATAATTCCCTTCTTGTATTTTTAAGGGTCCCTGAAAAATTTTTAGACACTGTTTTAAAAACGGCAGAAACTTGGTTAAAATGATGTTTTTTCGGGTTCTTTTTGCGATCGAATTTCTAACGGCTTTGATAATAAGTTAGTTATGGTTTAGCGAGGCTCTGATACCACTGTAAGTCGACGTTAGACACCCCACAAGATGCGGGGAGGCGGAATAGGTAAAACAATCATTTTCTTTAAACTAACATCGACTAACTCTACGGAACTTTGCTAAACCCTAACTAACAACAACATAGAAGTGATAAGCTACTATGAAAGATGATTATACCTACTGAATAAAGTCTTTCTTATTCTCGTAGACCACCTCCTCGTCAGCCTCCTCGTTGTGATAGAAGATCCACCAGAGAGCTACTTCTCCAAGCTTAACCTCTCACTTGAGGTAACTAGGTTGCTAAGAGTGCTAATCAAAGTAACCTAGAGGATATAGAACAGGATTAGGGAACTATTAGTCTTGCTAACCCTTGAATCTCAACACATGAGAGGTTAGGGTTAGTTCTTTGAAGAGAGAGAGCTTAAGGAGAGAGAAGATGAGAGTGAGAATGATATGAATTATGACTCTTTTGTTATATATAATGAAGCATAAAGAATATCAAATAAATCATTATTTGATATTAACAACCATGCTTCATTTAATACATACAATGAATCATCTCATGAGTCATTAAGCAATAAATGCTTCATTAACTCATTTGGATGATTCATCTCAAGAGTCACTAATCCATTTAATACAAATGCCACCTAAGCCTCCAACTCATCAATCTTTTAGAAGCTTCTCGACTAATTACGAGAATGCCCCTCCCATCCGTGAAAACACGGAAATACTGAGACTGTATAAATCCAATAATCCAATACTAGAATCTGGCTTAAACCAAAACCTGCTAGTATAAACTGTCTGAACATCGTACGTGCGTAAAAACACGTATGTGTCCAAACCCTGTCGTAAAACCATACGACCTCTATATTGTTTCGCCCGAAGCAAGGAAACTCTCTGTGTGAAACTCTAAAGACTCGACACTACGCTGGAAGTAGGTTTAATCATAGACCGCAAGCGGCACTAGCTATACGTAATGGTCCCCAGATAGATGTCGATAAGGAGGCCGATGAGGAAACCCATCCAACTCCTACTGAGCCTGATGTGACAATCTCCGTACAGTCCGGTATGTTCGTCTAAGTCTATAGCATATCAAGCCTAGGGGGGCGGCAAGCGTCAGTCCCCTAAAAGCGGTATAAGTCGTGTCGGAGCGAAGTCCATTACACCTTGAGAAGCTACTGGAAATCCTACCAGTAAATCTCGCTTTCCCTGGCCAGGGACTTTGCGTAATGGCTCTCCAAACACAGCGCGATATCAACTCCCAATACCGGGAGAGAAGAATCCTATCTAACCGCCACTGCCTCCAAGGGCTTGGGACTGCACCCAACTGCTACTTGTTTGCATGACTCCTTTGAGCCGTGGTAGGGTAGCAATCTAAGAACAGTATGAATACACTCGAGATTTGCAGCAGTGTCAAGTCTGCGGACTATGCTGTACTCATGTCACCTGGGAACTGTTAACTGACGACGGGTATAATACAAACCAACAGTTCCCTGTGAGTCCTATCCGGTGTACCCGTAACCCAACGAGCACTTGTATACTATCTCCAGTACAACGTACTGATGGCTGTGGGATAGACCATCTCCCCAACTGGGATGAGAAATGTACACACTAGTCTACTCCGGAGTATCGATGCCCTGTCTTGATAATCCTACGACTAGTGACCTGAAAAAGGATGTGCTTGTAGACTACCCAACCCCCACTAGTGTGACTGCCATCACAACGCTGGTAGTCAAGCAAGATCCTAAGGGCTCTATCAATATGTATTCTCGATATGCTAACATATACACATATCAAGATAGATATAAACCAAGTAGCATACTACCATGTTTAGCAAGACTGTTAATATAATTGTGAATATCTCAAGCTTCCATTAAGTAATATACAAGCTAGTATGATACAATAATGGCCCCTAAGGCATATACACTAACACTCGGTGGTCCATTCACTTTGTTGAAGGGGGCTGCCTCGCTTCAAGTTTTGGCGGGTAACTTGCCGCACCCGTAGGGGTCTAGGATTTCATTGCACAGGCTATCCACACGACCAGGGGAACGTCAGGTTTCACTTGCGGCTCAAAGGAAACCCAGGGATCCCAGATTATCTGTATTGTTCTGTGATGCTTATTACATTTCTGTGATGTCGCATTTTATCACGCCTTGAGCGATTATTATATATTGATATATATACTAGTAGATGTTGTATATGTTTTACACCCGCGCTAGTCCAGTCCCCACTTTGTCGTTAGTTAAGTAACCTAATGGGTGATGACGGGACCTAGTGGCGAATGCGGATGGTATATACGTGCATCATATTTTCGTTCTTTTGTGGTGTGATTAATTGATGGGACTGCATTGATTCGGACCAATGCAAGCTAAACAAACCTGTTTGATGTTGTTGGAACATTTTTTCAAAAAGCTGTTATTGCAAGGATGTTCTCTTTTTTTTTGCACAGTGGTATTCGGTTAGGAATATCCAGCACCTCAGTCGATGAGGAAAGCGCCGAGATCCCTTCACCGGGAGTGACCCCTTGGACAGAAGTTTGCGTCAGTGTAATAACTTCACTATAGCTGATTTTCTTTTTGCTTTGCATCGTGGTATTCAGTTGGAATATCCTGCACCTCATTCTACGGGGAAAGAGCCGAGATCCCTTCATCGGGAGTGATCTCTTTAGCAAAGGTTTTCGCTACTATATTTTTATAAAAAGCTATCCGGTTTCTTCAATGATATCAAGTTCATTACGTTAAAGGTTTTTCGCCAAAAACCATTCGTAGCCATCCGTCATTTCAGACGGGTAACACTTAGTATTCATGCTATGTTTGTTGGCCTTCATCATGGCATAGTGTATGGTAGCTATTTGTTACTTTTCTGCTGCATAGATAGATTCGTTGGTTTGGGACAGTCGTACAACTATTTTGGCCTTCGTCAAGGGTATGTACGGGTGGGTTCAAATTAACCTGGATAATAAAGGGTAGAACTTGACATGTGACTTATGATATGTTGTCCTTCGTCAAGGTCATAAGAGCATGGGGTAAAAATCACACCGGATGTTTCTAAAGAAACTGAAACTTGCCAGATATGCGCATACCTTCTGGAGTGTGATAACATGAGTGGATTCCATTACGTTATCATGCGATGATAGTTGGATCCCGATTTCCACTGATGAGTTGGTTTACTTCTCAGGTGATCCCGACTAATTCTTCTTTCAGGTTTGGAGGAGAATTTGAAGTTACAGCGGGAGGTTTCCTGATTAGATAAATTGATAACCATTCTAATCTAGGTTAGAGTGCACGCAAAGTGTTTCTTTTCTCTCTCTCTTGGCAGCAACCATGACCCGACCCTTGACTATGACTCAGTGACCAAGTTAACCGAACTTTCTTAAAACACTGGCTTTTGGATTGTCAGAGTTGCATACCTCATTGCCACTCCTACTTTTACCCTTTTCTCCAGAACACCCCGTATTACTACGAACATCCACTTCCATTGGATAAAACCATCGTATGGTTATATACGAACTCGAAGGAACTCGTTCCAGATTCGAGGATGGTTTCCGGTTCTGGAGAAAATGAATAGGACTATTCAGTTGTCTTTTCCTATTACCTTCTCTCAGGTTGCGAGTGCTCTTTGGATTAGGACGGTACACCTATTACGCTAATTGGATAGTCTTCTTCCAAACCATAGGCAGGTGCCGAACGGTAGGGAATGAAGAAAACCATTTAGCCTAAAAGGTGTACAGAAGGTATTAAGTAAAGACAAATAAAGGGATTAGTAAGAGGGCAAAGTAAATTGCGACTGCTATCATTCACGACCAAACCAAGTATTTCATCGCCACTACTACTTCACCTTTGTATTACTCCAGGACACTCCATATCACTACGAAGATCCACTGTTATTTGGATACTCCATCGTATGGTCATATACGAACTCGAAGGAACTTGTTCCATTTCGGGGATGGATTCTGGTTCGCGAGAAATAGGAATAAGGTTTTATTCAATTGTCTTTTATCTTTACCTTCTCTCGGGTTGTGAGTGCTCCTAGGATTAGAACAATACACCTATTACACTTATTGGATAGTCTTCTTCCAGACCATAGGCTGGTGCCGAACGGTAGGGAAGGAAGAAAACCATTTAGCCTAACGATGGCGTGTATAAGGCAACGACTAAAGACATATAAAGGGATTTGGAGAGATGGCAAAGAAATATACAGTTACAGTTGTGAATCTGATAATGGAAGATGCATTACTAGGAATACCAGGATACCCCTTCGAAACATTTACATGTTTCAGTTTCACTGTGTATTGTTAAAAGAAAACTGATTTCCCAATTAGTTCTTGCTCCAGGGTATGTATTTACCAGGTTTGATTCTCACATCTGTATGGTTTTACAGATGATGAGTGCGAGTAAGTTATTGGGAATTCGGTGATCATCCTCATTATATCGGGATTCGTTGTAATTGGTGATATTTGAGGAAATTGCCTGGGTTGTTTGCCGGACGGTAAATATTTGATTTTGAATATCCGTTGTTATGCACCAATTTCAAATTGATATATCTGTACGTTTATTTTTATAAAGTGAGATATAACTTTTTGAAATTATGTCCATGACATTTACCTATATCAGTGGATGGTTAGGTAAGGAGAATTAAACAGCGGTGTAATTCTTCTTAAGCATAAGTACAGTTTTCAACCTACGACACACAGGGAATGAGTTATTAGACTCAGGGGACTTATACAGAGTATTATATGTTGTCCAGTGTCCATTAGGACAGAGGGGTTGGTACTAGTACTATATTCTATTTACTTATGACCTCTCTAGTTCTTAGACATGTGTTTCATAGAAATACAAGGTCTAAGTTTTGAGAAGTTATAGCATAAGAATAAAGTAGAGAACCAGGTGTTGCAAGTATCAGGATTCTTCAAGGTGATCGAAGATGTAGATACTTGTGTATGGTATTCAGTTGATAGTAATGATTATGAGAACTTGCTTCTCTTTCAGGTTATTCATATCTGGATGTATTCCTAAGTTGAGTAATGCTGATCGGCCTCTCTCCATTTAGTTGACTTGCACAGGAGACAGCTGCATGATTTGAATCTGGTTCCAATTAAATCAGTGCCTCTATTTCTATATTGTATATAGAATAGTTCATATCTTAACATTGTTAAGGTACAGGGAGTTGTCCGGCTTATGCTTAAAACCAGACTCTGGATAACTCTGTTAGTGTATATGCCCTAGAGGCCATTACTGTATCATACTAGTTTGTATATTACTTAATGAAAGCTTGGGATATTCACCATTGTATATACAATCTTGCTCAAAATAGTAGTATGCTACTTGCTTTGTTTCTACTTCAATTTGTGTACATGTGTTTCTTTTGACATATCGCCTATACACATTAGTAGAGCCTTTAGGATCTTTGCTTGATTACCGGCGTTGTGATGGCGATCACACTCGTGGGGCTGGGTAATCCACAAGCACATCCTTATACAGGTCCCTAGTCATAGGATTATCGAGACCGGGCATCGATACTTCGGAGTAGACTAGCGTATGCGCATCTCATCCCAGCAGGGGAGACGGTCTGTCCCACAACCGTCAGTACGTCGTACTTGAGATAGTATGTGGGTGCTCGTTAGGTTACGAGTACACAGGACAGGACTCGTCGGGAACTATTGGTTGGTATTATACCTATCGTCAGTTAACAGTTCCCAGGTGACATGAGTACAACTTAGTCCGCTGACTTGACACTGTCACTTCGCCTCGAGTGTGTTCCCACTGTTCTTTGATTACTACCCTACCACGGCTCTACTGAGTCGTGCAAACAGGTAGTAGTTGGGTGCAGTCCCAAAACACTCGGAGGCAGTGACGGTTAGACAGGATTCGTCTCTCTCGGTATTGTGGTTGATATCGCGCTGTGTCTAGGAGAGCCATTACATAAAGTCCCTGGCCAGGGCTAGCGAGATATACTGGTAGGTTTCCAGTGATATCTCAAGGTGTTCTGGGCTACACTCCGGCATGACTTGTACCGCTTTTAGGGGACTGACGTTTACCACCCCCTTGGCCTGCCATGCGATATGCTCAGACGAACAGACCGGACTGTACGGAGATTGTCACATACAGGCTCAGTAGGAGTTCTGATGGGTTTCACCTCGTTCGTCTTCTTATCGGCATCTACCTGGGGGCCGTTATGCACAGCTAGTGCGGCTTGCAGTCTATGGTTGGACCAACTGCCAGCGTAGTGTCGAGTCTTTAGAGTCCCACACAGAGGGTTATTCGCTATTGGGCAAAACAGAGTAGAGGTCGCATGGTTTTGCGACGGGGTTCGTTCACATCCGCGCACTTGTGCACGTTTGGTGTCCGGGCAGTCATTACTAGCGGGCTCTGGTTTGAGCCGGATCCTAGTACATGTTTTGGGGTTAGTTTTATCTCATTGTATTCGCGTTTCTCGGAACACGAATGCGGGTGTGTATGCACAGTTGATTGAGGCGGAGGAAGAGGATTTTCATTAGGGTTTCGGAAGGGGTGTGTATGCACAGATGATAGTTGTCTTTTTCCAAACCCTAATGAATATGTGAAATATCGATTAATAATATTAGTTAAATGAAATTGTGTCATGGTTAGGGTTGTTGACTTGTTGACCTTGGTTGACTTGTTGACCATGGTTGAAACATTGACCATCATCATTACATTTCAAAGATGCTCTTTGATCTTTGCAAACACCATTTAATGTGAAATGATAATGGTCTCATCAAACCAACCATCAACTTTTTCATTCGATTAAAATTATTAATTTGATTAATTCACATATATTGTTATGGTTGTAAAAAGCTATCTCATTCTCTCATAACCATTCTCTATCATCCTTTCTTCTTCCTCCTCCTCTAGTTCAAGGAGAAACATTCTCATGAGTTGAGAAGAATCTCCTTGGAGATAAAACACCCAAAGCCACTCTCTACTCACCCTAATGTTGAAGGTCTAGCAAGCCGGAGACTTTAGTTTTCTCAAAGTTCGAGAAAGGAGCTCAAGGTAGAAACCCTCAGGTGGATCCATCTTCGACAAGAGAAGGCGACGAGGAAAGCATTATCCGACCACTACAAAGAGTCTATGAGGAAGGAGTTCAAGTTGAGGTATAACCCCTAACCGAGTAGATAACTCTCTTGTTAGATGCTAGTGTGTAGTTTAGCCAAGATCCGTATTTTACGGTCCATGTTACCTAGTCAAGAAAATTTTTTGTTTTACCGTTTCCGCAACCCCGAAAGTACCGGGACAGGTAACGTGGACCTAACAGTAGTATCAGAGCCTAACTAAATACACCCTAGCATGTTAGCAAAGTATTTAGAATTTCGACCGGACGAAAAACCGCAAAATACCCAGAAAAATCCAAGTTTCTGCTGATTTTTATTTCTGCTATAAAAATAATAAATCATGTCTTAAAAATCGGCTCAGGCTTTTTAATGAACAGGCAAGAAAAACGATCCATCGAACCGACCAACTCACCGCGGTTCCGCGGCCGAGTTGACTCGGCCGTGGATCGTTTCTCCTGCAGTTTACTTCTGGTGGTGTTTTGTGATTTTTGAGATGGTTTGTTTCTTCCCAGAATTTCCAGAGAACAAGTTTGTTTTTGGGGTGGTTGCAAATCCGTATTTTGATCGATTTTCTGTAGACTTTGGCTAATGGGTTATATCTGTGATGTGATATATATAATGAACGTCTGCTAATCGCTATACGTCGATTAGTGGGGGTTATACATATCTGTGATCTGTAATGTGGATGGTTTGTGTATATGAATTCGTTGGATTGTCACGGATGAATAGCCGGGGGTTGTGAGATGAGATTTTTCTTTATCTTTCAATTCATGTAATATGTAAATTGATGTAATATTATTTGTATGGCCGCACATCTGGGATGAGGTTGTAGCCTCCATTGTATAATTTCTTTTTACTGTTTTTGCTCCTAGGATAGACCCAAGGTGGGGTGCACAAACTACCGGGTATCTCGAAGTGTCGAGTGGCCTACTCACATTGTTGAGGGAGGTTGCTTCGCTTCGGGTACTTGGCGGGTAGTTTGCCGCACCCGTAGGGGTCTAGGGTGGGGTATTTGGCTATTCATCGCGACCGTGTAATCTGTCTTTCGTTGCAGGCTCGAACGGAATCCAGATTCCTAGTATATCCAATGTGTTCATCTGTGATCTGGAATGGCTATCATTGCATCTGACGAATGTGTATATATCTATATATGATATCTATTTAGGCTTTGCTTATGTTTTGCATCTGCGCTGGTCCAGCCCCCGCTCTGTCGTTAGTTAAGTAACCTAACGGGTGATGACGGGACACCGTGGCGAATGCGGATGGCATAAGCGTACGTCATATTTTCGTTGTTTTCTGCAATGGTAGGATTAAATGATGGGACGCATTAAATTAATGCAAGAAAATAAACCTAAAAGACGTTGTTGGAACAATTTTCAAAAAGCTGTTATTGCAAGGATGTTCACTTTTGTTTTGCACAGAGGTATTCGGTTATGAATGCCCAGCACCTCATTCGACGAGGCAAGGGCCGAGATCCCTTCATCGGGAGTGACCCCTTGGACAAAAGTTTGCGTCAGGGTAATAACTTCACTATAGTCGATTATTCTTGCTTTGCATCGAGGTATTCAGCTTAGAATATCCTGCACCTCATTCGACGGGGAAAGGGCCGAGATCCCATCACAGGAAGTGACCTCTTTAGCAAAAGTTTTCGCCACTATATTTTCAAAAAGGTTATCAGGTTCCTCCAACGATATCAAGTTCATTACGTTAACAAGTTTTTCGCCAAAAACCCAGCCGTAGCCCTCCGTCATTTCCTACAAGTACTACTCAGTATTCGAGCTGCGTATTTTGGCATTGTCAAGGCGTAGTGATCGGTAGGTAAGTATTGCTTGTTTGCAGTTTTATTTTTCGGATTATTTAGGACAGTCGCATAGCTATGTTGGCATTGTCAAGAGTTATGCGGATGGGTCTAAGTTAATCAAGATAATGACGGGCCGAACTTGACTAGCGGTTAATGATATGTTGGCATTGTCAAGGTCATAAACCGTTAGGGGCAAAAATCCACATTGGGAGTTTCTAAAGAAACTGAAACTTGCAGATTTAGCATACCTTCTGGAGTATGGTGACTAGAGTGGATTCCATCTTGGTCATCGCACAATGATAGTTGGATCCCGATCTCACTGATGAGTTGGATTACTCTCGGGAGATTATTTCACTTAACAATCAATGCTATAAACCAAGTAGGTGTCTAGAACGGTGTTAGCGGGGTTACGCCTCCAGGGAAAAGAGGTTACTTAATTAAGGAACTTCGCGAAAGCGTTAGAAAACCTCCCTCGAAGTACCAACACCAGCCTGGCTGAAAGGTTAAGCAAGTATTGTGACGTGCGATTAATCCTGACTAGTTCTTCTTTTAGGGTTTGAAGAAGAATTTGAGGAAACAGTGGAAGCCATCCTGGTTAGATAAATCAATAAACCAATCTAATCTTGCAAGAGCGCACGCTGAGTGTTTTCTTTTCTCTTTTTCTAGGTAGCAACCATTTCACGCCCTAATCAAGATAATAAAATGTAACGCTTGACCGATCCGAATTCTTATTCGAGGCTGAGGAACGTTGGTTCGGCTCTAACTTGTGACAACAATCATATCTGTAATTGAGATTCCAAGGATACCCAAGTTGAAGAAGAAGCATGGTTTTGCATCTACTTCCGGTGTTCTTGTAATTGAGAACTGCTTGACGGTCAGCCCTACCTCCTGGGTACTTGATACCGGATCAGGATCTCATATCTGTAATTTATTGCAGGGACTGAGAAAAAGTTGGAAAGTTGCACCTGGTGATATGTCACTCAGAGTAGCGAACGGAGCACAAGTTAATGCTGCAGCCGTCGGTAAATATCACCTAGTGTTGCCAAATGGAAATACTATGATTTTGAACGATTGCTACTATGTACCTTCCATGGTTTGCAACATCATGTCAGTTTCTTTACTCAATCAAGATGGATATAACTTTGTTCCTGATAGGAATATCATGAGCATTTACCTTCATAAGGTACTGGCTGCAGAAGGTACACTGTGTATTGGTATCTATGTTCTAAATCAGAATACAGTTCTCAATATACAAAACACACGCAAGAGGAAGAATTCAGATACGAATGAATCCTACTTGTTGCATTGTAGACTTGGTCATATCGGAGAGAAAAGACTAAATAAGTTGCATAAAGATGGACTCTTGAATACGTTATAGTTTTCATCTTATGAAACTAGTCAGTCTTGTCTCAAAGGGAAAATGACCAAATCTCCGTTCACCGGACATGGAGAAAGAGCAACAGAGCTCTTGGGACTCATACACAGTGATGTATGTGGTCCGATGTCTATACATGCAAGGGGTGGGTTCTCGTACTTCATCGCATTCACCGAAGATCTATCTAGATTCGGATATGTGTATCTTATGAAACACAAATCTGAAACTTTTGAGAAATTCAAGGAATTCAGAAACGAAGTAGAGAACCAGACAGGCAAAAGTATCAAGATCCTCCGGTCTGATAGAGGAGGGGAGTACTTAAGCACGGAATTCCGAGATTACTTAAAAGAGAATGGTATTCTCTCTCAGCTTACTCCTCCTTATACACCACAGCACAACGGTGTATTGGAGAGAAGGAATCGTACCCTATTGGATATGGTTCAATCCATGATGAGTAATGCTGAGTTACCTCTTTCATTCTGGGGACTTGCGCTAGAAACAGCGGCATACTTACTGAATCAGGTTCCGTCTAAATCTGTGCCTAAGACTCCATATGAAATATGGAGTGGTAAAAAACCGTATCTTGAACGTATTAAGATATGTTGTTGTCCGGCCTATGTAAAAGTACAAAATCCGGACAAGCTTAAGGCACGGTCAGTTTCGTGCAAGTTTGTGGGATATCCAAGATATTCTCTGGGATATCTATTCTACCACACTGAGGAACAGAAGGTGTTCGTTGCTCGTCGCGCCACCTATTTAGAGTGGCAATTTCTTGCAAAAGGAATAAGTGGGAGCACGGTAGAATTAGATGAAATATCTGATCCACAAACTCAAACTGTGGATTTAGCAGAACCAGAAAATTCAATAGTCCCAGACGAACCTCAGCCACTCCGCAGATCTGGTAGGATTTCTCATCCGCCCGAGAGATACTACGGTTTTTTCATAGACGGGGATCGAGAGGATTGCATCTTGGAAGAAGATGACCCTACCAGTTTCAGGCAGGCCATTATCAGTAGGGACTCTGATAAGTGGCTGGAAGCAATGCAATCCGAAATGGAGTCCATGTACACCAATAAAGTGTGGACCTTGGATATTGCTCCACCTGGGGTAAAACCCGTTGGAAGCAAATGGACCTACAAAAGAAAACTTGGTGTAGATGGGCAGGTGGAAACCTATAAGGCTAGACTCGTTGCAAAAGGTTTTCGTCAAAGACCTGGTTTGGACTATGACGAAACTTTTTCTCCAGTGGCTATGCTCAATTCCATTCGGATCCTACTTGCTGTTGTTGCCTTCCATGACTATGAAATCTAGCATATGGATGTTAAAACGGCCTTTCTAAATGGCTGTTTGGAAGAGTGCATTTACATGGATCAGCCAGAAGGTTTCGTAGGCAGTGGGAGCAGTGGGAAGGTGTGCAAGTTGCTTAAATCCATTTATGGATTAAAGCAGGCATCGCGGAGCTGGAAAATCTGTTTTGATGAGGCAATCGAGGAATTTGATTTCATCAAGAACGAAGATGAACCTTGTGTCTATAAGAAGATTGTAGGACGAACTGTCGTGCTCCTAGTCTTGTACGTGGACGACATTCTTTTGATAGGAAATGACATTCCTATGTTACAATCGGTCAAGCTATTTTTGTCACAATGGTTCTCCATGAAGGACCTGGGTGATGCCTCGTACATTCTGGGGATCAAGATCTACAGAGATAGATCGAAGAGACTACTGGGACTTTCGCAGTCCAGGTACATAGAGACCGTACTAAAAAGATTTAGTATGGAGGATTCCAAGCGCGGTAACATACCCGCATTGCACGGAATTACCCTCTCCAAGAAGATGTCTCCTAAGACTGACGAGGAAAGGGTTCGCATGAGCACTATACCCTACGCTTTGGCGGTAGGATCTATAATGTAAGCGATGCTATGTACAAGACCAGATGTAACTTACGCGCTGAGCGTGGTGAGCCGGTATCAGTCAGACCCAGGTGAGGACCACTGGACGGCAGTGAAGAACATTCTCAAGTACCTGAGAAGGACTAAGGAGATGTTCCTGGTTTACGGTAATGGAGACCTCAGGGTCGAGTCCTTTACCGATTCAATCTTCCAGAGTGACAAAGATAACAGCAAATCTATCTCGGGTTTTGTGTTTACCCTCAACGGAGGGGCGGTATGTTGGAGGAGTTCCAAACAGGATACCATCGCAGACTCGACGATGGAGGCTGAATACATTGCTGCAAGCGATGCCGCAAAAGAGGCGGTCTGGATGAAGAAGTTCATTAGTGAACTTCAGGTGGTTCCGTCCATTGTTGACCCGATACCTTTGTATTGCGATAACAATGGGGCTATGGCTTTAGCGAAGGAACCAAGGTCCCATCAGAAATCCAGACACATCTTAAGGCGGTATCACCTGATCAGGGAGATCATTGATCGCCAGGAGATCGAGGTACGGAGAATGGACACAAAAGACAACACGGCGGATCCATTCACGAAGGCCTTGCCCCAGACTCAGTTCGAGCGGCTAATCAAGACGATAGGTCTTCGATACGCCAGTACATGGCCTTAGTGCAAGTGGGAGATTGTTAGTGTATATGCCCTAGAGGCCATTACTGTATCATACTAGTTTGTATATTACTTAATGGAAGCTTGGGATATTCACCATTGTATACACAATCTTGCTCAAAATAGTAGTATGCTACTTGGTTTGTTTCTACTTCAATGTGTGTACATGTGTTTCTTTTGACATATCGCCTATACACATTAGTATAGCCCTTAAGATCTTTGCTTGATTACCGGCGTTGTGATGGCGATCACACTCGTGGGGCTGGGTAATCCACAAGCATTTCCTTATACAGGTCCCTAGTCGTAGGACTATCGAGACAAGGTATCGATACTCCGGAGTAGACTAGCGTATGCGCTTCTCATCCCAGCAGGGGAGACGGTCTGTCCTACAGGCGTCAGTACGTCGTACTTGAGATAGTTTGCGGGTGCTCGTTAGGTTACGAGTACACTGGACAGGACTCGTCAGGAACTGTTGGTTGGTATTATACCTATCGTCAGTTAACAGTTCCCAGGTGACATGAGTACAGCTTAGTCCGCTGACTTGACACTGTCACTTCGCCTCGAGTGTGTTCCTACTGTTCTTTGATTACTACCCTACCACGGCTCTACTGAGTCATGCAAACAGGTAGTAGTTGGGTGCAGTCCCGACACACTCGATGGCACTGACGGTTAGACAGGATTCGTCTCTCCCGGTATTGGGGTTGATATCGCGCTGTGTCTAGGAGAGCTATTACACAAAGTCCCTGGCCAGGGCTAGCGAGAAATACTGGTAGGTTTCCAGTGATATCTCAGGGTGTTCTGGGCTACACTCCGGCACGACTTATACCGCTATTAGGGGACTGACATTTACCACCCCCTAGGCCCGCCATGCGATATTCTCAGACGAACAGACCGGACTGTACGGAGATTGTCACATACAGGCTCAGTAGGAGTTCTGATGGGTTTCACCTCGTCCGTCTTCTTATCGGCATCTACCTAGGGGCCGTTACTCACAGCTAGTGCCGCTTGCGGTCTGTGGTTGGACCCACTGCCAGTGTAGTGTCGAGTCTTTAGAGTCCTACAAAGAGGGTTATTCGCCTTTGGGCAAAACAGAGTAGAGGTCGCATGGTTTTGCGACGGGGTTCGTTCACATCCGTGCACTTGTGCACGTTTGGTGTCCGGGCAGTCATTACTAGCGGGCTCAGGTTTGAGCCGGATCCTAATACATGTTTTGGGGTTAGTTTTATCTCGTTGTATTCACGTTCCTCAGAACACGAATGCGGGTGTGTATGCACAGTTGATTGAGGCGGAGGAAGAGGATTTTCATTAGGGTTTCGGAACGGGTGTGTATGCACAGATGACGGTTGCCTTTTTCCAAACCCTAATGAATATGTGAAATATCGATTAATAAAATTAATTAAATGAAATTGTGTCATGGTTAGGGTTGTTGACTTGTTGACCTTGGTTGACTTGTTGACCATGGTTGAAACATTGACCATCATCATTACATTTCAAAGATGCTCTTTGATTTTCGCAAAAACCATTTAATGTGAAATGATAATGCTCTCATCAAACCAACCATCAAAATTTTCATTTGATTAAAATTATTAATTTGATTAATTCACATATATTGTTATGGTTGTAAAAACCTATCTCATTCTCTCATAACCATTCTTTCTCATCCTTTCTTCCTCCTCCTCCTCTAGTTCAAGGAGAAACATTCTCATGAGTTGAGAAGCATCTCCTTGGAGGTAAAACACCCAAAGCCGCTCTCTACTCATTCTAAGGTTGAAGGTCTATCAAGCCGGAGACTTTAGCTTTCTCAAAGTTCGAGAAAGGAGCTCAAGGTAGAAAACCTCAGGTGGATCCATCTTCGACAAGAGAAGGCGACGAGGAAAGCATCATCCGACCACTAAAAAGAGTCCAAGAAGAAGGAGTTCAAGTTGAGGTATAACCCCTAACCGAGTAGATAACTCTCTTGTTAGTTGATAGTGTGTAGTTTAGCCAAGATCCGTATTTTACTGTCCATGTTACCTAGTCAAGAAAAAATTTCGTTTTACCGTTTCTGCAACCCCGAAAGTACTGGTACAGGTAACGTGGACCTAACAAACTCAAGGCACGTTTCTGTAATGGTTGTTTATGGGTTAACCCGGGCTATGACGAGGGTTAACTTTCTACCATCTGGAAGATCAATAGTGATATTGTTCTAGACTCGCCACAGTTTTAGTAAAATGATTTTTTCAGAAAACAGTAGTAGGAGTATGGTAGAACTGGAAGTGATTCTAGAACCGCAAATGATTACTGAAAATTTAATAGGACCTAAAGATTCAATCTGGTTTGACATTCCATTAGCCACTCCGCAGATAAGGTGGGTAAGCTCAGGCACTCGAGAGGTACTTCGGTATGCTTAAGGACAGGGGCAGGGAGGTTCTTCTTTACCCAGACTTTCCATTGATGTTGTTCCAGACTGTGAGACCCGGCAGGAGGATGAGTATAGCGTCTAACTAAACTAGCTTTAGAAGTGTACGTGTATATGACTCTGCCAGAGGGTCGCCGTAGTCAGTGGGAGCAGCGGAAGCATAGCGGACAAGTAGCTTATGCCTATTTATAGACTAAAGAAGATATAGCGGAGATAGATCATCTATTTCTGATGTGACAGTCATAGGTTTGACTTCATCAGAATAGGGGATGGATCTATTAAGAAGGTAGTAGGGTGTGATGTTCTGGTACATGGATGACATACACATAGTAGGAAGTGAAAATCCTATACTACGATCGGTTATACTTTGGTTGTCACACAGTGGTTTCCCCACATAGGATATAGATATAATATCAGACATTCTGGTTACGAGATCTATGGTTCTAGATCTAGATTTGGGTAGTTTCCCAATCTGGGTACTTAGACAGCATTCTAAAGGTGTTTTAGAATGGACGGCTCCTCGCACGGTAGTGTACCTGTAGGTGATGGAGTCACCCTCTCTAAAGGTGTCTTACAGACTAAAGGGGAGAGGGATGCGCATGATTGGCACATCACTTGTTTTGGCAATTGAGCCAATCATGAGATGTCAAGTACAACACCAGATGCTGTTTTCGCACTAGATGCAATAAGTTGATATTAATCCTATCCTGGAGAAACGTTCGGAAGCAGTTTTAGAACATAAGTGGATATTCTAGGGATTTGATAACAACAACATCTTTTAGGAGACAGTTATCATTCCAGGCTTACAAGGTGACCTGGATGACAGAGTGACTGTCAGAGTTGTAGTTTTCCCTCTGACGAGGGGCAGTTGTTTGGACAGAAGGTCCAAGCGGATACTGAGGGAGGCATGGCGCAGGATACTGATTAAGTTCAGTTGACGATATAGTCTAAGAAGTTTGGATTTGGAGTTCATTTATGAACTGGGTCCCATCAGATATCCAGACATATTCTAAGACAGGTATTGCTTATTTCGGGAGATGGCTTTCTCCGCGAACTTGAGATAAAGAGAGACATAGAAAGAAACATTAGGGAGGATCCACTCACTGAGGATATTCCCCGAATGCGATAGTTTCGCAAATGGGCTTTGTGAAACAGATTAGTAGAGGAGTTGGGTGTTCAGTATCATACGGGCTGTGAGTATGCGACATCGCAATAATTAGCCTTGAGTGCAAGTGGGAGATTATTGGATATAGTGCCCTCAGAGTCAATTATTGGATCACAGGCACGTGATTGCAATGATTGAGGGAGGACCTATACCGGTAGGAAAGTCTTACTCAAGATGATAGTATGCTATCTGGTTTATCTTTATCATCGTGTACATGCTTTAGGTGACATTATAGGTCACTATTGCACGTTGATAGAGCCCATAGGATTCTTGCTTGACGGCCAGCAGTATGATGGCGATCATATACGTGGGAGCTGGGGTCGATAAGCACATCCTTAAAAGGTCCCTAGTCGTGGGAGTTTTCGAGACAGGGCATAGATACTCCGGAGTTGACTAGTGTATACAGTCGAGACACCGACGAGGGGCGGTGGCTGGTCTCACAAGCCATTGGTGTCAGTTGGTTCACCTAAAATGTATACAGGTGCTCATTAGGTTATGAGTACACCGGACAGGACTCGCCGGGAGCATGCTAGTTGGTATTATACCTGACGTCAGATAGCAGTTCCCTGGTGATATGTGTACATGTTAGTTCATCGACCTGAGATCGTCTTTTGTATCGTGTGAGTTCCCACTGTGCTTTGATTACTACACTACCACGGCTCAAAGGAGTCGTGCAAACAGGTTTTAGTTGGGTACAGTCCCGAGTCACATGGAGGCAGTGAGCGGATCGGCAGGGGTTTCGTCTCTCCCAGTATTGGGGGTGAGATCGCGTTGTGTCTAGGAGTGCCATTACACGAAGTTCTTGACCAAGGCAGGAGATTTACTAGTAGGTATTCCAGTAGTATCTCAGGGTGTTCTGGGCTACACTCCGACACGACTTGTACCGCTTTTGTGGGTCTGAGTTTTACCAACCCCCTAGGCCCGACATGCGATACTCATAGATGAACGGACCGGACTGTATGGATATTGTCACTGACAGGCTCAGTAGGGTGTCAGGCTGAGTTCGCTCATCGACCTCCCTTTTGGTCAATACCTGGTAGCCCATTTCGTACAGCTTGTACCACTGACGTGCTAGTGGTTAAATCCATAGCCAAAGTATTGACGAGTCTTTAGAGACCCCCACAGACAGTTTCTCAAGTTTCGGGAAAAACGTTGTAGAGGCCGTATGGATTTATGGCAGGGTTCGAACATACGCGTGCACTTGTGCACGTGTCATGGTTCGGATGGATAATACTAGCGGGCTTTGGTTTAAGCCAGATCCTAGTATTATACTGTGTAGATTTTGTCTCATTGCATTTGTATTCGGTTGGAATACAAATGCTCATATGTATATACAGTCGCGGGGTTATCCTGTAATTTAATACGGGATCGCTTTTGAAGTTGCCAGTTTGCATTCCATTTCGGCCATCTTTCCCTCTTTCCTTCATGGCTGATTTTTGCATTGAGTGGGGCTAATTTGCAAGGTGGCATTTATAAAGTAAGGGGGTTTTCTGTGGTCACCGGGCCTCCAGAATTTTCCAGCATGTTCTTGATATGCTTGGCTTCTTTTCTTTGCATTAAATGTGATTGGATTTGATAAGGATTTGGGTGTGACATTTTTTCCTCATTATCACCCATTTTTCTTTCTTGCTTTATGCTCACTCCCTCCACTCCTTTTACCAATGGCCAAGCCATATTTTGGACAGCCCCATTCTTTTGGGTGTGGGAAATTGATCTCATTTCTTGCACAAAATTCCTTAGCTCAATTTCAAAAGCTCATTTCTCTTCACACTTCCTAAAGGCGACTTCTATTAACCCTTGAGACAAAGTGTTCTACATATATTCTACAACAATCTTGAACACGTCGGCTGGCAAACTTCGTGTCCGAGTTGCCTCGGTTCAGAGGCGGGAGCCCGTAAAAAGACTCTTTGATGTGGTGCCCTTTCTGACGAGGAGATCGGAGATCGGAGATGCTGCGAGAAGCTTGCGTTGGTGGCCAAAGACCAAAGGACATGGATCGATCGGTATAGCTTTTCTAACCCTTCTCTAGTTCACTAGTTATAGGTTAATGGTTCGATCTGGGATTAAAGTCTGCGATAGCGCTAGTTTCAAGTTTAGAAAAAGTTTTAGTTTCCGCATTTTGGCCTCGGATAGATGGCCGGGGTGCTACCGTAGACTTATAGAATGTACAATATGTATGTACGCAAGAATGAATGTACAAGTGGGTATATACGCAAGTATGAGTGTACAATATGTATATACGCAAGTATCAGTGGACAATATGTATATACACAAGTATGGATGTACAAGTGGGTATATACGCAAGTATGACTGTACAATATGTATATACGCAAGTATGAGTGTACAATATGTATATACGCAAGTATGGATGTACAATTGGGTATATACGCAAGTATGGATGTATAAGTGGGTATATACGCAAGTATGGATGTGCAATATATATATACGCAAGTATGAGTGTACAATATGTATATACGCAAGTATGAATGTACAAGTGGGTATATACGCAAGTATAGATGTACAAGTGGGTATATACGCAAGTATGAGTGTACAATATGTATGTATGCAATTATGAATGTTCAAGTGGGTATATACGCAAGTATGAGTGTACAATATGTATATACGCAAGTATGAGTGTACAATATGTATATACGCAAGTATGGATGTACAAGTGGGTATATACGCAAGTATGGGTGTACAATATGTATATACGCAAGTATGCGTGTACAATATTTATATACGCAAGTATGAGTATACAATATGTAGATACGCAAGTATGGATGTACAAGTGGGCATATACGCAAGTATGGATGTACAAGTGGGTATATACGCAAGTATAGATGTACAATATGTATATACGCATGTATGGATGTACAAATGGGTATATACACAAGTATGGATGTACAAGTGGGTATATACGCAAGTATGAGTGTACAATATGTATATACGCAAGTATGAGTGTACAATATGTTTATACGCAAGTATGGATGTACAAGTCGGTATATACGCAAGTATGGATGTACAAGTGGGTATATACGAAAGTATGTTTGTACAATATGTATGTACGCAATTCTGAATGTACAAGTGGGTTTATACACAAGTATGTGTGTACAATATGTATATACGCAAGTATGGATATACAAGTGGGTATGTACGCAAGTATGGATGTACAAGTGGGTATATACGCAAGTATTAGTGTACAGTATTTATATACGTAAGTATGGATGTACAAGTGGGTATATACGAAATTATGAGTGTACAATATGTATACCAAGTTATGCTCCAATGACTATAACGATAAAATATTGTATATATGTGTAGGCGTGTCATTGTAATTACCGACGGTTTGGGTGTAGCATGCAATTTAGTGCTCGTGCACATGAACCGTCAGTAATAGTGTAGTGTCCACTAAGTACTAAATCGAGCACAACAATATAATGGCATGTAATGATGCTTATGCATAATCAATATATACGAATATGAATATGCGGCTACAATATCCTATCAAGCCCAGACGCATAACGCTATACGGGCGATTTCCCCGTAGATGTTAAATCAACTCACCGTGATCTCGATCTACGTGTATCCGACCACCTGCTTCCCCTTCTTCGCGGCGTCCGAAGTCCTCGCCTGCGACTCTATTAACACATAATACATAGCAAGGAAAAACATAGAAATCGACCAATAATACACACAATTAAACTTAAAACGACACACTGACTCCAACAACCACTTAAAGTGTTCATTTAACGGCTAAAGTGTGTGTGACATAAAAGCATCAGACCCTGCGCGCAGAATTCACGTGAAGCGCAGAACTGAGTCGGACACTGTATCGCGCGTCGATGTAACACTAAAAACTATCTAAACGATCCCAGGTTCTACCCACTTCCCTTACTAAAAAATCTAGCAGTACCAAAAACCCTAAACCACAGCAGACAGCTACCCTAAAAGTTTCAAGCCCCCAGCTCCCTCCGAGGCCAAGCTCGCCGGAAATGTCCCCTACGTCGCCGGCGAAAACCGCCCAGATCGGTCTCGAACTTCAAGTGCACACTCAGGGTAACTAGCACTACACCACTATACTGTTTAGTTTTACCAAAAGATCTCGGGGTCACAGCAGGTTACAGTAACTCCAAAAACGACATTAAAATACGATATTCGCACAAAACTAAGACTTTATGGTTCTAAACTGAAACTACAAGGCAACAAAACACATTAACTATCTAATTAGCAGTATAAAGATAACTACCTTCCCCAAGTTGCTCAAAACTCTAACTTTCCAAGCTCCAAGTGGTCTCCATAAGCTTTGGCTCAAGTTCAAAGAAGGGTGTAGTGAGTTTTGGTGAGGGGGAGTGAGGATTTTTGAAGATTTGGGTTAGGATTTGGTGAAGAACAAGAAGTGTTTCAGTTTTGAGAGTTTGAGGGAGGGAGAAATGATATGAAAGAAAGAAATGAGAATGAGAAAAGGAAATGAGAGTGTGAGGGTGTAAGTGAGTGAGTGAGAGTTTGAGAATGAGGGTTGGGCTTAGAGGAGCCATGCCTCCCCCCTCTCTCTCCTCATTAATTGCTATGCATGCTTGCCCAAGCTCATCATGCCCCCTCTCTCTCCTCAAGTCAACCCAAAAGGAAAAATCATTTGTTTATTTTTTTTTTTGAATTTGAAAACTAATATACTTAATTAACTACATATTATCCTAATGGGATGGGTTAATGCACCATGGCTACTTAAGCATGGTTTAACCCTAAATTAGCCCTAGGTTAACATGCACATGTGTGTGCAAGCCCAAATTAAATACTCATAAAATATTCATTAATTTTTATAAAATATTTGAAAACCATTTTGGTAAACTTTTTACAAAAAAAAATACGCATTAACGCTTAATTAACCTCTAATCGCATTCTAAGGTGTTACATCATATCAATGCGACACGACTAGCTAAGTTACATAAGGATAGATATTTGAATCCATTCAAATTATCATCTTATGAAACTTGTGTTAGTTGTATGTATGCCCTAGAGGCCAGTATTGTACAGATGATGTATATTATATTGGATGCTTGGACATATATAGAGATGACTTTCTTGCTCGATATGATAGTATGCTATTTGGTTGCTCTTTATCTTAACAAGTACACTAGTCTCTTTAAACTGTCTTATAGTTACATGTTGATAAAGCCCTTAGGATGTGTACTTGACTACCTGGACTATGATGCAGATCATACTAGTGGGGACATGGTAGTCCATAAGTACATCCTTCAAGGTCCCTAGTCGTGGGTATATCGAGACGGGGCATCGATATACCAGTGTAGACTAGCGTATACGCTTCTCGACCCATGAGTTGGGCGATGGATGATCCCATATCCATTGGTGTTTGACATCAGAGATGGTGTACGGGTGCTCAGTGGTGACTGGGTACACTGGACGGACTCGCCGAGAACTCCCAGATGGTATTATACCTCACGTCAGATGGCAGTTCTCAGGTGACACTTGTACAGGTTAGTCTGTAGACCCGAGATCGTCATAGAGTCTTGTGTGATTCCCAGTGTTCTTTGATCTCCAACTTACCACGTCCATGAGGGCGTGCAAAACGGTGGTCTTTGGGTACAGTCCCGAGTCACATGGAGGCAATGAGCGATAGGAGGGGTTTTGTCTCTCCCGGTATTGGGGGTTGATGTTGCGCTGTACTCGATTGGCCGTAACAGGGAAGTCCCTGGCCAGGGCTGATCAGAGATTTGCTGGTAAGTGTTACCAGTAGTTTCTCGACCCGTTATAAGCCTCACATCAGCACGACTTATCGGTTACTGGGATCTGACGTTTACCACCCCTAGACTTGATATGCGACATATCAGACGAACAGACCGGACTGTACGGTAAGTGTTACTGGTTGGATTCACAGGAGTATGAGCGGGCTAGCTCGTCGATCTTCTGATCGCTCAATACCCGGGTGGCCGTTACGTTTAGCAGACCGCTTGCGGCTTGTAGGTGATTGATATGATCATCATCTTCTGCCGGCGTATTGACGAGTCTTTAGAGTCCTACACAGAGGTTTCCTGGCTCAAGAGAAATGAAATAGGAGCGCATATGAGATATTTGCGGGACCGAGAATAATGCGTGTATGTGATACCGTATTACATTCTCGCGACGAATGTTTCGATTGGTTGTATACGATATAGCCTAGTTTTCTAATCATTGATTCGATAAATTGATACATTGTATACTAGTCGGTTATGTGCGACATGACCGGATCATTGAATCAAGTGTTGATTTAATGATTTAATGTATAATTATATATTTGATATATTACTTTGCATTAACTAGTATTGGTTCATTTTAAAAAGGATTTTCTCACTTGATGTGCACATTGTATATGTGATATATTTTGTGTGCACTTAATTATATCATGTTTGATGATACATTCTCACTTGGATTTGTGTAAAGACTTAAACCATGTTTAGTGAATGGTTAGGGTTTCATATTTTCACTTAATTATTTATCTTTTCTTTTTGGAGAAATAGATAATAGAAAACAAAATGGTTTCTTTTATCATGAAGCTTGTTGAAGCTTCATGAAGCTTTGACCAAGTGACCACTTTGTCTTCTTCTCCAAACCCTAACCACTCATCTAAACTAAAGTTAACTCTCTACACTTGACCATGGTTAGAAGATGATAAGTATTGATTTTATTATTCTTTTTCATAACACTTATCATATTCTATCTTCTTCTTCATCTTCTTCTTCAAGAAAGAAAACTTGCCACCATCAATGGCAACTTGAGCAAAAGTGTGAGAAATCCAATTCTAAAGTGAACCCACCTCCTATTTCTTCACCCTCTACCTCTTGCCAAGTAGTATAGGGTGTTTTCTTCACAAGTTTCATAACTTGGTGAAGTTGGAGCTTGATCTTGTGCAACCTCGACGTAGATCATCTTTGGCATCGTAGCCGACGACTTGTCCGCTCATTTCTCCGATGAAGCCGATGCTAGAGTCCGAGATCCGACTTGGACAGCGAGAGGACGTCTACGTGGAGCTAAGGAAGTGGAGAACCGGATCTACAAAGGTTGTAGCTTCTCACTTTTAGTTAAGTTGTTAACTAGCTTTTTGTTTCGCCTAAAATTCTAGTTAACGATCCAACATCGAGGCGAATGCGGATGGCATAAGTGTACGTCGTATTTATCTGTGATGTTTAGGTGACTTTAATGATTGGACTTCATTAATGTGATTAATGAAAGAAAAGAAACCTAAGATGTTGTAGAATCAAATTTTAAATAAAAAGGGTAGCTACAGTTTTGCTTTGCATAGCGGTATATATGATATACCCTGCACCTTATTCGATGAGGAAAGGACTGAGATCCCTTCACCGGGAGTGACTCCTTTAGCAATAACTGGCAGATGCTACACACTCGGTTTGACTTTTGATTGCTTCTATAGTTTCTGCTTTGCACAGTGATATATATGATATATCCCGCACCTCATTCGACGAGGAAAGGGATGACGATCCATTCATCGGGAGTGACCCCTTTAGCAAAACTAGAAAAGCCTCAAAATCACTCCATTTCAAAACTGTATTTGATTCTACAACGATATCAAGTTCATTACGCAATAGGTTTTCAAAAAAACCTGTCGTAGCCCTCCGTCATTTCAGATAAGTACTAGTTAGTATCCGTGCTACGTTTGTTGACTATGTTAAGGCGTAGTGTGCGGTAGCTGATTGATGCTTATCTGTATAAGCATATGATGCGATTGGATTAGGGTAGTCGTGCGACTTTGTTGACTATGTTAAGGGTCGTGCGGGTGGGTTTAATTCAATCAGGAAATGACAGGTTGAACTTGACTAGCACTTATGATTTTTTGACTATGTTAAGGTCATATAGCTGCTAGGGGCAAAATATTATCGGGAATTTCAAGTGTTGAAATTTGCAATGAGATTGCATACCTTCTATGAGATAGTTGGATCCCGATACCCACTGCGAGTAAGAGTTACTCCTGGGAGTGTTTTACACATTGCAATTAGCTGATCAAGTAGGTGTCTAGAAAGGTGTCAACGGGGTTACGCCTCTGGGAAAACGAGGTTTACATTAATTAGGTTCGTGCGAAAGCACGGGAGACCTCCCTCAAAGTACCGACACTGGCCTGGCTGAAAGATTGGCGAACTTGTAGTGTGTAATTAATCCCGGCTAGTCTTTCCTTTTAGGGTTTGAAGGAAGATTTGATAAAAACCAGTGGGAGCCATCCTGATTAGATAAGATAATAACCAATCTGATCTTGCACGAGCATACGCTAAAGTGTTTTCTTCTCTCTCTCTCCAGGTAGCGACCATTTCATGCCCTAATCAAGATAATAATATGGATGTATTGACCGAACCCGCATGTTATACTGTGCTGGGGAACGTTGGTTTCGTTCTTTCTTATAAGAGTTATAGGAATGAACAGGATATAGGGGAATACCAGGATTCCCATGCCACCCGAATGAAGAAAGTACATGTTGATGCATTTTCTTCGGGTGTATTCGTTACAGAGAACTGTTTCTCCATTTGCTCTACATCCTGGGTATTAGATACCGGGTCAGGATCCCATATATGTAATCAGTTACATAGGCTTAGGAAAGGTAGAGAGCTTGGAGAAGGTGATAAAGACATTAGAGTTGGAAATGGTGCAATTGTTGCAGCTAAGACTGTCGGGGAATATCACCTTGTATTACCAACTGGTAATACATTGGTTCTGAACGAATGCTATTACATGCCGAACCTGATATGCAACATTATATCGGTTTCTTTATTGAGTAAAGAGGGATATAATTTTGTATTACAGGACAATGTTATGAACATTTTCCGTAACCAAAAGTTGGTTGGATCTGGCACGTTGTGCAATGGCATTTATGTTCTAAATCAATCAACAGTTCTGAGCATAACTAACACACACAAGAGGAAGAGTTCTGAACTGAATGAATCCTTCTTGTGGCATTGTAGACTGGGTCACATCAATGCGACACGACTGGCTAAGTTGCATAAGGATGGATATTTGAAACCATTCGAATTTTCATCTTATGACACTTGCCAGTCATGTCTCAAAGGCAAGATGACCAAAACTCCGTTTACGGGACACGGAGAAAGAGTTACCGAACTCTTGGGACTGATACATAGTGATGTATGTGGTCCTATGTCTACACATGCCAGGGATGGTTATTCATACTTCATTACATTCACTGACGAACTCTCTAGGTTCGGGTATGTGTTCCTGATGAAACACAAATCAGAAGCTTTTGAGAAATTTAGAGAATATAAACAAGAAGTTGAGAACCAAGCCGGAAAAAGTATTAAAATCCTACGATCTGATCGAGGAGGTGAATACTTGAGCAATGAATTCCTGGACTTCCTAAAAGAGAATGGGATTCTCTCTCAGCTGACTCCTCCATATACACCACAGCACAACGGTGTATCAGAACGGAGGAACCGCACCCTATTAGATATGGTGCGCTCTATGATGAGCACAGCTGAGTTACCTATTTCCTTCTGGGGATATGCGCTGGAAACAGCAACATACCTATTGAATCAAGTTCCATCTAAATCTGTACCTACTACACCATATGAGTTATGGAGTGGGAAGAGACCATATTTTAAACGAGTTAAGATATGGGGTTGTCCGGCCTATGTCAAAAGGCAAAATCCAGACAAACTCGAGGCACGGTCAGTTCTTTGCAAGTTTGTGGGATATCCTAAGAATTCACAAGGATATTTTTTCTACCATGCTGAAGAACAAAAGGTGTTTGTTTCTCAATATGCCATCTTTTTAGAAAAGGAATTCATTGAAAAAGAAATTAGTGGCAAAGTGGTAGAGCTGGAAGAGGTTCCAGATACACAAACCGTAACTGAAGATTTAGTGGAACCAGAAGATTCAGTAGCTCCCAATGAACCTCAGCCTCTCCGCCGATCTAGTAGGGTTCCTCGCCAACCTGAGAGATACTACGGTTTTCTCATGGATGGTGGGAGCGAGGATTGCATCATGGAGGATGATGACCCAACTAGCTTCGAGCAGGCCATCACGAGTAGGGACTCAGTGAAATGGCTGGATACTATGCGGTCCGAGATGGAATCCATGTACACCAACAAAGTATGGACTTTGGAAGTTGCTCCTGAAGGGGTAAAACCCATTGGGAGCAAGTGGATCTTCAAGAAGAAACTTGGTGTAGATGGGAAAGTGGAGACTTTCAAAGCTAGACTTGTTGCAAAGGGTTTTCGTCAAAGACCAGGTGTGGACTATGACGAAACCTTTTCTCTAGTGACTATGGTTAAATCCATCCGGATCATGCTTGCCATCGCTGCATATCATGACTACGAAATCTGGCAAATGGATGTTAAGACCGCCTTTCTAAATGGTGATTTAGAAGAGTGCGTGTACATGACTCAGCCAGAGGGCTTCGTAGACAGTGGGAGCAGCGGGAAGGTGTGCAAGCTACTTAAATCCATTTATGGATTAAAGCAAGCGTCGCGGAGTTGGAACATCTGCTTTGACGTCGTTATCAAAGAGTTTGATTTCGTCAAAAATCCAGATGAACCTTGTATCTACAAGAAGGTGGCAGATAGTAAGGTTGTCTTCCTCGTATTATAAGTGGACGACATACTCTTGATAGGAAATGATATTCCTATGCTGTAATCGGTCAAGCTTTTCTTATCACAAAGATTCTCAATGAAAGATCTTGGTGATGCCTCCTGCATATTGGGAATTAGGATCTATAGAGATAGATCCAAACGGATTTTGGGATTGTCCCAATCTAGGTACATTGACACCATACTAAAGAGGTTTAGGATGGAAGAATCCAAGCGTGGGAACTTGCCCACGATTTCTGGAGTCACTCTCTCCAAAGAGATGTCTCCTAAGACTGATTTGGAGAGAGCTCGCATGCAAGGGATACCCTATGCTTCGGCTGTAGGCTCTATCATGTACGCGATGCTATGTACCAGACCCGATGTTGCGTACTCACTAAGTGTAGTGAGTAGGTATCAAGCTGATCCTGGAGAGAGTCACTGGACAGCTGTGAAGAGCATTCTCAAGTACTTGCGAAGGACTAAAGAGATGCTCTTGGTGTATGGTAACGGAGAACTCCAGGTGGAGTCCTTTACCGATTTGAGCTTCCAGAGTGATAAGGACGACTCTAAGTCGCAGTCGGGATTTGTCTTTACCCTTTACGGAGGGGCGGTTAGCTGGAAGAGTTCCAAGCAGGAAACCGTGGCAGACTCGACGATGGAGGCTGAATACATCGCTGCCAACGATGCTGCTAAAGAAGCTGTCTGGATCAAGAAGTTCATTGCTGAACATGGAGTGGTTCCATCCATTGAGCATCCAATACCTTTGTATTGCGATAACAATGGAGCGGTGGCTTTGGCTAAGGAACCTAGGTCCCATCAGCGATCCAGGCATATTCTGAGGCGGTATCACCTGATCCGGGAGATAGTTGATCGCCGGGAGATCGAGGTCAGGAGGGTTGACACGAAGAACAACACGGCGGATCCACTTACGAAGGCCATTCCCCAGATGCAGTTTGAGAGACTCTTCGGGATGCTCGGTATGCGATACTACAGCAGCTAGCCCTAGTGCAAGTGGGAGATTGTTAGTTGTATGTATGCCCTAGAGGCCAGTATTGTATAGATGATGTATATTATATTGGATGCTTGGACATATATAGAGATGACTTTCTTGCTCGATATGATAGTATGCTATTTGGTTGCTCTTTATCTTAACATGTACACTAGTCTCTTTAAACTGTCTTATAGTTACATGTTGATAAAGCCCTTAGGATGTGTACTTGACTACCCGGACTATGATGCAGATCATACTAGTGGGGACATGGTAGTCCATAAGTACATCCTTCAAGGTCCCTAGTCGTGGGTGTATCGAGACGGGGCATCGATATACCAGTGTAGACTAGCGTATACGCTTCTCGACCCATGAGATGGGCGATGGATGATCCCATATCCATTGGTGTTTGACATCAGAGATGGTGTACGGGTGCTCAGTGGTGACTGGGTACACTGGACGGACTCGCCGAGAACTCCCAGATGGTATTATACCTCACGTCAGATGGTAGTTCTCAGATGACACTTGTACAGGTTAGTCTGTAGACCCGAGATCGTCATAGAGTCTTATGTGATTCCCACTGTGCTTTGATCTCCACCTTACCACGTCCATGAGGGCGTGCAAAATGGTGGTCTTTGGGTACAGTCCCGAGTCACATGGAGGCAATGAGCGATAGGAGGGGTTTCGTCTCTCCCGGTATTGGGGGTTGATGTTGCGCTGTGCTCAATTGGCCGTAACAGGGATGTCCCTGGCCAGGGCTGATCAGAGATTTGCTGGTAAGTGTTACCAGTAGTTTCTCGACCCGTTATAAGCCTCACATCGGCACGACTTATCGGTTACTGGGGTCTGACGTTTACCACCCCTAGACTTGATATGCGACATATCAGACGAACAGACCGGACTGTACGGTAAGTGTTACTGGTCGGATTCACAGGAGTATGAGCGGGCTAGCTCGTCGATCTTCTGATCGCTCAATACCCGGGTGGCCGTTACGTTTAGCAGACCGCTTGCGGCTTGTGGGTGATTGATATGATCATCATCTGCTGCCGGTGTATTGACGAGTCTTTAGAGTCCTACACAGAGGTTTCCTGGCTCAAGCGAAACGAAATAGGAGCGTATATGAGATATGTGCGGGACCGAGAATAATGCGTGTATGTGATACCGTATTACATTCTCGCGATGAATGTTTCGATTGGTTGTATACGATATAACCTAGTTATCGAATCATTGATTCGATAAATCGATACATTGTATACTAGTCGGTTATGTGCGACATGACCGGATCATTGAATCAAGTGTTGATTTAAGGATTTAATGTATAATTATATATTTAATATATTATTTTGCATTAACTAGTATTGGTTCATTTTAAAAAGGATTTTCACACTTGATGTGCACATTGTATATGTGATATATTTTGTGTGCACTTAATTATATCATGTTTGATGATACATTCTCACTTGGATTTGTGTAAAGACTTAAACCATGTTTAGTGAATGGTTAGGGTTTCATATTTTCACTTAATTATTTATCTTTTCGTTTTGGAGAAATAGATAATAGAAAACAAAATGGTTTCTTTTATCATGAAGCTTGTTGAAGCTTCATGAAGCTTTGACCAAGTGACCACTTTGTCTTCTTCTCCAAACCCTAACCACTCATCTAAACTATAGTTAACTCTCTACACTTGACCATGGTTAAAAGATGATAAGTATTGATTTTATTATTCTTTTTCATAACACTTATCATATTCTATCTTCTTCTTCATCTTCTTCTTCAAGAAAGAAAACTTGCCACCATCAATGGAAACTTCAGCAAAAGTTTGAGAAATCCAATTCTAAAGTGAACCCACCTCCTATTTCTTCACCCTCTACCTCTTGCCAAGTTGTATAGGGTGTTTTCTTCACAAGTTTCACAACTTGGTGAAGTTGGAGCTTGATCTTGTGCAACCTCGACGTAGATCATCTTTGGCATCGTAGCCGACGACTTGTCCGCTCATTTCTCCGATGAAGCCGATGCTAGAGTCCGAGATCCGACTTGGACAGCGAGAGGACGTCTACGTGGAGCTAAGGAAGTGGAGAACCGGATCTACAAAGGTTGTAGCTTCTCACTTTTAGTTAAGTTGTTAACTAGCTTTTTGTTTCGCCTAAAATTCTAGTTAACGATCCGTATTAGGGTTTCTCAGCACTCATAAAATTTGAAATTGGCATGGTTGATGCCTTGTGAGACCTCATTAGAGTGCCTAGGAACCCTACAACTTGCCAGTCATGTCTCAAAGGGAAGATGACCAAAACTCTGTTTACTGGACCGGAGAAAGAGCTACTGAACTTTTGGGACAGATACATAGTGATGTATGCGGTCCCATGTCTACACATGCCAGGAATGGTTCCTTGTACTTCATTACATTCACTGATGATCTCTCAAAATTCGGACATGTATTCCTATTGAAACACAAGTCTGAAGCTTTTGAGAAATTCAAAGAATATAAGCATGAAGTTGAGAACCAGACGGGTAAATATATTAAAATCCTTCGATCTGATCGAGGAGGAGAATACTTCAGCACCGAGTTCCTGGATTACCTAAAAGAGAATGGGATTCTCTCTCAGCTTACTCCTCCGTATAGACCACAGCACAACGGTGTTTCGGAGCGGAGGAATCGCGCCCTATTTGATATGGTGCGCTCTATAAGGACCACCGCTGAGTTACCTATCTCATTTTAGGGTTATGTGCTTGAGACAGCTGCATACCTATTGAATAGAGTTCCGACTAAATTAGTGTCTACCATTCCATATGAGATATGGGAGGGGATGAGACCATGTCTTAATTATGTTAAGATGTGGGGATGTCCGGCATATGTGAAAACACAAAATCCGGACAAGCTCGAAGCAAGATCATTTCTGTGTAAGTTTATTGGATATCCCAAACATTCACGAGGGTATATCTTCTACCACACCGAGGAACAAAAGGTGTTTGTTTCTCGACATGCCACCTTTTTAGAAAAGGAATTTCTTGAAAAAGAAATTAGTGGCAAAAATGTAGAACTGGAAGAAGTTCCAGCTATACAAACTAAGACAGAAGATTTGGAAGACCCAGAGGATTCGATAGTTCTCAACGAACCTCAACTTCTCCGCCGATCTAGTAGGGTTCCTCATCCACCTAAGAGATACTACGGTTTTCTCATTGATGGTGGGAGCGAGCATTGCATCATGGAAGATGATGACCCAACTAGCTTTGAGCAGGCCATCACGAATGGGGACTCTATGAAATGGCTGAATGCAATGCGATCTGAGATGGAATCCATGTACACCAACACAGTATGGACTTTTGAAGATGCTTCTGAAGGGGTAAAACTATAACACCTTGGGTGTTATTTAGTTTTAACCTTGTTTAGTAGCCATGACACCTTAAACAAATCCATGCCATGTTAACCTTGCACTTAGCATTTCTTTTGTGAGAGTTATCCATTGTTTTGGAAAAGGAGAGGTGCAAGATGAGTCATGGAGGAAGCATGCTTGCATTTATTGAGGTGAGGGAGAGAGTAAGTGTAAGGATACACTCACCCTACACTCACCCTCTCATCCTTATCTCATTTCAATTCTCATTTCAATCTCTCATTCTTACCTCACTCTCTCTTTCTCAATTATTCTTCATCTGCACTACTCTCAACTGAAACCCTCACCATTTCATCACTAAAACCTTGCAAAACTTCATTAAATCCTAGTAAAACCCTTCTCATGTCTTGATTTAGCCACTAAGATGACTTGGAGCTTGGAAAGATTGCATTTTTGAGCAAGAGTGTATAGGTATAACCTCTAAACTGTTAATTAAGTGGTTATATTGTTGTATTGCCTTGTAGTTGTGCTTTAGAACACTAAAGGTATAGTTTTGTGCACATATCGTATTTTTAGTGTCATTATAGAGTCTCTGTGAACTGTTGTGACCCCGAGTGTATACTGGAAAATCTTGCAATGTTGTAGTGATCAACAAGTGACCCTGAGTGTACACCTGAAGCACGAACCCCACCTGATCGGTTTTGGCCGGCGGCAATAGGGAAAAATCCGGTGACCTCGGGCTTGTGGGGGAGTTGGGGCTTGGGTTTTGTAGGGTAGCTGTCTGCAGTTGTTTAGAAGTGTTTGGTATTGCTGGAATTTTATGTTTTGACATTATACAAAATCTGGGATCATTTTGTTATAATCTAGTATTTTGACTACGCGTGTTGAAGGGTTACACTAGCGTCCCGGCCAACTTCCATGGCCAAATGTGGAACAAAGTTTTTACTACGATACAAAACTTGGCGCTAGAATAAACCCTAAACCGGATCTTTACCATAAACCTAACTAGAAAAAGAAGGTTCTATCTACTATGATAGAAAGTTATACCTCAAACTTGAACTCCTTCTCGTCTTGTTGTGCTTCTCCTTGTTGTGAGCTCCTTGGAGTGGTGTAGATGGCTCCTCCTCACCGTCTTTTCTATGCCAAAGAAAGATCCACCCAAAGGCCTCTACCTTGAGCTCCAACCTCTATCTTGAAGTAACTAAGGTGCTTGGTGTGCTAGACTAAGAACCCTAGAGTGAGTAGAGAATTGTTTTGGTGGTTTGATCTCATAATGCTCTTGATTTTCAACTCATAAAACAAGAGAGTCTTGAGAGAGGAAGAGAAGAGAGCTAGCAAGAGAGAAAAAGTCTCATGATAAAAAGAGGTGTTTGCTCTGATATGATGAAAAAAGAATAATGATAATTTTAATTAGGATAATTGTCATGTTTGATGTTGATTTGACCATTATCATGTCACAATTAATCCTAAGTACAAAATATCTTAAGCTTCAACAAAATATCTAAGTCAACAAAAGTCAACAATTCAAATGGTCAAACCAATTAACCATGATTCAATTATCTCTAATTAAAACTCATTAATCAATTTCCTCCATCTCATTATGGTTTTAATCAAGTCAATGGTCATAACCCTAATGAGGTTTCTCTGCCTCTGTCAACTGTTTATACACACCCGCATCTGTATTCCGAGGAACACGAATACAAAGAGACCGAACCAACCCAAAACTAAATACTAGGATCTGGCTTAAACCAAAGCCCACTAGTGTCAACTTCCCGAACACCAAGCACGCACAAGTGCGCGTATGTGAAAGGACCCTGTCGTAATACCATATAACCTCTACTCCGTTTTACCCAAAGCTGAACAACCCTCTGTGTGGGACTCTAAAGACTCGACACTACACTGGCAGTGGGTTTAACCACAGGCCGCAAGCGATAATAGCTGTACGTATCGGTCCCCAGGTAGATGCCGATAAGAAGGCCGATGAGGTGAACCCATCCAAACTCCTACTGAGCCTGAATGTGACAATCTCCGTATAGTCCGGTCTGTTCGTCTAAGAGTATCGTATATCGGGCCTATGGAGGCGGTAAACGTCAGTCCCCTAATAGCGGTATAAGTTGTGTCGGAGTGTAGCCCAGAACACCCGGAGAAACTACTGGAGCACCTACCGGTAAATCTCACTTGCCCTGGCCAGGGACTTTGTGTAATGGCTCTCCTAGACACAGCGCGATATCAACCCCCAATACCGGGAGAGACGAATCCTGTCTAACCGCCACTGCCTCCAAGTGCTTCGGAACTGCACCCAACTACTACCTGTTTGCACGACTCAATAGAGCCGTCGTAGGGTAGCAATAAAAAAACAGTGGGAACACACTTGAGGCGATGTAGCAGTATCAAGTCAATGGACTAAGCTGTACTCATGTCACCTGGGAACTGCTAACTGACGATAGGTATAATACCAACCAACAGTTCCCGACTAATCCTATCCAGTGTACTCGTAACCTAACGAGCACCTGCATAGTATCTCCAATACGACGTACTTATGGCTGTGGGACAGACCATCTCCCCTGCTGGGATGAGAAGCATATGCACCAGTCTACTCTGGAGTATCGATGCCCCGTGTCGATAATCCTACGACTAGGAACCTGTATAAGGATGTGCTTATAGACTACCCAACCCCCACTAGTGTGATCACCATCACAACGCCGGTAGTCAAGCAAAGATCCTAGGGGCTCCATCAATATGTATTAGCGATATGTTAAAATAAACATATACACATATTAAGATAGATACAAACCAAGTAGCATACTATTATATCGAGCAAGACTGTCGTAAATCCGTGTATATATCCCAAGCTTCCAAAATGTATTATACAAACTAGTATTATACAATAATGGCCTCTAGGGCATACATATCCAATAATCTCCCACTTGCACTAAAGGCCATTAATTGGTGTACCGCATACCCAACGTCTGCACTAAAGCCAGCTGCTGGCGTACCGCATACCCAATAGCTCAAAAAGTCGCTCAAACTTTGTTTGAGGGAGGGCCTTTGTGAATGGATCCACCGTGTTGTCTTTAGTGTCCACTCTCCGTACCTCAATCTCCTAGCGATCAATGATCTCCTTGATCAGGTGATACCGCCTTAAGATGAGTCTGGATTTCTGATGGGACCGTGGTTCCTTTGCTAAAGCTATAGCCCCATTGTTATTGCAATACAAAGGTATTTGGTCAACAATGGACGGAACCACCTGAAGTTCACTAATGAACTTCTTCATCCAGACCGCCTCTTTTGCGGCATCGCTTGCAGCAATGTATTCAGCCTCCATCGTCAAGTCTGCGACGGTATCCTGTTTGGAACTCCTCCAACACACCGCCCCTCCGTTGAGGGTAAGCACAAAACCCAAGACAGACTTGATGTCGTCCTTGTCACTCTGGAAGCTTGAATCGGTAAAGGACTCGTCCCTGAGGTCTCCATTACTGTAAACCAGGAACATCTCCTTAGTCCTTCTTAGGTACTTGAGAATGTTCTTCACTGCTATCCAGTGGTTCTCACCTGGGTCTGACTGATGCCGGCTCACCACGCTTAGCGCGTAAGCTACATCTGGTCTTGTATATAGCATCGCATACATTATAGATCCTACCGTCGAAGCGTAGGGTATAGTGCTCATGCGAACCCTCTCCTCGTCAGTCTTAGGAGACATCTTCTTGGAGAGGGTGATTCCGTGCAATGCGGGTATATTACTATGCTTGCAATCATCCATACTAAATCTCTTTAGTACGGTCTCGATGTACCTGGACTGCGAATGTCCCATTAATCTCTTATATCTATCTCTGTAGATCTTGATCCCCAGAATGCACAAGGCATCATCCAGGTCTTTCATGGAGAACCGTTGTGACAAGAATAGCTTGACCGATTGTAGCATAGAAATGTCATTTCCTATCAGAAGAATGTCGTCCATATACATGACTAGGAATACGACAGTTCATCCTACAATCTTCTTATAAATACAAGGCTCATCCTCGTTCTTGATGAAGTCAAATTCCTTGATTGCTTCATCAAAACAGATGTTCCAGCTCCGCGATGCCTGCTTTAATCCATAAATGGATTTAAGCAACTTGCACACCTTCCCGCTGCTCCCACTGTCTATAAAACCTTCTGGCTGATCCATATAAACGCACTCTTCCAAACTGCCATTTAGAAAATCCGTTTTTACGTCCATCTGCCAGATTTCATAGTCACGGAAGGCAGCAATGGCAAGTAGGATCCGGATGGATTTGAGCATAGCCACTGGAGAAAAAGTTTCGTCATAGTCCACACCAGCTCTTTGACGAAAACCTTTTGCAAAGAGTCTAGCCTTATAGGTTTCCACCTGCCCATCTACACTAAGTTTCCTTTTGTAGATCCATTTTCATCCAACGGGTTTTACACCAGTTGGAGCAATATCCAAGGTCCACACTTTATTGCTGTACATGGACTCCATTTCGGATCGCAAAGTATCCAAACACTTATCAGAGTCCCTACTGATAATGGCCTGCCTGAAACTGGTATGATCATCTTCTTCCAAGATGCAATCCACTCGATCCCCATCTATGAGAAAACCGTAGTATCTCTCATACGGATGAGAAATCCTACCAGATCTGCGGAGTGGCTGAGGTTCGTCGGGTATAACTGAATCTAGCGGTTCCACCAAATCTTTAGTTTTAGTTTGTGTCTCTGGAACTTCATCCAGTTTTACCGTGCTGCCACCAATATTTTTAACAAGAAATTTATTTTCCAAAAATATGGCATTCCTAGAAACAATAATCTTCTGTTCCTCGGCATTGTAGAATAGATACCCATTCAAATCTTTTGGTTATCCCTCAAACTTACACAAAATTGACCGTGCCTCAAGTTTTTCTGGGTTCTGCTTTTTGACATAAGCTGGGCAACCCCAAATCTTAACACGTTTAAGATACAAACTCTTACCACTCCATACTTCATACGGAGTCTTAGGCACGGATTTGGATGGAACTTGATTCAAAAGATGTGCTGCTGTTTGAAGTGCATATCCCCAGAATGAAAGATGCAACTCAGTATTACTCATCATGGAGCGAACCATATCCAATAGGGTACGATTCCTCTGCTCCGATACACCGTTGTTCTGTGGTGTATACGGAGGAGTAAGTTGAGAGATAATTCCATTCTCTTTTGAATAATCTAGGAATTCCGTACTTAAGTACTCCCATCTTCTATCAGATCAGAGGATCTTAATACTTTTGCCAGTCTAGTTCTCTACTTCGTTTCTGAATTCTTTGAATTTCTCAAAAGCTTCCGATTTGTGTTTCAAAAGATACACTTATCCGAACGTAGAGAGATTGTCAGTGAATTTGATGAAGTACGAGAACCCACCCCTTGCATGTATAGATATTGAACCACATACATCACTGTGTATGAGTCCCAAGAGCTCTGTTGCTCTTTCTCCATATCCGGTGAATGGAGATTTGGTCATTTTCCTTTTGAGATAAGACCGACAAGTTTCATAAGATGAAAACTCGAACGTATCCAAAAATCCATCTTTATGCAAATTACTCAGTCTTTTCTCTCCGATATGACCATGTTTACAATGCCACAAGTAGGATTCATTCGTATCTGAACTCTTCCTCTTCCATGTGTTTTGTATATTGAGAGCTGTATTCTTATTTAGAACATAGATACCATTACACAGTGTACCTTCTGCAACCAGTACCTTATCAAGGTAAATGTTCATGATATTTCTATCAAGAACAAAGTTATTTCCATCTTTATCAAGTAAAGAAAACGATATGATGTTGCAAACCAAAGAAGGTATATAGTAGCAATTGTTCAAAATCATAGTATTGCCATATGGCAATACTATGTGATATTTACCGACGGCTGCAGCATTAACTTGTGCTCCGTTCCCTACACTGAGAGACATAACACCAGGTCCAACTATCCTACTTTTTCTCAGTCCCTGCAATAAATTACAGATATGAGATCCTGATCCGGTATCTAGTACCCAGGAAGTAGGACTGAACGAAAAACAGTTCTCAACTACAAGAACACCTGAAGTAGATGCAATAGTATGCTTCTTCTTCATTTGGGTCTCCTTGGAATCCATACAATCCTCTTTCCCTTGCTTATACTTATGATTTCCATCATAAGCTAGAGCAAAATCGACGTTCCCCAACCCCGAATAAGAATTCGGATCAATCAGGCGATAAATTTTATTATCTTGATTAGGGCGTAAAATGATTGCTACCTGGAGAGAGAGAAAAGAAACACTCAGCGTGCGCTTTGCAAGATTAGATTGGTTATTAATTTATCTAAACAGGATGGCTCCCACTGTTTCATCAAATTCTTCTTCAAACCTTAAAAGAAGAACTAGTCAGGATTTAATCGCACGTCACAATACTTTCTTAACTTTTCAGCCAGGCTAGTGTTGGTAGTTTGATGGAGGTTTTCCAACACTTTCGCTAAGTTCCTTAATTATATAACCTCTTTTCCTTCGAGGCGTAGCACCGCTAACACCGTTCTAGACACCTACTTGGTTTATAGCATTGATTGTTTAGTGAAATAATCTCCCGAGAGTAATCCTACTCATCAGTAGGATCGGGATCCAACTATCATTATATAATGACCTAGATGGAATCCACTCTAGTCTTTACACTCCAGAAGGTAAGCTAAATCTGCAAGTTTCCTGTATATTTGAAACTCCCGATGTGGTTTTTTCCCTAGGACCCAAGTGACCTTGACACAGTCAACAAATCAAAGAGTCCTAGTCAAGTTCAACACGTCATTATCTTGATTGCATTAAACCCACCCGCATAACCCTTGACACAGTCAAGAAGATTACACGACTGTCCTAACCAATCATATTGTATGCTACAGATAAGCAATACTCAGCTACTGTTCACTGCGCCTTGACGCAGTCAACAAACACAGCACGAATACTAAGTATAACTTATAAGAAATGACGGAGGGCTAGGGCTCGGTTTTTGGCGAAAAAACCCGTTAACGTAATGAACTTGATATCGTTGAAGGAACCTGTAACATTTCAGAAAATAAAAAATATTATTTTGTGGAATTTAGTATTAAAATAATATATTTTGCAAAAACTACCAATTTGCGAATTTGTGGTTTTCGTAAAATTGTATAAATATAAATTATTGGTTAATGATGATGTATCTTTTTTTTGGGCCAAATATCCATCATTTCTTGTCATGGTCGAAATCTAATTTGTGGGCTTAATTTATTTTGTTGGGCTTTTGCCTTGAGCAAAAGATATTAAGTTTAGATATTTGTGAGCTAAAGATCTATGTTGAAGATATTTTGGAAAGATATTATTCTAATGGTCACCATTCTTTTAATCGTGCTCACCCCTTTCCATGATGGCCGAGCTCAATGATTGAGCTACCAAATAGTGGCCGGCCCCCCTCTTCTTTGGACATGGCAATTTCTATTAATTTATTTCTTTGGTTGATTTGTTCACTCACACACACAATCAACAAAAGAAAAGATACTATCCACTGAGAAGTTTTTTCCTGCGTGGCCGAGCACACTATTGTGTGTGTGCTTGATTTTTTTGCTTAGCCAAAAATCCTTTAGCTCATTCATCACAACTCTAATTTGGAAACTTCAATTTATCTTCACCCAATGGCTTGGATGCCTTGAGACAAAGTATCCTACACTTTCTCTACTTCTTTCTTGGGTATCTAGGCTAGCAAACTGGATGCCCGAGTTGCCTCGGTTTTGAGGCGGGAGCGCGTATAAAGAATCCCCGACGTGCGTCCTCTTTGACGAGCTTGACCGGAGAGCGAACTTCGTCGAGGCAGCCGCAACATGCTAAGGACTGAGATTAAAGACCGAAGGACACGGATCGATCGGTATAATTTCTTAAAACCACTTTTACAGTTTACTAGTATAGGGTTACTGGTAAGTTAGGGTTTTACGACTGGATATTGTATTAGGTCGTTGGACGTTTGTACATCAACGACGAGGGTTGTTTGGTTATTTTGCATGCGTAGGCTATAGGTTCTAACCTATGAGCGCACCACGCGTCGTATTTTAGATTTCGGAATTTGATGTTAATAGCTTTGCGAATTCATATTGATTGTAGGTTCATTCGTGTGGATTCCGAGACGATGAAATACATCGGCTACGGCTAATCGAGGAGTTTAACAAGTGAGTAGATTTATATCAACGGGGGAAGTCGGGTGGATGGTGTATAGCACCCCCGCAAACATTTATATGTAATATCGTTTGATTATTTTATCATGATAAACGATATGCGACGGACATGATTGTAGGATTTACAAACGATAATATAATAGAAGTTGATGCTAATGAACATATTGACCTATGAGAATATGGAATGATAAGTGAATCATGATGGCTACAAATTGAAAGAGAACAAGAGTGACGTTTATTAATGTGATGAACGAGTATACGATGCGATATGATGACTTAGTGTGATATGACATTTTATGGATTCGAGTCGATATGAGATTGTTGATACCTTTGTAGGTCCCCTGATATGAGTTTGACATGGATGTGACCTGAGAGATAGGTATATTTATAAGGATAATGTTTTGCATTTTGAGTGATATGCCGTACGAGACTTAGATCTGTACCCCGATGTTGTATAGCTTGATAGAATCCCTATTTGTTTAATGCCACCGTATGATGGATTTACCGTACGCGATGAGTTTTATCTGTTGATTTATCCATACCCTTGGTTAGAGGATGCCGTACGATGGATTGTACCGTACGTGATGTTGTGAGGCTGGATGTCGATTGCTAGATTCACCGAATCGGTCATGTTAGACACGTATACCTTATACATTTTAGCTGATGATGTACTTTATGCTACGATCAGGTTATTCTCATTGCATTAAATATACCTGTGCTAGCACACTTACAGCATTATCGATGATGCGTATGTTACACTTAGACGGATTTTCCGGTTCACACACCTTCATCATCGATAATTGCCTTGTTACTACACGGTAGAATTGCTACATCATGCCATGATATATTTGCTATGTTCATATCACTGTTCCACGCTGCATGAGATATACGGACATGCTTGCATCCTGTTATATGTTGCATACATACTGACATGTACACCCACATACTTGGTTACAGCTACATGTACTTCATGCATACATACTGACATGTATACCTACATATCTTGCTATAGGTGCATATACCCCTAAGTGGTGTTGTATAGTCATCTGATATTGAGACGTTGATTATTGTACTATTGTGCTTATGTGATGCATCATACATACCTGCTTACATGTAGATACACTTACCTTGCTATAGTTACAAGTAGACCTCATACGATGCTGCACTTGATTTCGGAGGATTTGGGAACCGCGTGATATATTTTAAAACTGGATTTATTTAAAAGAGCGGTTTTCCCTAATATGCTCATACTGCTATTTTATGTTGCATATATCAGTTTTTTCATGAATTTACGCATTAAGATGTGGATTTCATGTGATTTATGGATTTGAGAACCGTGGGGGTATTTCAAGAAACTATGTATTGTTTGAAAAACCGGTTTCTCTTGATATGATATTTCGATGCGTCCACCATGAGATTTCTCGGTTCTGAGATTTGTGATATGTATACCCGATGCGAGGAGTGGAGTGGGCCATGTGCGGATACATGGTGGAGCCCGGTATGGTTCCCCTCGCCAAGAAGATCGCAGGTGATGGCGATGAGCAAGTACCTACCGGTGATATTATTTGGACTCGGCGGTTATCGTGGGGATACCGACTGGAGTAATGTACAGACATGACATCAGGTCCAGTCGTGGGGACGGCGCCTGAGGCATGAGGATTTATGTGTCGATGCTAGACACGGGTTTCATGATGTTTGGAGTGTCGAGGTTAGGCACTCAGGTTTCCATGATTTTGTTGTGTCGTGAGGGACACACGTTGTTTTTTATCCTCATATTTACCTGCATATGCTTTTATGATATTTACATGCAAGAGTTGTTGTGTCAGTGGTTGACACGTGGACGAGATCTACTACATACATGCATGGATTATATTGTGGTCGAGATCCACTGCATACATGCATCGATTATATTGTGGACGAGATCCACTGCATACATGCATCGATTATATTGTTGGATGAGATCCGCTGCATAGATGCATTGATTATATTGTTGGACGAGATCCACTACATACATGCATTGATTATATTTTTAGACGAGATCTACTGCATACATGCATTGATTATTTGGTTGGATGATAACCACTTGCTGATGGGCATTTATTTTGTGTTGGCACATATGCTGATACGGTCACCCTAGATATCATTGTATTACCTTCATGATATAGTGGACCTAGGAATCGTTATTTATTTCGATTTCTACCTGATGTTGTTTTTCTATTCACGAGTTGGCAACTCACCCCCGTTGTGCCACAGTTCTTGCAGGTTGACCATAATCAGTTGTGGCATCACTGGCACACAGCTGTTTTCGGGTGACTTTCTTTTGGTAGGTGGTACATGTTGGATCGTGCCCCTATTGTATTTGTTATTCTTATTGTATCTAATCACTCCATCAAATCAGAAACTAGTAATTGTATATGTTGCAGACTTAGAAGATTTGTAGTTGCGAGACTTGAGCGATGGGTTTTAGGTTCGCTTTTGGGTTTGATGTCTTGCTTTACTTTTCCTTGTATGGATCTTCGCCGTTGGGCGTCATTTACTAGTTTTTATACTTGTAGTGGTTTTCTCCGCCGTTGGGCGTGATTTGCTCCCATTTGGTGATGCTTTATTTGTTAGTGTATATGCCCTAGAGGCCATTACTGTATCATACTAGTTTGTATATTACTTAATGGAAGCTTGGGATATTCACCGTTGTATAGACAATCTTGCTCAAAATGGTAGTATGATACTTGGTTTGTTTCTACTTCAATATGTGCATTTGTTTCTTTTAGCATATCGCTTATACATATTAGTAGAGCCCTTAGGATCTTTGCTTGATTACCAGCGTTGTGATGGCAGTCACACTAGTGGGGGCGGGGTATACAGGTCCCTAGTCGTAGGATTATTGAGACGGGGCATCGATACTCCGGAGTAGACTAGCGTATGCGCTTCTCATCCCAGCAGGGGAGACGGTCTATCCCACAGCCGTCGGTACGTCGTACTTGAGATAGTATGCGGGTGCTCGTTAGGTTACGAGTACACTGGACAGACTCGTCGGGAACTGATTGGTTGGTACTATACCTATCGTCAGTCATCAGTTCCCAGGTGACATGAGTACAGCTTAGTCCGCTGAGTTGAAACTGTCACTTCGCCTCGAGTGTGTTCCCACTGTATTTTGATTACTACCATACCACGGCTCAAAGGAGTCGTGCAAACAGGTAGTAGTTGGGTGCAGTCCCGAAGCACTTGGAGGCAATGACGGTTAGACAGGATTCGTCTCTCCCGGTATTGGGAGTTGATATCGCGCTGTGTCATGGAGAGCCATTACACATAGTCGTCCCTGGCCAGGGCAAGCGAGATATACTGGTAGGTTTCCGGTGTTATCTCAGGGTGTTCTGGGCTACACTCCAACACGACTTGTACCGCTATTAGAGGATTGACGTTTACCGCCCACTAGGCCCGCTATGCGATATTCTCAGATGAACAGACCGGACTGTACGGAGATTGTCACATTCTGGCTCAGTAAGAGTTCAGATGGGTTTCACCTCTTCAGTCTTCTTATCGGGATCTACCTGGGGGCCGTTACGCACAGCTAGTGCCGCTTGCGGTCTGTGGTTAAACCCACTGCCAGCGTAGTGTCGAGTCTTTAGAGTCCCACACAGAGAGCTATTCGCCTTTAGGCAAAAGAGTAGAGGTCGCATGGTTTTGCGACAGGGTTCGGTCACATCCGTGCACTTGTGCACGTTTAGTGTCCGGGTAGTTATTACTAGCGGGCTTTGGTTTAAGCCAGATCCTAGTATACGTTTTGGGATTAGTTTTATCTCGGTTGTATTCGTGTTCCCCGGAACACGGATGCGGGTGTGTATGCACAGTTGACAGAGACAAAGGCAGAGGATTCTCATTAGGGTTGTTGATTGTTGACTTTTGCTAAATCCTAATGAGAATAAGAAATATGATTAACAATAATATTAATTAAGTATTATTGTGACATGGTTGGGTTGAAAGGTTGACCTAGTTGACTTGTTGACTTTGTGGACCGGTTGACTAGGTTGGACTTGTTGACCACCATCATGACAATGGCTATCATTTCTTGGCATTGACTTTAGCTTGCTTATTTTGTTCACAAATTGCATTTAATGCAAGAAATGATATTGCTATTTGATATGATAACAACCATCACATAATACTCAATTATTATTATGTGTTATGATTATTTTTTATTATGAGAACAAGGGTGCAAAAGTTTTGCTCATTCTTACATTTCCTTTCTCTCTTGCTCAAGCTCTCCCTCTTCCTCTTGCTCTCTCTCTCTAGTTCATAGTTCTATTGTCTCATGTGTTGAGAAGCAAGAACCATAGAGATCAAAACCCATTACACTTCTCTACTCATCCTAGTACACAAGGTCTAGAAAGCCAAGTGTTCTAGTTTCTTCTAGTTTGAAGTAGAAGCCAAAAGGTAGAAGCTTTCGGGTGGATCCATCTTCGGCGCGAGGAGACGACGAGGTGAGACCAATCCGACCACCGCAAGGAGTTGAAGACGAAGGAGTTCAAGTTAAGGTATAACCCCCTAACCGAGTAGGTAAAACTCCTAGTTAGGTTGTTAGATAGTTGTTTAACAAAGATCCGTATTATGAGTCCATGTTACCACCAAAGAAAAAATCGTTTTTCACCATTTCCACATCCCCAAAGAACCGGGGACGGGTAACGTGGACTTACAGTGGTATCAGAGCCTAGTTAAACACTATCTAACAGGTTAGCAAAGTAACTAGAAGTTCGATCGGAGAAAAAGTCACGCAACACGCCCGGAAAATCAAGTTTCTGCCGATTCTGTTTTCTGTTCAAAAATTAATAAATCTTACACTAAAAATCGGCTCAGGCTTTTTATAAGACACCCAAGAAAATTGGTCCACTGACTCGGTCAAAGCACCACGGAAACGTGGCAGGAGCATGCTCCCGCCGCGGATCCGCGGCCGAGTTGACTCGGCGGTGGCACAATATTCATGCAAAGTGTTTCTGGGGTTGTTTTGGGATTTTTTCAATTTGATTTTTTTGCCCAGATTTTCCAGAAAGAAAATTTTGTTTTTGGGTCTTAAAAATCCGTATTTGATCGATCTTCTAAAGACTTAAGCTAACGGGTATATATCTGGGATGTGATATATGTATTGAACGTCTGCTAATCGCTATACGTCGATTAGTAGGGGTTATACATATCTGTGATCTGTAATGTTGATGGTATGTGTATATGAATTCATTGGATTGTCGCGGATGAATTGCCGGGGGGTTGTGAGATGAGAGTTTTCTTTATCTTTCAATTCATGTAAATTTGTAATTGATGTGATATTATTTATTTGGCCGCACAACCGGAATGAGGTTGTAGCCGTCATTGTATAATTTCTTTTACTGTTTTTTGCTCCTATGATAGACCCATGGACGGGGTGCACAAACTACCAGGTACCTCGAAGTGCCGAGTGGCCTACTCATGCTGTTGAGGGAGGTTGCTTCACTTCGGGTATTTGGCGGGTAGTTTGCCGCACCCGTAGGGGTCTAGGATGGGGTATTAGCTATTCACCGCGACCGTGTAATCCGCTTTCCGTTACAGGCTCGTACAGAATGCGGATTCCTAGTATGTTCAATGTGTTCATCTATGATCTGGAATGGCTATCATTGCTATATATCTATATATAATATCTATTTAGGCGTTGCTTATATTTTGCATCCGCGCTAGTCCAGCCCCCAATATGTCGTTAGTTAAGTAACCTAACGGGTAATGACGGGGCCCCATGGCGAATGCGGATGGCATAAGCGTACGTCATATTTTGGTTGTTTTTTGCAATGGTACGATTAAATGATGGGACGCATTAAAATTAATGCAAGAAAATAAACCAAAGTAAAGTCGTTGGAACAATTTCAAAAACCACTCGGTTTCTTTTCAAAAAACAACTTTTAAACGCGGAGCTTAAGCCACTCCTTTTAAAAGCTATCAAAGTTCCTTCGATTATATCAAGTTCACTACGTTCACGGTTTCGCCAAAACAATTCGTAGCCCTCCGTCATTTCATATCAATATCCAACAGTATTCAAGCTGTGTTTGTTGTCCTTAGTCAAGGCACGGTGTTTGGTAGCTGGTGGGTATTCATATGTTACATAGATAGATGCATTGGTTTGGGACAGTCTTATTACTTTGTTGGCCATAGTCAAGGGTATATACGGGTGGGTTCAAATCAACCTGGACAACGACGGGTAGAACTTGACATGTGACTTATGCTTTGTTGGCCTTAGTCAAGGTCATAAGAGCATGGGGAAAAAATCTACATCGGGAGTTTCAAAAGAAACTGAAACTTGCTAGCGCTACATACCATTTGGAGTGTGATGATTCTGGTGGGATTCCTTCAGTTTTGTCACGCGATGATATTTGGATCCCGATCCTACTGTGAGTATATGCTACTCCTCGGGAAATTTCTCGCTTAACAATCAATGCTATAAACCAAGTAGGTGTCTAGAAAGGTGTTAGGGGGGCTACGCCCCCAGGGAAAAGAGGTTCTTAAATTAAGGAACTTCGCAAAAGCGTTGGAAAACCTCCCTCGAAGTACCGACACTAGCCTGGCTGAACGGTTAAGCAAGTATTGTACGGTGAGATTGATCCCGACTAATTCTTCCTTTTTGGTTTAAGGAGGGATTCGAGAAACAGTGGGAACCATCCTGTTTAGATAAATTAAAAACCAATCTAAACTTGCAAGAGCATCATGCTGAGTGTTTTCTTCTCACTCTCTTAATTGCTGCGACCCAGTGACCACACATAGGTTATATCTAGATAATAAAATGACTGAACCTGACTGTTATGATTGGCAAAGGTCTGTCCAGATGTCCATTGCCCATGACAAGCTGGGACGCCTCTTAACTAATCCAACCCCTGCCGTCTCAGCACCAGTTTCCCCTGTCTCGGATATTGATATCCGTAAGACATCGGAAAAAAGACTGTGCGAAAGCCAAGTGCCTCGTGTTAGCCTCATTTGATGGTGGATACCAGAGGCAGCACGAGAAGATGGACTTAGTTTGTATCTTCCTCCATAACAAAGATTATATGGAGAGCAATCTCGTATCGCAAGATATGAGACCTCGAACGAATTGCTTCAAGCGAGGTTGGTTATCGGGTCATCTGTAGAGGGCAACGTCCTTACAGAGACCAGCTATTTTGAGCTCACGGACCTGAAGACCACGTTGAAGAACGGGTCAGATACTGACTTGATTCTACAGTCTCTACCTTCTACCCTGAAGGAAACCAGGGAAGTAGAAGGAAAGGGAAGGGCAGAAGTTTCGGGAGTGGATGTAGTAAAGGAGGGATGTTCCTATTGTTACAGGAATGAACATTGGCAGAAGGATTGCAGGGCTAGCAAAGCCAGTAGCCAGGATTCGAAGCATGTTGTGGCTTCGGCTTCGGGTTTGTTTGTAATAGAGAACTGTATGTTAGTTAACCCTACTTCCTGGGTATTGGATACCGGATCAGGATCTCACATCTGTAATTCGTTACAGGCTCTGAGAAACCGTAGGGTTACCAAGATAGGTGATATGACTCTCAGGGTTGCTAACGGAATGAGCATGTATGCTGAATCCATAGGGGAATATCATCTTGGACTGAAAACTGGGCAGATATTGATTCTGCGTGACTGTTTTTAAGTACTAGGTGCGACTTGTAATATCATATCTGTTAGTTATATGTATGCCCTAGAGGCCATTACTATACATAGGATGTATATTGTAGTGGATGCTGGGACATATATAGGGAGGACTTTCTTGCTCGACATGATAGTATGCTATCTGTTTGCTCTTTACCTTAACGTGTATACTGACAGTCTCTCTGTTACATGTTGGTAAAGCCCCTAGGATGTGTACTTGACTAACTGGACTATGATGCGGATCATACTAGTGGGGACAGGGTAGTCCATAAGTACATCCTTCAAGGTCCCTAGTCGTGGGTATATCGAGACGAGGCATCGATATACCAGAGTAGACTAGCGTATACCTTCTCGACCCATACAGATGGGCGATGGATGATCCCATATCCATTGGTGTTTGACATCAGAGATGATATACGGGTGCTCAGTGGAGACTGGGTACACTGGATGGACTCGTCGAGAACTCCCAAATGGTATTATACCTTACGTCAGATGGCAGTTCTCTGGTGACACTGGTACAGAGTAGTCTGTTGACCCGAGATCGTCATAGAGTCTTGTGTGGTTCCCACTGTGCTTTGATTTCCACCTTACCACGTCCAAGAGGGCGTGCAAAACGGTGGTTTTTGGGTACAGTCCCGAATCACATGGAGGCAATGAGCGATAGGAGGGGATTCGTCTCTCCCGGTATAGGGAGTTGATGTTGCGCTGTGTTCGATTGGCTATAACAGGAAATCCCTGGCCAGGGTTGCTGAGATTTACTGGTAAGTGTTACCAGTAGTATCTCGAATTCTTATAGACCTCATATCGACACGACTTATCGAGCTATTGGGGTCTGACGTTTACCACCCCTAGGCAAGATATGCGACATATCAGACGATCAGACCGGACTATACGGTAAGTGTTACTGGTTGGATTCACTGGAATGTGAGCGGGCTTGCTCGTCGATCTTCTGATCGCTCAATACCCGGGTGGCCGTTACGTTTAGCAGACCGCTTGCGGCTTGTGGGTGCTTGATATGATCATCACCTGCTGCCGGCGTATTGACGAGTCTTTAGAGTCCTACACAGAGGTTTCCTGGCTCAAGCGAAACGAAATTGGAGCGCATATGAGATATGTGAGGGACCGAGAATGATACCAGTATGTGATACTGTATTCGATTCTCGCGATATGTAACATTGATCGGTTACATGCATTATAGCCGGGTTATCGGATCAAGTGTTGATTCGATAAGTTGTTACTATTAATATTAGTCGGTTATATGCGATATGACCGGGTCGTTAAATCAAGTGTTGATTTAATGATTTAATGTATAATTATATATTTGATATATCACTTTACATTAACTAATATAGGTTCACTTAAATGGATTTTCTCACTAGAAGTTCACAAGTTGTATATGTGATATACTTTTGTGCACTTGATTGTATCATGTTTGATGATGCATGTTAACTTGGTTAAGTGTAAAGATTAAACCATGGTTAAGTTAATGATTAGGGTTTTGCTTTTCTTTCTTATTTATTTATTTATTTATTTTGGAAAGAATAAAGAGAAAATGGTGGCTTTCTTTGTTTGTAGTTGAATCTTCATGAAGGTTTGACTTTCTAACCATTTTGTCTTCATGCTTAACCCTAACCATTTAAACAAACCATGGTCTATTCTCTACACTTAACTAGGGTTAGGATATGATAAGTATTCATATTATTTATCCTTTTTCAATAATACTTATGATATTCTTTCTTCTTCTTCTTCATCTTCTTCAATGAAGTAAGCTTGACTTCATCAATGGTGAATTGATGAAATGAGTGAGAAATCCAATTCTAAAGTGAACCCACTTCCTATTTCTTCATCCTCTACCTCTTGCCAAGTAGTATAGGGTGTTTCCTTCACATGTTTTCATGGCTTGGTGAAGGTGGAGCTTGATCTAGTGATGCCTCGACGTAGATCATCTTCGGCATCGTCGTCGATGACCTAGCCCGCTTTTTCTCCGATAAAGCCGATGCAAGAGTCATGGTTCGATTTGGACAGCGGAGAGGACTTCATCATGGAGCTATGGAGGTGGAGAATCGGATCTACAAAGGTTGTATTTCCGTTTACCATTTAGTTAAGTTGTTAACTAGTTTCTTTTTCGCCTAAACTTCTAGCCAACGATCCGTATTAGGGTTTCTCGGCACCGTATTTTTTGAAATTGGCATGGTTGATGCCTTGTGAGACCTCTTGAGAGTGCCTAGGAACCCTACAGTGGTATCAGAGCCTAGCTAGAGCCTTATGCGATGCGTAGACGGAGTTTGAAGTCCGATCGAACCAAAACCCTAACCCGAAACATGCTCTCTGGACTTTTTCTAAAAACTGGGATTTTTCCACATTAAAAATGCTTAAAAAATTCAGCAGGGAATTATAAGATTTATGGTACAAAATTTGACTCATGAACAGTACAAAGAGCGGCGGAACCGCGGCAGAATCATGCCTTCTGCGGCGGTTCCGCGGCTAAAGTATGAAATCATCATCCCCTGTTTGCACAGTAACTCCTATTTTATTATGCTGGATTTTCTGGGAATTTTTAATATTTATTCAAGAGTTGAATTTTCTGGGGTTGTTTTGGGGATTCGGTGTTTCGATCGGAGTATCAGATTTTGTCTATGTGGCTTTCCGGATAAATTTTAGAATATGTTAAAAAGTTCGACCGGATATAAATACCCAATTTTTCCCCTGTCGGGAAATTTCCAAGTGTTGGATTTTTCCGTAGTTTAACGACGTTCTAAGTAGTGCAAGTAACGCGATGGTCCCTCTAGAAGACAACAAACCTTAACTCGATTATGTGACCGTCTTGAACTGCCCTTTGAACCTTAGGGTTTGGGGCAGTACGGCGTGCCACATGTGAGGCGTTGGCTTGACCCTTCTACGGCTGGACCGTTGGTACTGAGCCACGAACTGAATGCTGTTAGACTTATTTCATGTGTTGAGCTGTTCGGGAAAACTTGGGTGTTCGATTGTTCGATCGGAAAGTTTAACATTTTCTATCTTATTCGGAATGTGATACAATATTTGGAATTCACAATAAGTTATGAGATAACTGAATGAATGTTATAAACATAGCAGTTTAGTCTCACTTGGTCGGTTGCCACGGAATTTTGATGTGATCAAAAGTCCGTCGCAATCACGTAGCGTACGCGGATACTCGCCGGGTAAACTTAATAGACAGCCTCACTCCATAGCCCCGACCAAGTGACTGTAGGAGAACCCCGTCGCCGAAAGCATCCGTTCGGGTGCTCGCGGCAGCGGTGTTCCGCCTTGGTGCACTTCGTCGACGGTATCGGGGGTGCGGCCGTCTACTGAAGTTTGCGACGAGCATTCGATCAGGATGTCGGGAATCTTGTTGAATTGCCCGACTTGATATTGAAAAGAGTTTTCGATAATGAGAATAAAATGCGGAGTTTATAATTGTTAGGCATGCGATGTCTAAGGAATTCATTTGATTAGGCATGCGATGTCTATGGAGGTTGCGGATTCCAACTGTTGTAGTTTTACACTTTCTTTTCTGTGACCGTAAGTGTAATACGTGGTATCGCCGGTTTCGTTGCTATATGTCAACGACAATTGGGATACGCACGTTTACTTACGTTGATGACATGTGATGTTATGTGTTGCTGGATATGTTATATTGGATCGTCGTGTTTGAAAAGCCGGGGGTTTTTATGTGAGATGAGTGTTTTTCATTTTCATTCATGTAAAAACTTGTATGTAATATTCTTTTATTGGGGCACTTCCAGGTTGCGGAAGATGTCACCGTTTGTATATTATTTACTTTTCCGTACTAGGATAGACCCAAGGAGGGGAGCACAAGTAACCGGGTTCTGGAGTCCAGTGGGAGACCAACTCGAGGAGTCGAGTTCGGGTCTCCTAACTCCAGAATTGGTAGGGTTGCTTGCCACTCTCATAGGGGTCTAGGGGTGTGGGTTTGGCTATTCATCGCGACCGTGGAATCCGTGTTTTATACTGGCTCGTATTGAAAACACGGACGTCCTAGTATATCCAATGTTTCATATGTTTTCTTCTGCTGCGATATCTGTGATGTGATCATGTGATGTTCTGTGATAGATACTATATATAGTATATATGATATATTATATAGGTGTTACTTATGTTTTACACCCGCGCTAGCCCTGCCCCGCTCTGCCGTTAGTTACCTAACCTAACGGTGCACGAGGGGACATCGAGACGAATGCGGATGGCATAAGTGTACGTCGTATTTATCTGTGATGTTTAGGTACTTAAATGATGGGACTTCATTAATGTGATTAATGAAATAAAAGAAACCTTAAGATGTTGTAGAATTGAATTTCAAAAATAAAACAGGTAGCTACAGTTCTTGCTTTGCACAGCGGTATATGTGATATATCCTGCACCTTATTCGATGAGGAAAGGACCGAGATCCCTTCACCGGGAATGACTCCTTTAGCAATAACTGGCAGATGCTACACACTCGGTTTGTCTTTTGATTGCTTTTAAGAGTTTTTGCTTTGCACAGTGATATATATGATATATCCCGCATCTTATTCGATGAGGAAAGGACCGACGATCCCTTCACCGGGAGTGACTCCTTTAGCAAAACTAGAAAAGCCTCAAAAGCACTCCATTTTAAAATCATTTGATTCTACAACGATATCAAGTTCATTACGCAATAGGTTTTCAGAAAAACCTGTCTTAGCCCTCCGTCATTTCAGATATGTACTGGTTAGTATTCGTGCTGCGTTTGTTGACCTCTGTCAAGGCGTAGTGTGCGGTATCTGATTAGTGCTTATCTGTATAAGCATATGATGTGATTGATTTAGGGTAGTCGTGTGACCTTGTTGACCTCTGTCAAGGGTCGTGCGGGTGGGTTTACTTCAATCAGGAAATGACGGGTTGAACTTGACTAGCAGCCTATAGTTTGTTGACCTCTGTCAAGGTCATAGGACGCTAGGGGCAAAATATTATCGGGAATTTCAAGTGTTGAAATTTGCAATGAGATTGCATACCTTCTATGAGATAGTTGGATCCCGATACCCGCTGCGAGTAATTGTTACTTCTGGGAGAGTTTTACACATTACAATTAGCCGATCAAGTAGGTGTCTAGAAAGGTGTCAACGGGGTTATGCCTCTGGGAAAACGAGGTTTACATTAATTAGGTTCGTGCGAAAGCACGGGGGACCTCCCTCAAAGTACCGACACTGGCATGGCTGAAAGATTGGCGAACTTGTAGTGTGTAATTAATCCCGGCTAGTCTTTCCTTTTAGGGTTTGAAGGAAGATTTGATAAAAAGCAGTGGGAGCCATCCTGATTAGATAAAATAATAACCAATCTATTCTTGCAAGAGCGCACGCAGAGTGTTTTCTTCTCTCTCTCTCCAGGTAGCGACCATATCACGCCTTAATCAAGATAATAATACGGAAGTATTGACTGAACCCACTTGTTATACTGAGCTGGGGAACGTTGGTCCCGCTCCAACTTATAATTGTTATAAGACAGAGCAGGAAATTAGGGATTACCAGAATTCCCGTGCCGCCCAAACGAAGAGAGTGCATGCTGATGCATCATCTTCGGGTGTGTTCATTACAGAGAACTGTTTCTCAGTATCCTTTACGTCCTGGGTATGTAATACCAGATCAGGATCCCAGATATGCAATATGTTACATAGGGCTACAGAAAGGTAGAGGACTGAGAACGGGTGACAAGTTTCATGAGGCAGAAAACGGGGCAAGAGTTGCATCCAAGTCTGTTGGTCACTGTCACCCTGTATTACCAATACATTGATTCTGAACGAATGTTATTAGATACGGAACCTGATATACAAAATCATATCTCTCTCTTTATTAGTAAAGAAAGGATATAATTTTGTATTGTTGGATAATGTTTTGAACATTTCCTATATCAAAAGTTGATCGGTTCAGGCACGTTATCTAAAAGCATTAATGTTCTAAATCAAACTACAGTTCTTAGTATACAGAACATACACAAGAGGAAGAGTTCAGAAATGAACGAATCCTTCTTGTGGCATTGTAGACTAGGTCATATCAATGCGACCCGACTAGCTGAAGTTACATGAAGATGCATATTTAAATCGGTTTGAATTTACATCTTGTGAAACTTGCCAGTCATGTCACAGAGATAAGATGACCATAGCTCTGTTTACTGGAAATAGAGAAAGAGTTAGTGAACTCTTGGGATGATACATGTTGATGTACAAAGGTCCCCTGTCTACACATGCCAAGACCGGTTCTTTGTACTTCATTACGTTCTCTGATGATCTCTCAAGATTCAGACATATGTTCCTGTTGAAACACAAGTCCGAACCTTTTGAGATATTCACAGAATATAAGTTAGAAGTAGAGAACCAATACGGGTATAAGTATTATGTCCTTTGATGAGATCAAGGAGGAGAATACTTGAGCACGGAAATCCTGGACTATTCTAAAAGGAGAATGAGATTCTCTCTCAGCATTACTCCTCCGTATACACCATAGCACGATGGTATATCGGGGTGGAGCAATCACAACCTATATGCTAAGGTGTGCTCTATGATGAGTACTACTGAGTTACCTATTTCCTTTTTGGGAGTTATGCACTTGAGAAGCTGCATACCTATTGAATAGGGTTCAAATCAAATCAGTTGCCTACCACTTCATATTTGATATGATAAGGGAAGAGCCCATCTCTTAAGTTAGTTAAGATTTGGGGTTGTCCAGCCTATGTCTGAAAAGCAAAATCCGGACAAGCTCGAGGCAAGTTCTGTAATGTAGAACTGGAAAGGTTCCAGCTATACAAACTACAGCAGATGATTTGATAAAACCAAAGGATTCAATAGTTACCAACAAACCTCAGCCTCTCCGCCGATCAAGTAGGGTTCCTCACCCACCTGAGAGATATTTCGGTTTCTCTATGACAGTGGGAGCGAGGATTGCATCATGAGATGATGACCCAACTAGTTTCGAACTGGCCATCAGGAGTAGGACTCTGTAAGAATGGCTGAATGCTTAGTGATCTGAGATGGAATCCATGTACACCGACAAAGTATGGACTTTGGTTGCTATATCTGAAGGGTTAAATCCCCATCAGGAGCAAGTATATCTTGAGAAGATTACTTGGTGTAGATGGAAAAGTTGAGACTTTCAAAACTAGACATGTTAAAGGTTTTCGTCATAGACCAGGCGTGGATTATGATGAAACCTTTTTCAAGTGTCTATGCTTAAGTCCATCCAGATCCTACTTGCCACGGCTACATACCATGACTACGATATCTGGCGGTTGGGTGCCATGACTGCTTTTCTAAATGATGTTTTAGAAGAGAACGTCTATAAGTACACAGCCAGAGGGCTTCGTAGACAGTGGGAGCAGCGGAAACGTGTACAAGATGCTTTATAGGATAAAGCAGGTATCGAGGAGTTGGAACATCTGTTTCGATGTGATTAGTCAAAGAGTTTGACATCATCAAAATGGTAGATGAACCTTGTATAAACAAAAAGGTAGTAGGGAGTATGGTGTTGATCCTCGTAGAGTACGTGGATGACATGCTCTTGATAGGGAAGGAGTTTCCTATGCTACGCTCGGTCAATCTCCGCTTATCACAATGATTCTTCATATAGGATCAAAGTGATACCTCCTAAATCCTTAGTTTTCATCTATGAGATAGATGTAATTGGATGTTAGGAAACTCACTAGATGTAGTGAGATGGTATCAATCGATCCTGGGGAGAATCACTGGAAGGGTTCCAGGGTGATGAGGACGACTGAATGTCAGTCACAGGCATTGTCTTTACCCTAAGTAAAGGGATGGAATGTTGGAAGAGTTCCAAGCTAGATACCATGGCATACTAGACGATAAAGGCTGGATACATCGCTACTTCAGATGCTACCAAAGAGGCTGTTTGGGTGTATATTGGTTCATGAGATGAACTACGTTCCTACCATTGTGAGACAATGGAGTTGTGGCTTATGCCAAGGAACGCCGGTCCCATCAGTGATCCAGACATATTCTAAGGAAGTGTCACCTGATCATGGAGATGGTTGAACTCCAGGGTGATCGAGGTTTGGAGAGTAGACTCAGAGGACAAACACAGCGGATCCACTCACAAAGGCCTGTTCCCAGAGAGAGATTTTAATGGGATGGTTGAGTATGAGATACTACAACCACTGCTATCAGATGGCCCTAGTGCAAGTGGGAGATTGTTAGTTATACGTATGCCCTAGAGGCCATTACTATACATAGGATGTATATTGTAGTGGATGCTGGGACATATATAGGGAGGACTTTCTTGCTCGACATGATAGTATGCTATCTGGTTGCTCTTTACCTTAATGTGTATACTGACAGTCTCTCTGTTACATGTTGGTAAAGCCCCTAGGATGTGTACTTGACTAACTGGACTATGATGCGGATCATACTAGTGGGGACAGGGTAGTCCATAAGTACATCCTTCAAGGTCCCTAGTCGTGGTTATATCGAGACGGGGCATCGATATACCAGAGTAGACTAGCGTATACCTTCTCGACCCATACAGATGGGCGATGGATGATCCCATATCCATTGGTGTTTGACATCAGAGATGATATACGGGTGCTCAGTGGAGACTGGGTATACTGGACGGACTCGCTGAGAACTCCCAGATGGTATTATACCTTACGTCAGATGGCAGTTCTCTGGTGACACTGGTACAGAGTAGTCTGTTGACCCGAGATCGTCATAGAGTCTTGTGTGGTTCCCACTGTGCTTTGATTTCCACCTTACCACGTCCAAGAGGGCGTGCAAAACGGTGGTTTTTGGGTACAGTCCCGAATCACATGGAGGCAATGAGCGATAGGAGGGTATTCGTCTCTCCCGGTATAGGGAGTTGATGTTGCGCTGTGTTCGATTGGCTATAACAGGAAATCCCTGGCCAGGGTTGCTGAGATTTACTGGTAAGTGTTACCAGTAGTATCTCGAATTGTTATAGACCTCATATCGACACGACTTATCGAGCTATTGGGGTCTGACGTTTACCACCCCTAGGCGAGATATGCGACATATCAGACGATCAGACCGGACTGTACGGTAAGTGTTACTGGTTGGATTCACTGGAGTGTGAGCGGGCTTGCTCGTCGATCTTCTGATCGCTCAATACCCGGGTGGCCGTTACGTTTAGCAGACCGCTTGCGGCTTGTGGGTGCTTGATATGATCATCACCTGCTGCCGGCGTATTGACGAGTCTTTAGAATCCTACACAGAGGTTTCCTGGCTCAAGCGAAACGAAATAGGAGCGCATATGAGATATGTGCGGGACCGAGAATGATACCAGTATGTGATACTGTATTCGATTCTCGCGATATGTAACATTGATCGGTTACATGCGTTATAGCCGGGTTATCGGATCAAGTGTTGATTCGATAAGTTGTTACTATTAATATTAGTCGGTTATATGCGATATGACCGGGTCGTTAAATCAAGTCTTGATTTAATGATTTAATGTATAATTATATATTTGATATATCACTTTACATTAACTAATATAGGTTCACTTAAATGGATTTTCTCACTAGAAGTTCACAAGTTGTATATGTGATATACTTTTGTGCACTTGATTGTATCATGTTTGATGATGCATGTTAACTTGGTTAAGTGTAAAGATTAAACCATGGTTAAGTTAATGATTAGGGTTTTGCTTTTCTTTCTTATTTATTTATTTATTTATTTTGGAAAGAATAAAGAGAAAATGGTGGCTTTCTTTGTTTGTAGTTGAATCTTCATGAAGGTTTGACTTTCTAACCATTTTGTCTTCATGCTTAACCCTAACCATTTAAACAAACCATGGTCTATTCTCTACACTTAACTAGGGTTAGGATATGATAAGTATTCATATTATTTATCCTTTTTCAATAATACTTATGATATTCTTTCTTCTTCTTCTTCATCTTCTTCAATGAAGAAAGCTTGACTTCATCAATGGTGAATTGATGAAATGAGTGAGAAATCCAATTCTAAAGTGAACCCACTTCCTATTTCTTCATCCTCTACCTCTTGCCAAGTAGTATAGGGTGTTTCCTTCACAAGTTTTCATGGCTTGGTGAAGGTGGAGCTTGATCTAGTGATGCCTCGACGTAGATCATCTTCGGCATCGTCGTCGATGACCTAGCGCGCTTTTTCTCCGATAAAGCCGATGCAAGAGTCATGGTTCGATTTGGACAGCGGAGAGGACTTCATCATGGAGCTATGGAGGTGGAGAATCGGATCTACAAAGGTTGTATTTCCGTTTACCATTTAGTTAAGTTGTTAACTAGTTTCTTTTTCGCCTAAACTTCTAGCCAACGATCCGTATTAGGGTTTCTCGGCACCGTATTTTTTGAAATTGGCATGGTTGATGCTTTGTGAGACCTCTTGAGAGTGCCTAGGAACCCTACAATATCTGTATCCTTACTTTCTAACGGAGGATATGATATTACTTTTGTAAGCGATGTAGTCAACATCCACCTAAATCAAGTTCTGATTGGGTCAGGTACATTAAAAAACGGAATATACGTATTGAATCAAGCTCAGATTTTCAGTATCCAGAACACACTTAAAAGAAAGTCTCCGGAAACAAATCAGGCTTTCTTATGGCATTGTAGACTGGGTCACATTAATGAGACACGGTTAACAAAGTTACATACAGAAGGATACTTGGATCCGTTCGAGTACCAGTCTTATGCCACTTGTGAATCTTGTCTCATGGGAAAGATGACAAAGACTCCGTTCACTGGACACGGAGAAAGAGCAAGCGAGCTCTTGGGACTCATACACAGTGACGTGTGTGGTCCAATGTCTACACATGCGCGAAGTGGTTATTCATACTTCATTACTTTCACAGATGATTTCTCTAGATTTGGACATGTCTTCCTGATGAAGCATAAATCCGAGGCCTTTGAGAAATTTCGAGAATACAAGAATGAAGTTGAAAAACAAACAGGAAAAAGTATCAAGACACTGAGATCTGATCGAGATGGAGAATACTTGAATGCCGAGTTTCTGGGCTACTTAAAAGAGAATGGAATTCTCTATCCGTTTACTCCTTCATACACACCACAACACAACGGTGTATCGGAAAGGCGGAATCGAACCCTATTGGATATGGTTCGTTCCATGATGAGTAAGAATGAGTTACCGCGATCCTTCTGGAGTTATGCACTAGAATCAGCTGCATACCTTTTGAACCGAGTTCTAACTAAGACTGTGCCTACCACACCATATCAGATGTGGAGTGGGAAGAAACCCTGTCTTAAACACTTTAAGACATGGGGGTGTCAAGCTTTTGTTAAAAAGCAGCATGCGGACAAGCTCGAGGCACGTTCAGTACAGTATAAGTTTGTGGGATACCCAAAGAACTCCAAGGGGTATCTTTTCTATTACGCCGAAGAACAAAAGGTTTTTGTCTCTCGTCATGCCCGCTTCTTGGAAACTGAGTTTTTTGAAAACCAGATAAGTGAGAGCGCAATAGAACTAGAAGAAATTCTTGAACCATGAGCTATTACTGAAAGCTTAGTAGAACTAGATGGTTGAAAAGAACAGGACATTCCTACGCCGCTCCGCAGGAGTAGTAGGCAGTCTCATCCGCCCGAGAGATACTATGGTTTTCTCATAGACGGGGATAGAGAGGATTGCACTATTGATTATGGTGAACCTACTAGCTTCCAGCAAGCCATTCAGAACGGTGACTTGGTAAAATGGCTGGATGCAATGCAGACCGAAATGGAGTCCATGTACACCAACAAAGTTTGGACTTTGGACTTTGCTCCAGAAGGGGTAAAACCCGTAGGCTGCAAATGGATCTTCAGAAAGAAGATTGGTGTAGATGGACAGGTTGAAACCTATAAAGCTAGACTTGTTGCAAAGAGCTTTCGTCAAAGACCTGGTTTGGACTATGACGAGACCTTTTCTCCAGTGGCTATGCTCAAATCCATTCGGATCCTTCTTGCCATTACTGCCTTCCACGATTATGAAATCTGGCAGATGGATGTAAAGACGGCTTTCCTAAATGGAAATTTAGAAGAGTGGGTCTATATGGATCAGGCGGAGGGGTTCATTCAGAGTGGGAGCAGCGGTAAAGTGTGCAAGTTGCTCAAGTCCATCTATGGACTGAAACAGGCATCGCGGAGTTGGAACATCTGCTTTGATGATACTGTCAAAGAATTCGACTTTATCAAAAACCCAAATGAACCATGCATTTACAGTAAGATTGTATGGAGAACTGTGGTATTCCTCGTCTTGTACGTGGATGACATTCTCCTAATAGAAAATGATATTCCTATGCTACAGTCAGTCAAAGGATTCTTGTCACAGAAGTTCTCCATGAAGGACCTGGGCGATGCCAACTACATTCTGGCGATCCAGATCTATCGTGATAGATCTAAGAGGATGTTGGGACTTTCATAGTCCAAGTACATCGACACCATACTGAAAAGATTCAGTATGGAAGATTCCAAGCGCGGTAATTTACCGTCTTGTCACAGGATCGCATGTCTATTATACCCTACGCTTCTGTGGTAGGCTCTATAATGTATGTGATGTTATGTACCAGACCAGATGTAGCATACGCATTGAGCGTTGTAAGCCGGTATCAGTCGGACCCTGGGGAGAAACACTGGATAGCAGTAAAGAACATTCTCAAGTACCTAAGAAAGACTAAGGAGATGTTCTTGGTGTATGGCGGAAAAGACCTCCAGATCGAGGCCTTTGCTGACTCCAGCTTCCAGAGTGACAAGGATGACTCCAAGTCCATGTCGGGTTATGTCTTTACCCTCAATGGAGGGGCGGTTTGCTAGAAGAGCTCCAAGCAGGAAACCGTTGCTGACTCAACTATGGAAGTGCAGTACATAGCTGCTTGTGATGCCGCAAAGGAAGCTGTCTGGATGAAGAAGTTCCTCATGGAGCTTTAGGTGGTTCCTACCAGTGTTGATCCAATACCGCTGTATTGTGACAACAACGGCGCTATAGCTTTAGCGAAGGAACCCAGGTCCTATCAGAAGTCTAGGCACATTTTGAGGCGGTACAACCTGATCAGGGAGATCGTAGATCGCCGGGAGGTCGAGGTGAAGACAGTAAATATGGAAGATAACACTGCTGATCCACTCACGAAGGCCTTACCCCAGACTCTGTTAGAGCGGCTGATCGAGATGATAGGTTTCCGATAAGCCAGTACATGGCCTTAGTGCAAGGGGGAGATTGTTAGTGTATATGCCCTAGAGGCCATTACTGTATCATACTAGTTTGTATATTACTTAATGGAAGCTTGGGATATTCACCGTTGTATAGACAATCTTGCTCAAAATGGTAGTATGCTACTTGGTTTGTTTCTACTTCAATATGTGCATGTGTTTCTTTTAGCATATCGCTTATACATATTAGTAGAGCCCTTAGGATCTTTGCTTGATTACCAGCGTTATGATGGCAGTCACACTAGTGGGGGCTGGGTAATCGGCAAGCACATCCTTATACAGGTCCCTAGTCATAGGATTATCGATCCGGGGCATCGATACTCCGGAGTAGACTAGCGTATGCGCTTCTCATCCCAGCAGGGGAGACGGTCTGTCCCACAGCCGTCTGTACGGAGTACTTGAGAAAGTATACGGGTGCTCGTCAGGTTACGAGTACACTGGACAGGACTCGTCGGGAACTGATTGGTTGGTACTATACCTATCGTCAGTCATCAGTTCCCAGGTAACATGAGTACAGCTTGTAAGTCCATGCTACCTCTCCCGGTACTTTCGGGCATGCGGAATTTGATGAAAAACAATTTTCAAGAGGCGGTAACATGGACTCAAAACCGGATCTTTGTTAAACTACTAACTAACAACCTAACAAGAGTTTACCTACTCGGTTAGGGGGCTATACCTTTCTTGAACTCCTTCGTCTTCGACTCCTTCCGGTGTACGGATCGGCCTCACCTCGTCGTCTCCTTGCGCCGAAGATGGATCCACCCGAAAGCTTCTACCTTTGGCTTCTTCTTCGAACTTTGAAGAAATTAGGTCACTTGGCTTGCTAGGCCTTGTGAACTAGAATGAGTAGAGGAATGTTTTGGTATCTTTTTATCTCTAAGGCAATGAGTCTCAACACATGAGAATGGTTTGCCTTGAGGTAGAGAGTGAAAGGTTCCTAGGCACCCTATAGTGGTCTCACAAGGCATCGAACATGCCAATTTAAAATTTTTGGTGCCGAGAAACCCTAGACTACGGATCTTAAACTAGATGTTTAGGCGAAATGAAAACTTAGTTAACACTTAACTACTGGGATACGGAAATTACAACCTTTGTAGATCCGGATATCCACCTCCACGGCTCCGCAAGGGCATCCTCTCGCTGTCCATCTTGAAGCTTGAACTCTCGTGACGGCTTCATCGGAGAAACGTGCGGAATAGGTCGTCGGCTTCGTGTCACAGACGATCTACGTCGAGGTTGCACAAACTCAAGCTCCGACTTCACAAACTTGTGAAACTTGTGAAGTAAACACCCAAAACAACTTGGCAAGAGGTAGAGGATGAAGAAATAGGAGGTGGGTTCACTTTAGATTTGGATTTCTCTCACTAGATCTCAAGTTGCCATTGTTGTAGCAAGCTTGAAGAAGAAGAAGAAGATGAGCTCAAGAAAAGAATATGATAAGTCTTGTGATAAAATAAATTTGAATCAAATACTTATCATAACTTGAACTAGGGTTAAGTGTAGAGAATTAACCATGGTCACTTGGATGGGTTAGGGTTAAGCATGAAGATAAGGATGGTTAGCAAAGTCAAAGCTTCATGAAGCTTCAATATAAAACAAATAAAGCCACCATTCTTATCTTAATCCATTTCAAATAAATAAATAAACAAATAAATAAATAAATGAATATGCAAAACCCTAATTATCAAATTAACCATGGATTAATTCTATAAACTTAACTATATGATCAAGTATCATCAAACATGATACAAAGTAGTGCACTAAAGCATATCACATATACAATGTGCATCAAGTGAGAAAAATCCGTTTAAAGTGAACCAATACTAGTTAATGCAATGCAATATATCAAATATATAATTATGCATTAAATCATTAAATCAACATTTGATTCAATGATCCGGTCATGTCGCACATGATCGACTAGAATGTAATGTATCGATTTATCGAATCAATGATTCGATAACTAGGTCATATCGAATATGACCAATCGAAACATATATCGCGAGAATGAAATGCGGTATCACATACACGCATTATTCTCGGTCCCGCACATATCTCATATGCGCTCCTATTTCGTTTCGCTTGAGCCAGGAAACCTCTGTATAGGACTCTAAAGACTCATCAATACGCCGGTAGCAGATGATGATCATATCAAGCACCCACAAGCCGCAAGCGGTCTGCTAAACGTAACGGCCACCCGGGTATTGAGCGATCAAAAGATCGACGAGCTAGCCCGCTCACACTCCTGCGAATCCGACCAGTAACACTTACCATACAGTCCGGTCTTTTCGTCTGATACGTCGCATATCAAGTCTAGGGGTGGTAAACGTCAGACCCCAATAACCCGATAAGTCGTGCTGATGTGAGGCTCGTAACGGGTCGAGAAACTACTGGTAACACTTACCAGTAAATCTCTGATCAGCCCTGGCCAGGGACTTCCCTGCTACGGCCAATCGAGCACAGCGCAACATCAACTCCCAATACCGGGAGAGACGAAACCCCTCTTATCGCTCATTGCCTCCATGTGACTCGGGACCGTACCCAAAGACCACCGTTTTGCACGCCCTCATGGACGTGGTAAGGTGGAGATCAAAGCACAGTGGGAATCACACAAGACTCTATGACGATCTCGGGTCTACAGACTAACCTGTACAAGTGTCACCTGAGAACTGCCATCTGACGTGAGGTATAATACCATCTAGGAGTTCTCGGCGAGTCCGTCCAGTGTACCCAGTCTCCACTGAGCACCCGTATACCATCTCTGATGTCAAACACCAATGGATATGGGATCATCCATCGCCCATCACATGGGTCGAGAAGCGTATACGCTAGTCTACTCTGGTATATCGATGCCCCATCTCGATACACCCACGACTAGGGACCTTGAAGGATGTACTTATGGACTACCATGTCCCCACTAGTATGATCTGCATCATAGTCCTGGTAGTCAAGTACATATCCTAAGGGCTTTACCAACATGTAACTATAAGACAGTATAAAAAGACTAGTGTACATGTTAAGATAAAGAGCAACCAGATAGCATACTATCATGTCGAGCAAGAAAGTCATCTCTATATATGTCCAAGCATCCAATATAATATACATAATCTGTACAATACTGGCCTCTAGGGCATACATACAACTAACAATCTCCCACTTGCACTAGGGCCAGCTGCTGTAGTATCTCATACCGAGCATCCCGAAGAGTCTCTCAAACTGTATATGGGGAATGGCCTTCGTGAGTGGATCCGCCGTGTTGTTCTTCGTGTCAACTCTCCTGACCTCGATCTCCCGGTGATCAACTATCTCCCGGATCAGGTGATACCGCCTCAGAATATGCCTGGACCGCTGATGGGACCTGGGTTCCTTGGCCAAAGCCACCGCTCCATTGTTATCGCAATACAAAGGTATTGGACGCTCAATGGATGGAACCACACCAAGTTCAGTAATGAACTTCTTGATCCAAACAGCCTCTTTGGCAGCATCGTTGGCAGTGATGTATTCAGCCTCCATCGTCGAGTCTGCCACGGTTTCCTGCTTGGAACTCTTCCAGCTAACCGCCCCTCCGTAAAGGGTAAAGACAAAGCCCGACTACGACTTAGAGTCGTCCTTATCACTCTGGAAGCTCGAATCGGTAAATGACTCCACTTGGAGTTCTCCGTTACCATACACCAAGAACATATCTCTAGTCCTTCGCAAGTACTTGAGAATGCTCTTCACAGCTGTCCAGTGACTCTCTCCAGGATCAGCTTGATACCTGCTCACTACACTTAGTGAGTATGCTACATCGGGTCTGGTACATAGCATCGCATACATGATAGAGCCTACTGCCGAAGCATAGGGTATCCCTTGCATGCGAGCTCTCTCCAAATCAGTCTTGGGAGACATCTCTTTGGAGAGAGTGACTCCAGAGATCGTGGGCAAGTTCCCACGCTTGGACTCTTCCATACTAAACCTCTTTAGTATGGTGTCAATGTACCTGGATTGGGACAATCCCAAAATCCGTTTGGATCTATCTCTATAGATCCTAATTCCCAATATGCAGGAGGCATCACCAAGATCTTTCATTGAGAATCTTTGTGATAAGAAGAGCTTGACCGATTGCAGTATAGGAATATCATTTCCTATCAAGAGTATGTCGTCCACGTACAATACGAGGAAGACAACCTTACTCTCTGCCACCTTCTTGTAGATACAAGGTTCATCTGGATTTTTGACGAAATCAAACTCTTTGATAACGACGTCAAAGCAGATGTTCCAACTCCGCGATACTTGCTTTAATCCATAAATGGATTTAAGCAGCTTGCACACCTTCCCGCTGCTCCCACTGTCTACGAAGCCCTCTGGCTGAGTCATGTACACGCACTCTTCTAAATCACCATTTAGAAAGGCGGTCTTAACATCCATTTGCCAGATTTCGTAGTCATGAAAGGCAGCAATGGCAAGCATGATTCGGATGGATTTAAGCATAGCCACTGGAGAAAAGGTCTCGTCATAGTCCACACCTGGTCTTTGACGAAAACCCTTTGCTACAAGTCTAGCTTTGAAAGTCTCCACTTTCCCATCTACACCAAGTTTCTTCTTGAAGATCCACTTGCTCCCAATGGGTTTTACCCCTTCAGGAGCAACTTCCAAAGTCCATACTTTGTTGGTGTACATGGATTCCATCTCGGACCGCATAGCATCCAGCCATTTCACTGAGTCCCTACTCGTGATGGCCTGCTCGAAGCTAGTTGGGTCATCATCCTCCATGATGCAATCCTCGCTCCCACCGTCCATGAGAAAACCGTAGTATCTCTCAGGTTGGCGAGGAACCCTACTAGATCGGCGGAGAGGCTGAGGTTCATTGGGAGCTACTGAATCTTCTGGTTCCACTAAATCTTCAGTTACTGTTTGTGTATCTGGAACCTCTTCCAGCTCTACCACTTTGCCACTAATTTCTTTTTCAAGAAATTCCTTTTCTAAAAAGGTGGCATATTGAGAAACAAACACTTTTTGTTCTTCAGCATGGTAGAATAAATATCCTTGGGAATTCTTAGGATATCCCACAAACTTGCAAAGAACTGACCGTGCCTCGAGTTTGTCTGGATTTTGTCTTTTGACATAGGCCGGACAACCCCATATTTTAACTCGTTTAAAATATGGTCTCTTCCCACTCCATATCTCATACGGTGTGGTAGGTACAGATTTAGATGGAACTTGATTCAATAGGTATGCTGCTGTCTCCAGCGCATATCCCCAGAAGGAAATAGGTAACTCAGCTGTGCTCATCATAGAGCGCACCATATCTAATAGGGTGCGGTTCCTCCGTTCAGATACACCGTTGTGCTGTGGTGTATATGGAGGAGTCAGCTGAGAGAGAATCCCATTCTCTTTTAGGAAGTCCAGGAATTCATTGCTCAAGTATTCACCTCCTCGATCAGATCGAAGGATTTTAATACTTTTTCCTGTTTGGTTCTCGACTTCGTGTTTATATTCTCTAAATTTCTCAAAAGCTTCTGATTTGTGTTTCATTAGGAACACATATCCGAATCTAGAGAGATCGTCAGTGAATGTAATGAAGTACGAAGAACCATCCCTGGCATGTGTAGACATGGGACCGCATACATCACTATGTATCAGTCCCAAGAGTTCGGTAACTCTTTCTCCGTGTCCCGTAAACGGAGTCTTGGTCATCTTGCCTTTGAGACATGACTGGCAAGTGTCATAAGATGAAAATTCGAAAGGTTTCAAATATCCATCTTTATGCAACTTAGCCAGTCGTGTCACATTGATGTGACCCAGTCTACAATGCCACAAGAAGGATTCGTTGAGTTCAGAACTCTTCCTCTTGTGTGTGTTTGTTATGTTTAGAACTGTTGATTGATTTAGAACATAAATGCCATTGCATAACGTGCCTGATCCAACCAACTTTTGGTTATGGAAAATGTTCATAACATTGTCCTGTAATACAAAATTATATCCTTCTTTACTTAGCAAAGAAACCGATATAATGTTGCATATCAGGTTCGGCATGTAATAGCATTCGTTCAGAACCAATGTATTACCAGTTGGTAATACAAGGTGATATTCCCCGACAGTCTTAGCTGCAACAATTGCACCATTTCCAACCCTAATGTCTTTATCACCTTCTCCAAGTTCTCTACCTCTCCTTAGCCCATGTAACTGATTACATATATGGGATCCCGACCCGGTATCCAATACCCAGGACGTAGAGCAAATGGAGAAACAGTTCTCAGTAACGAACACACCCGAAGAAAATGCATCATCATGTACTTTCTTCATTCGGGTGGCATGGGAATCCTGGTATTCCCCTATATCCTGTTCATTCCTATAACTCTTATAAGAATGAACGGAACCAACGTTCCCCAGCACAGTATAACATGCGGGTTCGGTCAATACATCCATATTATTATCTTTATTAAGTCATGAAATGGTCGCTACCTGGAGAGAGAGAGAAGAAAACACTTTAGCGTATGCTCGTGCATGATCAGATTGGTTATTATCTTATCTAATCAGGTTGGCTCCCACTGCTTTTTATCAAATCTTCCTCCAAACCTTAAAAGGAAAGACTAGCCGGGATTAATTACACACTACAAGTTCGCCAATCTTTCAGCCAGGCCAGTGTCGGTACTTTGAGGGAGGTCCCCCGTGCTTTCGCACGAACCTAATTACTGTAAACCTCGTTTTCCCAGAGGCGTAACCTCGTTAACACCTTTCTAGACACCTACTTGATCGGCTAATTGTAATGTATAAAACTCTCCCAGGAGTAACTCTTACTCGCAGTGGGTATCGGGATCCAACTATCTCATAGAAGGTATGCAATCTCATTGCAAATTTCAACACTTGAAATTCCCGATAATCTTTTGCCCCTAGCAGCTATATGACCTTAACATAGTCAACAAATCATAAGTGCTAGTCAAGTTCAACCCGTCATTTCCCGATTGAATTAAACCCACCCGCACGACCCTTAACATAGTCAACAAAGTCGCACAACTACCCTAATCCAATCGCATCATATGCTTATACAGATAAGCACTAATTAGCTACCGCACACTACGCCTTAACATAGTCAACAAACGTAGCACGAATACTAACTAGTACTTATCTGAAATGACGGAGGGCTACGACAGGTTTTTCTGAAAACCTATTGCGTAATGAACTTGATATCGTTGTAGAATCAAATGAAGTTTTAAAATGGAGTGATTTTGAGGCTTTTCTGGTTTTGCTAAAGGAGTCACTCCCGGTGAAGGGATCTCGGTCCTTTCCTCGTCGAATGAGGTGCGGGATATATCATATATATCGCTGTGCAAAGCAAAAACCCAAAAGCAGTCAAAAGCAAACCGAGTCTGTAGCATCTGCCAGTTATTGCTAAAGGAGTCACTCCCGGTGAAGGGATCTCGGTCCTTTCCTCATCGAATAAGGTGCAGGGTATATCATATATACCGCTATGCAAAGCAAGAACTGTAGCTACCTGTTATATTTTAAAATCTGATTCTACAACATCTTAGGTTTCTTATCTTTCATTAATCACATTAATGAAGTCCCATCATTTAAATACCTAAACATCACAGACAGATATGACGTACACTTATGCCATCCGCATTCGCCTCGATGTCCCCTCGTGCACCGTTAGGTTAGGTAACTAACGACAGAGCAGGGCAGGGCTAGCGCGGGTGTAAAACATAAGTAACGTTTATATAATATATCATATATACTATATACTATATCCATCACAGAGTCACAACACAGATATCGCAGCAGAATAAACATATGAAATATTGGATATACTAGGACGTCCGTGTTTTCAATACGAGCCAGTATAAAACACGGATTCCACGGTCGTGATGAATAGCCAATCCCATACCCCTAGACCCCTACGAGAGCGGCAAGCAACCCTGCCAATTCTAGGGTTAGGAGACCCGGACTCGACTCCTCGAGTTGGTCTCCCACTGGACCCCAGAACCCGGTTACTTGTGCTCCCCTCCTTGGGTCTATCCTAATGCGGAAAAGTAAATAATATACAAAGGGTGACAACTTCCGCTACCTGGAAGCGCCCCAAATGAAAGAATATTACATACAAGTTTTTATACATGAATGAAAATGAAAAACACTCATCTCACATAAAAACCCCCGGCTATTCAAACACGACGATCCAATATAACATATCCAGCAACACATAACATCACATGTCATCAACGTAAGTAAGTATGCATACCCCAATTGTCGTTGACGTATAGCAACGAAACCGGCGATATGAACATACTACACTTACGGTCACAGAAAAGAAAGTGTAAAACTACAACAATTGGAATCCGCAACTGCTTTAGAAATCACATGCCTAATCAGATATAAATCCCGCATTTTAGTCTCATTATCGAAAACTCTTTTCAATATCATATGGGACTAAATTGCTAGATTTATAACATTCATTCAGTTATCTCATAACTACTTGTGAATTCCAATTATTGTATCACATTCCAGATAAACAGAAAATGTTAAACTTTCCGATCGAACAATCGAACACCCAAGTTTTCCCAATACAGATCAACACATGAAATAAGTCTAACAACATTCAGTTCGTACCTCAGTACCAACGGTCCAACCGTAGAAGGGTCAAGCCAACGCCTCACATGTGGCACGCCGTACTGCCCCAAACCCGAAGGTTCAAAGGGCAGTTCAAGACGGTCACATAATCGAGTTAAGGTTTGTTGTCTTCTAGAGGGACCATCGAGTTACTTGCACTACTTAGAACGTCGTTAAACTACGGAAAAATCCAACACTTGGAAATTTCCCGACAGGGGAAAAATTGGGTATTTATATCCGGTCGAACTTTTTAACATATTCTAAAATTTATCCGGAAAGCCAAATAGACAAAATTTGATACCCCGATCGAAACACCGAATCCCCAAAACAATTGCAGAAAATTCAACTCTTGAATCAATATTAAAAATTCCCAGAAAACTCAGCAGAATTTATCAGGAGTTACTGTGCAAACAAAGTGGGCTGACGTCACCAATTGGCCGCTGATCAGCCGCAGAAGCCATGCTTCTGCCGCTGATCCGCCGCGAAAAACACTGTTCACCAGAAACTTTTTGCACCGTAATTCTTATTTTTTCCTGCTGAATTTTTTAGCAATTTTTAATTTGGAAAAATCCACTGTTTTCAAAAAAGTACAGAGAGCATATTTTGGGTTTCGGTTTTGGGTCGTTCGGACTTCAAATTCCGTCTACGCTTCGCCTAAGACTCTAGCTAGGCTCTGATATCAGTGAAAGGTTCCTAGGCACCCTATAGTGGTCTCACAAGGCATCGAACATGCCAATTTAAAATTTTTTGGTGCCGAGAAACCCTAGACTACGGATCTTAAACTAGATGTTTAGGCGAAATGAAAACTTAGTTAACACTTAACTACTGGGATACGGAAATTACAACCTTTGTAGATCCGGATATCCACCTCCACGGCTCCGCAAGGGCGTCCTCTCGCTGTCCATCTTGAAGCTTGAACTCTCGTGACGGCTTCATCGGAGAAACGTGCGGAATAGGTCGTCGGCTTCGTGTCAAAGACGATCTACGTCGAGGTTGCACAAACTCAAGCTCCGACTTCACAAACTTGTGAAACTTGTGAAGTAAACACCCAAAACAACTTGTCAAGAGGTAGAGGATGAAGAAATAGGAGGTGGGTTCACTTTAGATTTGGATTTCTCTCACTAGATCTCAAGTTGCCATTGTTGTAGCAAGCTTGAAGAAGAAGAAGAAGATGAGCTCAAGAAAAGAATATGACAAGTCTTGTGATAAAATAAATTTAAATCAAATACTTATCATAACTTGAACTAGGGTTAAGTGTAGAGAATTAACCATGGTCACTTGGATGGGTTAGGGTTAAGCATGAAGATAAGGATGGTTAGCAAAGTCAAAGCTTCATGAAGCTTCAATATAAAACAAATAAAGCCACCATTCTTATCTTAATCCATTTCAAATAAATAAATAAATAAATAAATGAATATGCAAAACCCTAATTATCAAATTAACCATGGATTAATTCTATAAACTTAACTATATGATCAAGTATCATCAAACATGATACAAAGTAGTGCACTAAAGCATATCACATATACAATGTGCATCAACTGAGAAAAATCCGTTTAAAGTGAACCAATACTAGTTAATGCAATGCAATATATCAAATATATAATTATGCATTAAATCATTAAATCAACATTTGATTCAATGATCCGGTCATGTCGCACATGATCGATTAGAATGTAATGTATCGATTTATCGAATCAATGATTCGATAACTAGGTCATATCGAATATGACCAATCGAAACATATATCGCGAGAATGAAATGCGGTATCACATACACGCATTATTCTCGGTCCCACACATATCTCATATGCGCTCCTATTTCGTTTCGCTTGAGCCAGGAAACCTCTGTGTAGGACTCTAAAGACTCGTCAATACGCCGGTAGCAGATGATGATCATATCAAGCACCCACAAGCCGCAAGCGGTCTGCTAAACGTAACGGCCACCCGGGTATTGAGCGATCAGAAGATCGACGAGCTAGCCCGCTCACACTCCTGCGAATCCGACCAGTAACACTTACCATACAGTCTGGTCTCTTCGTCTGATACGTCGCATATCAAGTCTAGGGGTGGTAAACGTCAGACCCCAATAACCCGATAAGTCGTGCTGATGTGAGGCTCGTAACGGGTCGAGAAACTACTGGTAACACTTACCAGTAAATCTCTGATCAGCCCTGGCCAGGGACTTCCCTGCTACGGCCAATCGAGCACAGCGCAACATCAACTCCCAATACCGGGAGAGACGAAACCCCTCCTATCGCTCATTGCCTCCATGTGACTCGGGACTGTACCCAAAGACCACCGTTTTGCACGCCCTCATGGACGTGGTAAGGTGGAGATCAAAGCACAGTGGGAATCACACAAGACTCTATGACGATCTCGGGTCTACAGACTAACCTGTACAAGTGTCACCTGAGAACTGCCATCTGACGTGAGGTATAATACCATCTGGGAGTTCTCGGCGAGTCCGTCCAGTGTACCCAGTCTCCACTGAGCACCCGTATACCATCTCTGATGTCAAACACCAATGGATATGGGATCATCCATCGCCCATCATATGGGTCGAGAAGCGTATACGCTAGTCTACTCTGGTATATCGATGCCCCGTCTCGATACACCCACGACTAGGGACCTTGAAGGATGTACTTATGGACTACCATGTCCCCACTAGTATGATCTGCATCATAGTCCAGGTAGTCAAGTACATATCCTAAGGGCTTTACCAACATGTAACTATAAGACAGTATAAAGAGACTAGTGTACATGTTAAGATAAAGAGCAACCAGATAGCATACTATCATGTCGAGCAAGAAAGTCATCTCTATATATGTCCAAGCATCCAATATAATATACATAATCTGTACAATACTGGCCTCTAGGGCATACATACAACTAACAGATAGAGCAAGAGGAAGAGGGAGAGCTTGAGAATGAGAGAGCTCAAGAGAGAGAAAACAACTGATAGAATGAACCATACTCTTCTCATTCTCACCTCTCATAATCCAAAAGCCATCATAACAAAAATAGTAATCAAGTATTGTGTAAATGGTTTAAGTCAAAATGGCTATATCATTTCATGCACTCATTTTGCATAAATAAACAAGCAAGCAAAAGTCTTTGCCATGGAATGATAGCCATTGTCATGATGATGGTCAACTAGTCCAACCTAGTCAACCGGTCAACAAAGTCAACAAGTCAACAAGGTCAACCCCTCAACAACCATGTCACTCTAATACTTAATTAATATTAATGTTAATCATATATCTTATTCTCATTAGGGTTAAGCAAAAGTCAATGGTCAACAGTCAACTGTCAATTGTCAACAGTCAACAACCCCAATGAGAATACTCTGCCTCTGTCTCTCTGTCAACTGTGCATACACATCCGCATCCGCGTTCCGAGGAATACAAATACAAAAGAGATAAAACCAATCCCAAAATGTACACTAGGATCTGGCTTAAACCAAAGACGGCTAGTGTTAACTGTCCGGACACTGTACGTGCACAAGTGCACGGATGTGACCGAACCCTGTCGCAAAACCATGCGACCTGTCGCAAAACCATGCGACCTCTACTCTTTTGCCTAAAGGCGAATAGCTTTCTGTGTGGGACTCTAAAGACTCGACACTACGCTGCCAGTGGGTTTAACCACAGACCGCAAGCGGCACTAGCTGTGCGTAACGGTCCCCAGGTAGATGCCGACAAGAAGACTGACGAGGTGAAACCCATCTGAACTCCTACTGAGCCTGAATGTGACAGTCTCCGTACAGTCCGGTCTGTTCGTCTGATACATCGCATGGCGGCCCTAGGAGGGCGGTAAACGTTAGTCCCCTAATAGCGGTACAAGTCGTGTCGGTGTGAAGCCCAATACACCCTGAGATAACACTGGAAGCCTACCAGTATATCTCGCTTGCCCTGGCGAGGGACTACTCGTGTAATGGCTCTCCTAGACACAGCGCGTTGTCAACCCCCAATACCGGGAGAGACGAATCCTGTCTAACCGTCACTGCATCCAAGTGCTTCGGGACTGCACCCAAAAACTACCTGTTTGCACGACTCCTTTGAGCCGTGGTAGGGTAGTAATCAAAGTGCAGTGGGAACACACTCGAGGCGAAGTGACAGTGTCAAGTCAGCGGACTAAGCTGTACTCATGTCACCTGGGAACTGATAACTGACGATAGGTATAGTACCAACCAACAGTTCCCGACGAGTCCTGTCCAGTGTACTCGGAACCAAACGAGCACCCGCATACTATCTCCAGTACGACGTACTGATGGCTGTGGGACAGACCATCTCCCACACTGGGATGAGAAGCGCATACGCTAGTCTACTCCGGAGTATCGATGCCCTGTCTCGATAGTCCAGCGACTAGGGACCTGCATAAGGATTTGCTTATAGATTACCCAGCCCCCACTAATGTGACTGCCATCACAACGCTGGTAATCAAGCAAAGATCCTAAGGGCTCCACTAATGTGTATAGGTGATATACTAAAATAAACACATGTACACATTGAAGTAGAAACAAACCAAGTAGCATACTACTATTTTGAGCAAGATTGTATATACAAGGTGAATATCCAAAGCTTCCATTAAGTAATATACAAACTAGTATGATACAGTAATGGCCTCTAGGGCATATACACTAACAATCTCCCACTTGTGCTAAGGCCATGTACTGGCGTATCGAAGACCTATCATCTCTATCAGCCGCTCGAACTGAGTCTGGGGCAATGCCTTGGTGAATGGATCTGCAGTGTTATCTTCTGAAGCAACCCTCCGAACCTCGATCTCCTGGCGATCCACGATCTCCCTGATCAGGTGATACCGCCTCAAGATGTGTCTAGATCTCTGATGGGACCTGGGTTCCTTCGCTAAAGCTATAGCCCCGTTGTTGTCACAATACAGAGGTATTGGATCAACAATGGACGGAACCACCTGAAGTTCTTTCAAGAACTTCTTCATCCAGACAACTTCTTTTACGGCATCAGATGCAGCGATGTATTCCGCTTCCATCGTCGAGTCTGCAATGGTTTCCTGTTTGGAACTCTTCTAACACACCGCCCCTCCATTGAGGGTAAAGACAAAACCCGACATGGACTTGGAATCATCCTTGTCACTCTGGAAGCTGGAGTCAGCAAAGGCCTCGATCTGGAGGTCTTTTCCGCCATACACCAAGAACATCTCCTTCGTCCTTCTCCGGTACTTGAGAATGTTCTTTACTGCTATCCAGTGTTTCTCCCCAGGGTTTGACTGATACCGGCTTACCACACTCAGTGTATAAGCTACATCCGGTCTGGTAAACAACATCGCATACATTATAGAGCCTACCGCAGAAGCGTAGGGTATAATAGACATGCGATCCCTCTCCAAATCAGTCTTGGGAGACATCTCTTTAGAGAGGGTGATTCCGTGACAAGCCGGTAGATTACCGCGCTTGGAATCTTCCATACTGAATCTTTTTAGTATGGTGTCGATGTACCTGGACTGTGAAAGTCCTAATATCCTTTTGGATCTATCATGATGGATCCGGATCCCCAGGATGTATGAGACATCACCCAGGTCTTTCATGGAGAACCTGTGTGACAAGAACCCCTTGACAGATTGTAGCATAGGAATGTCATTTCCTATTAAGAGAATGTCATCCACGTATAAAACGAGGAATACTACAGTTCTCGCTACAAATCTACTATAGATGCATGGTTCATCTGGATTTTTGATAAAGCCAAATTCCTTGACTGTCTCATCAAAGCAGATGTTCCAACTCCGCGATGCCTACTTTAGTCCATAGATGGACTTAAGCAACTTGCACACCTTTCCGCTGCTCCCACTCTGAATGAAACCCTCTGGTTGGTCCATATAGACACACTCCTCTAAATTTCCATTTAGAAAAGCGGTCTTTACGTCCATTTGCCAGATCTCATAATCGTGGAAGGCAGCAATGGCAAGAAGGATCCGAATGGATTTCAGCATAGCCACTGGAGAAAAGGTTTCGTCATAGTCCAAGCCAGGTCTTTGACGGAAACCCTTTGCAACAAGTCTAGCTTTATAGGTCTCAATCTATCCATCTACACCAATCTTCCTTTTGAAGATCCACTTGCATCCTACGGGTTTTACCCCGTCTAGAGCAATGTCCAATATCCATACTTTGTTGGTGTATATGGACTCCATTTCGGTCCGCATTGCATCGAGCCATTTTACCGAGTCAACGCTCTGAACGGCCTGCTGGAAGCTAGTAGGCTCATCATAATCTATGATGCAATCCTCTCTATCCTCGTCTATGAGAAAACCATAGTATCTCTCGGGCGGATGAGACTGCCTACTACTTCTGCGGAGCGGCGTAGGAATGTCCTGTTCTTTTGAACCCTCTGGTTCTACTAAGCTTTCAGTAATAGCTCGTGGTTTTGGAATTTCTTCCAGTTCTATTGCGTTGCCACTTATCCGATTTTCCAAAAATTCAGTTTACAAGAAGTGGGCATGACAAGAAACATAAATCTTTTGTTCCTCTTCGCAATAGAAGAAATATCCCTTGGAGTTCTTTGGATATCCCACAAACTTGCACTGTACTGAGCGTGCCTCGAGCTTGTCCGCATGCTGCTTTTTGACAAAAGCTGGACATCCCCATGTCTTAATGTGATTAAGATAGGGTCTCTTCCCACACCACATCTCATATGGTGTAGTAGGCACAGTCTTAGTTGGAACTCGGTTCGAAAGGTATGCAGCTGATTCTAGTGCATATCCCCAGAATGATCGCAGTAACTCAGCGTTACTCATCATGGACCGTACCATATCCAATAGGGTTCGGTTCCGTCTCTCCGATACACCGTTATGTTGCGGAGTGTATGGAGGAGTAAGCTGAGAAAGAATTCCGTTCTCTTTTAAATAGTCCAGGAACTCGGCACTCAAGTATTCTCCACCTCGATCCGATCTTAGAATCTTGATACTTTTGCCGGTTTGTTTTTCTACTTCATTCTTATATTCCTGGAATTTTCCAAAGGCTTCGGACTTATGTTTCATTAAGAAGACATAACCGCACCTTGAAAAGTCATCTGTAAAAGTAATGAAGTAAGAATAACCGCTTCGCGCATATGTAGACATTGGACCGCACACGTCGCTGTGTACGAGTCCCAAGAGCTCGCTCGCCCTTACTCCGTGTCTAGTGAACGGAGTCTTCGTCATCTTTCCTTTGAGACAGGATTGACAAGTGGCATACGATTGATATTCGAACGGATTCAAATATCCTTCTGTATGTAACTTCGTCAACCTTCTCTCATTGATGTGACCCAGTCTACAATGCCATAAGAAAGTCTGATTTATTTCCGGAGACTTTCTTTTGTGTGTATTCTGGACATTGAAAATCTGTGGTTGGTTTAATACGTATATACCATTGCTCAATGTACCTGACCCAATCAGAACTTGATTAAGGTGAATGTTTACAACATTGGTTACAAACGCAAATTCATAACCTTCTTTAGAAACCAAAGATACAGAAATGATATTACAAGTTGCGTTGGGTACAAAAAAGCAATTACGCAAAACCAAAACATGTCCATCTGACATTCCCAGGTGATAGTCCCGCACGGACTCAGCATCCATGCTATCTCTGTTTGCAACTTTGAGGGTCATGTCACCTGCCTTCAAAACCCTACGGTTTCTCAACGCCTGTAAAGAATTACAGATATGAGATCCTGATCCGGTATCCAATACCCAGGAAGTAGAGTTTATTGAAAGACAGTTTTCAATAACATACACACCTGAAGCTGAAGCCGCAACTTGCTTCAGTTCCTGTGTTCTGGCTTTCCAAGCCCTGCAATCATTCTTCCAGTGTCCCTTCTTATGGCAATAGAAGCATTCTTCTTTATCCACAACCTGCCCCGCTTTCTTTGTTGCCTTTGCTTTTGCTTTTCCCTTCGTATCCACTTTACTAACACCGCCCCTTGGTTTGGCGGGGGCTTTCTTCTTCTTTCCCTTGGCTTTCGCCTTGGACCCAGAAGTGGAAGATCCTCCTACAAACAAAGTGGATGTTTCCCTACCTTTCTGTAGGGTGCCCTCTGCGCTCCTCAGCATGTTGAGGAGTTCTGAAAGTTCAACTTCCTTTTCTTATAAGTTGAAGTTCAGGATAAACTGGGCGTAAGTGGAAGAAAGGGACTGGAGAATCAAGTCCGTATAGAGCTCATTCTCCAACGTGGTCCCAAGGTCCGCGAGCTCTTCTATGTAGCCAATCATCTTAAGCACGTGTTCCACTACCGATGATCCGACGGCCAACCTTGCCGAAAATAACTTCTTCGACCCTTCGTATCTTGCGATACGAGACTGCTCTCCATACAGTTCTTTTGTATGGAGAAATATGGATTCGAGGTCCATATTATCGTGCCTCCTCTGATGTTCGTTGTCCATAGAGGCAAGCATGAGGCACTTGGCCTTCGCGCAATCGATTTCCCAGGTCTTAAGGATTTCCTTATCCGCGACGCTGGTTTTGGGACCTGGGACAGGGGGAGCTTTGGTGGTAAGAAGATACCCCAGCTTGTCGTAAATGATTGCCATCTTGACATTCCTGAGCCAATCTTTGTAGTTTGGCCCTGTCAGTATGTTTTTATCTAGGAGTAACTTAAGTCCAGTCATGTCGATTGGTCACTGCAATTTAGGAGAGAGAAGAATCACTCAGCATGATGCTCTTGCAAGTTTAGAATGGTTTTTAGTTTGTCTAAACAGGATGGCTCCCACTGTTTCTTGAATCCCTCCTCAAACCAAAAAGGAAGAATTAGTCAGGATCAATCTCACCGTACAATTCTTGCTTAACCGTTCAGCCAGGCCAGTGTCAGTACTTCGAGGGAGGTTTTCCAACGCTTTCGCGAAGTTCCTTAATTAAATAACCTCTTTTCCCTGTGGGCGTAGCCCCGCTAACACCTTTCTAGACACCTACTTGGTTTATAGCATTGATCGTTAAGTGAGAAATTTCCCGAGGAATAGCATATACTCACAGTAGGATCGGGATCCAAATATCATCGTGTGACGAAACTGAAGGAATCCTACCAGAATCATCACACTCCAAATGGTATGCAACACTAGCAAGTTTCAGTTCTTTTGAAACTCCCGATGTGGATTTTTGCCCCATGCTCTTATGACCTTGACTTTGACCAACAAATCATAAGTCACATGTCAAGTTCTACCCGTCATTCTCCAGGTTAATTTGAGCCCACCCGCACATACCCTTGACTTTGACCAACAAGGTAGAACGACTGCCCCAAACCAACACATCTATCTATGCTTCACATGAATACCCAATAGCTACCAATCATTATGCCTTAACTTTGGCCAACAAACATAGCTTGAATACTATTGACCATTCATGTGAAACGACGGAGGGCTACGAATGGTTTTGGCGAAACCGTGAACGTAGTGAACTTGATATAATCGATGGAACGAGATAGCTTTCAAAAGGAGTGGTTCATGCTCCGCATTTAAAAGTTTGGTTTTGAAAAGAACCGAGTGGTTTTTCAAAGTGTTCCAACGACTTTTACTTGGTTTATTTTCTTGCATTAGTTCTTTTAATGCGTGTTATTCTTGCATTAGTTCTTTTAATGCGTCCCATCATTTAATCCTACCATTGCAGAAAACAACCAAAATTTGACTTACGCTTATGCCATTCGCATTCGCCACGGGGCCCCGTCATTACCCGTTAGGTTACTTAACTAACGACAGAGTGGGGGCTGGGCTAGCGCGGCTGTAAAACATAAGCAACGCCTAAATAATATCATATATAGATATATTGCAATGATAGCCATTTCAGATCACAGATGAACACATTGGATATACTAGGAATCCGCAATTCGCAGGAGCCTGTAACGAAAAGCAGATTACACGATCGCGGTGAATAGCCAATACCCCACCCAAGACCCCTACGGGTGCGGCAAACTACCCGCCAAGTACCCGAAGCGAAGCAACCTCCCTCAACTCCGTGAGTAGGCCACTCGGCACTTCGGCATACCCGGTAGTTTGTGCACCCCCTCCATGGGTCTATCCTAGGAGCAAAAACAGTAAAAAGAAATTATACAATGACGGCTACAACCTCGACCCGGTTATGCGGCCATACAAATAATTATTACATCAATTTACAAATTTACATGAATTGAAAGAAAAGAAAACCCACATCTCACAACCCCAGGCTATTCACCCGCGACAATCCAATGAATTCATATACACATTCCAATGACATTACAGATCACAGATTTGTATAACCCCCACTAATCGACATATAGCGATTAGCAGACGTTCAATACAAATATCACATCACAGATAAAAACCCATCAGCTTAAGTCTTTAGAAGTTCGATCAAAAATACGGATTTTTAGGCCCCAAACACAAAATTTTCGTTCTGGAAAATCTGGGCTGAAAACAAATATTTCAAAAATCCCAAAACAACCGTAGAAATACACTGCACAAAGTTTGGACCTCGGCCGAGTCAACTCGGCCGCGGAACAGCGGCGGGAGCGTGCTCCCGCCGCGTTTCCGCTGCGCTTTGATCGGTTCGTGGGACCAAATTTTGTGGTTATTCAATAAAAAGCCTGAGCCGATTTTTAAGATGAAATTTATCAATTTTTGAACAGAATAAAAATCGGCAGAAACTTGACATATCGGGTTCATTTCGTGACTTTTTCTTTGATTGATCTTCTAGTTACTTTGCTAACATGTTAAATAGAGTTTAACTAGTCTCTGATACCACTGTAAGTCCATGCTACCTCTCCCGGTACTTTCGGGCATGCGGAATTTGATGAAAAATAATTTTCTAGAGGCGGTAACATGGACTCAAAACCGGATCTTTGTTAAACTACTAACTAACAACCTAACAAGAGTTTACCTACTCGGTTAGGGGGCTATACCTTTCTTGAACTCCTTCGTCTTCGACTCCTTCCGGTGTACGGAACGGCCTCACCTCGTCGTCTCCTTGCGCCGAAGATGGATCCACCCGAAAGCTTCTACCTTTGGCTTCTTCTTCGAACTTTGAAGAAACTAGGTCACTTGGCTTGCTAGGCCTTGTGAACTAGAATGAGTAGAGAAATGTTTTGGTGTCTATTTATCTCTAAGGCAATGAGTCTCAACACATGAGAATGGTTTGCCTTGAGGTAGAGAGAGCAAGAGGAAGAGGGAGAGCTTGAGAATGAGAGAGCTCAAGAGAGAGAAAACAAATGATAGAATGAACCATACTCTTCTCATTCTCACCTCTCATAATCCAAAAGCCATCATAACAAAAATAGTAATCAAGTATTGTGTAAATGGTTTAAGTCAAAATGGCTATATCATTTCATGCACTCATTTTGCATAAATAAACAAGCAAGCAAAAGTCTTTACTAAGGAATGATAGCCATTGTCAAGATGATGGTCAACTAGTCCAACCTAGTCAACCGGTCAACAAAGTCAACAAGTCAACAAAGTCAACCCCTTAACAACCATGTCACTATAATACTTAATTAATATTAATGTTAATCATATATCTTATTCTCATTAGGGTTAAGCAAAAGTCAATGGTCAACAGTCAACTGTCAATAGTCAACAGTCAACAACCCCAATGAGAATACTCTGCCTCTGTCTCTCTGTCAACTGTGCATACACACTCGCATCCGCGTTCCGAGGAACAAGAATACAAAAGAGATAAAACCAATCCCAAAACGTACACTAGGATCTGGCTTAAACCAAAGCCCGCTAGTGTTAACTGTCCGGACACTGTACGTGCACAAGTGCACGGATATGACCGAACCCTGTCGCAAAACCATGCGACCTGTCGCAAAACCATGCGACCTCTACTCTTTTGCCTAAAGGCGAATAGCTTTCTGTGTGGGACTCTAAAGACTCGACACTACGCTGGCAGTGGGTTTAACCACAGACCGCAAGCGGCACTAGCTGTGCGTAACGGTCCCCAGATAGATGCCGACAAGAAGACTGACGAGGTGAAACCCATCTGAACTCCTACTGAGCCTGAATGTGACAGTCTCCGTACAGTCCGGTCTGTTCGTCTGATACATCGCATGGCGGGCCTAGAGGGGCGGTAAACGTCAGTCCCCTAATAGCGGTACAAGTCGTGTCGGAGTGAAGCCCAATACACCCTGAGATAACACTGGAAGCCTACCAGTATATCTCGCTTGCCCTGGCCAGGGACTACTCGTGTAATGGCTCTCCTAAACACAGCGCGATGTCAACCCCCAATACCGGGAGAGACGAATCCTGTCTAACCGTCACTGCCTCCAAGTGCTTCGGGACTGCACCGAAAAACTACCTGTTTGCACGACTCCTTTGAGCCGTGGTAGGGTAGTAATCAAAGTGCAGTGGGAACACACTCGAGGTGAAGTGACAGTGTCAAGTCAGCGGACTAAGCTGTACTCATGTCACCTGGGAACTGATAACTGACGATAGGTATAGTACCAACCAACAGTTCCCGACGAGTCCTGTCCAGTGTACTCGTAACCTAACGAGCACCCGCATACTATCTCCAGTACGACGTACTGATGGCTGTGGGACGGACCATCTCCCATACTGGGATGAGAAGCGCATACGCTAGTCTACTCCGGAGTATCGATGCCCTGTCTCGATAGTCCTGCGACTAGGGACCTGCATAAGGATGTGCTTATAGATTACCCAGCCCCCATTAGTGTGACTGCCATCACAACGCTGGTAATCAAGCAAAGATCCTAAGGGCTCCACTAATGTGTATAGGTGATATACTAAAATAAACACATGTACACATTGAAGTAGAAACAAACCAAGTAGCATACTACTATTTTGAGCAAGATTGTATATACAAGTTGAATATCCCAAGCTTCCATTAAGTAATAAACAAACTAGTATGATACAGTAATGGCCTTTAGGGCATATACACTAACACAGCTTAGTCCGCTGACTTGACACTGTCACTTCTTCTCGAGTGTGTTCCCACTGTACTTTGATTACTATCCTACCACGGCTCAAAGGAGTCGTGCAAACAGGTAGTAGTTGGGTGCAGTCTCGAAGCACTTGGAAGCAGTGACGGTTAGACAGGATTCGTCTCTCCCGGTATTGGGAGTTGATATCGCGCTGTGTCATGGAGAGCCATTACACATAGTCGTTCCTGGCCAGTGCAAGCGAGATATACTGGTAGGTTTCCAGTATTATCTCAAGGTGTTCTGGGCTACACTCCAACACGACTTGTACCGCTATTAGGGGACTGACGTTTACCGCCCCCTAGGCCCGCCATGCGATATTCTCAGACGAACAGACCGAACTGTACGGAGATTATCACATTTAGGCTCAGTAGGAGTTCAGATGGGTTTCACCTCGTCAGTCTTCTTATCGGCATCTACCTGGGGGCCGTTACGCATAGCTAGTGCCGCTTGCGGTCTGTGGTTAAACCCACTGCCAGCGTAGTGTCGAGTCTTTAGAGTCCCACATAGAGAGCTATTCGCCTTTAGGCAAAATAGTAGAGGTCGCATGGTTTTGCGACAGGGTTCGGTCACATCCGTGCACTTGTACACGTTTAGTGTCCGGGCAGTTATTACTAGCGGGCTTTGGTTTAAGCCAGATCCTAGTATACGTTTTGGGATTGGTTTTATCTCGGTTGTATTCCTGTTCCCCGGAACGCGGATGCGGGTGTGTATGCACAGTTGACAGACACAGTGGCAGAGGATTCTCATTAGGGTTGTTGACTGTTGACTTTTGCTAAACCCTAATGAGAATAAGAAATATGATTAACAATAATATTAATTTAGTATTATTGTGACATGGTTGGGTTGAAAGGTTGACCTTGTTGACTAGTTGACTTTGTTGACCGGTTGACTAGGTTGGACTTGTTAACCACCATCATGACAATGGCTATCATTTCTTGGCATTGAATTTAGCTTGCTTGTTTTGTTCACAAATTGCATTTAATGCAAGAAATGATATTGCCATTTGATATGATAACAACCATCACATAACACTCAATTATTATTATATGTTATGATTATTTTTGATTATGAGAGCAAGGGTGCAAAAGTATTGCTCATTCTTTCATTTCCTTTCTCTTTCATGCTCAAGCTCTCCCTCTTCCTCTTGCTCTTGCTCTTTCTCTAGTTCATGGTTCTATTGCCTTATGTGTTAAGAAGCAAGAACCATAGAGATCAAAACACATTACACTTCTCTACTCATCCTAGTACACAAGGTCTAGCAAGCCAAGTGTTCTGGTTTCTTCTAGTTTGAAGTAGAAGCCAAAAGGTAGAAGCTTTCGGGTGGATCCATCTTCGGCATGAGGAGACGACGAGGTGAGGCCGATCCGACCACCGCAAGGAGTTGAAAACGAAGGAGTTCAAGTTAAGGTATAACCCCCTAACCGAGTAGGTAAAACTCCAAGTTAGGTTGTTAGATAGTTGTTTAACAAAGATCCGTATTATGAGTCCATGTTACCCCCAAAGAAAAAATAGTTTTTCACCATTTCCGCAGCCCCAAAGAACCGGGGACGGGTAACGTGGACTTACATTATTATTTTCTATGTTGTACCCGTTTTCGGGGTTTGTTTTTACAAGGGAGGTGTTGCACAAATTTTCAAAGGACAAAACATAATTTACTAAATCTTTATTTCAAAGCTTCACCTCTTTATTTCTTAAAAAGGTTTAGATTTCTGGGTTTCAGCTTACTTGAATTGCGTTATGCCTGTAGACGTCGCGTGATTTAAGTGCAGGTTGTGAGCTAATATTTTGGGTCATGACAAAGTTGGTATCAGAGCACTAGGTTTAACCTTGGTTCGAGTCTAGGTTTGGCTATGTGGGATCTAGGACGTTTATATTTTGGAACCTAGGCTTGACCTTACGGAACTTAAACTTGAACAAGGGGGTGTTAGACCTGAACTTTCATTTCATAGGCTGACCCTGATTGATGGAGTAGGTAGATTGAGTAGAGTGACGTACCGTACGTTTGTTCCGCGGCATATTTACGATACGATACTCCACTTAAGAAACCTTAGGATGTACATATCCTGAGACTTGTGATTCTCTTTGTTTTCCTTGATTATACATCTATTTGAGATCCTTGATTCTATTCATTTACATGATCATACTCTCACTGATTCCGTTCCTCCATATGATCATATATTCATTCTGGATCTGTTGATTCATTTCATCACTTGATCTATTTTCGTCGATACTTGTTTGAGGTTCCTGTCACCATGGTTTGAGCACAGATTGAGCTGCTGCTAGTAATGCGGTCAGGGCAAGCTCGTCATAGACGAGGACTGACCATCGTGTTTTCTGGTGACATGGGAACGTATCGATGTAGTGTGGTGTTGTGACCTCTCGTTCAGCCTTGTGTGTGGTTTTGTACCGGATGATCAGGCCATTGTTAGAGGCTGTCTACTGTGTGAGGACTGTTGATGTACAACATACCTCAGAGATTTATGATGTCATCTACCGTACAGACAGATGACCCAGCTGTTGTTGAGATTGATGTGATGTCGCTTCCATTGCTTACGAGCTGAGATCGCTGGAGCTTCCAGGTAGAGATGCGACAGGTGATAGCTAGTCTATCTTGAGTTGAGAGACGAAATTGATTCGTCAGATTTGATGCGCCGACACAGGACCTGTTGAGTTGAAGATTTCCAGTGTAGGGAGTCTTACTCAGATCTAGAGCAGATCGATCCAGAGATGATGTTGTTCGTCGGATGTTCCGATGTGAGATCGGTAAGTTGACCAGTTTCAGATAGAGGACCTCACCCAGATGTGTTGTGAGTTGATCGAGAAATGGATGACTTTTGAGTATTCTTCCGATGGTTGGGACGAGTTCCCGAGGACGTGTTCGGCTAAAGATCCTCTAAAGAGTGATGAAGATACCGAGTTTCTGATTTCGGGTCCGTGCGAGAGGTTCCGGATTGATTGTCGCCGAGAACATTTGCAGTACGCAGGTAGCATGACATGATGTCAAAGTGGACGATAATAAGGACGAGTGGGACAGGAGGTTTTTGCGTGATGCTGACGAGCTGTTGTTACTCCCTGTTGAGATTTGAGATCTGATATGTATGCAGAGGCGTTGGGATACGGCCAGTTCCCGAGGAAAGGTTGTGCTGAGAACGCAGATGTCCAGAAGTGAGAAAATATTTGTAAGAGTACCAGCCTCCGTATAGTTCGGTATAGGCGAGATCAGAAGAGACCTTGAGCCAGTTCCTTCTAGGACACTACTGCGATGAGTTTGCACCGAGGATCAGTTGGGTCAAGTGTATTCAGAAGGCCAGAGGCCGACGCCAGTGACGTGCTGCTTTATGAGTGATCATACTTTTTGGCCGAGAGTGGACCTGAGGAATGCCAGAGCGGAATCGTTTCCGTTAGCACATCTGACCGGGCAGATGAGCCGAAAGAGTGCGAGACTGGTAATACACATAGAAATGAGGACCCAGAGACAGAAGACGCCAGACCGTGAGCAGAAAGAAAGCAGATGTTCTTGCTCTGCCAGTTTGGGCGGACCAACTTTTTTCGACATTGTAGGAAGTGTTCCTCAATGTCATTTGTTGCGATTTGCTTTTGTAATCTGAGTATCACTCTTATATCGCTTGGATTTTAATTTTGATGATCGAGTTTCAGGATATAGTTTTCGTGCACCATGGCTGCACCTACTGGGTATTTATTTTTTGTGCATAGTTATTGCACTTGAGATATATACTTTATACACCGTTGTGTTGATGTCGATTTTGTACCTTAGCTGCACATGTTTATGATTTCCTGGATTTCCTATAGTGGTTATGATATTTCTTGCACTAGATGCACAGGATTTGGTATTTTGTGCACTAGATGCACAGGATTTGATATTTCATGCACTAGATGCACAGGATTTGATATTTCATGCAGTGGATACACAGTATTTGATATTTCATGCACTAGATGCACAGGATTTGATATTTCGTGCAGTGGATGCACAGGATTTGATATTTCATGCAGTGGATGCACACGATTTGATATTTCATGCACCAGATGCTTTTTACGAACCCGACGCACTTGGGTTGGATTTCTGCGCATATTAGGCGCTTGGTATAGGATTTTGTGCGCATTAGATGCACTTGATTTAGAGTTTTATTCGTGCATGTGGGATGAACTTGATTTCGATTTCATTCGTGCTTGACGGATGCACTTGATTTTGATTTTCACGCACGTTAGGCGCATGATATGAGATGTGATTTGTGCACACAGGATGCACTCGATTGGGATTTCGTTCGTGCATGATAGTTGCACTGGATTGAGACTTTCATGCACAATAGATGCACTAGATATTGTTTTCGTGCATGCCTGCTGCACTGGACAGATACTTTCGTGCACACCCGTTGCACTTAGTTGTGCTTTCGTGCATATTGGAACTTGTATTTGGATTTGATTTCCGTGCGCACCAGACATACGTGATTGTCGGATACGCCTTTTGAGGCTGATTTTGCTCTTGAGCTCTTTGTTTTCATGATGGACATTATATTATGTAGTAACCAAACATGACTGATCGAAGGACAGTGCCTGAGTATTTGGCATGCATAAAAAGTTACCAAGTGGTTTTTCAAAAAGGAGCTATAGTCTCGCTATTTCTTACGTGTCTGCGAGTGACATGAACGTTTATAAAAGGAAAACCTTTTGGGATATTTCAAAAAGGCAGAACGTATAATTAAGCAAAACATATATGCTACTATATTATTACTTTACAAATGAGCGTCTGTCATTTATGCCGTGAGTTACACATCACACGTTGATTCAGAAAAAGATTCTGCATATGTTATTTCAGTTTTTGGAGATTTCTCAAAAAGGATGTGTACTATATACATATTATAGTATTTGCTTAATGTATATTGGATTTTGGTAGTGGATTTTGAGATCTGTATCTCCTTTATAACTCTGATGATTTGCGTGACGCTTGATGGAGTTCGACTTTGATTTTCGTACTCGTTTTTAGGCGCACATGATGCGCTATGGTATTCCTGTATCTTCCGTGATTTCGGAGCCCCGTTGATTTGAGCTAATTATTGAAATGTTTTACGAATTGGGGGTTTAAATTTAAATTCGGGGACCGAATTTATTTAAGGGTGGAAATTGTAACATTTCATAAAATATAAAATATTATTTTGTGAAATTTAATATTAAAATAATATATTTTGCAAAAACTACCGATTTGCGAATTTGGGGTTTTCGTAAAATTGTATAAATATAAATTATTGGTTAATGTTGATGTATCTTTTTTTAGGCCAAATATCCATCAGTTCTTGTCATGGACGAAATCTAGTTTGTGGGCTTCATTTATTTTGTTGGGCTTTTGTCTTGAGCAAAAGATATTAAGTTTAGATATTTGTGAGCTAAAGATCTTTGTTGAAGATCTTTTTTAAAAATATTATTCTTATGGTCACCATTCTTTTCATTGTGCTCACCCCCCTTCCATAATGGCCGAGCTCACTGATTGAGCTGCCCAATAGTGGCCGGCCCCCCTCTTTTTTGGACATGGAAATTTCTATTAATTTATTTCTTTGGTTGATTTGTTCACTCACACACACAATCAACAAAAGCGAAGAAACCATCCACAAAGAAGTTTTTTCCTGAGTGGCTGAGCACACTAGTTTGTGTGTGCTGGATTTTTTTGCTTAGCCAAAAATCCTTTAGCTCATTCAGCACAACTCCAATTTGGCAACTTCAATTTATCTTCACCCAAAGGCTTCGGTGCCTTGAGATAAAGTATCCTACACTCTCTACTTCTTTCTTGGGTATCTAGGCTAGCAAACTGGATGCTCGAGTTGCCTCGGTTTTGAGGCGGGAGCCCGTATAAAGAATACTCGACGTGCGTCCTCTTTGACAAGCTTGACCGGAGAGCGAATTTCGTCGAGGCAGCCGTAACATGCTAAGGACTGAGATTAAAGACCGAAGGACACGGATCGATCGGTATAATTTCTTAAAACCACTTTTACAGTTTACTAGTATAGGGTTACTGGTACGTTAGGGTTTTGCGACTGGATATTGTATTTGGTCGTTGGACGTTTGTACGTCAACGACGAGGGTTGTTTAGTTGTTTTGCATGCGTTGGCTATAGGTTCTAACCTATGAGCACACCGCGTGTCATATTTTAGATTTTGGAATTTGATGTTAATAGCTTTGTGAATTCATATTGATTATAGGTACATTCGCGTGGATTTCGAGACGACGAAGTACATCGACTACGGCTAAGCGTGGAGTTTAGCAGGTGAGTAGATTTATATCTACGGGGGAAGTCGGGTGGATGGCGTATAGCACCCCCGCAAATATTGATTTGGAATATCGTTTAATTATTTTATCTTGATAAACGATATGTGACGGACATGATTATAGGATTTAGAAACGATAATATGAGAGAAGTTGATGCTAATGGATATATTGACATATGAAAATATGGAATGATAAGTGAATCATGATGGCTACAAATTGAAAGAGAACAAGAGTGACGTTTATTAATGTGATGAACGAGTATACGATGTGATATGATGACTTAGTGTGATATGTCATTTTATGGATTCGAGTCGATATGAGATTGTTGATACCTTTGTAGGTCCCCTGATACGAGTTTGACATGGATGTGACCTGAGAGATAGGTATATTTATATGGATAATGTTTTGCATTTTGAGTAATATGACATACGAGACTTAGATCCTTACCCCGATGTTGTATAGGTTGATAGAATCCCTATTAGTTTAATGTCGTCGTATGATGGATTTACCGTCCGCGATGAGTTTTATCTGTTGATTTATCCATACCCTTGATAAGAGGATGCCGTACGATGGATTGTACCGTACGTCTTGTTGTGACGCTGGATGCCGATTACTTGATTCACCTACTCGGTCATGTTAGACACGTATACCTTATAGCTTTTAGCTGATGATGTACTTTATGCTATGATCATGTTATTCTCATTGCATTAAATATATCTGTGCTAGCACACTTACACCATTATCGATGATGCGTATATTACACTTACACAGATTTGTCGGTTCACACACCTTCATCGTCGATAATTGCCATGTCACTACACAGTAGAATTGGTAGATCATGCCATGATATATTTGCTATGTTCATATCACTGTTCCACGCTGCATGAGATATACGAACATGCTTGCATCCTGTTATATGTTGCTTACATACTGACATGTACACCCACATACTTGGTTACAGCTACATGTACTTCATGCATACATACTGACATGTATACCCACATATCTTGCTATAGGTGCATATACCTCTAAGTGGAGTTGTATAGTCATTTGATATTGAGACGTTGATTAATGTACTATTGTGCTTATGAGATGTATCATACATACCTGCTTACATGTAGATACACTTACCTTGCTATAGTTACATGCACACCTCATATGAGGCTGCACTTGATTTCGGAGGATTTGGGAACCGCATGATATATTTTAAAACTGGATTTATTTAAAAGAGCGGTTTTCTTTTAATATGCTCATACTGCTGTTTTATGTTGCATATATCAGTTTTTTCATGAATTTACGCATTGAGATGTTGATTTCATGTGATTTATGGATTTGAGAACCGTGGGGGAATTTCAAGAAACTTTGTATTGTTTGAAAAACATACGACGCCGTAGCGAACAAATATAAATGAAAACAGCATATGGAGGTAAAACTTCATAACAAGGCCGGCTCTCACGAGCACGGCACCCAGAGTCACAAAATAATACAACATCGATCCTCACAATTCGTCTCTAAGTCAAATACATGAAGTGGTGGATGGATAGTACTAGATACAAAAGATAAATAATGAACATCATCGGATAACCGCAAACCTACTTATAGCAAAAGGCCTCACAGCCAACCGTAGTGGTAACCGCAAAAGTAGAGATAATAAGAAGCCCTGCCGCGACTACTCTGAGGGTAAATCCTGTAAAACACTGTGGCACAACAGGGGTGGGTTGCCAACTCGTGAATAGTAAATAACATCATACTGTAATCCTAAGTAAGCACTAACAGCGATAATCTAACACATGTAATCTGATAGCATAAGTATGGCAATATGAATAAGCAACTATCATGATCAATGTACACCACCAGGATACTATATCTACATGAATCAAATGCATATCAAATAAATCCTGAGTGTGGGATAAATAATAAACCTCATGCACAAATCATCAGCATGGTAAAACCTGGTGTCTATCAATGACACCCCAAATCCCTAAATCCTCAGGCGCCGTCACTAGGACTGGCCCACATATCCTGTAAATCTCATGGAACCTGAGCGCCCAACATCGGCACTCGAAAATATCATGAAATACTCGTGTCCAACATCGACACGTAAATCCACATATCGTATCTGTACCTCTCACGGGACCTGAGTGTCCAACATCGACACTCGCAATCCACAGAACCTGAGTGTCCAACCTCGACACTCGTAATCCACATATCCATACATATCACGGAACCTGAGTGTCCAACCCGTCACTCGCAATCCGCAGAACCTGAGTGTCCAATCTCGACACTCGCAATCCACATATCAAGAGAAACCGGGTTTTCAAAACAATACACATTTCTTGAAATATCCCTGCGGTTCTCAAATCCATAAAATCACATGAAATCCATATCTCAATGCGTCAATCCATGTATTTATGATGTATGCAACATAGAACCACAATATGAGAATATCAAGGGAAAATCCGATATTTAAATGAATCAAGTTATTAAATATTTCACGCGGTTCCTAATTATCCAAATCCAACGCAACATCCTATAAAGTCAACATGTAGCTATAGCAAGATATATGTGTAAGCATGTAGGTATGCATGTATGCTATATTTCAAATGCGTCATCGCACAAGAATCAATGCCTCAATGTCACTAATCAATACAATATTACATATGTATATGTGTTGTACGTATCATGGCGATTACCGACAGTGTGTGTAGCATACAATTAGTGCTTGTGCAATAAGAACTGTCAATAATATTGCACTATCCAAAAGGGTACAAGTCCAGGCACAACAAGTGATAATATGCAATGAAGTTCATGCACCATCTCTATATGTGCATATAAACATGAAGCTAACATCATATCATATCATATCTAGCCCTGACGTTTAACGCCATAGGGTCGATTACCCCATAGATGTTAAATCTACTCACCGATGATCTCGAGCTAAGAAAATCCGACCACCTGCTTCCCTTTCTTCGCAGCGTCCGAAGTCCCCGCTTGCGATCCTAAAATTTCCCAAACACAATACATAAGGCTAAATATCATGTGCCGACACAAAGACAACGAAACGTAAGGATAACGTCCACAAGATATACACACTGTGCACCTAGTGCACAAAACGCGTACAACATCGGCACAACCCTAGTTAGGAACGCTAAACTACACAACCACCAAGTCTAGACCCCGATCGAACCGATCGCGCATTCACAACACAAAATATATCGTGGAACATAATATATATAACATCGCAACGTCAATTTAAACCCACGCCTAATTTAACCGAAAACCTAGCAAGAAACTTTTAATCATTTTAGCTCAAGTCTAGAAGTTTAAACAAATCTAGCGATCACAATCATCACATAGTATCTTAATTAAGTCACACAAACCTTTACCACACTTTTAATCTCACCCATACAAGATTTAGTAAAAGTTAGTTTTCAATTAAGCTTAATTAGACAATTAGGAAAAATATCATTTAACAATCTCACAACTAGGTTAAGTTTTCCAAGTCTAAACTTCTCGATTAACCATTTCAAACAAACAAAACCCTAACTTGATCTTCACAACTCTTTCATGAATTTCTAAACATGAAAATTAAACCTATATTTAAACACTTAATAACTAGATTAAGGTATTTAAACAACACTGAAGCTTAGGGTTAGGATTTTATACCTCAATTAGATTCATAAACTTGCAACTAAACTTCCAATTAGCATCCAAAATGATAACTTTCATGAAGATCCATGCTTGGTTAGGGCTAAAGAATAATGGGCATGGATTTGTATTTGAGTTTGTGGGATTATTTGATGATTTTTGATGAATTATTTGAGCTTTTAAAAGTGAAAATAGGGTGAGGAAAATAAGAGGGCAGCAAGGTAGGGGTGGCTCGGCCAAGCTAGGAAAAAGAGGAGGTTTGTGGAATTGTGTGGAAAATTCTAGTCTAAAAACATCATTAAAGCTTAATTAATGCACCTCCCATCATGCCACCTTTTAAATCATTACTTAAAATTTTCTTTAATTTCAACAAATATCTAGAAATTTTCAAGATATTATGCAAAGAAGTCAAAATGCTTAATCTTGTGATTAAGTAAGCATGGATTCACATTAGCATAATTAACCCAATGAAATTTGTAATTACCACTAATTTAGTGCATAATTAAAAGCTTATAATAATATTTTAATTAAGAAAAAATATTTACATGAACTAAAATTTTCAAGTGATAACTAAAGACCGCAAACTAGTAATTTCCTAGTTAAACTAGGTGCAGTTAATTCTCTACAGGAAAATGATCAGTTCAGTGTTTTTACGGAAAACACAGTTTATTTTACCTATTAACGGAAAAATTCGCATAACGATTTCTAAAACGTTACAAAATCTAGGGTTTATATTTATCTAATTCACAAAATAAGTGGCATTATCTCATGGCTAGAAGCTTGGAGAAGCTTCAAGTGTTCATTGACTTAATCCACTCATTTTGTTTTACTTGTAAATATTTATTTAACCTAACCATTATCCTTAGTTTAGTTAAGTCTCTACATGATTTAGTGTATGACACTAACTCACCCATGGTTCATTTTCTCACCTCATGAGTTCATTCTCATCTTTATTATTCTTCATCTTCCTCTTCATTGAAAAAGCTTGCTAGCTTTTCTTCAAGTGAGAAAATAATGTGAGAAAAAGAAATCTAAAGAGAGCTCATTTCCTACTTCATCTTCCTATAATATTAGCCTTTTAGTTTAGGGTGTTTGCTTCACTAAACCCTAATTTAGTGAAGAGGTAGCATGAGCTTGAGTCTCCTCGACGTAGATCATCTTCGGCTTCGAAGACTTCGAGAAAGTTTGCATCTTTCATCTTGTGGAGCCTCTCAAGAGTTCGGGAGATCATTAACCGCAGCGAAAGAACATCTACACGGAGCATTTGAAGTGAAGGACCGGTCTACAAAGGTAGTATTTCCGCATTCACATAGATATAAAGTTGTTCGCAAATTGATTCGTCGGATTTTCTAGTAACGATTCTAGGCCTGGGGTTAGCTAATAGGGCAATTTTTGAAAAACGTTAAGGACGATGCCTCCCTAAATCTTGCTGCCGCGCTAAGTAACCCTACAGTTCGAGATTCCAATTCCCTACCCAGGACGAGCAGGCCGGTTTTTCAGGTGGTCTCGCCGGATTTTTGAGGGGTTCTGGGGTTAGGTTTTTAACCGTAGCTCCTAATCCCTCTAACCAATCTCCTTTACTTGCTAGTTTAGTCCCAATTTGACCTGAGATAAATCTGGGAGCTGTTGTGAAAGCTTTGGCCATGTTTTTCTTGATATTTGAATTCATGTTTGGTATTTGATATTGTATTGGGTCATTGGATGTTTGTATGTTAACGACAATGGTTGTTTGGTTGTTTTGCATGCGTAGGCTATAGGTTCTAACCTATAGGCGATTCGTGGGCCGTTTCGGATTTTGGAATTTGATTTTAATAAGCATTGCGATTGCGTATTGATTTTAGGTTGCTTCTTATGGATTCCGAGACGACGAAGCACATCGACTATGGCTGAACAAGGAGTTCCGCAGGTGGGTAGATTTATATCTACGGGGGAAGTCGGGTGGATGGCGTATAGCACCCCCGCAAATTTTGATGGAAACTGATATATAAAATATTGTTAAGGAAACCTATATTAGGAAACTATGGATATAGTTAAAAAGATAGTTAGAGATGATATGAATGATTGAATATATATATCAAGATATGAGATGAAAGCTATAGGCATATGACTCTTTGACATGATATGATAGAAATGTTGTCTCAAATTGATATATAAGGATATGAAAAGTGAATGTGAATCACGATATATAGATATGTAGTTGCACGAGATTTAGAGTAGCAAGACATGAGATTCATAAGATAGATTGTATATGTGAAATGACTTGATGTGAGTTATTGATGTGTTGAAAAGAGTATACGATGAGATATGATGACTTGGTTGATATGTTGTTATACGGATGTGAGTCGATATGAGATAATTGATACCTTTGCCGGTCCCATGATATGAGATTTATACGAATGTGACCTGAGAGATAGGTATATAAATATGGATAATGTTGTGGATCATGAGTGATATGATGTACGAGACGTTAGGTCTGTACCATCATTGTCATATAGGTTGATAGAATCCCTAATTGTTTAATGTCGTCGTACAATGGATTACCGTACGTGATGAGTGTTATCGGATGATTGATCCATACCCTTGACTAGAGGAGGTCGTACGATGTATTATACCGTACGTGATGTTGTGAGGCTGAATGCCGATTGATAAATTCACCGACTCGGATATGTTATAGAGACGTATACCTTATAGAATTGCCCGCACGATTTACTTTACGCTACATTCATGACATTCTCATTGCATTACATATACCTGTACAAGTACACCTACACAATTATCGATGATGCGTATATTACACATACACAGATTGCCGGCTCACACACTTTCATCATCGATAATTGCTATGTCACTTACAAAGTAGAATTGCTACATCATGCTATGATATATTGCTATGCTCACATCATTATGCTATGTTGCATGATATATTGCTATGCTCACATCACTATACTTTGTCGCAAGATATACTGGATATGATCACATTTCTGTTCTATGTTTGCATACATCATGCTTTATGATATTACGCATTGAGATGCTGTTTTCATGAGATTCTGGATTTGAGAACCGTGGTTAAATTTCAAAGGAAATTTTGTATTGTTTTAAAAACCCGGTTTCTCTTGATATGATATTTCGAGACGTCCACCATTTGTTTTCTCGGTTCTGAGATTAGTATGTGAAACCCGATTCGAGGAGCTGGATGAGGCCATTTGCGTGTATATGGTGGACCCGGTTTGGTACCCCGGGGCAAGAAAGTGATGTTGTGCAGTAGACAATGAGCCTGGCAGAGTGACTACTACCTGACGGTGACAGTATTTGGGCTGGGTGGTTATCCGGAGAATAACGACTGAAGTCGAGAGATGATATGGGTCAATCCGGACTGACGGAGCCCATGAGCCGATCCGGACTGACGGAGCCCGAGATATGAGGATTTACGTGTCGATGTTGGACACTCAGGTTCCATGATTTTGATGTGTCATTGATGGACACACGTTGATTTATATCCTCATATTTATATGCATATGCTTTCATGATATTTACATGCATGATGTTGTTGTGTCATTGATAGACACGTAGGTATTATCCACATGCTGATAGGCATTGAGTATATTGTTGGAGTTAGTTATGTATATGCCCAAGAGGCCATTATTGTACACATGATGTAAATTATAGTGGATGCTTGGATATATATAGAGAGGACTTTGTTGCTCGATATGATAGTATGCTATCTGGTTGCACTTTGTCTTAACATGTTGACTTGTATTGTGTTACTGTTGATTGATTTGAAATTTCCGATTGTGTGTGTAAATCAAATGATCCCCGGTAACGGTGTCATTTGATTGATCTTTATCTTTGTGTGTCGGTTTAGAAAATGAATAGAATTCACAATCCAAGAATTATATGACCGCAATCAATAACGGTGTCGTGTATAGATTTCGTTAGCAAGTGCGGATCGTCCACAGGGATTGTGCGATTCGTTCTTAGTTGTTTTGTTTTGAATTGAAACTTTAATAGAAAAGAAAAGCAAATGATTCAAGATTTTTATCGATGAGTTTCAAGTGTCACTATTCTAATCAAGAATCAAGAAAACGATAAACATCAAGAATCAAGATGTGATATAATTCCAATCGATTTGAGTTTCAAGATTTGTAGTAAAGCTCGTAGGAATCGATTAGATTGTAGATGTGACGAAGACTAAAGATTAACGTTTCTTATCCATTAACGAATTGATGCTAACTCGATGTCGATTGATCGAGGTTTAAGGATCTTGCGAAGAATTAGGGTTCTTCATCCTATCCTTTGTCCTTTCGATGAATCACATTCGCTAGATAGCTTCTTGAAAATCCAATGATCGATCGTTAATTTTCTAGATCGTGCGAAAGGAATCAAGAACCATTTCACATCGATCTAAATCATCGATCATTCTATTTTCAAGAATTTACAATTGCTATAGGACTTAAGAAAACGTTTAAAGATTCATCAACATCATCATTCTACAATCATCTCGATTCCCCCACGAGCGGAGTTTATTCACACATCATCACAAAGAATACACTCAAGAATCGAAATGAAATCATGATGCTTGAATGGAAATGTAAACAAGTTTAAAGAATCTTCACCTTTATTACATCAACAAGTAGTTACAACTCTCAAGAATTACAAGAGGTAGGAACTTCGTTCGTCGAATCTTACATCGCTCGGCTCCTTGAGTCTTGGATCGCTTCGATCTCGTGCTCCGTTGAAGTCCGGCTTTGCTTTAAAGGGTCGTCGAAGACTTGCTTTGCTTGAACTCCATGAATCTTGAATTGGGTTTTTCTAGATTGGATTAGGGTTAGGGTTTGGAGGTGGCAAGAATGTGGGTAGATGAAGAACTAGGGTTTCTCAACAACTAATGATCAACCCACTAATGATTGACTAGAGATCAATGAATTCTACCAGCAATCAATAATCATTTTACAAGTGAGCCTTAGGGTCTATTTATAGGTTTCCCAAACCCTAGGTCTTGTATTTTGAATTTGCAATTCCCTCCAAAAGTTTGTTGTAGGAAAGGCTTCTAGAAGTAGTTAGTTAGGAGCTTAGCTTAGACTTTAAGCTAGGGTTAGGGAGAAGGTTCTAGAATGGAAGCTAGTTTAGTTTAGATCCCAAGGGCTTGCTGATCTGGCAGAATGTTCTGGGGTTTTCTGGAAAATGTAGTAGTTTTCTGAGGTGCATAACTTGAGAGGAGAATAATGAAGCAAAGAAGCACTGATGACGTGGCAACATCACCGCGGATCCACGGCACAATCTGGCTCCTGCCGCGGATCCGCGGCACTTTAGGAGAGCTAGGGTTTCATATTTTCTGTGTTGCTTTGTTCTGTCTTTGATATTACTCTCTGATATGTTGAATCTCTGAATGCCCTTTAGATCATTACCAGATTCCAATTCCATGAGTTGGCGTATTCTTTTAGCAGCCTTGTTATGTAAATTTGACCATTCTTCTGGAATTCCCTGCAAGGACTTCGGAACACAAGTTGCGATATATAGGAATGATGCCATGCTATGAAATGCAGTCAATTTCCCTAGAAATGCCGGTTTTAAGGTCTAACACATGTAATATGATATTTTACGACTGTTTTGCTAATATGTGCTATATGAATGCCGAACACTTCTATATGAATGCAAATGATAGGGAAATTGTCGGTTTAAAGATGCAATATTTTCGACTAATCAAATTCCCCCAAACATAATTTCGATCGTCTCGAGCGAACTTTTTATTAAAAAGAGAAGGAGAAAATAAAGAAAGAGAAGAACTAACTAGCACACTTTTGTAGGCAACACGATTGCACTGAGCACGTAAAACAAGCCTTTAAACCTCTAGGTGTCCCTAGTAGGAGGAGTGTTGTCTCCTGAGGGTTTTCAGAGGATTGCACCCACAAATCCAATAATAAGAGAAAGATCATAAATATTACATTTAAAGAAAAGAATCGTAGAAGAAAAGCCTTGAAAATTAGGGTTTCCAACTAAGTTAGCTTTTCGGTTGTCATGAGCCCTATCTTAATGGTCATGAAAAGATGTTAGAAATCATGTCCTCGTTCAATAAAACATCGTCTTATTCTTCATTCCTATCTTTCTTCCAAACATCGATCATATCACCCTGCGTGTGTGTAAAGGACATCCCTACACCCGGAGAATCTAATTCAAGCTATCATACTCTTGCCCATCAGCCTCAGTACTTATTGATTAATGAATATTTAAATGAATTTGCTTACACACTTTCATGCGACCGTTAATACTTCTTGAGGTACTAACCGACCGATTACTCATGTGCTTGCTTATTTGGTGTATTTTCCTCGTCTTGCACCACCTCAGGCATAGCAGTGACTCCTAGACCAGTTGGCCTTATGGCACTAGGTGAAGAGGCACCCTCGCTATATATATTTTTTTACTGCCCTCGGTGATAACAAAACCAGTGTCCATTTTTCTCACCACTTTATATATTTTTTTCATTCACTTTTTTTTATTTTCCTTCATACATCAGCTTTAAGACAAGAGCATTTCAAGGTATCATCTACTACCCCAGGCTTCAAGACGTGTATAAGTGCGAATAGCAGGGTATCAACGCTCAAAATGTTTGGCTTCAAGAATAGGAACTATTTTTCAGACTTATTTTTATCCTCAGATTAGTGACTTCCTTCATCTTACTAACCCTTGGCACAACGGCTCATAACTACTTATTACTAGTTCGTATAAGAAAACTTCTAATTTTCTTAGTTTTCTTAAATTTTTATAATCTCATGGATGTAATTGTTCACTATCTAAACTTTTATTATCTTATTTATATACAAAAAAGTGTAAATATTAAAATTATTTTTATACTTGAAAATTTTTAAATTTTTATGGGTTTTGAAATTTTTTTAAATTTTTAAAGATTTTTAAAAGAAATGTTTTGTGCTTATACAAATGATATGCGAATGATACAAAAATAAGCACAAACCTCCCCCAAACTTGTTTTCAACAGTGTCCTCACTGTTGCTAACCGCTATACCTACAAAAACTGTAAGCCTGGGGGGAATTATTAGTGGAGGCAAAAAATATATAAGTGAAGAACTTCCCCCAAACTTATTCTTTTCACTCACCTTCATTCAAAAGATGATGCAGTGATACAGGATATGAAGGTGAGACGGAGGAATTTTAATCCAAATAAACTGGCTCCTGTAAGAACAGGAGCTCCTCCGTGGGGTCAGTGGAAAAATACGGCTTTAGTCTATGTCCATTCACTTTGAAAAATATGCCGTTTTTAACATTTTCAACTTCTACTACCCCGTGCGGGTATACAGACCGCACAACAAAAGGTCCCTTCCACCAAGATCGAAGCTTACCCGCATGAAGGTGTAATCGTGAATCATAAAGAAGGACTTGCTGAGCAGGTGTAAATGTTTTCCTCAAAATGTTTTTATCTTGAAAAACCTTAGTCCTATTCTTTACAATTACAGCGTTATCATAAGCTTCATCGCGGAGTTCGCTTAGCTCATTTAGTTGCAGCTTCCGAAAGTTGCAAGCTTGGTTTAGGTCAAAGTTGATTTCCTTAATAGCCCACAATGCTTTATGCTCAATCTCGACAGGTAAGTGACATGCCTTCCCAAACACTATCCTATATGGAGACATCCCTAGGTCGGTTTTAAATGCAGTTCGGAATGCCCAAAGAGCATCCGTCAGTTTGGTCGACCAGTCTTTTCTATTCTTAGCAACAGTCTTCTCCAGGATTAGTTTGATCTGTCTATTCGAGATCTCAGCCTGCCCGCTTGTTTAGGGATGATAGGGTGTAGAGAGTCTGTGGTTGATTGCGTATTTCCGCATCAGAGTCTCGAAAGACCTATTGCAGAAATGTGTCCCATTATCGCTAATGATAGCGCGTGGGTGTCCAAATCGCGAAAAGATATTTTCTTTTAAGAACTTAATGACAACCTTCTTGTCATTAGTGCGACATGGAATGGCTTCAACCCACTTTGAGACGTAATCAACCTCCAGCAGTATGTACAAATTCCCAAAGGAGTTGGTAAAGGGACCCATAAAGTCAATGCCCAAAACATCGAAAATTTCAACCACTAGGATGGATTGCTGGGGCATTTCATTTCTCCGGGAAATTCTACCCATGTACTGACACTGTGTACAGGTTTTGCAATGCTCAAATGCGTCCTTGAACAAGGTAGGCCAATAAAATCCATATTGCAAAACCTTTTCCGCCGTCTTTTTAGGACCGAAGTGACCCCCGCATGCCTGATCATGACAAAAAGAAAGAACACTCTTGAACTCTTCTTTCGGGACACATCGGCGAATGATCTGATCAGGACAATATTTAAACAGATAGGGCTCGTCCCAGTAAAAATGTTTTACTTGGGATAGAAAACGATATTTGTCCTGTTTTGACCAATCGCTGGGTATCAGTCCCGTGGCATGATAGTTCACAATATCCCTGAACCAAGGTTCATTGGATACGCTCAAGAGTTGTTCATCTGGAAACGAATCATTGATCGGCAGGGTCACAGGGGAAGAAGAGATGCGTGAAAGATGGTCAGCTACAACGTTTTCACATCCTTTCTTATCTTTGATAACAAGATCAAATTCTTGTAATAGAAGGATCCAACGTATTAGCCGACCTTTTGCATTTTTCTTCGCCAGAAGATGTTTTAAGGCGGAATGGTCAGTGTACACAACTATAGGTGAGCCAATCAAGTAAGGCCTGAATTTTTCTAATGCAAATACAACAGCCAAAATTTCCTTTTCGGTAGTTGTATAATTGATTTGAGCATCATTCAGGGTCTTACTCGCATAATAGATCACGTGTGGCATCTTTTCAATATGATGTCATAAGACTGCACCTACTGCAAAGTCGGATACATCACACATCAGCTCAAAGGGGTAGTCCCAATTTGGAGACGATAGAACGGGGGCTGAAGTGAGGGAGTGTTTAAGTGAGTCGAAAGCTGCCTCACAATCTGAGTTAAAGTGGAAGGTCGTATCCTTGGCCAGGAGAAGAGTTAAAGGTCTAGCAATTTTGCTAAAGTCCTTAATGAATCTCCTATAAAAGCCCGCATGGACAAGGAAAGATCGAATATCTTTGACGCATTTGGGATGAGGAAGGTTTTGAATGACATCAATCTTAGCTTTGTCAACCTCAATGCCTTTCTGTGAAATAACATGTCCAAGTACAATTCCTTCTTGGACCATGAAATGGCATTTTTCCCAGTTCAAAATTAAGTTCTTCTCTTTGCAACGAGTAAGAACTGCGTCAAGATTCGATAGGCAATCAGAAAAAGAGTCTCCAAAATTCGAGAAATCGTCCATAAAATTCTCTACCATATCAGAGAATATCCCCATCATACACCGCTGAAAGGTAGCGGGAGCATTGCATAACCCAAAGGGCATGCGTCTATAAGCAAATGTACCAAAAGGATAAGTAAAAGTGGTTTTATCTTGATCCTTTTTGTCTATAGGGACCTGATTATACCCAGAGTATCCGTCCATAAAGCAATAATACTCTCGTCCTGCTAAGCATTCCAGCATTTGATCAATGAATGGTAGAGGAAAGTGGTCTTTCCTCGTGGCAGCATTGAGTTTTCTATAATCAATGCATACACGCCACCCAGTTTGGGCGCATGTCTGAATCAACTGATTTGCCTCATTGGTAATAACAGTGATGCCGGATTTCTTAGGGACGACATGTATAGGACTCACCCATTGGCTATCGGAGATTGGGTATATAATACCGCTATCAAGGCATTTGACGATCTCTTTCATCACCGCTTCCTTCATGACGGGGTTTAACCGTCTCTGTGGTTCTCGGGTTGGTCTGGCATCATCCATCACATGTATATGATGTTCAACAATCAAGGGACTAATCCCTTTGATGTCCGCCATAGTCCAACCAAACGCCTCTCTGTTAGATCTCAACACTGATAAAAGTGCATTCTCTTACTCTGATGCTAGAGAAGCAGATATGATAACCGGTAAAGACTCATTCTCACCTAAATAAGCATATTTAAGATGAGAAGGTAAAATTTTTAGATCTAATACGGCCGGAGAAATGATAGAAGGAGGGATCATCGAGTGAATTTTGGAGTTACAAAGAAGCTCGGAGCCTGTGAAAGATACAGACTCGGGTGGAGAAAAGTCAGGAGTGTAGGACTCAAGTGTAGGAAAAGTGTCCTCACTAAGATCATGTGTAAGGTCAAACAGAGATGTGGTAATGTCGTCGAGATCTGTAAAGCAAAGTTCCTCAGCTCCGCAACTATCGGGAGCGATCTCGTGGACAGAGCACATATCTAGAATATGAGCAGAGAGTTCTGATGGCTGACTTCCAACTTTGTAGATATTTAGTTCAATGGTCATATTTCCAAATGATAAGTTCATTGAACCATTTCTACAGTTTATAACTGTGTTGGAAGTGGCAAGGAAAGGACGACCCAAAATCACCGGAATTTGGCCCTGGGGGTTTGCTACAGGTTGTGTATCAAGTACAATGAAGTCTACATAGAAAACAAATTCCCCGACCTTTATCAACACATCCTCTAGTTCACCCCTTGGTTTGGTGATTGAACGGTCTTCCATTTGGAGAGTGAAGTGAGCAGGTTTCAACTCTCCAATCCCTAATTGCTCATATACAGAATATGGGAGTAGGTTAACACTTGCGCCAAAGTCTAAAAGAGCACGGTTTAAGTTTTTACCCCCAATAGAAATCGATATTGTAGGACATCCTGGGTCCTTACGTTTCTTTGGTAGCTGGGGGATAAAAGCAGTGCTAATATTATTATTAGACATGAAGACCTTCTTCGGCACTTGGGTCTTCCTCTTCTTAGTGCACAAGTCCTTAAGAATTTTCGCATAAGCGGGGACTTGTTGAATCGCATCTAGGAGAGGGATATTGATGTTAACCTGTTTGAACATTTCTATAATTTTCTCCATATGAGGACTCGTTTTGTTACCCCTTAACCGATTCGGGTCAGGTGCTTTCGCAATAAGCGTCGGGTCCATCATAGGAGAAGGAAAATGGGGTAGACGTGATCCCAAAAGAGGAGTGTGAACCGTCTGTGGAGAACTAGAAGGGCTATACTGAGGTGTCCAGCCTAGTGGGAAATGGAGAATAGGCAGGCGAGAAGGTGGTGGGTAGAAGAACAAGGATCAGAAGGAGAAGTGTGTGTGTGAGGAAAGGTCTCAGCCGGGGTGTTGATATGATTTGCAATATCATCAACTTCTTCCCCAACATGGTTATTCAACACTCTTCCAGATCTCAACGTTGTGATGGCATTTACATTGTAATGCCCAGGGTTCAGTAGGGGTTGAAAAGGAAGTTTCCATTTTTCTCTCGCACTCATTTCGGCTTTAAGTCGTACGATTTCAGCTTCTATCGATCTGATACTCTCAGCTTGGGACGCTGAGTTTTTCTTTATCTCACTGACGGAAGATCTAACCTCAGCCGAAACCTCTATGAAATTTGACAAAAGTGATTTCATGGTTTGAGTGAATTGAGAGAATTCGTCAGAACAGGACAACTGCATAGGATTAGACTATGCAGGAGTGTTGACCTGGTTTTGGAAATTTTGTGACTGGTAGGGGTGCTGAGTGAGTTGAAGTGGTTGCTGTTGTGGTGGAAGAGCCCTTTGAAAATTATTTTGGCTTGGAACCTTGTTTTGAGATTGCTGTTGATTCCAAGCAAAATTCGGGTGATTCTTCCAACCTTGATTGTACGTGGAAGAATATGGATCGTTTCTGGGTCTTTGAAATGCGGCATTAGTATGCTCGTGACCTTGAAACGCAGAGTTTAATGGACATTCTTCCGTTAAGTGGGACGGATCAGAACAGCACCCACATACAGTTTTGGGGAGCGACATTGGGTTTAGGGAGGCTGCTGCAAATTTATGTCCATAGCTTCGAGCTTCTTTTGCATTGCTGCCATCTCAGCTCGAACACCTATGGACACATCTATTTCGTGTACGCCACCCCTATTCAATGGTTGGGTTCCACTCTCCCACTGAAGTGATTTTTCAGCGAACTCTTCTAAAAATTTCCACGCTTCCCCATCATCCTTAGTCATAAAAGTACCTTGACACATGTTTTCAAGGTTCTGTTTAGTGTTTGGGTTAATGCCCTCATATATGATTCGGCATAGATCCCATCTCGGGATGCCGTGATGAGGACATTGAACCAATAGATCCTTGAAACGTTCAAAGCATTTAGAAAATGGTTCAGTCGGAAGCTGGGTAAATTGGTTGAGTTCGCTACGGATTCGAGCTGTCTTTTGCATAGGGTAAAATTTCTTAAAGAATGCCGCGACGAATTCTTCCCAAATCGTAATAGAGTGTGCGGTAGTGTTATATAGCCACTTCTCGGCTATATCGCACAAAGTAAATGGAAGAAGTCGTAGACGCATAGCATCCACTGAAAGTTGTGACGTACCCATCATTGAGCATACGTTTTCAAATTTGGTAATGAAAACGTATGCGTCCTCAGACTCGAGACCGTGGAATTTGGGTAGCAGATTGATATACTGGGGCTTAATCTCAAAGTTACCCAGTTGGCTGGTGGTGTGGATAAGCAGGTCGAAAGAGGACCTCGAATGGGGTAGCACCTCTCCTGGAGAGAGATGCGGGGTGGATTCTGCACACCAACGGACGGCGGAAAATTAGTGGAAAAGAAATTTGATGGAGTCGGATCCATCGGTGTGGGTGTGGTAGTGGGTAAAGAAAAGGTAAATGTAGAAATATCGACTTCGGAGTCGATAGGAGGTACGCAGACTAAACGGGCACTAGAATCCCGTGTCCAGCCTATCTTGCACTAAAAAGGGTTAGTACAAGTGGCAGCGTGGCTTATAATTAGGGGAAAATGATGAATGCGGTGTTTGATTTGAAAATAGGACGGATTTTTGAAAATATGATGCAACACAACAAATGCAACACACAAAACCCTAGAATCTAGTGGTCACCTAGGGCCGGCTCTAGACCGCTCCTAACTGCCAAAAGACAAGTCGCGGGATAGAATCCTCCACTGCCTCTTTGTCCCCCTGTGGCCAGGTAAGTGCCAGGTAAGTGGGAAGGTACTCCACTACGTAAGTAGTGGGCCTAATTAATAACCACTAGCCTTCGACACACTTGCCTTAGACACAACAAGAAAACGCGGATAAGCAATGAATTACCCACGGCCTTCTCTTGTCCTAAGTGAGCGTGACGGTCCTTAGAGTCATCTCTAGATATTTTTTAATTAATGAGGGTCAATGCGGATGCACGCATTGCGATTTTTGGGGCCTGGGAAGGGTAATGAACTCCCCACTTAATTTGGATTTGGCCGTGCCCCTTAATGTCCGTATTAATTATGAAAACAACCACAAAAATCAAAACAAGCACAACTTAATTTTGCTTTTTGTGCCGCTGCGATATTTTTTTTTTTTTTTGCAAAGAAGCCTGCAGAAATTTGTTAGTTGGAGCAGAGAGAGAAGAAGATAAGAAAGTTAGAGACTTACAGAGAAAATTTCATGCAGCGAAGCCTTTACCAAGGCGCGGAACCGAAGCAATAGACGGCATAGACCGCGGAAGGGCGGCCGTAGGTACTGCTCACTTCACCAAAATTCAGTCGCAAGCTACTGTATACTCCCTCAGCTCTCTGGAAATCTCCAAAAATTATTTCAATTGCACAGCAAGCTCCAGATCTCCTTGCAACAAACCACAACAAATTGTTTAGATTTTGCAAGAATTTTGATCTCAAAATTGTAATGGAATAAATCATTCAATTCAAATTTCAATATAGAACGAATTAGCATGCGATCCCCGGCAACGGCGCCATTTGATTGATTTGAAATTTCCGATTGTGTGTGCAAATCAAATGATCCCCAGTATCGGTGTCATTTGATTGATCTTTATCTTTGTGTGTCGGTTTAGAAAATGAATAGAATTCACAATCAAAGAATTATTTGACCGCAATCAATAACGGTGTCGTGTATAGATTTCGTTAGCAAGTGCGGATCGTCGACAGGGATTGTGCGATTCGTTCTTAGTTGTTTTGTTTTGAATTGAAACTTTAATAGAAAAGAAAAGCAAATGATTCAATATTTTTATCGATGAGTTTCAAGTGTCACTATTCTAATCAAGAATCAAGAAAACGATAAACATCAAGAATCAAGATGTGATATAATTCCAATCGATTTGGGTTTCAAGATTTGTAGTAAAGCTCGTAAGAATCGATTAGATTGTAGATGTGACGAAGACTAAAGATTAACGTTTCTTATCCATTAACGAATTGATGCTAACTCGATGTCGATTGATCGAGGTTTAAGGATCTTGCGAAGAATTAGGGTTCTTCGTCCTATCCTTTGTCCTTTCGATGAATCACATTCGCTAGATAGCTTCTTGAAAATCCAATGATCGATCGTTGATTTTCTAGATCGTGCGAAGAGAATTAAGAACCATTTCACATCGATCATTCTATTTTCAAGAATTTACAATTGCTATAGGACATAAGAAAACGTTTAAAGATTCATCAACATCATCATTCTACAATCATCTCGATTCCTCCACGAGTGGAGTTTATTCACACATCATCACAAAGAATACACTGAAGAATCGAAATGAAATCAGGATGCTTGAATTGAAATGTAAACAAGTTTAAAGAATCTTCACCTTTATTACATCAACAAGTAGTTACAACTCTCAAGAATTACAAGAGGTAGGAACTTCGTTCGTCGAATCTTGCATCGCTCGGCTCCTTGAGTCTTAGATCTCTTCGATCTCGTGCTCCGTTGAAGTCCGGCTTTGCTTTAAAGGGTCGTCGAAGACTTGCTTTGCTTGAACTCCATGAATCTTGAATTGGGTTTTTCTAGATTGGATTAGGGTTAGGGTTTGGAGGTGGCAAGAATGTTGGTAGATGAAGAACTAGGGTTTCTCAACAACTAATGATCAACCCACTAACGATTGACTAGAGATCAATGAATTCTACCAACAATCAATAATCATTTTACAAGTGAGCCTTAGGGTTTATTTATAGGTTTCCCAAACCCTAGGTCTTGTATTTTGAATTTGCAATTCCCTCCAAAAGTTTGTTGTAGGAAAGGCTTCTAGAAGTAGTTAGTTAGGAGCTTAGCTTAGACTTTAAGCTAGGGTTAGGGAGAAGGTTCTAGAATGGAAGCTAGTTTAGTTTAGATCCCAAGGGCTTGCTGATCTGGCAGAATGTTCTGGGGTTTTCTGGAAAATGTAGTAGTTTTCTGAGGTGCTTGACTTGAGAGGAGAATAATGAAGCAAAGAAGCACTGATGACGTGGCAACATCACCGCGGATCCTCGGCACAATCTGGCTCCTGCCGTGGATCCGCGGCACTTTAGGAGAGCTAGGGTTTCTTATTTTCTATGTTGCTTTGTTGTGTCTTTGATATTACTCTCTGATATGTTGAATCTCTGAATGCCCTTTAGATCATTACCAGATTCCAAATCCTTGAGTTGCCGTATTATTTTAGCAGCCTTGTTATGTAAATTTGACCATTCTTCTGGAATTCCCTGCACGGACTTCGAAACACAAGTTGCGATATATAGGAATGATGCGATGCTATGAAATGCAGTCAATTTCCCTAGAAATGCCGGTTTTAAGGTCTAACACATGTAATCTGATATTTTACGACCGTTTTGCTAATATGTGCTTTATGAATGCCGAACACTTCTATATGAATGCAAATGATAGGGAAATTGCCGGTTAAAAGATGCAATATTTTCGACTAATCAACTGTCTTGCTCTCACATATTGATAAAGCCCTTAGGATATGTACTTGACTACTAGGACTTTGATGGAGATCATACTAATGAGGCCAGGGTAGTCTAAAAGTTCATCCTATAATTGTTCCTAGTCGAGGGTGTGTCGAGACAGGGCATCGATACTCCATAGTAGACTAGCTTATACGCTTCTTGACCCATATGATGGGCGATGGATGATCCCGCATCCATTGGAGTTTGACATCAAAGATGGTATACGGGTGCTCAGTGGGGACTGGGTACACTGAACGGACTCGCTGAGAACTACTAGATGGTATTATACCTATCGTCAGATAGCAGTTCTCTGGTGACACTGGTACAGGTTAGTCTCTAGACCCGAGATCATCATAGTGACTTGTGTGATTCCTACTGTGCTTTGATTTCCACCTTACCACGTTCATGAGAACGTGCAAAACGGTGGCTTTTCGGTACAGTCCCGAATCACATGGAGGAAATGAGCGATAGGAGGGGTTTCGTCTCTCCCGGTATTGGGGGTTGATGTTGCGCTGTATTCGATTGGCTATAACTGGATGTCTCTGGCCAGGGCTGATATGGAGATCTACTGGTAAGTGTTATCAGTAGTTTCTCGACCCGTTATTAGACTCACATCGGCACGACTTATCGGTTACTGGGGTATGACGTTTACCACCCCTAGACTGGATGTGCGACATATCAGACGAAGAGATCGGACTGTACGGTAGTGTTACTGATTGGATTCGTTGGAGAATGTATAGGCTTGCTTGTTGATCTTGTGGTCGCTCAATACCCGGGTGGCCGTTACGTTTAGCTGACCGCTTGTGGCTTGTGGGTGTTTGATATGATCATCTCCTACTTCCGGCGTATAGACGAGTCTTAAGAGTCCTGCACAGAGGTTTCCTGGCTTAGGCGAAACGGAGTAGGTGCACATATGTGATATGTGTGAGACCGAGATTGAAACGTGTATGTGATACCGTATTCTATTCTCGCGACTTGTGACATTAATCGGTTATATGTGATAAAGCCGGATTATCGGATCAAGTGTTGATTCGATAAGTTGTTGCATTTTATATTAGTCGATTATATGTGCTATAGCTGGATTAATAAATCAATTATTGATTTAATAATTTAATGTAGAATTATATATTTGATATATTAAATTACATTAACTAATATTAGCTCACTTAAGAATTACTTTTTCTCACTTGATGATACATTAATATATATGTGATATATGTTTATTATTTTCTTTTGTTACAAAATTATATATATGTGATATGTATAATTGTAACATGCTTGGTTATACATGGAACTAGAGTTTATGAGAATCACACCATGATATGTGTTAATGGTTAGGTTTTCAATTATTTTAGTTAATTGAAAATTGTGATGAATTAGTCATGAGCTTGGATGAGCATTGACTAATTCAAACAATTTTGACATTTCTAAGATATTTATTAACCTAACCTTTAACCCTAGATCATGGTTTATTCTCTACATGAGTTAGCCATGACATACTTAACCTATGGTTCCATTACTAACCTCATGCTATTCCTTTTTCATCACTTGTTCATCTTCTTCTTCTTCATGAAAGCATGCTAGATTTTTCTTATGTGATGAAATAAAGTGAGAAAAAGAAAACTAAAGAGAGATCACTTCCTACTTCATCATCCTCCTCTATACTAGCCATTTAGATTAGGGTGTTAGCTTCACTAATTCTACATTAGTGAAGAGAAATCTTGAGTTTGTGTTTCCTCGAAGTAGATCATCTTGGATTCCGAAGACTACAAGCAAGCATGCATCATACACCGTGTGGAGCCTCTCAAGAGTCCGGGAGCTCGATGATCGCAGCGAAGGGACCACAACTTGGAGCTATAGAAGTGAAGGAGAGGACTACAAAGGTTGTAATCCCTAATCACATAGATGTAAAGTAGTTTACACTTTGTATTGTCTAAATCTCTAGTTAAAGATCTTGTTTAGGGTTGTTTAAGCATGGATTTTTTTTTTATTTGGCACGTATGATGCCACCCGAAACCTTGCTTTCGTTCTTACGAACCCAACAGTGGTATCAGAGCTACTAGGCATTAGATGTTCACCCATGGGGGTTCTCACTGTATGACAGTGTGGCGAGGCATAGGCTCTTACCCCCAGGGTGTCCCAAGACCGGAAGGTGTTCCGGCAAGTTGTAGTTCTCGCGAGGGGGCATGCGTAAAAAGTAGCTATTGAGGGATCCGTTGGTGCTACAGCGACCCCAGTAGATGGGGTGGCTGCCTGTCCTACAGTTGTATCAGAGCCAAGCTAGAACTTTAGGCGATGTCTAGACGAAGTTAGAAGTCCGATCGAACCCCGAAAACCTAATTTTGGAACCCTCTCTGGAAATTTTTTTAAAAGTTGGAATTTTTCTTGTTAAAAATACTCTAAAAATCATGCAGGTAATTCCATGGACCCACCCGAAGAACATGTCCCTAACTCGTCTAAGTGACCGCGGAACCGTGGCCAAAACATGGTTTTGGCGGCGGTTCCGCGGCGCCACTTGAGAGGCTTGAGACGGGACTTCAGCTACTGGTACATGGGCACTTTGGTATGGTTCTGGGTACTTCTAACACTTCTCAACTGTTGAGCTCTCTGGGAAATTTTGGGAAGTCGTTGATTCGATCGAAACGTTTAACGTCGTCTAGCTTTTTCTGGAATGTACTACAATATGTGGAACTCATATAGTTAGGCATAAAATCCGAGATATGTGATATTTCGGGTTTATGATGTCTAAGGTAATTGTGGATTCCAAATGTTGTAGTTTGACATTTTCTTTTTTGCGACCGTAAGTTTAATATGCAGTGTATCGCCGTTTTCGTTGCTATATGTCAACGACAATTGTGATACGCATATTTACTTACGTTGATGACATGTGATGTTATGTGTTGCTGTGATATGTTATATTGTATCGTCGTGTTTTGAATAGCCGGGGGTTTTATATGAGATGAGAGTTTTTCATTTTCATTCATGTAAAATTCAATGTATGTAATATTCTTTTATTGGGGCACTTCCGAGTTGAGGATGATGTCACCATTGTATATTATTTACTTTTCCGTATTAGGATAGACCCAAAGAGGAGAGCACAAGCAATCGGGTTCTAGCGTCCAGTGGGAGGCCCTCTCGAGGAGTCGAGACCGGGTCTCCAAACCCTAGAAATGGGAGGGCTGCTTGCCACTCTCGTAAGGGTCTAGAGATGTGGGTTTGGCTATTCATCGTGACCGTGGAATCCGTGTTTTATACAGTCTCAAAATAAAATACGGACCTCCTAATATATCCAATATTTCATATGTTATCTTCTGCTGCTTATATTCTGTGATCCGATCATTTTATATACGTGAGACGAATACCTTATTATTATATATATGATATATCATAAACGTTGCTTATGTTTTGCACCTGCGCTAGTCCCGCCCCGGTATGCCGTTAGTTAACTAACCTAACGGTGCAAAACGGGATACTGTGGCGAATGCTGATGGTATAAGCGTACGTTGTATTTTCGTTTCTTCTATGATTCTTATGAAGCATAAATGATGGGACTTCATTAATGAGATTAATGAAAGAAAATAAACCTAAAAGATGTTGTAGAATCAAATTTTTAAAAAGGGTAGCTCTAGTTTTTGCTTTGCATAGCGGTATTCCTTGTAGAATATCCAATACCTTATTCGATAAGGAAAAAGCCGAGATCCATTCACTGGGAGTGACATCTTTAGAGAAACTAGCAGATGCTACATCTCACTCGGTTTTTTTTTGATTGCTTTTATAGTTCTTGCTTTGCATAGCGGTATTTGTGAAATATCTTGCACCTTATTCGATATGGAAAGTGCCGAGATCCCTTCAACGGGAGTGACCTCTTTAGCGAAACTAGTAAAAGCCTCAAAAACACTTCTTTTCAAAATCACTTGTTTCTACAACGATATCAAGTTCATTACGCGAAAGGTTTTCTGAAAAACCTGTCGTAGCCCTCTGACATTTCAGATAAGTAATATTTAGTATTCGTGCTGCGTTTATTGGCTTTCGTCAAGGCGTAGTGTGCAGTAGCTACTTACTGCTTATCTGCAGCATATGATGCGATTGGATTAGGGTAGTCGTACGGCTTTGTTGGCTTTCGTCAAGGATCGTGCGGGTGGGTTTAATTCAATAATGAAATGTACGGGTTGAACATGACTAGCGGACTATGGTTTGTTGGCTTTCATCAAGGTCATAGCACGTTAGGGGAAAAAGCATTATCGGGAATTTCTAGTGTTGAAATTTGCAATGAGATTGCATACCTTCTATGAGATAGCTGGATCCCGATACCCACTGCGAGTAAGAGTTACTCCTGCGAGAGTTTTACACATCAAAATTAGCCGATCAAGTAGGTGTCTAGAAAGGTGTTAACGGGGTTATGCCTCTGGGAAAACGAGTTTTATTTTAATTAGGTCCGTGCGAAAACACGAGGAACCTCTCTCAAAGTACTAACACTGGCCTGGCTGAAATATTGACGAACATGTAAGGTGTAATTAATCCCGGCTAGTCTTACCGTTTTGGCTTTGAATGAAAATTTGATAGAATCAGTGGGTGCCATCCTGATTAGATAAGATAATAACCAATCTAATCTTGCAAGAGCATACGCTAAAGTGTTTCTTCTCTCTCTCTCCAGATAGCGACCATGTCAGGCCTTAATCAAGATAATAATATGGATGTGTTGACTGAACCAGCTTGTTATACTGAGCAGGAGAACATTGGTCCCGTTCTTTCTTAAAATTGTTTTAAGACTGAGCAGGGAATAGGGAAATATCCGGACTCCCACGCCGCCCAAACGAAGAATAAGTATGTTGATGCATCTTCTTCGGGTGTGTTAGTTATCGAGTACTGTTTCTCAGTTCACTCCACGTCCTGGGTATTAGAGACCGGGTCGGGATCCCACATATGTAATATATTACATGGGCTAAGGAAAGGTAGGGAACTGGGAATAGGTGATCATTCCATAAGAGTAGGGAATGGTGCAAATGTTGCAGCCAAAGCAGTTGGCGAATATCACCTTGTATTACCAAATTGTAATACAATGAGTCTGAACGAATACTATTACATTCCGACCCTGATTTGCAACCTTATATCAGTTTCTTTATTAAGCTAAGAAGGATATAATTTTGTAATACAGGATAATGTTATGAACATCTTCCTGAATCAAAAGTTGATTGGATCAGGCTCGCTAAATAATGGCATATACGTTCTAAATCAAACTACAGTTCTTAATGTACAAAACACACACAAGAGGAAGAGTTCAGAAATGAACGAATCCTTCTTACGGCATTGTAGACTAGGTCATATCAATGCGACACTACTAGCTAAGTTACATAAAGATGGATAATTGAATATGTTCGAATTATCATCTTATGAAACTTTCCATTCATGTCTCAAAGGAAAGATGACCAAAACTCCGTTTAGTGGACACGGAGAAAGAGTTACGGAATTCTTGGGACTGATACATAGTGATGTATGTGGTCCCATGCCTACACATGCCAGGAATGGTTCCTCATACTTCATTATATTCACTGACGATCTCTCAAGATACGGACATGTGTTCTTGTTGAAACACAAGTCTGATGCTTTTGAGAAATTCAAAGAATATAAGCACGAAATCGAGAACCAAATGGGTAAAAGAATTAAGATCCTTCGATCTGATCGAGGAGGAGAATACTTGAGCAATGAGTTCCTGAACTATCTACAAGAGAATGGGATTCTCTCTCAGCATACTCCTCCGTATACACCACAGCACAATGGTGTATCGGAACGGAGGAATCGCACCCTATTAGATATGGTGCGCTTTATGATGAGTACCGCTGAGTTACCAATTTCATTTTGGGGTATCCGCTTGAGACAGCCATACACCTATTGAATATGGTTCCTACCAAATCAGTGCCTACCACTCCATATGAGATATTGAAGGGGAATAGACCATCTCTTAATTATGTTAAGATATGGGGTTGTCCGGCCTATGTCAAAAGGCCCAATCCGGACAAACTTGAGGCAAGGTCTGTTCTGTGCAAGTTTGTAGGATATCCCAAAAACTCACAACGGTATATCTTCTACCACACTGAGGAATAAAAGGTGTTTGTTTCTCGACATGTCATCTTTTTAGAAAAGGAATTTCTTGCAAAGGAAATTAGTGGCAATGACGTAGAACTGGAAGAAGTTCCAGCAATACAAACTACGACAAAAGATTTTGGTGGAAGCAGAGGATACAGTAGTTCCCGACGAACCTCAGCCGTTCCGCCGATCTAGTAGGGTTCCTCATCCACCTGAGAGATACTACGGTTTTCTCATCGATGGTGGGAGCGATGATTGCAACATGGAAGATGATGACCCGACTAGATTCGAGCAGGCAATCACGAGTGAGGACTCTATGAAATGACTGGATGCAATGCGATCTGAGATGGAATCCATGTACACCAACAAAGTATGGACTTTGGAAATTGCTCCAGAAGGGGTAAAACCCATTGGGAGCAAATGGATCTTTAAGAAGAAACTTGGTGTAGATGGAAAAGTTGAGACTTTCAAAGCTAGACTTGTTGCAAAAGGTTTTCGTCAACGACCAAATGTGGATTATGATGAAACCTTTTCTCCAGTGGCTATGCTTAAGTCCCTCCGAATCTTACTTTCCATTGCTGCATACCATGACTACAAAATCTGGCAAATGGACGTTATGACCGCCTTTCTAAATGGCGATTTAGAAGAGTGCGTATACATGACTCAGCCAGAGGGATTCATAGACAATGAGAGCAGCGGAAAGGTGTGCAAGCAGCTTAAATCCATCTACGAGTTAAAGCAGGCATCGCGGAGTTGGAAAATCTGTTTTGATGTGGTAGTCAAAGAGTTTGACTTCATTAAAAACGTAGATGAACCTTGTATATATACAAGAAGGTAGCATAGAATAAGGTTGTCTTTCTTGTATTGTACGTGGATGACATACTCTTGAAAGGAAATGATGTTCCTATGCTGCACTCAGTCAAGCTCTTCTTATCACAAAGATTCTCAATGAAAGATCTAGGTGATGCCTCCTACATCTTGGGAATTAAGATCTATAGAGATAGATCTAAATGGATACTGAGATTGTCCCAATCCAGGTACATTGACACCATACTAAAGAGATTTAGTATGGAAAAATCCAAGCGTGGGAATTTACCCATAATCTCTGTGTAAGTGCACGGTGGTGCCCCGGCCTCCAACTCGAGGCCAAAATGCGGAAGCGGTGATTTACTTTTACTTTTCTTAACCGGCACCACCGCGCACTAAATACCTGGATCGGGCCATTAACCTAACTACTAGTAAACTACAAGATGGGAAGAGAGATATACCGAGCAATCCGTGTCCTCTTGTCTTCTCGTCGTCGTCCCGATCTCCCGCGGAATGTCCGGTCTCCACCACGTCGCCGGAAGGGCACTACATCACCGGGTTCTTTTACGGGCTCCCGCCTCTGGGCCGAGGCAACTCGGGCACGACGTTGGCGAGTCGACGTGCCCAAGATTTGCTGTAGAATATGTTAGTGTATATGCCCTAGAGGCCATTACTGTATCAAACTAGTTTGTATATTACTTAATGGAAGCTTGGGATATTCACCTTGTATATACAATCTTGCTCAAAATAGCAGTATGCTACTTGGTTTGTTTCTACTTCAATGTGTACATATGTTTATTTTTGTATATCGCCTATACACATTAGTGGAGCCCTTAGGATCTTTGCTTGATTACCAGCGATGTGATGGCCGTCACACTAGTGGGGCTGGGTAATCCATAAGCAAATCGTTATGCAGGTCCCTGGTCGCAGGACTATCGAGACAGGGCATCGATACTCCGGAGTAGACCAGCGCATGCGCTTCTCATCCCAGTGTGGGAGGCGGTCTGTCCCACAGCCGTCAGTACGTCGTACTTGAGATAGTATGCGGGTGCTCGTTAGGTTACGGGTACACTGGACAGGACTCGTCGGGAACTGACTAGTTGGTATTATGCCTATCGTCAGTTATCAGTTCCCAGGTGACATGAGTACAGCTTAGTCCGCTGACTTGACACTGTCACTTCGCCTCGAGTGTGTTCCCACTGTACTTTGATCACTACCCTACCACGGCTTAAAGGAGTCGTGCAAACAGGTAGTGGTTGGGTGCAGTCCCGAAGCACTTGGAGGCAGTGACGGTTAGACAGGATTCGTCTCTCCCGGTATTGGGGGTTAACATCGCGCTGTGTCTAGGAGAGCCATTACACGAGTAGTCCCTGGCCAGGGCAAACGAGATATACTGGTAGGCTTCCAGTATTATCTCAGGGTGTTTTGGGCTTCGCTCCGGCACGACTTGTACCGCTATTGGGGGACTGACGTTTACCGCCCCCTAGGCCCGCCATGCGATGTATCAGACGAACAGACCGGACTGTACGGAGAATGTCACACTCAGGCTCAGTAGGAGTTCAGATGGGTTTCGCCTCGTCGGTCTTCTTGTCGGCATTACCTGGGGACCGTTACGCACAGCTAGTGCCGCTTGCGGTCTGTGGTTAAACCCACTGCCAGCGTAGTGTCGAGCCTTTAGAGTCCCACACAGAAAGCTTTTCGCCTTTAGGCAAAAGAGTAGAGGTCGCATGGTATTGCGACAGGTCGCATGGTTTTGCGACAGGGTTCGGTCACATCCGTGCATTTATGCACGTACAGTGTCTGGACAGTTTGCACTAGCGGGCTTTGGTTTAAACCAGATCCTAGTGTACGTATTGGGATTGGATTTATCCAGTATGCATTCGTGTTCCTCGGAACGCGGATGCGGGTGTGTATGCACAGTTGATAGGGAGACAGAGGCAGCGGATTCTCATTAGGGTTGTTGACAGTTGACCGTTGACTATTCGACTTTTTGCTCAACCCTAATGAGAATATGATATGTGATTAACTATTATATTAATTAAGTATTATGGTGACATGGTTGTTGACTTGTTGACTTTGTTGACTTGTTGACTTTTGTTGACTTGTTGACTTTTGTTGACTTGTTGACTTTTGTTGACTATGTTGACCAGTTGACTGGGCTTGACTAGTTGACCATCATGATAACCATAGCCATCATTTCATGGCAAAGACTTTTGTTTGCTTGCTCATTTGTGTAAAATGAGTGCATGAAATGATATGGTTATGGTTGGTTCAACCATCACATAAGACTTTTTTTGATATGATAAGTTATCATGACTTTGGATTATGAGAGGGTGAGAGACAAAAGACTTGCTCATTCTTTCTTGCTCATTCTCTCTCTTGTTCTTGAGCTCTCTTGTTTTGCTTTCACCCTCTTGCTCTTTTTCCCTCTCTTTAATCTATGGTTCTCTTGTCTCATGAGTTGAGAATCAAGAACCATAGATAAAATCCCACACAAACTCTTCTCTACTCATTCTAGTTCACAAGGTTTAGCAAACCGAGTGAACTAGTTTCTTCAAAGAACGAAGAAGGAGCCAAAGGTTGGAGCTTTCAGGTGGATCTATCTTCGGCGTACGGAGACGACGGGAAGAAGCCAATCCGGACCACCATCGGAGTTTGAAGACGAAGGAGTTCAAGACAAGCAAGGTATAACCTCCTAACCGAGTAGCTAGAAACTCGTAGTTAGGTTGCTAGATAGATGTTTAACCAAGATCCGGGTTTTAGGTCCATGTTACCACCTCCATAAAAATCGTTTTTTACCAAATTCCGCATTCCCGAAAGTACCGGGAGAGGTAGCATGGACTTACAGTGGTATCAGAGCCTAGTTAAACTCTATCTAACATGTTAGCTAGTAACTAGAAGATCGATCAAAGAAAAAGTCCCAAAAACGAACCCCAAAAATTCGAGTTTCTGTCGATTTTTTTACTGTTCAAAAGTTGATTATTTTAACACCTAAAATCGGCTCAGGGTTTTTAAAAGCCACTGTAGAAAAATGACCAGGAGATCCCCCTAAACGACCGCGGAAACGCGGCAATAGCTTGCTATTGCCTCGGTTCCGCGGCCTCCTTGCCCCCTCTCTGGTGTTTGTTTGCTACAGTGTGCTTCTGGGGGTATTTTGGGAATTTTGGTACATGTATTTTCAACCCAGATTTTCCAGAACGAAAATTTTATTTTTTGGTCCCGAAAATCCGTATTTTTTATCGAACTTCTATAAGACTTAAGCTAACGGGTTTTTCTGTAATGTGATATTTGTATTGAACGTCTACTAATCGCTATATGTCGATTAGTGGGGGTTATACAAATCTGTGATCTGTAATGTTGCTGGAATGTGGATATGAATATGTTGGATTGTCGCGGGTGAATAGCCGGGGGTTGTGAGACGAGAGTTTTCTTTTCTTTCAATTCATGTAAATTTGTAAATTGATGTAATAATTATTTGTATGGCCGCACAACCGGGTCGGGGTTGTAGCCGTCATTGTATAATTTCTTTTTACTGTTTTTTCTCCTAGGATAGACCTATGGAGGGGGTGCACAAACTACCGGGTATGCCGAAGTGTCGAGTGGCCTACTCATGGAGATGAGGGAGGTTACTACGCTTCGGGTACTTGGCGGGTAGTTTGCCTCACCCGTAGGGGTCTTAGGTGGGGTATTTGGCTATTCACCGCGACCGTGTAATCTTTTTTTCGTTACAGGCTCGTGCGAATTACAGATTCCTAGTATATCCAATGTATTCATCTGTGATCTGAAATGTTTATCATTGCAGTATATCTATATATGATATTATTTAGGCGTTGCTTATGTTTTACAGCCGCGCTAGCCCAGCCCCCGCTCTGTCGTTAGTTAAGTAACCTAACGGGTAATGACGGGGCCCCGTGGCGAATGCGAATGGCATAAGCGTACGTCATATTTTGGTTGTTTTCTGCAATGGTAGGATTAAATGATGGGACGCATTAAAAGAACTAATGCAAGAATATCACGCATTAAAAGAACTTATGCAAGATAATAAACCAAGTTAAAGTCGTTGGAACACTTTCGAAAAACCACTCGGTTCTTTTCAAAACCAACTTTTAAATGCGGAGCTTGAGCCACTCCTTTTAAAAGCTATCTCGTTCCATCGACCAAATCAAGTTCATTACGTTCACGGTTTTGCCAAAACCATTCGTAGCCCTCCGTCGTTTCACATGAATAGTCAATAGTATTCAAGCTGTGTTTGTTGGCCAAAATCAAGGCATAGTGATTGGTAGCTATTGGGTATTCATGTGCAGCATAGATAGATGCGTTGGTTTGGAACAGTCGCACTGCCTTGTTGGCCAAAGTCAAGGGTAGGTGCGGGTGGATTCAAATTAACCTGGAGAACGACGGGTAGAACTTGACATGTGACTTATGATTTGTTGCCCAAAGTACAGGTCATAAGAGCATGGGGCAAAAATCCACATCGGGAGTTTCATAAGTACTGAAACTTGCTAGATTTGCATACCAATTGGAGTGTGATGATTCTGGTAGGATTCCTTCGGTTTCGTCACGCGATGTTATTTGGATCCCGATCCTACTGTGAGTATATGCTACTCCTCGGGAAATTTCTCACTAAACGATCAATGCTATAAACCTAGTAGGTGCCTAGAAAGGTGTTAGCGGGGCTACGCCCCCAGGGAAAAGAGGTTCTTTAATTAAGGAACTTCGCGAAAGCGTTGGAAAACCTCCCTCGAAGTACCGACACCGGCCTGGCTGAACGGTTAAGCAAGTATTGTGCGGTGGGATTGATCCCGACTAATTCTTCCTTTATGGTTTGAGGAGGGATTCGAGAAACAGTGGGAGCCATCCTGTTTAGACAAACTGAAAACCACTCTAAACTTGCAAGAGCATCATGCTGAGTGTTTCTTCTTCTCTCTCCTAATTGCAGCAACCAAATCGACATGACTGGACTTAAGTTACTCCTAGATAAAAACAAACTGACAGGGCCAAACTACAAAGATTGGCTCAGGAATGTCAAGATAGCAATCACTTACGACAAGCTGGGGTATCTTCTTACCACCAAAGCTCCCCCTGCCCCTGGTCCCACTTCCAGCGTCGCGGATAAGGAAATCCGCAAGACTTGGGAGATTGATAGCGCGAAGGCCAAGTGCCTCGTACTTGCCTCGATGGACAACGAACATCAGAGGAGGCACGAGAATATGGACCTTGAATCCATATTTCTCCATACAAAAGAACTGTATGGAGAGCAATCTCGTATCGCAAGATACGAAGCGTCGAAAAAGTTATTCTCGACAAAGATGGCCGTCGGATCATCAGTAGCCGAGCACGTGCTAAAGATGATCAGCTACATTGAGGAGCTCGCGGATCTAGGGACCACATTGGAGAGTGAACTCTATACGGACATAGTTCTCCAGTCCCTTCCTTCCACTTATGCCCAGTTCATACTGAACTTCAACTTACAAGAAAAAGAGGTTGAACTTTCACAGCTCCTCAACATGCTGAGGAGCGCAGAGGACACCCTACAGAAAGGTAGGGAAACATCCACTTTGTTTGTAGGAGGATCATCTTCTTCTAGGTCCAAGGCGAAAGCCAAGGGAAAGAAGAAGAAAGCCCCCGCCAAACCAAGGGGCGGTGTTAGTAAAGTGGATACGAAGGGAAAAGCCAAAGCAACAAAGAAAGCGGGGAAGCTTGTGGATAAGGAAGAATGCTTCTATTGTCATAAGAAAGGTCACTGGAAGAATGATTGCAGGGCTTGGAAAGCCAGGACACAGGAATTGAAGCAGGTTGCAGCTTCAGCTTCAGGTGTGTATGTTATTGAAAACTGTCTTTCAATAAACTCTACTTCCTGGGTATTGGATACCGGATCAGGATCTCATATCTGTAATTCTTTGCAGGCGTTGAGAAACCGTAGGGTTTTGAAGGCAGGTGACATGACCCTCAGAGTTGCGAACGGAGCTAGCATGGATGCTAAAGCCGTGGGGGACTATCACCTGGGAATGTCAGATGGACATGTTTTGGTTTTGCGTAATTGCTTTTTTGTACCCAACGCAACTTGTAATATCAAAAGAAGGTTATGAATTTGCGTTTGTAAGTAATGTTGTAAACATTCACCTTAATCAAGTTTTGATTGGGTCAGGTACATTGAGGAATGGTATATACGTATTGAACCAACCACAGATTTTCAATGTCCAGAATACACACAAAAGAAAGTCTCCAGAAATAAATCAGACTTTCTTGTGGCATTGTAGACTGGGTCACATCAATGAGAGAAGGTTGACTAAGTTACATACAGAAGGATATTTGAATGCGTTCGAATATCAATCGTATGCCACTTGTCAATCCTGTCTCAAAGGAAAGATGACAAAGACTCCGTTTACTGGACGTGGAGTAAGAGCGAGCGAGCTCTTGGGACTCGTACACAGTGACGTGTGCGGTCCAATGTCTACACATGCGCGAAGCGGTTATTCTTACTTCATTACTTTTACGGATGACTTCTCAAGGTACGGTTATGTCTTCTTAATGAAACATAAGTCCGAAGCCTTTGGAAAATTCCAGGAGTATAAGAATGAAGTAGAAAAACAGACCGGCAAAAGTATTAAGATTCTAAGATCGAATCGAGGTGGAGAATACTTATGTGCCGAGTTCCTGGACTATTTAAAAGAGAACGGAATTCTCTCTCAGCTTACTCCTCCATACACCCCGCAACATAACGGTGTATCGGAGAGACGGAACCGCACCCTATTGGATACGGTGCGGTCCATGATGGGTAACGCTGAGTTGCCGCGATCATTCTGGAGATATGCGCTAGAATCAGCTGCATACCTTTTGAACCGAGTTCCTACTAAGACTGTGCCTACTACGCCATATGAAATGTGGTGTGGGAAGAGACCCTATCTTAAGCACATTAAGACATGGGGATGTCCGGCTTTTGTCAAAAAGCAGCATGCGGACAAGCTCGAGGCACGCTCAGTACAGTGCAAGTTTGTGGGATATCCAAAGAATTCCAAAGGATATTTCTTCTACTGTGAAGAGGAACAAAAAGTTCTTGTTTCTCGTCATGCCTACTTCTTGGAAACTGAGTTTTTGGAAAACCAGATAAGTGGGAGCACAGTAGAATTGGAAGAAATTCCAGAACCACGGACTGTTACTGAAAGTTTAGTGGAACCAGAGGGTTCGAAAGAACAGGACATTCCTACGCCGCTCCGCTGGAGTAGTAGGCAGACTCATCCGCCCGAGAGATACTACGGTTTTCTCATAGACGGGGATAGAGAGGATTGCATCATAGATTATGATGAGCCTACTAGCTTCCAGCAGGCCGTTCAGAGCGTTGACTCAGTGAAATGGCTGGATGCAATGCGGACCGAAATGGAGTCCATGTACACCAACAAGGTATGGACGTTGGACATTACTCCAGACGGGGTAAAACCCGTAGGATGCAAGTGGATCTTCAAAAGGAAGATTGGTGTAGATGGACAGGTTGAGACCTATAAAGCTAGGCTGGTAGCAAAGGGTTTTCGTCAAAGACCTGGCTTGGACTATGACGAAACCTTTTCTCCAGTAGCCATGCTGAAATCCATTCGGATCCTTCTTGCCATTGCTGCCTTCCACGATTATGAGATCTGGCAAATGGACGTAAAGACCGCTTTTCTAAATGGAAATTTGGAGGAGTGTGTCTATATAGACCAGCCAGAGGGTTTCATTCAGAGTGGGAGCAGCGGAAAGGTGTGCAAGTTGCTTAAGTCCATCTATGGACTGAAGCAGGCATCGCGGAGTTGGAACATCTGCTTTGATGAGACGGTCAAAGAATTGGGCTTTATCAAAAATCCAGATGAACCATGTATCTATAGTAGATTTGTAGCGAGAACTGTAGTATTCCTCGTTTTATACGTGGATGACATTCTCTTAATAGGAAATGACATTCCTATGCTACAATCTGTCAAGGGGTTCTTGTCACACAGGTTCTCCATGAAAGACCTGGGTGATGCCTCATACATCCTGGGGATCCGGATCCATCGTGATAGATCCAAGAGGATATTAGGACTTTCACAGTCCAGGTACATCGACACCATACTGAAAAGATTCAGTATGGAAGATTCCAAGCGCGGTAACCTACCGGCTTGTCACGGGATCACCCTCTCTAAAGAGATGTCTCCCAAGACTGATTTGGAGAGGGATCGCATGTCTATTATACCCTACGCTTCTGCGGTAGGCTCTATAATGTATGCGATGTTGTGTACCAGACCGGATGTAGCTTATGCACTGAGTGTGGTAAGCCGGTATCAGTCAAACCCTGGGGAGAAACACTGGATAGCAGTAAAGAACATTCTCAAGTACCTAAGAAGGACTAAGGAGATGTTCTTGGTGTATGGCAGAAAAGACCTCCAGATCGAGGCCTTTGCTGACTCCAGCTTCCAGAGTGACAAGGATGATTCCAAGTCCATGTCGGGTTTTGTCTTCACCCTCAATGGAGGGGCGGTGTGTTGGAAGAGTTCCAAACAGGAAACCGTTGCAGACTCGACGATGGAAGCGGAATACATCGCTGCATCTGATGCCGCAAAAGAAGCTGTCTGGATGAGGAAGTTCTTGAAAGAACTTCAGGTGGTTCCGTCCATTGTTGATCCAATACCTCTGTATTGCGACAACAACGGGGCTATAGCTTTAGCGAAGGAACCCAGGTCCCATCAGAAGTCCAGGCACATCTTGAGGCGGTATCACCTGATCAGGGAGATCGTAGATCGCCAGGAGATCGAGGTTCGGAAAGTCGCTTCAGAAGATAACACTGCAGATCCATTCACCAAGGCCCTGCCCCAGACTCAGTTCGAGCGGCTGATCGAGATGATAGGTCTTCGATACGCCAGTACATGGCCTTAGTGCAAGTGGGAGATTGTTAGTGTATATGCCCTAGAGGCCATTACTGTATCATACTAGTTTGTATATTACTTAATGGAAGCTTGGGATATTCACCTTGTATATACAATCTTGCTCAAAATAGTAGTATGCTACTTGGTTTGTTTCTACTTCAATGTGTACACGTGTTTATATTTGTATATCGCCTATACACATTAGTGGAGCCCTTAGGATCTTTGCTTGATTACCAGCGATGTGATGGCCGTCACACTAGTGGGGCTGGGTAATCCATAAGCACATCCTTATGCAGGTCCCTGGTCGCAGGACTATCGAGATAGGGCATCGATACTCCGGAGTAGACCAGCGCATGCGCTTCTCATCCCAGTGTGGGAGGCGGTCTGTCCCACAGCCGTCAGTACGTCGTACTTGAGATAGTATGCGGGTGCTCGTTAGGTTACGGGTACACTGGACAGGACTCGTCGGGAACTGACTAGTTGGTATTATGCCTATCGTCAGTTATCAGTTCCCAGGTGACATGAGTACAGCTTAGTCCGCTGACTTGACACTGTCACTTCGCCTCGAGTGGTTCCAACTTTACTTTGATCACTACCCTACCACGGCTCAAAGGAGTCGTGCAAACAGGTAGTGGTTGGGTGCAGTCCCGAAGCACTTGGAGGCAGTGACGGTTAGACAGGATTCGACTATCCTGGTATTGGTGGTTGACATCGCGCTGTGTCTAGGAGAGCCATTACACGAGTAGTCCCTGGCCAGGGCAAACGAGATATACTGGTAGGCTTCCAGTGTTATCTCAGGGTGTTTTGGGCTTCGCTCCGGCACGACTTGTACCGCTATTGGGGGACTGACGTTTACCGCCCCCTAGGCCCGCCATGCGATGTATCAGACGAACAGACCGGACTGTACGGAGAATGTCACACTCAGGCTCAGTAGGAGTTCAGATGGGTTTCGCCTCGTCGGTCTTCTTGTCGGCATTACCGGGGGACCGTTACGCACAGCTAGTGCCGCTTGCGGTCTGTGGTTAAACCCACTGCCAGCGTAGTGTCGAGTCTTTAGAGTCCCACACAGAAAGCTTTTCGCCTTTAGGCAAAAGAGTATAGGTCGCATGGTATTGCGACAGGTCGCATGGTTTTGCGACAGGGTTCGGTCACATCCGTGCACTTGTGCACGTACAGTGTCTGGACAGTTTGCACTAGCGGGCTTTGGTTTAAACCAGATCCTAGTGTACGTATTGGGATTGGATTTATCCAGTATGCATTCGTGTTCCTCGGAACGCGGATGCGGGTGTGTATGCACAGTTGATAGGGAGACAGAGGCAGCGGATTCTCATTAGGGTTGTTGACAGTTGACCGTTGACTATTTGACTTTTTGCTCAACCCTAATGAGAATATGATATGTGATTAACTATTATATTAATTAAGTATTATGGTGACATGGTTGTTGACTTGTTGACTTTGTTGACTTGTTGACTTTTGTTGACTTGTTGACTTTTGTTGACTTGTTGACTTTTGTTGACTTGTTGACTTTGTTGACCGGTTGACTAGGCTTGACTAGTTGACCATCATGATAACCATAGCCATCATTTCATGGCAAAGACTTTTGTTTGCTTGCTCATTTGTGTAAAATGAGTGCATGAAATGATATGGTTATGGTTGCTTCAACCATCACATAAGACTTTTTTTGATATGATGAGTTATCATGACTTTGAATTATGAGAGGGTGAGAGACAAAAGACTTGCTCATTCTTTCTTGCTCATTCTCTCTCTTGTTCTTGAGCTCTCTTGTTTTGCTCTCACCCTCTTGCTCTTTTTCCTTCTCTTTAATCTATGGTTCTCTTGTCTCATGAGTTGAGAATCAAGAACCATAGATAAAATCCCACACAAACTCTTCTCTACTCATTCTAGTTCACAAGGTTTAGCAAACCGAGTGAACTAGTTTCTTCAAAGAACGAAGAAGGAGCCAAAGGTTGGAGCTTTCAGGTGGATCTATCTTCGGCGTACGGAGACGACGGGAAGAAGCCAATCCGGACCACCATCGGAGTTTGAAGACGAAGGAGTTCAAGACAAGCAAGGTATAACCCCCTAACCGAGTAGCTAGAAACTCGTAGTTAGGTTGCTAGATAGATGTTTAACCAAGATCCGGGTTTTAGGTCCATGTTACCACCTCCGTAAAAATCGTTTTTTACCAAATTCCGCATTCCCGAAAGTACCGGGAGAGGTAGCATGGACATACAGAATATAGTGTAGTGCTATGTCTCATTTTGGGGTTTATGGAGGTTGCCATAGTGGTGGAGGAATGAGATGTAGTTTGGAGATGGAACTTGTGGGAATTTTGCAAAGCCAAATGAACAAAAACCCACCCAAATATTTTTGGACAGCCCCCTAAGAATTGTTGGCCGGCCAAGGTAATAGAGAGAGAGAGAAAAGGGAGTGAGTGAGTGGAACCAATAATGCAAGAGGGAATGATGCATGATTATGAGAAGAAATCATCACCAATCAAAAACAACACTCCACCAACCTCATCATCACCCATCACCATCACAAAAGTCATGCTATGATGAATTCAACAAAGTGTCAATGGGTCAAGGTCAAACAAGAGCTATCATAAAGCATCAATATGCAAAAACCACCTCCCACAAAGCTTATTTGCACAATTGTAAATAAGCGCTCCTCCACCAAACTTCGGCCAATGAAAGATACAAAGAAATATGGCCGAAACGGAAAGCAAACTGGCAACACCAAAATCTAATCCCGTAATAAATTACAGGAAAACCGCGCTACTGTGTATACACACCCGCATTTGTATTCCGACCGAAATACAAATACAATGAGACAAAATCTACACTGTACAATACTAGGATCCGGCTTAAACCAATGCCTGCTAGTATTAACCGCCCGATCCTGATCCGTGCAATGCCACCCGTATCTGATCGAACCCTGCCATATCTCCATACGGCCTCTACAGCGTTTCGCCCGAAACTTAAGTAACTGTGTGTGTGGTGGACTCTAAAGACTCGTCAATACTATGGCTGTGGATTTAACCACTAGCACGTCAGAGGTATTAGCCATACGTGATAGGCCACCAGCTATTGACCAAAAGGGATGTCGATGAGTGAACTCATCCTGACACCCTACTGAGCCTGTCAGTGACAATATCCGTACAGTCCGGTCCGTTCGTCTATGAGCATCGCATGGCGGGCCTAGGGGGTTGGTAAAAGTCAGACCCCCAAAAGCGGTACAAGTCGTGTCGGAGTGTAGCCCAGAACACCCTGAGATACTACTGGAATACCTACCAGTAAATCTCCTGCCTCGGCCGAGGGCTTCGTGTAATGGCTCTCCTAGACACAGCGCGACCTCACCCCCAATACCGGGAGAGATGAAACCTTGAAGATCCGCTCACTGCCTTCATGTGGCTCGGGACTGTACCCAACTAAAACCTGTTTGCACGTCTACTTTGAGCGTGGTAGGTAGTAATCAAAGTACAGTGGGAACTCACACGAGACAAATGACGATCCTCAGGTCGATGAACTAACCTGTACACATGTCACCAGGGAACTTCTATCTGACGTCTGGTATAATCCCAACTAGCAGGTTCCCGGCGAGTCCTGTCCGGTGTACTCATAACCCAATGAGCACCTGTATACATCTTAGGTGAACCAACTGACACCGGTAGCTTGTGAGACCGGCCACCACCTCTAGTCGGGGTCTCGACTGTATACACTAGTCTACTCTGGAGTATCGATGCCCTGTCTCGAAACTCCCACGACTAGGGACCTTTTAAGGATGTGCTTATAGACTACCAGCTCCCACGTATATGATCGCCCTCATACTGCTGGCAATCAAGCATGAATCCTAGGGGCTCTATCAACGTGTAATAGCGACCTGTCTGGTCACCTAAAGCAGTACACGATGATAGAGATAAACCAGATAGCATACTATCATCTCAAGTAAGACTGTCCTACCGGCATAGGTCCTCCCTCAATCATTGCAATCACGTGCCTGTGATCCAATAATTGACACTGAGGGCACTATATCCAACAATCTCCCACTTGCACTCAAGGCTAATTATTGCGATGTAGCATACTCACAGCCCGTGTGATACCGAACACCCAACTCCTCTACTAGTCATTCTTACAAAGCTCGTTTGCGAAACTATTGCGTTCGAAGAATATCCTCAGTGAGTGGATCCGCCTTGATGTTTCTTTCTATGTCTCTCTATATCTCAAGTTCGTGGAGAGAGCCATCTCTCGAAATGAGCAATACCTGTCTTAGAATGTGTCTGGATGTCTGATGGGACCTAGCTCATAAATGAACTCCAAATCCAAAATTCTTAGACTGTATCGTCAACTGAACTTAATAAGTATCCTGCGCCATGCGTCCCTCAGTAGTGCCTTGGACCACCTGTCCAAAATAATGCCCCTCGTCAGAAGGAAAACTATAACTCTGACAACCTCCTTGTCGTCCAGGTCACCTTGGAAGCCTGGAATGATAACTGTCTCCCGAATGAGGCTGTCATTATCATATCCCTAGAACAACCACTTATGTTCTAAAACTGCTTCCGACCGTTTCTCCAGGATTGGATCAATGTCAACTTACTGCATCTAGTCCAAAAACAACATCTGGTGTGGTACTTGACATCTCATGATTGACTCAATTGCCTAAGCAAGTGATCTGCCAATCTTGCACATCTCTCTCCCCTTTAGTCTGAAGACACCTTTAGAGAGGATGACTCCATCACCTGCAGGTACACTACCGTGCATGGAGTCGTCCATTCTAAATACTCATAGAATGCTGTCAAGTACCCTGATTGGGAAACCACCTAAATCTTGATCTAAAAATATAGATCCAGTAGCCAGAATGTCCGATATAATATCCAAGTCCCATGTGGAGAAACCACTGTGTGACGACCAAAGTATAACCGATCGTAGTATAGGAATGTCACTTCCTATTCTGTGTATGTCATCCAAATACCAGGACATCACACCTTACTACCTTCTTAACAGATCCATCCCCTATTCTGATGAAGTCAAACCTATGACTGTCATGTCGGAAATAGATGATCTATCTCTGCTACATCTGCTTTAGTCTATAAATAGACATAAGCCACTTGTCCACCAATGCTTCCGCTGCACCCACTGACCACGACAACCCTCTGGTAGAGTCATATAGGCACACACTTCTAAAGCTATTTTAGAACGACGCTATACTCATCCTCCTGCCGGGTCTCACAGTCTGGAACAACAGCAATGGCAAGTCTGGGTAAACAAGAACCTCCCTGCCACCGTCCTTGAGCATACCGAAGTACCTCTCGGGTGCCTGAGGTTACCCACCATATCTGCGGAGTGGCCAATGGAATATCAGACCAGATTGAATCTTTAGGTTCCTATCAAATCTTTAGTAATCGTTTGTGGTTCTGGAATCACTTCCAGTTCTACCATACTCCAACTACTGTTTTCTGAAAAAAAATCCATTTTTATTAAAACTGTGGCGAGTCAAGAACAATATCACTATTGATCTTTCTTATGGTAGAAAATCAACCCTCGTCATAGCCTGGGTCAACCCACAAACAGCCATTACAGAAACGCGCCTTGAGTTATCTAGAGTCTGGTTTTAAGCATAAGCCGGACAACTCCCCGTACCTTAACATCGTTAAGATACGAACTGTTCTATATCCAATATAGAAACAGAGGCACTGATTTAATTGAACCAGATTCAAATCATGCAGCTGTCTCCAGTGCATGTCAACTAAATGGAGAGAGGCCGACCAGCGTTACTCAACTTAGGAGTGCTTCCAATTATGAGTAACCTGAAAGAGAAGCAAGTTCTCTTAATCATCACTATAAACTGAATACCATACTCAAGTATCTACATCTTCGATCACCTTGAAGAATCCCGATACTTGCAACACCTGGTTCTCTACTTTATTCATATACCTAAAACTTCTCAAAACTTAGACCTTGTGTTTCTACGAAACACCTGTCTAGAACTAGAGAAGTCATAAGTAAACCGAATATAGTACGAGAACCAACCCCTTTGTCCTCATGGACGCTGGACAACATACAATACTCTGTATAAGTCCCTTGAGTTTAATAACTCAATCCCAATGTGTCGTAGGTTGAAAGCTGTACTTACGGTTAAGAAGAATTACACCGCTGTTTAATGCTCCTTACCTAACCATCCACTGATATAGGTAAATGCCATAGACATAATTTCAAAAAGGTATATCTCACTCTATGAAAATAGACGTACAGATATATCGATTTGAAAATGGTGCATAACAGCGGATATTCAAAACCAAATATTTGCCGACCGGCAAACAACCCAGGCGATTTCCTCAAACATCACCATTTACAACGAATTCCGATATAATGAGGACGATCACCTAATTCCTAATAACTTACTCCCACTCATCATCTGTAAAACCATACAGATGTGAGAATCATACCTGGGAAATTCATACCCTGGAGCAAGTGTCTAATTGGGAAATCAGTTTTCTTTTAACAGTACATAGTGAAACTGAAACATTGAAATGTTTCGTAGTTGTATCCGGGTATTCCTAGTAATGCCTCTTCCATTATCCAGATTCACAACTGTAACCGTATATTTCTTTGCCACCTCTCCAAATCCCTTCATATGTCTTTAGTCATTACCTTCTGTACACCCTTTTAGGCCAAATGGTTTTCTTCCTTCCCTACCGTTCGGCACCAGCCTATGGTTTGGAAGAAGACTATCCAATAAGCATAATGGGTGTACTGTCCCAATCCTACGAACACTCGCAATGCGAGAGAAGGTGAAGATAAAAGACAACCGAATAAACCTTATTCCTATTTCTCCTGAACCAGAATCCATCCCCGAACTGGAACAAGTTCCTTTCGAGTTCGTATATAACCATACGATGGAGTATCCAATAAACTGTGGATCTTCGAAGTGATACGGAGTGTCCTGTAGAAATACAAAGGTGAAGTGGGAGTGGTAATGAAATACTTGGTTTGGTCGTGAATATCAGTCGCAATTTACTTTGCCCTCTTACTAATCCCTTTCTTTGTCTTTACATAATACCTTCTGTACACCATCGTTATGCTAATTGGTTTTCTTCATTCCCTACCGGTCGGCACCTGCCTATGGTTTGGAAGAAGACTATCCAATAAGCATAATAGGTGTACTATCTCCTAAACCAAGGAGTACTCACAACTTGAGAGAAGATAAAAGGAAAAGACAACTGAATAATCCTATCCGTTTTCTCCAGAACCGGAAACCATCCTCGAATAAATTCCTTCGAGTTCGTATATTACCATACGATGGTTTTGTCCAATGAAAGTGGACGTTCGTAGTAATATGGGGTGTCCTGGAGAAAAGGGTAAAAGTAGGAGTGGCAATGAGGTTTGCAACCCTGACAATCCAAAAGCCAGTGTTTAAGAAGGTTCGGTCAACTTGGTCACTGAGTCATAGTCTAAGGTCGAGTCAATGGTCGCTGCCAAAGAGAGAGAGAAAAGAAACACTCAGCGTGCACTCTAACCTAGATCAGAATGGTTACCAATTTATCTAATCAGGAAACCTCCCACTGTAACCTCAAATTCTTCTCCAAACCTGAAAGAAGAATTAGTCGGGATCACCCGAGGAGTAAACCAACTCATCAGTGGGAATCAGGATCCAACTATCATCGCATGATAACGTGACAGAATCCGCTCACGTCATCACACTCCAGAAGGTATGCACATATCTGGCAAGTTTCAGTTTCTTTTGAAACTCCCGATGTGATTTTTGCCCCATGCTCTTATGACCTTGACTATGGCCAACAAATCATAAGTCACATGTCAAGTTCTACCCGTCATTGTCCAGGTTGATTTAAACCCACCCGTACAAGCCCTTGACTAGGGCCAACAAGGCTATACGACTGTCCCAAACCAACGCATCTATCTATGCTACATATGAACACCCAATAGCTACCAAACACTGTGCCTTGACAATGGCCAACAAACACAGCTTGAATACTATTGACTATCCATATGAAACGACGGAGGGCTACGAATGGTTTCTGGCGAAAACCTTTAACGTAATGAACTTGATATCGTTGAAGGAACGGATAGCTTTATAAAAATATAGTGGCGAAAACCAATGCTAAAGACGTCACTCCCGGTGAAGGGATCTCGGCTTTTTCCCCGTAGAATGAGGTGCAGGATATTCCAACCGAATACCAAGATGCAAAGCAAAAGTAATCGGCTATAGTGAAGTTATTTCCCTGACGCAAACATCTGTCCAAGGGGTCACTCCCGGTGAAGGGATCTCGGCCCTTGCCTCGTCGACTGAGGAGCAGGATATTCCAACTGAATACCACGATGCAAAACAAAAGTGAACGTCCTTGCAATAACAGCTTTTTGAAAAAGTTCCAACAACATCATATTAGGTTTGTTTTTAACTTGCATTGATCCGAATCAATGCAGTCCCATCAATTGATCACACCACAAAGAACGAAAATATACTGATATACGTATATGCCATCCGCATTCGCCACTGGGTCCCGTCATTACCCGTTAGGTTAGCTAACTAACGACAGAGCAGGGACTGGACTAGCGTGGATGCAAAACATATACAACATCTACTAGTATATATATCAATGTATAATATTTCGCTCAAGGCGTGATAAAATGCAACATCACAGAAATGTACAGCATCATAGAACAATACAGATATCTGGGATCCCCAGGTTTCACAGAGCCGCTGAAACCCGACGTTCCCCTGGTCGTGTGGATAGCCTGTGCAATGAAAATCTTAGACCCCTACGGGCGCGGCAAGTCACCCGCCAAAACCTGAAGCGAGGCAGCCCCCTTCAGCAACGTGAATGGACCGCCCAGCACTTCATTGAATCCGGTAACTTGGGCACCCCTCCTGGGTCAACCTGTACCCCCTACGAGTGCGGCGAATAGCCCGCCAATTCTAGCGTGAAGCCCCCTCCATCTCAATGCCATGAGATGCGGGCCCGTTGCCCTCTAGAACACGGCTATCCGTGCACCCCACCTTGGGGTAATCCTAGTACAGAAAGTAAAATATACATACAACGGGTACATCGACCGCAACCTGGTCGTGCCCCAAAATAATAATACAAATAGGCAGTGACGGCAGTCCACATGTCGGACGCTCGCCCCGCAATATCAAATGTACATAATACAACAAAACTGTACTAACATTGCATCCAGGCTATACCCCACGACCAATCCGCAACATCACAGCAATACACAGAACATCAACGTGAATGTCACGTTCGCAAATCCGTTTAACCGGGCTATAGCAGCCAGACAGGATTTACCGATCAAGTGACATTCACGGTCGCAGATATAATGTAAATACTGTGAACTAATGTGTTTAAAATATCCAATCGATCAAATTTTACCAAGTGGGCCCCAAGCTTTACTGTAGCACTTAAAGAAATTCTGGGCCCAAACAAAGTATACCAAAACCCATATTTTCAACCCAGAAGGCCTCTGTAAAAAATTGTTGCAACGATTCCCTCTTATTGTCGCGGAAACGCGGCCCAAGCAGGGGTTTGGCCGCGGTTCCGCGGTCTTTCTAGGGAATCAGTGCATCGAATTTTTACAGTATTCTTCAAATTCCATGTACATACTTCTGCAACACACTGAAAAATTTTTGGAGCCCAAAAAATTTTAACAGAGAACTGATGCATGAGAAAAAACGCAGGTTTGGAATTTTGTTCGATCGAAGATGTAAACACATTAGACAAAGCTAGACTAGGTTAATGGCGAGGCTCTGATACCTCTGTAAGTGCACGGCGGCGCCCCGGCCTCCATCCCGAGGTCAAAATGCGGAAGCGGTGATTTACTTTTACTTTTCTGAACCGGCACCACCGCGCACTAAATACCCGGATCGGGCCATTAACCTAACTACTAGCAAACTACAAGATGGGAAGAGAGATATACCGAGCGATCAGTGTCCTCCGGTCTTCTCGTCGTCGTCCCGATCTCCCGCGGAATGTCCGGTCTCCACCACGTCGCCGGAAGGGCACCACATCGCCGGGTTCTTTTACGGGCTCCCGCCTCTGGGCCGAGGCAACTTGGGCTCGAAGTTGGCGAGTCGACGTGCCCAAGATTTGCTGTAGAATATAGTGTAGTGCTATGTCTCATTTTATGGTTTATGGAGGTTGCCATAGTGGTGGAGGAATGAGATGTAGTTTGGAGATGGAACATGTGGGAATTTTGCAAAGCCAAATGAACAAAAACCAACCCAAATATTTTTGGACAACCCCCTAAGAATTGTTCGCCGGCCAAGGCAAAAGAGAGAGAGAGAAAAGGGAGTGAGTGAGTGGAACCAATAATGTAAGTGGGAATGATGCATGATTATGAGAAGAAATCATCACCAATCAAAAACAACACTCCACCAACCTCATCATCACCCATCACCATCACAAAAGTCATGCCATGATGAACTCAAGAAAGAGTCAATGGGTCAAGGTCAAACAAGAGCTATCATGAAGCATCAATATGCAAAAACCACCTCCCACAAAGCTTATTTGCACAATTGCAAATAAGCCCTCCTCCACCAAACTTCGGCCAATGAAAGATACAAAGAAATATGGCCGAAACGGAAAGAAAACTGTCAACTCCAAAAACTAATCCCGTAATAAATTACAGGAAAACCCCGCTACTATGTATACACACCCGCATTTGTATTCCGACCGAAATACAAATGCAATGAGACAAAATATACACTGTACAATACTAGGATCCGGCTTAAACCAAAGCCTGCTAGTATTAACCGCCCGATCCTGATCCGTGCAATGTCACGCGTATCTGATCGAACCCTGCCATATCTCCATACGGCCTCAACAGCGTTTCGCCCGAAACTTGAGTAACTGTGTGTGTGGTGGACTCTAAAGACTCGTCAATACTATGGCTGTGGATTTAACCACTAGCACGTCAGAGGTATTAGCCATACGTGACGGGCTACCAGCTATTGACCAAAAGGGATGTCGATGAGCGAACTCATCCTGACACCGTACTGAGCCTGTCAGTGACAATATCCGTACAGTCCGGTCCGTTTGTCTATGAGCATCGCATGGCGGGCCTAGGGGGTTGGTAAAAGTCAGACCCCCAAAAGCGGTACAAGTCATGTCGGAGTGTAGCCCAGAACACCCTGAGATACTACTGGAATACCTACCAGTAAATCTCCTGCCTCGGCCGAGGGCTTTGTGTAATGGCTCTCCTAGACACAGCGCGACCTCACCCCTAATACCGGGAGAGTTGAAACCTTGAAGATCAGCTCACTGCCTCCATGTGGCTCGGGACTGTACCTAACTAAAACCTGTTTGCACGTCTCCTTTGAGCGTGGTAGGGTAGTAATCAAAGTACAGTGGGAACTCACACGAGACAAATGACGATCCTCAGGTCGATGAACTAACCTGTACACATGTCACCACGGAACTGCTATCTGACGTCTGGTATAATCCCAATTAGCAGGTTCCCGGCGAGTCCTGTCTGGTGTACTCATAACCCAATGAGCACCTGTATACATCTTAGGTGAACCAACTGACACCAGTGGCTTGTGAGACCGGCTACCGCCCCTCGTCGGGGTCTCGACTGTATACACTAGTCTACTCTGGAGTATCGATACCCTGTCTCGAAACTCCCACGACTAGGGACCTTTTAAGGATGTGCTTATAGACTACCAGCTCCCACGTGTATGATCGCCCTCATACTGCTGGCAATCAAGCATGAATCCTCGGGGCTCTATCAACGTGTAATAGCGTCCTGTCTGGTCACCTAAAGCAGTACACGATGATAGAGATAAACCAGATAGCATACTATCATCTCGAGTAAGACTGTCCTACCGGCATAGGTCCTCCCTCAATCATTGCAATCACGTGCCTGTGATCCAATAATTGACTCTGAGGGCACTATATCCAACACTCTGGACTCACTCTCTCCAAAGAGAAGTCTCCTAAGACTGATTTGGAAAGAGCTCGCATGCAAGGGATACCTTATGCTTCGGCAGTAAGCTCTATCATGTACGCGATGCTATGTAGCAGACCCGATGTAGCATACTCACTACGCGTAGTGAGTAAGTATCAAGAGGATCCAGGAGAGAGTCACTAGACAGCTGTTAAGAACATTATCCAGTACTTGAGAAGGACTAAAGAGATGTTCTTAGTGTATGGTAACAGATAACTCCAGGTGGAGTCCTTTACCGATTCGAGCTTCCAGAGTGATAAGGATGACATCTAAGTCGCACTCGGGATTTATCTTTACCCTCAATGGAGGTGCAGTTTGTTCGAAGAGTTCCAAACAGGAAACCATGGCAGACTCGACGATGGAGGCTGAATACATCGCTACCAACGATGCTGCCAAAGAGGCCGTCTGGATGAAGAAGTTCATAACTGAACTTGGTGTGGTTCCGTCCATTGAGCATCTAATACCTTTGTATTGTGATAACAATGGAGCTGTGTCTTTGGCCAAGGAATCCAGGTCCTATCAGAGATCCAGGCATATTCTGAGGCGGTATCACCAGATCTGGGAGATAGTTGATCACGGAGAGATCCAGGTCAAGAGAGTTGACACGAAAGAAAACACTGCGAATCAACTCATGAAGGCCATACCCCAGATACAATTTGAGAGACTCTTCGGGATGTTGGGTATGCGATACTACAACAGCTGGCCTTAATGCAAGTGGGAGATTGTTAGTTATGTATATGCCCTAGAAGCCATTATTGTACATATGTTGCATATTATAGTGGATGCTTGGATATATAGAGAGAGGATTTTCTTGCTCGATATGATAGTATGCTATCTGGTTACTCTTTGCCTTAACATGTTGACTTGTATTGTATTACTGTCTTGCTCTCACATGTTGATAAAGCCCTTAGGATATGTACTTGACTACTAGGACTATGATGGAGATCATACTAGTGGGGCCAGGGTAGTCCAAAAGTACATCCTATAATTGTTCTTAGATGAGGGAGTATCGAGACAGGGCATCGATACTCCAGAGTAGACCAGCGTATACGCTTCTTGACCCATATAATGGGCAATAGATGATCCTGCATCCATTGGTGTTTGACATCAAAGATGGTATACGGGAGCTAAGTGGAGACTGGGTACACTGAACGGACTCGCCGAGAACTCCTAGATGGTATTATACCTATCGTCGGATAGCAGTTCTCTGGTGACACTGGTACAGGTTAGTCTGTAGACCCGAGATCGGCATAGTTTCTTTTGTGATTCCCACTGTGCTTTGATTTCCATCTTACCACGTTGATGAGAACGTGCAAAATTGTGTATTTTGGGTACAGTCCCGAATCACATGGAGGCAATGAGCGATAGGAGGGGTTTCGACTCTCTCGGTATTGGGGGTTGATGCTGCGCTGTGTTCGATTGGCTATAACTGGAAGTCCCTGGCCTGGGCTGATATGGAGATCTATCGGTAAGTGTTATCAGTAGTTTCTCGACCCGTTATGAGCCTCACATCGGCATGACTTATCGGTTACTGGGGACTGATGTTTACTGTAACATTTCAAAATAATAAAATAGTATTTTTTTTAATATTTATAAATTAATATTATTTTAATGAATATTTTAATATTTCGGTATAATTAAATACAAATAAATAGGAAAAAAATTCTGAAAAATTATGGAAAATTCTAAAATAGGGTATTTTAGGGAATTATGCCATTTTTAAGTTTTTATGATTAGTTATATGCTAATTTAATGCTAATCGCGATTAAAAATCGCTAATCGGCTTTTAAGCAATTTTGTGCAAAACATGCACATATCTTTTTCTACACTTGTGTTACATTTTCTTGCCATGGTTTTATTTTGTGATCACTATTTGAGTAAGAAGGAATTAGAGAAAAAGAAATGGAAAAGGGATTATTATATGAGGTATGGTGTGAGAGAGAGAAGTATGGGCTTCTTTGACCAAAAGACTTAGTCATTTCCTCTTCAACCTTCACTCATTTCTCTCCCTCTCCCGCTTGTTGCTGCTGCTGCTCCTGCACCTCACCTCACCTCCCCTCTTCAAGTCTCAAATCACCTCAAAAACAATTCCAAAACCCAATCTCTATTTCATTAAAAAGATGCACAAGCCCAAGATCTACACACTGGACCAAGAAAGCAAGGATTTTGGCAACTTAAGGCAACTCAAGAAAATTCTTGAGTTGCCAAATGAGGTACCCTCGCAAGGATTCCGAGGCGAAGGAACGCGGCGTCATCGATTTCGGCGAGCGAAAACCAGGTGAGTAGATTATATCTACGGGGGAAGTCGGGTGGATGGCGTATAGCACCCCCGCTGTCTGTTCTGATGTATACGGATACATATACACTCGTATATTTATTATGTGTTGTCTAAGATTGTTGATGGAAATAATGGATTAGTGATGATAAGAATGTATTGGTGTAGTATAGTGCGAAATCCTAGAGTAGTGGTTGCACACACACATACACGTACACATATACTTGCATACATTCTTTCTTTTATCTGTGCGCGTTTGGAGGTGTGTATGTCTACACAAGGGTATGGGACTATGTGTTCATATACGGTATTTGAGGATAGTACTTTGGATGTGAGTTGAGTCGATGAGATTCGATTTGAGGCCGTGAGATCGGCGATATGGCAGGTTTCGTATTCGAGATACGACGCGATGGTTTAGCGGGCCTTTGGGCATGTGTTTTACCCCGCAATCATACTTGTGTAGATGGTATCGATTGTACTAGACTTAGATCTGTACCCCAGATTATATGATATGATGATAGTGATACCTGATATGTGATGAGATAATGTGATATTGACCGTACCTCGCTATTGGGATGCCGTACGAAGATTTACCGTACGAGCCTATATTGATGATAGTTCCGCGCTCATGACTCGAGGATATTATATCGTTGTGATACTATTGAGGCGGGATCACCGACTATTATATTTATATGTATATATATCGACTCAGATTTAGGTGGTTTCCATACCCCTCCGGTTTGGCTTGATAGTTGGGTCCGTAGTTCGCATAGTAGGCGTTAGACTAGACCCGAGTCATACCTATTTCGAAACTAACGAATCAGGGACATTTTAAGGATAGGAAAAAGGGATTCTACGGATATTTTCAAATGACGCATCTTCTCTTAAAACACCGTAGCCCTTATTTTATCAAAAACCCTGATTCGTCTTATTTCAAAAGGCAAGGCCGCATGATATATTTATTGAGGTAGATTCTTTACTGTTGCGTTGATTATTCGATTCCGCATATTCTTGCTATTTGCATTGCATTGCTTGTGTTTATTGATATATTATTATCATGCTGCTAGGACACCAGCACCATTATCGATGATGCATATGTTCCACGTACACTGCTCGCCGGCTCACACACTTCATCATCGATAATTGCCATGTCACTACACTTAGTACTGTTGCATCAAGACATGACCTTATATGCGCATACTATTATTCCATGCTGCAGGATAAATTGTTACTTGCATTTCATTTATATGTCACATGCAACATGCTTTCTGATTTGTGCATTGAGATATGTTGTTTCTATGATATTTCTGGTTTTGAGAGAGGGCTGGCCCGGACTGACGGATGCCCGATATATTGAGAGAGGGCTGACCCGGACTGACGGATGCCCGATATATTGAGAGAGGGCTGACCCGGACTGACGGATGCCCGATATATTGAGAGAGGCTGACCCGGACTGACGGATGCCCGATATATTGAGAGAGGGCTGACCCGGACTGACGGATGCCCGATATATTGAGAGAGGGCTGACCCGGACTGACGGATGCCCGATATATGAGAGAGTGGGTTGACCCGGACTGACGGATGCCCGATATATGAGGATTTACGTGTCGATGCTAGGCACAGGTTTTCATGATGTTTTCCAGTGTCGATGCTAGGCACTCAGGTTCCATGCTTTTGGTTATATCCTCATATTTTCCATGCATATGCTTTATGACATTTACATGCATAATGCTTATTGTCATTGGGTGACGAGTGGATGGGATCCACGTACATGCAGATTTGATTATATTGATCATACCTCATATTTATGATATGCTATTACCTGAGGCACTGGCACGAGCACTTGGCACTACACTCATGTATAGAGATTGCATTGCCACTTTAGAATGCTTCAGACTTATTCATATTGAGGTTTATATATATCTTATTGTATTGACCTAGGATGGGTCATATATTTGATCTCTGCTTGTAGATATTTTCTATTCACGAGTTGGCAACTCACCCCCGTTGTGCCACAGTTCTTGCAGGTTTTGCCGTGCAGGTTTCCTAGCGGCTTTTCTGGCACACTGCTTTCATACGGGTGACTTGCTTGGGTAGGTGGGTTCTTTTGTATCAGAACCGCCATTGTACTTGTACTATTTATTGTATCTAGAAATTCCATCAACCAAAACTTGTATATTGTTTCAGACTTAGAAAACAGTGTTGTATTATTTCGACCTTAGAGTCGCGCTTGTAGTATTACGGTTTTCAGGCTGTTGAGTTTCTTTTAAGTTTTGATCCTCGCCCTTCGGCGTTGTATATTCTATTTCTTGCGTGGTTGTGACCGTCGATTGACGAAGAGCTAGCTCCCGCTTGGGGATGCCTTTTATCACTGCATTTATATATTATTCTTGTTGTACCCCATTCGGGGCCAGTTTTTGCAAAGGAAACTCTGCCGAATTTTTCAGAAAAGACTACACATTTTAAAAATGCATATTCGGCTTAGTTATCTAAAAAGCTTGACTTCAAAACATGTTTCTTTACTCCTTAAAATGGTTTTAGATTTCTGGGCTTTTGGCTTACTTGGGTCAGATGGAGTCCTATAGACTTCATATGGTTCAAGGGCCAGTCACGTGCTCTTTCGGGTCGTGACAAAGTTGGTATCAGAGGGCTAGGTTGACCTTGGTTCGAGTCTGAGTTTGACTATATGGAGCCTAGGGCGTTTATATATATACGAAACTTAGGCTTGACCTTATGGAACTTAGACTTAGTCGAGGGGGTATTATACCCGAACTTTCGTCGCATAGGATGACCCTTGGTTGATGGAGTAGGTAGCTTAAGTAGAGGGACGTACCGTACGTATGTTCCGCGGCATACTTACGACACGCCACTCCGCTTAAGAAACCTTAAGATGTACATTTCCTTGCACAGTATTATATTCCTTCCTATGATCTATCCTTATCGAGACTGGTTATGGTTTTGCTGTCACGATTGCACGGGCAGAGTGAGCTATGGCTTGAGTTGCATCAGCATGAGCTCATCAGGGACGAGGACTGACCAGGGCGTGATTCCAAAGACATACGATTGCATATAGAGGCTTCGTTTTATTGTGTTTTCGCGCCATGAGCATTTGACAGATCGCTTTTACGAGATTTCTCGGACGTGCCGATCGGTATCAGAGGATTGAGTCACTGATAGAGGCCAGCCAGGATGTGATGACCAATGAGATATCGCTTGTTCATGATGATTGTGACCTCTTGTGGAGGCGAGTGCTTGGTTTTACACCGGATGATCGGGCCATTGTTAGCACTGCCAGTTGAGAGAGGACTGTTGAGGTACAGCATACCTCAGAGATTATGGTGTCGCCTATCATGCAGACAGATGGACCAGCTGTTGCTGAGATTGATAGGATGTCGCTTCCGGAGCTTACGAGCTGAGATCGCTGGAGCTTCCAGGCAGATATGAGACAATTGGTAGCTAGTCTACCCCGATTTGAGAGACGAAGGTGATTCGTCCAATTTATGCGTCGGAGCAGGCTCCGTTGAGTTGAAGGTTTCCAGTATGGAGAGTCTTACTCAGATCTAGAGCCGTCCGATTCAGAGATGGCCGCCAATGTATCGCCTTTCCTTGAGGATTGAGGCGTTGTTCAGCGTATGGATGAATGAGCCAGTTGTTGCAGCAAATGACGAGATATCGCCCAGATGATTGGAGCTACTGCAGCATGGGTATATACTTAGAGATATGATGGTGAGTCGCTAGTCACCGAGGATGAATGACTAGGACATGCGGTTCATTAGCTTACCCGATGCGAGGTCATCAGATAGATTGATTTCAGCTAGAGGCGACTTCACGCAAATTCGTTGAGAATCGATTGAGACGATCGAATGTCAGGAATCCATTTTCCAAGTTTAAAGTATTCGGAAAGACATGCAAGCGATTCCATGGACCCTTTAGAAGAATGAAACCCTAACTCGACATAATGACCGTGTGAAAGCCTTTGAACCTTAGGGTTTACGGCGGTTCCACGGCGCCATTAGTGATGCTTGGGTTTGCCCTTCGACGGTTGGACCACCGATACTGTGGTATGTACTCGATACTGTTAAACTGTACCCAAGATGTTGAGCTCTTGGGGGATTATGAGGTTCTGACGAGTTGATCGGATGGTTCGACATTATTCGGATATCATGGGATGGGATACATGACTTGGGAGACCCCAGATACGAGCATAGCCGTTGGAGCGTAGTCCATGCAGCCACGAGTAGATGAGTCCGAATTAGTCGACGTTGGGGAAAGTGGAGTAAATAGTTCGCACGAGATTTCGACGAGATGACGTACTACTCCGCTGGCATCAGAGATTGCTATATGCACGTTGATGACGTGTTCGACTAGATACCTTCGATGGAGTGATAAAGATACCGAGTTCGTGATTTCGAGTCCGTGTGAAAGACTTCGGATGGACCGTAGCCGAGGACATTACAGTGCGCAGTTAGAGACGCGACGTCGAGATGGACGACGATACAGACGAGTGGGATAAGAGGTTCGTACGAGACGCTGACGAGATGTCATTACTTCCCGTCGAGACTAGAGACCTGATATGCTTACAGAGGCGTTGGGATGCGACCAATTTCCGACAAAATGCTGTGTTGAGGACGCAGATATCCATCGAGCGAAAAAAGAGATATGCAAAAGTACCAGCCTCCGTACAGACCGGCATAGGCAAGATCGGAATAGACCATGAGCAGGATTCCTTCCAGGACACTGCTGCAATGATATTTGCACCCCGGATCGGATGTGTACTGTGTATTCAGAAGACCAGAGGCCGATGCCAGTGACATGCTGCTTTACGAGCGGTCGTGGGGGTTGACCGAGAGATGACCCGAGAAGTGCCAGAACAGAAATCGTTCTCGTTAGTAAACCTGATAGGCCGATGAGCCGATGGATTGCGAGATTGGTAATCCATAGGGAAGATAAGGAAGCAGAGGCAGAGGACGCCAGCCGCGAGCAAGAGGCAAGTAGATATCTTGCGCCGCTAGCATTGGATGTACCGGCACCTTCTCGACTTCGAAGGAGGATATACCGATGACGGTATTCATGATTTATGATTTGTGATTTTTTGATTCGGTTATCACATATCTGTCATCTTGGATTTCGTATTTTTGGGCGTTCTGTTTGTATGATATTCACTATGTATTGATGTTTTCGGAGCCCCAATAATTTGGATGTTTACTGAAATGTTTTTTTATTTAGGGGTTTAAATTTAAATTCGGGGACCGAATTTCTTTAAGGGGGGTAGATTATAACATTTCAAAATAATAAAATAGTATTTTTGGGAATTTTTATAAATTAATATTACTTTAATGAATATTTTAATATTTCGGTATAATTAAATATAAATAAATGGGAAAAAAATTGTGAAAAATTATGGAAAATTCTAAAATAGGGTATTTTAGGGAATTATGCCATTTTTAAGTTTTTATTATTAGTTATATGCTAATTTAATGCTAATCGCGATTAAAAATCGCTAATCGGCTTTTAAGCAATTTTGTGCAAAACATGCACATATCTTTTTCTACACTTGTGTTACATTTTCTTGCCATGGTTTTATTTTGTGATCACTATTTGAGTGAGAAGGAATTAGAGAAAAAGAAAAGAAAAAGAAATGGAAAAGGGATTATTATATGAGGTATGGTGTGAGAGAGAGAGGTATGGGCTTCTTTGACCAAAAGACTTAGTCATTTCCTCTTCAACCTTCACTCATTTCTCTCCCTCTCCCTCTTGTTGCTGCTGCTGCTCCTGCACCTCACCTCACCTCCCCTCTTCAAGTCCTAAATCACCTCAAAAACAATTCCAAAACCCAATCTCCTTTTCATTAAAAAGATGCACAAGCCCAAGATCTACACATTGGACCAAGAAAGCAAGGATTTTGGCAACTTGAGGTGACTCAAGAAAATTCTTGAGTTTCCAAATGAGGTACCCTCGCAAGGATTCCGAGGCGAAGAAACGCGACGTTATCGATTTCGGCGAGCGAAGACCAGGTGAGTAGATTATATCTATGGGGGAAGTCGGGTGGATGGCGTATAGCACCCTCGCAGTCTGTGGTGCTGTATACGGATACGTATACACACGTATATTTATTATGTGTTGTCTAAGATTATTGATGGTAATAATGGATTAGTGATGATAAGAATGTATTGGTGTAGTATAGTGAGAAACCCTAGAGTAGTGGTTGCACACACACATACACGTACACATATACTTGCATACATTCTTTCTTTTATCTGTGCGCGTTTGGAGGTATGTATGTCTACACAAGGGTATGGGACTATGTGTTCATATACGGTATTTGAGGATAGTACTTGGGATGTGAGTTGAGTCGGTGAGATTCGATTTGAGGCCGTGAGATCGGCGATATGGCAGGTTTCGTATTCAAGATACGACACGATGGTTTAGCGGGCCTTTGGGCATGTGTTTCACCCCGCATTCATACTTGTATAGATGGTATCGATTGTACTAGACTTAGATCTGTACCCCAGACTATATGATATGATGATAGTGATACCTGATATGTGATGAGATAATGTGATATTGACCGTACCTCGCTATTGGGATGCCGTACGAAGTTTTTCCGTACAAGCCTATATTGATGATAGATCCGCGCTCATGACTCGAGGATATTATATCGTTGTGATATTATTGAGGCGGGATCACCGACTATTATATTTATATGTATATATATCGACTCAGATTTAGGTAGTTTCCATACCCCTCCTGTTTGGCTTGATAGTTGGGTCCGTAGTTCGCATAGTAGGCGTTAGACTAGACCCGAGTCATACCTATTTCGAAACTAACGAATCAGGGATATTTTAAGGATAGGAAAAAGGGATTCTACGGATATTTTCAAACGACGCATCTTCTCTTAAAACACCGTAGCCCTTATTTTACCAAAAACCCTGATTCATCTTATTTCAAAAGTCAAGGCCGCATGATATATTTATTGAGGTAAATTCTTTACTGTTGCGTTGATTATTCGATTCCGCATATTCATGCTATTTGCATTGCATTGATTGTGCTTATTGATATATTATTATCATGCTACTAGGACACCAGCACCATTATCGATGATGCATATGTTCCACGTACACTGCTCGCCGGCTCACACACTTCATCATCGATAATTGCCATGTCACTATACTGTAGTACTGTTGCATCAGGACATGACCTTATATGCGCATACTATTATTCCATGCTGCAGGATAAATTGTTACTTGCATTTCATTTATATGTCACAAGCATCATGCTTTCTGATTTGCGCATTGAGATATGTTGTTTCTATGATATTTCTGGTTTTGAGAGAGGGCTGACCCGGACTGACGGATGCCCGATATATTGAGAGAGGGCTGACTCGGACTGACGGATGTCCGATATATTGAGAGAGGGCTGACCCGGACTGACGGATGCCCGATATATTGGGAGAGGGCAGACCCGGACTGACGGATGCCCGATATATTGAGAGAGGGCTGACCCGGACTGACGGATGCCCGATATATTGAGAGAGGGCTGACCCGGACTGACGGATGCCCGATATATGAGAGAGTGGGTTGACCCGGACTGACGGATGCCCGATATATGAGAATTTACGTGCCGATGCTAGGCACAGGTTTTCATGATGTTTTCGAGTGTCGATGCTAGGCACTCAGGTTCCATGCTTTTGGTTATATCCTCATATTTTCCATGCATATGCTTTATAACATTTACATGCATAATGCTTATTGTCATTGGGTAACGAGTGGATGGGATCCACGTACATGCAGATTTGATTATATTGATCATACCTCATATTTATGATATGCTATTACCAGAGGCACTGGCACGAGCACTTAGCACTACACTCATGTATAGAGATTATATTGCCACTTTAGCATGCTTCAGACTTATTCATATTGAGGTTTATATATATCTGATCGTATTGACCTAGGATAGGTCATATATTTGATCTCTGCTTGTAGATATTTTCTATTCACGAGTTGGCAACTCACCCCCGTTGTGCCACAGTTCTTGCAGGTTTTGCCGTGCAGGTTTCCTAGCGGCTTTTCTGGCACACTGCTTTCATACGGGTGACTTGCTTGGGTAGGTGGGTTCTTTTGTATCAGAAGCGCCATTGTACTTGTACTATTTATTGTATCTAGAAATTCCATCAACCAAAACTTGTATATTGTTTCAGACTTAGAAAACAGTGTTGTATTATTTCGACCTTAGAGTCGCGCTTGTAGTATTATGGTTTTCAGGCTGTTGAGTTTCTTTTGAGTTTTGATCCTCGCCCTTCGGCATTGTATATTCTATTGCTTGCGTGGTTGTGACCGTCGATTGACGAAGAGCTAGCTCCCGCTTGGGGATGCCTTTTATCACTGAATTTATATATTATTCTTGTTGTACCCCGTTCGGGGCCAGCTTTTACAAAGGAAACTCTGCCAAATTTTTCAGAAAAGACTACACATTTTAAAAATGCATATTCGGCTTAGTTATCTAAAAAGCTTGACTTCAAAACATGTTTCTTTACTCCTTAAAATGGTTTTAGATTTCTGGGCTTTTGGCTTACTTGGGTCAGATGGAGTCCTATAGACTTCATAGGGTCGTGACATTTACCACCCGTAGACTGGATATGCGTTATACCAGACGAAGAGACCGGACTGTACGGTAGTGTTACTGATTGGATTCGCAGGAGAATGTATAGGCTTGCTTGTTGATCTTCTGGTCGCTCAATACCCGGGTGGCCGTTACGTTTAGCTGACCGCTTGTGGCTTGTGGGTGTTTGATATGATCATCACCTACTGCCGACATATTAACGAGTCTTTAGAGTCCTACACAGAGGTTTCCTGGCTCAGGAGAAACGGAGTAGGTGCACATATGTGATATGTGTGGGGCCGAGATTGATACGTGTATGTGATACCATATTCTATTCTCGCGACTTGTGAGATTGGTCGGTTATATGTGTTATAGCCCGATTATCGGATCAAGTGTAGATTCGATAAGTTGTTGTATTTGGTATTAGTCGGTTATATGTTGTATAGCCGGATTATTAAATCAAGTATTGATTTAATAATTTAATGTAGAATTATATATTTGATATATTAAATTACATTAACTAATATTAACTCACTTAAGAATTAATTTTTCTCACTTGATGATACATTAATATATATGTTAATTGTATTATTTTCTTTTGTTACAAAATTATATATATGTGATATGTATAATTGTAATATGCTTGGTTATAAATGGAACTAGGGTTTATGAGAATCACACCATGATATGTGTTAATGGTTAGGTTTTTAATTATTTTAGTTAATTCAAAATTGTGATGAATTAGTCATGAGCTTGGATGAGCATTGACTAAGCCAAACAATTTTGGTATTTCTAAGATATTTATTAACCTAACCTTTAATCCTAGCACATGGTTTATTCTCTACATGAGTTAGGCATGACATACTTAACCCATGGTTCCATTTCTAACCTCATGCTATTCATTTTTCATCACTTGTTCATCTTTTTCTTCCTCATGAAAGCTTGCTAGCTTTTTCTTATGTGATGAAATAAAATGAGAAAAAGAAAACTAAAGAGAGCCCACTTCCTACTTCATCATCCTTCTCTATACTAGCCATTTAGATTAGGGTGTTAGCTTCACTAATTCTACATTAGTGAAGAGAAAGCTTGAGTTTGTGTTTCCTTGAAGTAGATCATCTTGGATTTCGAAGACTACAAGCAAGCATGCATCATACACCATGTGGAGCCTCTCAAGAGTCCGGGAGCTCGATGATCGCAGCGAAGGGACCACAACTTGGAGCTATAGAAGTGAAGGAGAGGACTACAAATTTTGTAATCCCCAATCACATAGATGTAAAGTAGTTCACACTTTGTATTGTCTAAATCTCTAGTTAAAGATCTTTTTTAGGGCTGTTTAAGCATGGAAAAAAAATTTATTTGGCATGTATGATGACTCCCGAAACCATGCTGTCATACTTAGGAACCCAACAGTTGGCACATATGCAGATACGGTCACCCTAGATATCATAGTATTACCTTATGATATAGTTGACCAAGGAATCGTTTTTTTATTCGATTCCTACTTGATTATGTTTTCTACTCATGAGTTGGCAAATCACTCCCGTTGTGCCACAGTTCTTGCAGGTTAACCGCATGGATCAGTAGCGGCATCGCTGGCACACAGCTTGCTTTCGGGTGATTGCTTTGGCAGGTGGGACATTTGGATCGTGCCAACTATTGTATTACTATTCCTGTTGTATCTAGTTAACTCCATCAATCAGAAACTAGTATTTGTATATGTAGTAAGACTTAGCAAGACTTGTAGTTGCAAGACTTAGAGCGATGGGTTATATGTTCGCTTGGTGCGTTAATGTCTTGCTTTATTCATTATTTTTTGTGTTGATCTTCGCCGTTGGGCGTCGTATACATATATTCTGTCTTGCGTTGTTGTGATTCCGTCGATTGGCGAAGAGCTAGCTTCCGCTTGGGGATGCCTTTTATATTATCATGTATATGTGGTTTTGGATCAAAATATACAACGGAGGTGCTGCCAAAAATTTTAAAAGGCAAAACATGTTTTTCAAGTAATAAAATCCACTTGCATTTTTCATGTTCCATTATCCATGCATTTAAGAAAACGTTTGATTTCATCGTACCTTTATTTCCAAACTTCACCTCATTATTTTCTTTAAAAGGGTTTTGATTTCAGGGCTTCGGTTTACTTGAATTACGTTACGCCTGTAGACGTTGTGTGATTTATGTGCCGGTCACGAACTAAATTTTCGGGTCATGACAAAAATGGTGGCTCTTGGGTACATTCCCGAATCACATGGAGGCAATGAGCGATAGGAGGGATTTCTTCTCTCCAGGTATTGGGGGTTGATGTTGCGTTGTGCTCGATTGGCCATAACAGGAAGTCCCTGGCCAAGGCTGATATGGAGATCTATTGGAAAGTATTATCAGTAGTTTCTCGACCCGTTATGAGCCTCACATCGGCACGACTTATCGGTTATTGGGGTCTGACATTTAGCACCCATAGACTGTATATGCGTCATATCAGACAAAGAGACCGGACTGTACGGTTGTGTTACTGACAGGCTTTACAGGAGTATGAGCAGGCCTGCTTATTGATCTTCTGATCGCTCAATACCTGGGTAGCCGTTACATCCAGCTAGTACCGCCGACGGCTTGTGGGTGCTTGATATGATCATCACCTACTGCCGGCGTATTGATGAGTCTTTAGAGTCCTTGATTGCTAGAGTTGTGCATGCTTAGTTTTAATTACCGCAATCAAGACGGTTTCGCTAGGTAGCTAGCCGGTTGAGTATGGGTCGGTCCACAGAGAGATGGGAATCTTTTTCTTAGTATTTTAACGAGTTAAGTCCAATTTGTCCAGATTTGTTTAGTTTCACTGTGTGCTAAAATATGTATAAAGAGAGCGTGTTCGGGTTAGGATTAGGTTAGTTTGATTTAGGAGTCGCTCACTTCTTTCATTGCCATTCTTAATATCGGTGTCACGGTAATCGGAAACAACGGGGATTAGCACGACTAGGAAGGAACTTGCAAGTATAAGCTAGGCTTTCTAACGCTTAGTTTCTTCTTTTTGGTCCTTGTCCGTCCGTTCTTGGCTTTTAGCCTTAACCTCCGGTTAATTCAACCATAACCGGTCTCACTAGGGTATCACCGCTATCATGTAGGATAGGGTGCCGTAGGGAGCGGATTGTGGTTCAATTAACGGGAGTCCGAATCAAGATGTTGGGCAAAGAAAAGAGTGAGAGAGATTTCCTTCTCTCAGACTTTCCTTATCCTACCGTAACAAGTGAGAAACTACTCACCCATTAAAAAGAAAAAGAAAATAAAACAAGAAGGAAGGTAGAAAGAAATGAGTTTAGAAGATCACAACTAGCTATTTGAGACCTCACTTTGGCAAGAATCATACTTAAGCATCATTGTTGCAAGGATAAAGGAGAAGAGAAAAAGAAAGAAAGCAAACAAACAAATAACAGAAACTAGTTTAACAAATGAAAATTACAAGCAAATAGAATAACACAATTACAAGACATGCAAGATAATAAAAAGAACTTTTCTTTTATTCATCATCACTCATGAAGCTCACTACAATATCAATGGAGAAAGATGAAGAGGAAGAAGATAATACAAACTCTTATCCTAAAATATAATACAAAGAAAAGCACCCTTTAATTGGCTTGGAACAGGGATATTTATAGGCAGATACAAGAAACCCTAGGGATACTATCTGAGCCCAAATACAATTACAAAACTACCCTCAAAAAACGATCCCCTACTGAGTTGACTCGGCCGCGGATCCGTAGCCTATGTGCCATATTAGCCGCGTATCCGAGACCCTTTTGTTGACTTAGAGGGTCGTATTTTCTGGGGTTCTCCATGTTGCTGCTCTCTTCTGTTTGGTACACTTGGTTTCTCAGAATCTCTTCAGTTTTCTCCAAGATTTTTAGCAGTGCAAAAGATAAAATGATGTGGAATTTTGCCTTGATTTTCTTAAGCTCCGCGTTGAACTCTTGGATCTTGTGCTGCCCCTTGTGCTTTGTGCATGAAATGACCAATGATTTGCCATTTTTTCCCTTAAACTGGTAGGCGGCATCATACGGATAGTGAGCGGAGACCCGTATTTATCTGTTGTTGGCCGTAGTCCTGAATTTGTTGCGACTTTCCACGATTTTCACTGTTTAGAGCTGAGAACCTGTAACCTGCAATTAGTTAGCAAACACGGATCAAGAGTACCTATTTATATGCAATGTGATTAAGAATGGGTGGTATAAAACTGCAAAAATCTGATATGAACAAATACCCCCAAACTTATCTTTTGCTCATCCCGAGCAAAGCCATTTTATTCACAAAAAGTCCTAACCTCACTTTCGGAGAGAACGCGATTGCACTGAGCTCGTGCAACAAGCCGTTAAATCTCTAGGTTGCCCTAGAGGAAGAGTGATGTCTCCTGAGTGTTTTCAGCGGATACTACCCACAAAATCCGATCAAATTGGCCGTTGACTCTAATTCTACAGTTCAGCATTATAGCAAGAAACACTATCATCTTTAACTTAGAAATCATCAATCCGTATTGTTCACACTTCCTTTTCATTTAACTTAAGATCCTATACGTTTTGCAAGTTTGTAAAGCTCTCAGCATCTCTTGAGTTTTCCTTCTAAAATGCAATCTCAAATCTGGAATTTTTATCTTCTCTACTGAAGATATAAGCCCTATCTTTCATTCATATCTCTCCTCCAAACTCCGATCATATACCCCTACGTGTGTGTAATTATCACCCTTACACTTGAAAATTCAATTCAAGCTATAATACCCTTGCCTTAATACCTAGTACTACTTCTTTTTATTAATGATGGACGGTTTTGCTCATATACCTTTCATGCGACTATTAATGCTTCTTGAGGCACTAACATCCGATTAATGAATGTATGAGCTTAAAGCGTAAATAGAAATTTCTAGGTCTTGTATTTTATTCCTTTTTTTAATTTTTTTTTCTTTTTTTTTAATTATTTTTTATTTCAAGACCGGATATATTTTTCAGCGATGCTCTTTTGGTGGTTAGGTTTAAATGCCGTTTTTTCTTTCATACTAGGCTTTCAGGCAAGAGTATTTCAAGATATCCTCTACTATTCCAAGTTTCAAGGTGCGTGTATGTGCGATTTGTAGGGTATACATTTTCAGAATTTGGACTTAAGGTTTAGAATTATTTTTCAGACTTACTCTTCAAATAGAGATTTCAATACTCTTCACTCATTTCAACTTAGCCTAAGAACTGAACTCAAAATTGCTTATTTCTAAATAAACTATAAGGGCGAATATTTTCTATAGTTATACTTCAAGGAAGTTTATTTTTTGGGTTTTTAATTTACTAAGTTTAGGATTTAGTTTTTTTCTAACTAGTCAACCGTACTGTCGAACTCGAGTCAAAAATAGCCAATATTGACAGTTTCAAAAAAAAAAATTTATTTTTATTTTTCATTTTTTCATTTTATTTTATTTTATTTATTTATTTATTTATTTTCATTTTCTTTTATAATGCAATGCAGAAAAAATGCGATACGGAATTTAAACATGGAAAGAAAAAAAAATTATTTACATAAAAAACGTGCAGATGCAATGCAAGGATAACTATTTACAACCAAACCTCACCCCCAAACTTACCGACAGCAGTGCCCTCACTGCTGCCTGCGGTGTCTCCTAGACGCGGCATCACTTTTCCCCCCTCACCCCTATCTGTCCCTCGTCCTCTCGATCGTTCTCGTTCCTCTCTTGCCAGTAGGGTAGACATTCCCTGTTCCAGACTCGTTAACCACTGATCAAAGTTTGTCAGCATCCCTAACACTCGTTTTACCCCCCTATGGGTTCGTCGAATTAAGCGTGCTTGCGCAGCGGGGTTTAGCTCTTCATCGCTCGCTATGGAGCTCGAGCTAGGTGTCTTTGCCATCACATTTTCGGTCGGCTCGGTGCGCGACCATAATACATGAAGTCTCGTATAGAATATGGAGACACCCTCCAGAAAGGGTCGAATGGGAACCCCACCATGCAGGTAAACCTCGAATTCCTCAAAAGGAAGGAAATAGCGACACATTTGTGTCACTAACATCGGGCATGGGTAATTGGCACCCCCCTTGCTGGCGCCAATCGAGTGTAGCAACAAAGTGTACATGTCGTAACTAGGGTTTTTGGTCATTAATGCGTGCACTATGTGTAGGGATGGGGTAAAAAATGTGGTGTTGTGCGAACTTCCGAAAATGTTGTTTTATGCCCAACGGTACACGGTTAAAACATTCATATATAGCGTGCGAGCCTGAATGCCCTTCCTAGGCTCCCTAGAACAGTCATCCCCCATTAATGGCAGGTAGTCCTTAAAACGGAGGGGTTGATCGTGTACGGGGATTCGTGGTATTAAAGTGACTTCGTGAATGAAGTCCCTATCAATAATAATTTCTCGATCCCCCCACAGTAATCATATGAATCCATGTCTAGCTAAACATCCCTCCTCTAGACTTTCAAAGAAACGCGCAACGAGTTCCGGAATCGCGAACGTGTTTGGATGGTTAAATAACAGAAAATTGAAGGGTTACACTAGCGTCCCGGCCAACTTCCATGGCCAAATGCGGAACAAAAATTTTACTATGATACAAAACTTGGCGCTAGAATAAACCCTAAACTGGATCTTTACCATAAACCTAGTTATCACAAAAGAGTTCTATCTACTATGATAGAAAGTTATACCTTCAGATTGAACTCCTTCTCTTCTTGTGGTGCTTCTCCTTGTTGTGAGCTCCTTGGAGTGGTTGTAGATGGCTCCTCCTCACCGGCTTCTCTACGTTAAAGAAGATCCACCCGAAGGCCTCTACCTTGAGCTCCAACCTCAACAATGAAGTAACTAGGATGCTTGGTGTGCTAGACTAAGAACCCTAGAGTGAGTAGAGAGGGATTTTAGTGGTTTGGTCTTAATGGCCCTTGGTTCTCAACACATGAGAGATGAGGGCTTGAGAGAGAGGATGAAGGAGAGAGAGCTAAGAGAGAGAATGAATATGTGAATAATGAAGAGATATCCATCATATTAGGATAAAAGAATAATAATTTTAATTAGCAAAATTGTGATGGTTCATTTGATTTGACCATTATCATGTCACCATTAATACTAAGCAAAATATCTTTTTCTTAACAAAAATATCTATGTCAACAATGGTCCACAAATCAAATGGTCAAACTAAATAACCATGACACAATTATCTCTAATTAAAATTAATAACCAATTTCCTTTATCTCATTATGTTTTTAATCAAGTCAATGGTCAAAACCCTAATGAGGTGTCTCCATCTTTCTCTCTGTCAACTGTATACATATACCCGCATCCGTGTTCCGAAGAATAGGAATACAATGAGACTGAATCAACCCAAAATCAAATACTAGGATCTGGCTTAAACCAAAGCCCACTAGTATCAACTACCCGAACACCAAACCCGCACAAGTACGCGTATATGAACGAACCCTGTCGTAAAACCATACGAGCTCTACATCGTTTCGCCCAAAGGTGAACAACCCTCTGTGTGGGACTCTAAAGACTCGACATTACTTTGGCAGTGGATTTAACCATAAGCACGTCAGTAGAACTTGCTGTGCGTAACGGCTACCCAGGTATCTTTCGATAAGAAGGCCGAAGAGTAAAATCCATCCGAACTCCTATTGAGCCTATCTGTGACAATCTCCGTACAGTCTGGTTTGTTTGTCTAAGAGTATCGCATATCGGGCCTAGGGGGTGGTAAACGTCAGACACCTAAAAGCGGTATAAGACGTGTCGGAGTGTAGCCCAGAACACCCTGAGAAACTACCGGAACACCTACCAGTAAATCTCACTTGCCCTGGACAGGTACTTTGTGTAATGGCTCTCCTAGACACAGCGCGATATCAACCCCCAATACCGGGAGAGACGAATCCTATCTAACCGCCACAGCTTCCAAGTGCTTCGGGACTGTACCAAACTACTACCTGTTTGCATGACTCAATAGAGCCGTGGTAGGGTAGCAATCAAAGAACAGTGGGAACACACTTGAAGTAGTAGTGTCAAGTCAACGGACTAAGCTGTACTGATGTTACCTGGAAACTGCTAACCGACGATAGGTATAATACCAACCAACAGTTCCCGACGAGTCCGTCCAATGAAACTCATAACCTAATGAGCACCTACATACTATCTATAGTACGACATACTGATGGTTGTGGGACAGACCATTTCCCCTGCTGGGATGAGAAGCATTTACACTAGTCTACTATGTAGTATCGATGCCATGTCTCGATAATCGTACGACTAGGGACCTGTATAAGGATATGCTTATAGACTACCATGCCCCCACTAGTGTGATCGCCATCACAACGCTGGTAGTCAAGCAAAGATCGTAAGGGCTCCATCAATATGTATTAGCGATATGTTAAAAGTGTTAGATATAGTGCCTTCTAAGTCAATTATTATATCGCAGGTACGTGATTGCAATGATTGAGGGAGGACCTATACCGATAAAGCAGTCTTACTCGAGATGATAGTATGCTATCTGATTTGTCTTTATCACTGTTACACTTTGATAGAGCCCTTAGGATCTAGCTTGACTACCGGCAGTATGATGGCGATCATATATGTGGGAGCTGGGGTCCATAAGCACATCCTTAAAGTGTCCCTAGTCATGGGAGTTTCGAGACAGGGCATCGATACTCCAGTGTAGACTAGTGTATACAGTCGAGACCCCGACGAGAGGCGGTGGCCGGTCTCACAAGCCATTGGTGTTAGTTTGTTCACCCAAGATGTATACAGGTGCTCAATGTGTTATGAGTACACCGGACAGGACTCGCTGGGAACTTGCTAAGTTGGTATTATACATATCGTCAGATAGCAGTTCCCTGGTGACATGTATACAGGTTAGTTCATCGACCTGAGGTCATCATTTGTCTCGTGTGAGTTCCCACTGTGCTTTGATTTATACCCTACCACGGGTCAAAAGAGTCGTGCAAACAGGTATTTTTTGGGTACAGTCCCGAGCCACATGGAGGCAGTGAGCAGATCATCGGGGATTCGTCTCTCCCGGTATTGGGGGTGAGATCGCGCAGTGTTTAGGATAGCCATTACACGAAATCCCTGGCCAGGATAATCGAGATTTACTGGTAGGTATTCCAGTAATATCTTAGGGTGTTCTGGGCTTCTCTTTTTGACACGACTTATACAGCTATTGGGGGTCTGACGTTTACCGGCCCCCTAGGCCCTATATGCGATACTCATAGACGAATGGACCGGACTATACGGATATTTTACACTGTCAAACTCAGTAGGGTTTCTGGATGAGTTTGCTCGTCAGCTTCCTTTCCAATCAATACATAGGCAACCGTTACGTACAGCTTGTACCTCTGACGTGCTAGTGGTTATACCCAGTGCCAGTGTATTGATGAGTCATTAGAGTCCCCCACAGACAGTTTTCCAAGTTCGGGCGAAATGTTGTAGATGCCGTATGGTATTATGGTAGGGTTCGGAAAATGCACGTGCGTTTTCGCACGTGTCATTTTTCGGGCAGATAATACTGGTGGGCTTTGGTTTAAGCCGGATCCAAGTATTATACTGTGTAGATATAATATCTTTGTCTCAGTTGCATTTGTATTCGGTCGTAATACAAATGTGGGTATGTTTATACTGTTACGGGGTTATCCTGAAATTCGTTTCAGGATCGCTTTTGGAAGTTACCAGTTTCCAGTTTTCTATCACCCGTCTTTAACATTCGGTTAAAGACGAATTTATCTTTTCTTCATTGGGTGAGTCATAGTGTGTGGAAGCTTCATGATTTGTGACTAGGATGGTGAGGTGGCTTAGTGCATTAATGGAGCTTTAAATGAGTGATGATGTGTTATTTTGGTTCAATGTATGCAATTATGGTTATGCAAGGTTTAATGGTGACTCACTCTCTTCTTTAATGTTATGGTCACTCACTTCCTCCTACACTCACCCTCCTCCTTCCCTTTAAAGTGGCCGGCGCCCTTGTGGGATTGAAAAAAAGATTGATTCATTTGGCAAAAAGATTATGATAGTTTAGTTCATGGAAATTTCAAATAGCTCAATTTCCATTTATCCGATTGCAATTGGCAACTTCATTAACCGTTCGTCCATAGCCTTGGACGTAACGAGACAAAGTGTTCTACTCATTCTCTACATCAATCTTGGTCATCTCTTTTGGCAAACTTGATGATCGAGTTGCCTCGGTTCAGAGGCGGGAGCCCGTTTAAAGATCCGTTGACGTGGTGCCACCTGGATGACGAGACTGGAGATCGAGCGAGTTCAGATCAGCTGCAACAAAGCGTGGGATGATGGTTGAAGACCGAAGGACTCGGATCGTTCGGTATAACATTTCTACCCATTTTGTAGTTTGTTAGTTTAGCTTTAATGGCAGATCTGGGTTAAAGTATGCGATAGCGCCAGTCGTAAAAGTTTTGTTCAGTATTTTGGCGTCTGTTAGACAGCCGGGGCGCTACCGTCTAGTTACAGTGGTATCAGAGCCTCACCATTAAGCTATACTAACTTGTGCTAACGCGTTTAAAACATCGATCAATCGGAATTTCAAAAACTACATTTTTCTGTACAAAAGTTTCTATCGATTTTAAACTTGGTCTAAAAATTATTTTGAGCATCACAGAAAAACAAGCAGGCTTTTATAAGAATACTGGTGAAATTTGGTGGCCCAACTCAACAGTAACGCCGCTGATCCGCGGCCCAAACAAGGGTTTGGCCGCGGATCCACCGCCATTTTGTGAGATTGGAACTCCAATTTTCTACAGTAGCTTCTACACAGTGAATTGTGGTTTCTGGAATGTTTCTTTTCGGCCCATATTTGGTTACTGTACAGCAGAAGTTCGTGGGGCCCACTTTGGGAAATTTATTCTATCGAAATTTTAAACTTGTTAGTATGCAGTACTTATATTATATCTCCGACAGGGAATGTCATTTGAGCGGTAAACCGCGTCTAATTGCTATAGTTCTTTTAGACGGGTTTGCGAACGTGACATTCGCGTTGATGTTCTGTGTTGTGCTATGATGTTACGGATTTGTCGTGGTGGATAGCAGTGTGCAATGGTAGTGCAATTTGAATTTATTTGTACATTTGATATTGCGGGGAGAGCGTCCGACTTGTGGACTGCCGCCACTGCCTGTTTGTATAATATTCTTTTTGGGACACGACCGGGCAAAGGTCGATGTACCCGTTGGATATATTTATTTCTGTACTAGGTTTACCCCGCGATGGAGTGTACGGATAGCCGGGTTCTGGAGGGAAACGGGTCCGTATCTCATCGCTTTTAGAGGCAAAGGGGCCTCACTCTAGAATTGGTGGGCTATTCGCCGCACTCGTAGGGGGTACAGGTTGACCCAAGGAGGGGTGCTCAAGTTACCGGATTCCGTGAAGTGCTGGGTGGTCCATTCACTTTGCTGTAAGGGGCTGCCTCGCTTCAGTTTTTGGCGGGTAACTTGCCGCACCCGTAAGGGTCTGGGTTTCATTACACAGGCTATCCACACGACCAGGGGAATGTCGGGTTTCAGTAGCGGCTCTGAGAAACCCGGGGATCCCAGATTATCTGTATTGTTCTGTGATGCTTATTACTTTTCTGTAATGTTGCATATTATCATGCCTGGAGCGATTATTGTATATTAGTATATATACTATTAGATGTTGTATATGTTTTACACCCGCGCTAGTCCAGTCCCCGCTCTGTCGTTAGTTAAGTAATCTAACGAGTGATGACGGGACCCAGTGGCGAATGCGGATGGCATATACGAACATTATATTTTCGTTCTTTTCTGGTGTGTTTAAATTATGGGACTGCATTGATTCTTATCAATGCAAGGATAAAACAAACCTATATTTGATGTTGTTGGAACAAATTTTAAAAAGAGTTATTACAAAGACATTTCCTTTTGTTATGCATAGCGGTATTCAGTTAGAATATCCTGCACCTCATTTGACGAGGCAAGGGCCGAGATCCCTTCACCGGGAGTGACCCCTTGTGCAGAAGTTTGCATCAGGGTAATAACTTCAGTATAGTCGATCACAAGTTGCTTTGCATCATGGTATTCAGTTGGAATATCCTGCACCTCATTCCACGAGGAAAGAGCCGAGATCCCTTCACCGGGAGTGACTTCTTTAGCAAAAGATTTTCGCCACTATATTTTTATAAAAAGCTATCAGGTTCCTTCAACGAGATCAAGTTCATTACGTTAAAGGTTTTTCGCCAAAAACTAGACGTAATCCTCCGTCATTTCTTATGGATGGTCAGTACTATTCAAGCTATGTTTGTTGGCCTACGTCAAGGCATAGTGTTTGGTAGCTGCTGGGTATTCATTTGTTGCATAGATAGATGCATTAGTTTATGACAGATGTACAACCTTATTGGCCTACGTCAAGGGCATGTACGATGACCTAAATTAATCAGGACAACGACGGGTAGAAATTGACATGTGGCTTATGATTTGTTGGCCTACGTCAAGGTCATAAGAGCATGGGATAAAAATTATATCGGGAGTTTCAAACATACAGGAAACTTGCAAAACTTGAGCATACCTTCTGGAGTATGATAACATGAGTGGATTCCTTCACGTTATCATGCGATGAGAGTTGGATCCCGATTCCCACTGATGAGTTGGTTTACTCTTCGGGTGATCCCGACTAATTCTTCTTTCAGGTTTGGAGGAGAATTTGAGACCACAGTGGGAGGTTTCCTGATTAGATAAAGTGATAACCATTCTGATCTAGGTTAGAGTGCACGAAGAGTGTTTCTTTTCTCTCTCTCTTTGGCAGCGACTTTTGACCGACCCTAGACTATAACTCAGTGAACAAGTTGACCGAACCTTCTTAAAATACTGGCTTTTGGATTGTCCGAGTTGCATAAGTCATTGCCGCTCCTTCTTTTACCCTTTGTATTTCTCAGAACACCCCGTATTACTACGGACATCCACTTCCATTGGATAGATCCATCGTATGGTTATATACGAACTCGGAGGGACTTCTTCGAGGATGGATCCAGGTTCAGGAGAAATAGAATTGGTTTATTCAGTTGTCTTTTATTATCACCTTCTCTCGAGTTGCGAGGGCTCCTTTGTTTAGGAAAGTACACCTATTACGCTTATTGGATAGTCTTCTTCAAAACCATAGGCAGGTGCCGAAAGGTAGGGAATGAAGAAAACCAATTAGCCTAAGTAGGGTGTACGGAAGGTAATAACTAAAGACAAAATAAAAGGATTAGAAAGAGGGCAAAGTAAATTGCGACTGCTAACATTCACGACCAAACCGCGTACTTCATCGCCACTCCTATTTCACCTTTAACCGAATAGGGTATTATTCAATTGTCTTTTATCATCACCTTCTCTCAAATTGCGAGTACTCCTTGGTTTAGGAGGGTACACCTATTATGCTTACTGGATAGTCTTCTTCCAAACCATAGGCTGGTGCCGAACGGTAGGGAAGGAAGAAAACCATTTAGCCTAACGATGGTGTACAGAAGGTAATGAATAAAGACAAATAAAGGGAATTGGAGAGATGGCAGGGAAATATACGGTTACAGTCATGAATTTGAATAATGGAAAAGGCATTACTATGAATACCCAGATGCCCTTTCGAAACATATTCATGTTTCATTTTCACTGTGTATTGTTAATAGAAAACTGATTTCCCAATTAGACACTAACTCCAGGGTATGTATTTACCAGGTAAAGATTCTCATATCTGTATGGTTTTACAGATGATGAGTAGGAGTAAGTTATTAGGAATTAGGTGATCATTCTCATTATATCGGAATTCGTTGTAATTGGTGATATTTGAGGAAATCGCCTGGGTACAGTTTTGAACCTACGACGCACAAGTTATGAGTTATTCAACTCGGCGGACTTATACAGAGTATTGTATGTTGTCCAGTGTCCATCAGGACAAAGGAGTTGGTCCTCGTACTATATTCTATTTACTTGTGACTTCTCTAGTTTTTAGACAAGTGTTTCGTAGAAACACAATGTCAAAGTATTGAGAAGTTGTGGGTATAGGAATAAAATAGAGAACCATGTGTCCCAAGTATCGGGATTCTTCAAAGAAATCGAAGATGTAGATTCTTGTGATTGGTATTCAATTGATAGTAATGATTTTGAGAAACTTGTTTCTCTTTCGGGTTACTCATAATTGGATGGATTCCTAAGTTAAGTAATGCTGATTAGCCTCTCTCCATTAAGTTGATATGCACTAGAGACAGCTGCATGATTTGAATCAGGTTCCAATTAAATAAGTGCCAAAGTTTCTATATTGGATATAGAATGCTTCATATCTTAACAATGTTAAGGTACGGGGAGTTGTCCAGTTTATGCTTGAAACCAGACACTGGATAACTCAAGGAACGTTTCTGTAATGGCAGTTTGTGGGTTGACCCTAGTTTTGACGAGGGTTGATTTTCTACCATCTGGAAGATCAATAGTGATGTTGTTCTTGACTCACCACAGTTTTAGTAAAATGGATTTTTTCAGAAAACAGAAGTGGCAGTATAGTAGAACTTGAAGTGATTCCAGAACCGCAAATGATTACGGAAAGTTTAATAGGACCTATATATTCAATCAGGTTTGACATTCCAATTGCCACTCTGTAGATATGGTGGGTAACCTCAGACACCCGAGAGGTACTCCGTTAGCCTCAAGGAAGGTGACAGAGAGGTTCTTGTTTACCCATACATGACACTACTGTTGTTCCAGACTATGAGACCCGGCGGGAGAATAAGTATAGCGTCGTTCTAAACTAGTTTTAGAAGTGCACGTATATATTATTCTGCCAGAGGGTTATCGTAGTCAGTTGGAGCAGCGGAAGCATAGTGGACAAGTAGCTTATGTCTATTTATAGGCTTAAGCAAATATAGCGGAGATAAGATAATCTAATTTTTGATGTGACAGTCATGGGTTTGACTTCATCAGAATAGGGGATGGATCTGTTAAGAAGATAGTAGGGTGTGATGTCCTGGGTTTTGGATGACATACACAGAGTAGGAAGTAAAATTCCTATACTACGATCGGTTGTACTGTGGTCGTCACAAAGCTGTTTCTCCACAAAAGACATGGATGTAATATCAGACATTCTGGTTACTAGATCTATGGTTTTAGATCTAGAATTCGGTAGTTTCCCAATTGGGGTACTTTGACAGTATTCTAAAGGTATTTAGAATAGATGACTCCTGGCATGATTGGCAGATCACTTGCTTAGGCAATTGAGTCAATTGTAAGATGTCAAGTACCACACCAAATGTTGTTTTTTGCACTAAGTTTATATTAATCCAATCCTGAAGAAACATATGGAAGCAGTTTTAGAACATAAGTGCATGTTCTAAGGATTTGATGACGGTTGCCTTCTTCGGGAGACGGTTATCATTCCAGGCTTCAAAGGTGACCTGGATGACAGAGTGATTGTCAGAGTTTTAGTTTTCCCTCTGACGAGGGACAGTATTATGGACATGTGGTCCAAGAAGATGCTGTGGGAGGAATGGTGCGCGATACTGATTAGGTTCAGTTATCAATACAGTCTAAGAAGTTTGGATTTGGAGTTCATTTATGAACTAGGTCCTATCAGATATCCAGACATATTCTAAGACACCTATTACTTGATTCGGGAGATGGCTTTCTCCGCGAACTTGAGATTAAGAGAGACATAGAAAGAAACATCATGGCAGATCCACTCACTGAGGCTATGAGTATACGACATCACAATAATAGCCTTAAGTGCAAGTGGGAGATTGTTGGATATAGTGCCCTCTAAGTCAATTATTAGATCGCAGGTACGTGATTGCAATGATTGAAGGAGGACCTATACCGATAAAGTAGTCTTACTCGAGATGATAGTATGCTATCTGGTTTGTCTTTATCACTGTTACACTTTGATAGAGCCCTTAGGATCTTGCTTGACTGCCGGCAGTATGATGGCGATCATATATGTGGGAGCTGGGGTCTATAAGCACATCCTTAAAGTGTCCCTAGTCGTGGGAGTTTCGAGACAGGGCATCGAAACTCCAGTGTACACTAGTGTATACAGTCGAGACCCCGACGAGAGGCGGTGGCTGGTCTCACAAGCCATTGGTGTTAGTTTGTTCACCCAAGATGTATACAGGTGCTCATTGAGTTATGAGTACACCAGACAGGACTCGCTGGGAACTTGCTAAGTTGGTATTATACATATCGTCAGATAGCAGTTTCCTGGTGACATGTGTACAGGTTAGTTCATCGACCTGAGGTCGTCATTTGTCTCGTGTGAGTTACTAATGTGCTTTGATTTATACCCTACCACGGGTCACAGGAGTCGTGAAAACATGTATTTTTTGGGTACAGTCCCGAGCCACATGGAGGTAGTGAGCAGATCATCGGGGATTCGTCTCTCCCGGTATTGGGGGTGAGATCGCGCTGTGTTTAGGAGAGCCGTTACACGAAATCCCTGGCCAGGGTAATCGAGATTTACTGGTAGGTATTCCAGTAATATCTCAGGGTATTCTGGGCTTCTCTCTTTGACACGACTTATAAAGCTATTGAGGGGTCTGACATTTACCGGCCCCTAGGCCCTATATGCGATACTCATAGACGAATGGACCGGACTGTACGTTGTCACTGTCAGACTCAGTAGGGTTTCTGGATGAGTTCGCTCGTCAGCTTCCCTTCCAATCAATACATAGGCAACCGTTACGTACAGCTTGTACCTCTGACGTGCTAGTGGTTATACCTAGTGCCAGTGTATTGATGAGTCATTAGAGTCCCCCACATACAGTTTCCCAAGTTCGAGCGAAACGTTGTAGATGCCGTATGGTATTATGGCAGGGTTCGGAAAATGCATGTGCGTTTTCGCACGTGTCATTTTTCGGGCAGATAATACTGGTGGGCTTTGGTTTAAGCCGGATCCAAGTATTATACTATGTAGGTATAATATGTTTGTCTCAGTTGCATTTGTATTCGGTCGTAATACAAATGTGGGTATGTTTATACTGTTACGGGGTTATCCTGAAATTCGTTTCAGGGTCGCTTTTGGAAGTTGCCAGTTTCTAGTTTTCTATCACCCGTCTTTAACATTCGGTTAAAGACGGCTTTATCTTTTCTTCATTGGGTGAGTCATAGTGTGTGGAAGCTTCATGATTGGTGACTAGGATGGTGAGGTGGCTTAGTGCATTAATCCAGCTTTAAATGAGTGATGATGTGTTATTTTGGTTCAATGTATGCACTTATGGTTATGCAAGGTGTAATGGTGACTCACTCTCTTCTTTAATGTTATGGTCACTCTCTTCCTCCTACACTCACCCTCCTCCTTCCATTTAAAGTGGCCGGCCCCCTTGTGGGATTGAATAAAATATTGATTCATTTGGCAAAAAGATTATGATAGTTTAGTTCATGGAAATTTCAAATAGCTCAATTTCCATTTATCCGATTCCAATTGGCAACTTCATTAACTGTTCGTCCATAGCCTTGGACGTAACGAGACAAAGTGTTCTACTCATTCTCTATATCAATCTTGGTCATCTCTTTTGGCAAACTTGATGATCGAGTTGCCTCGGTTCAGAGGCGGGAGTCCGTTTAAAGATCCGTCGACGTGTTGCCACCTGGACGACGAGACTGGAGATCGAGCGAGTTCGGATCAGCTGCAACAAAGCGCGGGATGATGGTTGAAGACCGAAGGACTCGGATCGTTCGGTATAACATTTCTACCCACTTTGTAGTTTGTTAGTTTAGTTTTAATGGCAGATCTGGGTTAAAGTACGCGATAGCGCCAGTCGTAAAAGTTTTGTTCCGCATTTTGGCGTCTGTTAGATGGCCGGGGCGCTAGCGCCTACTTACAAAAAGAAACATATACACATATTAAGATAGATACAAACCAAGTAGCATACTACTATATCGAGCAAGACTGTCGCAAATCCGTGTATATATCCCAAGCTTTCAAAATGTATTATACAAACTAGTATTATACAATAATGGCCTCTAGGGCATACATATCCAACAATCTCCCACTTGCAATAAAGGCCAGTAATTGGTGTACCGCATACCCAACGTCTGCACTAAGGCCAGCAGTTGGCGTACCGCATACCCAATAGTTCAAAAAGTCACTCGAACTGTGTTTGAGGGAGGGCCTTTGTGAATGGATCTGCTATGTTGTCTTTAGTGTCCACTCTCTGTACCTCGATCTCCTGGTGATCAAATATCTCCCTGATCAGGTGATACCGCCTTATGATGTGTCTGGATATCTGATAGGACCGTGGTTCCTTCACTAAAGCTATAGCCCCATTGTTATCGAAATACAAAGGTATTGGGTCAACAATGGACGGAACCACCTGAAGTTCACTAATGAACTTCTTCATCCAGACCGCCTCTTTTGCGGCATCGCTTGCAGCAATGTATTCAGCCTCCATCATCAAGTCTGCGACGGTATCCTGTTTGGAACTCCTCCAACACACCGCCCCTCCGTTGAGGGTAAACATAAAACCCGAGACAGACTTGTTGTCGTCCTTATCACTCTGGAAGCTTGAATCGGTAAAGGACTCGACCCTGAGGTCTCCATTACCGTAAACCAGGAACATCTCCTTAGTCCGTCTCAGGTACTTGAAAATGTTCTTCACTGCTATCCATTGGTTCTCACCTGGGTCTGACTGATACTGGCTCACCACGCTTAGCGTGTAAGCTACATCTGGTCTTGTACATAGCATCGCATACATTATAGATCCTACCGCCGAAGCGTAGGGTATAGTGCTCATGCGAACCCTCTCCTCGTCAGTCTTGGGAGACATCTTCTTGGAGAGGGTGATTCCGTGCAATACGGGTATATTACCGCGCTTAGAATCTTCTACACTAAATCTCTTTAGTACAGTCTCTATGTACCTGGACTGTGAAAGTCCCAGTAATCTCTTGGATTTATCTTTGTAGATCTTGATACCCAGAATGCATGAGGCATCCCCCATGTCCTTCATGGAGAACCGTTGTGACAAGAATAGCTTGACCGATTGTAGCATAGGAATGTCATTTCCTATCAAAAGAATGTCGTCTGCGTACAGGACTAGGAATACGACAGTTCGTCCTACAATCTTCTTATAAATAAACGGTTCATCCTCGTTCTTGATGAACTCAAATTTCTTGACTATTTCATCAAAATAGAAATTCCAGCTTCGCGATGCCTGCTTTAATCCATAAATGGATTTAAGCAATTTACACACCTTCTCGCTACTCCCACTGTCTACAAAACCTTCTGGCTGATCCATATAAACCCACTCTTCCAAACTGCCGTTTAGAAAAGCCGTTTTTTCGTCCATCTGCCAGATTTCATAGACATGGAAGGCAGCAATGGCAAGTAGGATCCGAATGGATTTAAGCATAGCAACTGGAGAAAAAGTTTCGTCATAGTCCATACCAGGTCGTTGACGAAAACATTTTGCAACGAGTCTTGCCTTATAGGTTTCCACCTGCCCATCTACACCAAATTTCCTTTTATAGATCCATTTGCATCCAACGGGTTTTACCCTAGGTGGAGCAATATCCAGGTCCACACTTTATTGGTGTACATGGACTCCATTTCGGATCTCATTTCATCCAGCCACTTATCAGAGTCCCTACTGATAATGTCCTGCCTGAAACTGGTAGGATCATCTTCTTCCAAGATGCAATCCTCTCGATCCCCGTCTATGAGAAAACTGTAGTATCTCTCAGGCGGATAAGAAATCCTACCAGATCTGCGGAGTGGCTGAGGTTCATCTGGGGTTACTGAATCTAGCGGTTCCTCCAAGTCTTCAGTTACATTTTGTGGTTCATGGATTTCTCCCAGTTCTACCGTACACCCACTAGTTTCTTTTGCAAGAAACTCCCTTTCTAAAAAGGTTGCATGGCGAGATACAAACACCTTTTGTTCCTCAGTGTGGTAGAACAGATATCCCAGTGAATCCTAAGGATATCACACAAATTTACATAGAACTGAACGTGCCTAAAACTTGTCCCATTTCTGTGTTTTCACATAGGCTGGAAAACCCCATATCTTAATAAATTTAAGACATGGTTTCTTACTACTCCATATTTCATAAGGAGTTTTAGGCACAGATTTGGACGGAACTTGATTCAAAAGGTATGCCGCTGTCTGAAGCGCATATCCCCATAATGAAAGAGGCAACTCAGCACTACTCATCATGGAGCGAACCATATCCAATAGCGTACGATTCCCCCGTTCCGATACACCGTTGTACAGTGGTGTATACGGAGTAGTAAGCTGAGAGAGAATTCCATTCTCTTTTAAGTAATCTAGGAATTCCATGCTTAAGTACTCCCCTCCTCTATCCGATCGGAGGATCTTGATACTTTTGCCAACCTGGTTCTCTACTTCGTTTCTGAATTCTTTGAATTTCTCATAAGCTTCAGATTTGTGTTTCATATGATACACATATCCTAATCTAGAGAGATCGTCAATGAATGTGATGAAGTACGAGAACCCACCCCTTGCATGTATAGACATCAGACCACACACATCACTGTTTATGAGTCCCAAGAGCTCTGCTGCTCTTTCTCTATGTCCGCTGAACGGAGATTTGGTCATCTTTCCTTTGAGACAAGACTGACAAGTTTCATAAGATGAAAATTCGAACGTATTCAAGAGTCCATCATTATGCAACTTACTTAGTCTTTTCTTTCCGATATGACCAAGTCTACAATGCCACAAGTAGGATTCGTTCGTATCTGAACTCTTCCTCTTGCGTGTGTTTTGTACATTGAGAACTGTATTCTGATTTAGAATATAGATACCATTACACAGTATAACTTCTGCAACCAGTACCTTATCAAGGTAAATGTTCATGATATTTCTATCAAGAACAAAGTTATATCCATCTTTATCAAGTAAAGAAACTGATATGATGTTGCAAACCATGGAAGGTACATAGTAGCAATTGTTCAAAATCATAGCATTGCCATTTGGCAACACTAGGTGATATTCACAGACGGCTGCAGCATTAACTTGTGCTCCATTCCCTACCCTGAGGAACTTATCACCAGGTCCAACTATCCTACTTTTTCTCAATCCCTGCAATAAATTACACATATGTGATTCTGATCCGGTATCTAGTACCCAGGAGATAGGATTGACCGAAAAGCAGTTCTCAACTACAAGAACACCTGAAGTAGATGCAATAGTATGCTTCTTCTTCAATTGGGTCTTCTTGGAATCCATACAATCCTCTTTCCCTTGCTCATACTTATGAATGTTGTCACAGTTTAGAGCCGAACCGACGTTCTCTAGCCCCGAATAAGAATTCGGATCGGTCAAGCGATATATTTTATTTATCTTGATTAGGGCGTGAAATGGTTGCTATCTAGAGAGAGAGAAAAGAAACACTCAGCGTGCGCTCTTGCAAAATTAGATTGGTTATTAATTTATCTAACCTGGATGGCTCCCACTGTTTCCTCAAATTCTTCTTCAAACCCTAAAAGAAGAACTAGTCAGGATTTAATCGCACGTCATAATACTTGTTTAACCTTTCAGCTAGGCTAGTGTTGGTACTTCTAGGGAGGTTTTCCAATGCTTTCACGAAGTTCCTTAATTATATAACCTCTTTTCCCTGGAGGCGTAGCCCCGCTAACACCGTTATAGACACCTACTTGGTTTATAGCATTGATTGTTTAGTGAAATAATCTCCCGAGAGTAATCCAACTCATCAGTGGGATCGGGATCCAACAATCATTATGTAATGACCTAGATGGAATCCACTCTAGTCACTACACTCCAGAAGGTATGCTAAATCTGCAAGTTTCCTGTATGTTTGAAACTTCCGATGTGGTTTTTGCCCCTAGGACCCAAGTGACCTTGACGAATAATCAACAAATCAAAAAGGTCCTAGTCAAGTTCAACCTGTCGTTATCCAGGATTGCATTAGACCCACCCGCATGATCCTTGACGAATAATCAACAAAATCATGCGACCGTCCTAACAAATCGCATCTATCAGTGCAACAGTGACTCATTACTTAGCTACCGTTCACTGTACCTTGACGAATAATCAACAAACGCAGCACAAATACTAAGTATTAATTATCTGAAATGACGGAGGGCTACGGCTGGGTTTTAGGCGAAAAACCCGTTAACAATGAACTTGATTTCGCTGAAGAAACCTGATAGCTTTTGAAAAAGGAGTGGTTTAAGCTTTGCCTTTTGAAAATTTCCGGTTTTGAAAAAACCGAGTAATCTACAATATAGACTTTAGCTCAAGAGGTCACTTCCCGCGAAGGGATCTCGGCTCTTGCCTCGTAGAATGAGGTGCTGGATAATCATAACCGAATACCACCGTGCAAAGCGAAAGAATATAACTGTAGTTTTTCGAAATTTATTCCAACAACGTCTTTTAGGTTTATTTTCTTGCATTAACCAAAATTAATGCGGTCCCATCAATTAATCTATCACACCAGAAAAGAACGAAAATACATTGTACGTATATACCATCCGCATTCGCCACTGGGCCCCGTCATCACTCTTTAGGTTACTTAACTAACGACAAAGCGGGGGCTGGACTAGCGCGGGTGCAAAACATATACAACATCTACTAGTATATATATAAGTATATACAACATTCGTCCCTGGCATGATAATAATCAACATCATAGAAACTCAGCCAACAATACAGATTGGTGGATAATCTTGGAGCCCCGGGTTTCATTTGAGCCGCAAATAAAACCCGACATTCCCTGTCGTGTGGATAGCCTGTGTAATGAAAACCTAGACCCCTACAAGCGCGGCAAGTTACCCGCTAATCCCAGAAGTGAGGCATCCCCCTTCAACAAAGTGAATGGGCCGCCCAGCACTTCACGGAATCCGGTAACTTGGGTGCCCCTCCGTGGGTCAAACTATACCCCCTACGAGTGCGGCGAATAGCCCGCCAATTCTAGAATGAAGCCCCCTCCGTCTCAACGCCATGAGATGCGGGATTGTTGCCTTCTAGAACCCGGCTATCCGTGCACTCCACCGTGGGGTAATCCTAGTACAGAAAAAGAAAATAATATTTACAAATGGTGACATCGACCTTGTTGGAGATAGTGCCCTCAAAGTCAATTATTGGATCGCAGGTACGTGATTGCAATGATTGAGATAGGACCTATACCGATATGACAGTCTTGCTCGAGATGATAGTATGCTATCTGTTTGTCTTTATCATCGTATACATGCTTTAGTTCACTATTGCATGATGATAGAGCCCATAGGATTCTGCTTGACAGCCAGCAGTATGATGGTGATCATATACGTGGGAGCTGGGGTCTATTAGCACATCCTTAAAGTGTACCTAGTCGTAGGAGTTTCGAGACAGGGCGTCGATACTCCAGAGTAGACTAGTGTATATAGTCGAGACCCCGACGAGGGGCGGTGGCCGGTCTCAGAAGCCATTGGTGTCAGTTGGATCACCTAAGATGTATATATGTGCTCATTGGGTTATGAGTACACCAGACAAGACTCGCCGGGAACATGCTAGTTGGTATTATACATATCGTCAGATAGCAGTTCCCTGGTGACATGTGTACAGGTTAGTTTGTCGACCTGAGATCGTCATTTGTCTCGTGTGAGTTCCCACTGTTCTTTGATTCCTACCCTACCATGCTCAAAGAAGTTGTGCAAACAGGTATTTTTTGGGTACAGTCCCGAGCCAAATGGAGGCAGTGAGCGGATCATCGGGGATTCGTCTCTCTCGGTATTGGGGGTTGATGTCGCGCAGTGCACGGGTGGCCATCACTAGAAATCCTTAGCCAAGGTAGTGGAGAATTACTGATTTGGATTAGTAGTTTCTCAGGTGGTGATGGGCTTCATACCGACACAAATTATCGCGTTATTAGGGGTCTGACTTTATCCACCCCCTAGACTCGATATGCGATACTCTTTAGACAAACGGACCGGACTGTATATACATTGTCACTATCAGGCTCAGTAGGGTTTATGGATGAGTTCGCTCGTCAACATCCCTTCCAATCAATACATAGGCAAACGTTACGTACAGCTCGTACCTCTAACGTGCTAGAGGTTATACCCAGTGCCAGTGTGTTGATGAGTCATTAAAGTCCCCCACAGACACTTTTCCAAGTTCGGGCGAAACGTTGTAGAGGCCGTATGGTTTTATGGCAGGGTTCGAAAAATGCACGTGCGTTTTCGCACGTGTCATTTTTCGGGCAGATAATACTGGTTGGCTTTGGTTTAAGTCGGAACACAGTATTATACTGTGTAGATATAATATCTTTGTCTCGGTTGCATTTGTATTTGGTCGTAATACAAATGCGGGTATGTTTATACCATTACGGGGTTATCCTGAAATTCGTTTCAGGATCACTTTTGGAAGTTGTCAGTTTCCAGTTTTCTATCAGCAGTATTTAAAATTCGGTTTAAGACGGATTTATCTTTTCTTGAGATGAGTGTGGAAGGTTCTAGAGGCTTCTAGAAGGTGGTGACTAGGTTCATGCATCTTTGTGACTCATTAGTGCATTTAATGATTCATTAATGCAAGGATGACTAGGTTTTTTATCATTGGTTTGCTTTTAATGTGTTCATACTAGGTGTCTTTAGTGAGTCATGTTATGATAAGTATCATTTCTTGTGGTCACCACTCCCTCCTCCTACACTCACCCCCTCCCCTCTATTTAGTGGCCGGCCACCTCTTGGTGAGGATCATGGTTGCTTTGAAAAAGATTGATATTGTTTTACACTCATGGAAATTAGATAAGCCTCATTTCTCATTTCACCCGATTCCAAAAGGCAACTTCATTAACCGTTCGTACATAGCCTTGGACGTAACGAGACAAAACATTCTACTCATTCTCTACAACATCTTGGTCGTCTCTTTTGGCAAACTTGACGATCGAGTTGCCTCGGTTCAGAGGCGGGAGCCCATTTAAAGATCCGTCGACGTGGTGCCACCTAGACGAGAAGACTGGAGATTCCGGAGATCAGAGCAGCTGCAACAAAGCGTGGGATGATGATTGAAGACCGAAGGACTCGGATCGTTCGGTATAACAATTCTACCCACTTTTTATTTGGTTAGTTTAGCTTTAATGGCAGATCCGGGTTATAGTACGTGATTGCGCCAGTTGTAAAAAGTTTTTGTTCCAAATTTGGCGTCTGTTAGACGGCCGGGGCGCTACCGTGGACTTACAGTTGTATCAGAGCCTCACCATTAAGCTATACTAACTTGTGCTAACGCGTTTAAAATATCGATCGAACCGAATTTCGAAAATCACAATTTTCAAGTGCTTAAGTTTCTGTCCATTTTTAAAAGGGTCTAAAAATAATTTTACATATCACAGAAAACTAATCAGGGTTTTATAAGAATACTGGTAAATTTTGAGCACGTGATCCCACTTGACGGCCGCGGATCCGCGGTCAAACCTAGGGTTTGACCGCGAAACCGTGGCAGTACTGTGGGAACAGTGCGTCAAAATTCTTCAGTAGTCTTTGCTGTGGAATTTGTGGTTTTTGGTATAGTTCTTTTGGGCCCAGTTTTTTTTACTTTACAACAGAAGTACGTGGGGCCCACTTCGGGAAATTTGGTCGATCGAAATTTTAAATTTGTTAGTATGTAGTATTTACATTATATCTCCGACCGGGAATGTCATTTGATCGGTAAACCGCGTCTGATTGCTATAGTTCTTTTAGACGGGTTTGCGAACGTGACATTCGTGTTGATGTTCTGTGTTGTGCTGTGATGTTACGGATATGTCGTGGTGGATAGCAGGGTGCAATGATAGTGTATTTTTGATTTATTTGTACATTTGATATTGCGGGGCGAGCGTCCAACATGTGGACTGCCGTCACTGCTTGTTTGTATAATATTCTTTTGGGGCACGACCGGGTCGAGATCGATGTACCCGTTGTACATATTTTTATTTTCTGTACTAAGTTTATCCCGCGAAGGAGTGCACGGATAGCCGGATTCTGAAGGGCAACGGGTCTGTATCTCATGGCTTTGAGAGGCAGAGGGGCCTCACTCTAGAATTGGCAGACTATTCGCCGCACTCGTAGGGGGTACAGGTTGACCTAAGTAGGGGTGCTCAATTTATCGGATTCCGTGAAGTGCCGGGTGTTCCATTCACTATGTTGTGGGGACTACCTCGCTTCAGGTTTTGGCGGGTAACTTGACGCACCCGTAGCGGTCTAGGTTTCATTGCACAGGCTTTCCACACGACCAGGGGAACGTCGGGTTTCAGCAGCGGCTCTGTGAAACTCGGGGATCCCAGATTATCTGTATTGTTCTGTGATGCTTATTACTTTTCTGTAATGTTGCATATTATCACGCCTGGAGCGATTATTGTATATTGGTATATATACTATTAGATGTTGTATATGTTTTACACCCGCGTTAGTCCAGCCCCCGCTCTGTCGTTAGTTAAGTAACCTAACGGGTGATGACGGGACCCAGTGGCGAATGCGGATGGCATATACGTACATTTTATTTTCGTTCTTTTCTGGTGTGATTGATTGATGGGACTGCATTGATTCTTATCAATGCAAGGATAAAACAAACCTATATTTGATTTTGTTGGAACCAATTTAAACAAAGGTGTTATTACAAAGACGTTTCCTTTTGTTATGCATAGTGATATTTAATTTGGAATATCCTGCACCTCATTCGACGAGGCAAGGGCTGATATCCCTTCACCGGGTGAGATCCCTTGGGCAAAAGTTTGTGTCAGGGTAATAATTTCAATATAGTCGATTACAAGTTGCTTTGCATCGCGGTATTCAGTTGGAATATCCTGCACCTCATTCCACGAGGAAAGAGCCGAGATCCCTTCACCGGGAGTGACCTCTTTAGCAAAACGTTTTCGCCACTATATTTTTTTAAAAAGCTATCTGGTTCCTTCAACGAGATCAAGATCATTACGTTAAAGGTTTTTCGCCAAAAACCAGCCGTAGCCCTCCGTCACTTCTTATGGATTGTCAGTAGTATTCATGCTATGTTTGTTGGCCAAAGTCAAGGCATAGTGTTTGGTAGCTGCTGAACATTCATCTGTTGCATAGATAGATGCGTTGGTTTGGGACAGTCGTTCTTCCTTGTTGGCCAAGGTCAAGGGCATGTGCGGGTGGGTTCAAATTAACTTGGATAATGACGGGTAGAACTTGACATGTGACTTATGATTTGTTGGCTAAAGTCAAGGTCATAAGAGCATGAGGCAAAAATCACATCGGGAGTTTCAAATATAAACTGAAACTTGCCAGGCATGCGCATACTTTCTGGAGTGTGATAACTTGAGTGGCTTCCATCAAGTTATCATGCGATGATAGTTGGATCCCGATTACCACTGATGAGTTAGTTTACTCTTCGGGTGATCCCGACTAATTCTTCTTTCAGGTTTGGAGGAGAATTTGAGATTACAGTGGGAGGTTTCCTGATTAGATAAAGTGATAACCATTCTGATCTTGGTTAGAGTGCACGCAGAGTGTTTCTTTTCTCTCTCTCTCTTTGGCAGCAACCATTGACCGGCCCAAGACTTTGACTCAGTGACCAAGTTGACCGAACCTTCTTAAAATACTGGATTTTGGATTGTCTAAAGTTGCATAAGTCATTACCGCTCCTTTTTTTACCCTTTGTATTTCTCAGAACACCCCGTATTACTACGGACATCCACTTCCATTGGATAGATCCATCGTATGGTTATATACAAACTCGAAAGGACTTCTTCGAGGATGGATCCAGGTTCAGGAGAAATAGAATTGATTATTCAGTTGTCTTTTATTATCACCTTCTCTCAGGTTGTGAGGGCTCCTTAATTTAGGAGAGTACGCCAATTACGCTTATTAGATAGTCTTATTCTAAACCATAGGCTGGTGCCGAAAGGTAGGGAATGAAGAAAACCAATTAGCCTAAGTAAGGTGTGCAGAAGGTAATATGTAAAAACAAGATAAAAGGGATTAGAAAGAGGGCAAAGTAAATTGCGACTGTTGTAATTCACGACCAAACCTCGTACTTCATCGCCACTCCTATTTCACCTTTGCTTTTTCCCCAGTTCGGGAGAAATAGAATAAGGTATTATTCAGTAGTCTTTATCATCATCTTCTCTCATGTTGCGAGTACTCCTTGGTTTAGGAGAGTACACCTATTATGCTTACTGGATAGTCTTCTTCCAAACCATAGGCTGGTGCCGAACGGTAGGGAAGGAAGAAAACCACTAAGCCTAAAATGGGTGTACAGAAGGAAATGACTAAAGGCAAATAAAGGTATTTGGAGAGATGGCAAAGAAATATACGGTTACAGTCATGAATAGGATTATGGAAGAGACATTACTAGGAATACCAGAATACCCCTACGAGACATTTTAATGTTTCAGTTTCACTGCGCATTGTTAAAAGAAAACTGTTTTCCCGATTAGAGGCCTACTCCAGGGTATGAATTTACCAGGTGAGATTCTCACATCTGTATGGTTTTACAGATGATGAGTGGGAGTAAGTTATTGGGAATAAGGTGATCATCCTCATTATATCGGAATTCGTTGTAATTGGTGATATTTGAGGAAATCGCCTGGGTACATTTTTTAACCTACGATGCAAAGGTTTTGAGTTATTCAAACTCTATACAGGGTATTGTATGTTGTCCAGTGTCCATCAGGACAAAAGGGTAGGTCCTCGTACAATGTTTTATTTACTTGTGACTTCTCTAGTTTTTAGACAAGTGTTTCGTAGAAATACAAAGTCTAAGTTTTGAGAAGTTGTGGGTATAAGAAGAAAGTAAAGAACCAGGTGTCGCAAGTATCAGGATTCTTCAAAGAAATCGAAGATGTAGATTCTTGTGATTGGTATTCAGTTGATAGTAATGGTTTTGAGAAACTTGTTTCTCTTTCAAGTTACTCATAATTGGATGCATTCCTAAGTTGAGTAATGCTGATTAGCCTCTCTCCATTAAGTTGATATGCACTGGAGACAGCTGTATGATTTGAATCTGGTTCCAATTAAATAAGTGCCAATGTTTCTATATTGGATATAGAATGGTTAATATCTTAACGATGTTAAGGTATGGTGAGTTTTCCAGCTTATGCTTAAAACCAGACACTGGATAACTCAAGGCACGTTTCTGTAATGGCAGTTTGTGGGTTGACACTGGCTTTGACGAGGGTTGATTTTCTACCATCTGGAAGATCAATAGTGATATTGTTCTAGACTCGCTACAGTTTTAGTAAAATGGATTTTTTCAGAAAAACAATAGTGGGAGTATGGTAGAACTGGAAGTGATTCCAGAACCGCAAACGATTACGGAAAATTTAATAGGACCTATATATTCAATCAGGTTTGACATTCCATTAGCCACTCCGCAGATATGGTGGGTAACCTCAGACGCCCGAGAGGTACTCCGGTAGCCTCAAGGACCGTGAAGGGAGGTTCTTGTTTACCCAGACTTGACACTACTGTTGTTCCAGATTATGAGAACCGGCAGGAGGATAAGTATAGCGTCGTTTTAAACTAGGTTTAGAAGTGCACGTATATATTATTCTGCCAGAGGGTTATCGTAGTCAGTGGGAGCAGCGGAAGCATAGTGGGCAAGTAGCTTATGTCTATTTTTAGGCTTGAGCGAATATAGTGGAAATAAGATCATCTATTTTTAATGTGAAAGTCATGGGTTTGACTTCATCAGAATAGGGGATGGATCTGTTAAGAAGGTAGTAGGGTGTGATGTCCTGGTATTTGGATGACATACACAGAGTAGGAAGTAAAATTCCTATACTACGATCGGTTGTACTGTGGTCGTCACACAGTTGTTTCTCCAGATAGGATATGGATATAATATTAGAAATTCTGGTTTCTAGATCTATGGTTTTAGATCTAGATTTGGGTAGTTTCCCAATGTGGGTAGTTTGACAGTATTCAAATAGTTTTTAGAATAGATGGCTCCTGGTATGGTGGTGTACCTGCAGGTGATGGAGTCACCCTCTCTAAAGGTGTCTTACAGACTAAAGGGGAGAGGAATATGCATGATTGGCAGATCACTTGCTTAGGCTGTTGGAGATAGTGCCCTCAGAGTCAATTATTGGATCACAGGCACGTGATTGCAATGATTGATGGAGGACCTATCCCGGTAGGACAGTCTTACTCAAGATGATAGTATGCTATCTGGTTTATATTTATCATCGTGTACTGCTATAGGTGACCTTACATGTCACTATTGCACGTCGATGGAGTCCTTATGATTCTTGCTTGACTGCCAGCAGTATGAGGGCGATCATATACGTGGGAGCTGGTGGTCTATAAGCACATTCTTAAAAGGTCCCTAGTCGTGGGAGTTTCGAGACAGGGCATCGATACTCCAGAGTAGACTAGTGTATACAGTCGAGACCCCGACGAGGGGCGGTGGCCGGTCTCACAAGCCACTGGTGTCAGTTGGTTCACCTAAGATGTATATAGGTGCTTATTGGGTTATGAGTACATCGGACAGGACTCGCCGGGAACATGCTAGTTGGTCTTATACCTGACGTCAGATGGCAGTTCCCTGGTGACATGTGTACAGGTTAGTTCATCGACCTGAGGATCATCATTTGTCTCATGTGAGTTCCCACTGTACTTTGATTACTACCCTACCGCGCTCAAAGGAGACGCACAAACAGGTTTTAGTTGGGTACAGTCCAGAACCATATGGAGGCAGTGAGCGGATCTTCAGGGGTTCGTCTCTCCCGGTATTGGGGGTGAGGTCGCGCTGTGTCTAGGAGAGCCATTACACGAAGTCCTTGGCCAAGGCAGGAGATTTACTGGTAGGTATTCCAGTAGTATCTCAGGGTGTTCTGGGCTACACTCCGACACGACTTGTACCGCTTTTGGGGGTCTGACTTTTACCAACCCCCTAGGCCCGCCATGCGATGCTCATAGACGAACGGACCGGACTGTACGGATATTGTCACTGACAGGCTCAGTATGGTGTCAGGATGAGTTCGCTCATCGACGTCCCTTTTGGTCAATACCTGGTAGCCCGTTAAGTATAGGCTAATATCTCTGACGTGCTAGTGGTTAAATCCACAACCAAGGTGTTGACGAGTCTTTAGAGTCCCCCACAGACCAGTTTCTCAAGTTTCGGGCAAAACGCTGTAGAGGCCGTATGGAGATATGGCAGGGTTCGATCAGATACGTGCGGTATTGCACGGATCATGATCAGACAGATAATACTAGCGGGCTTTGGTTTAAGCCGGATCCTAGTATTGGAGAGTGTAGAGTTTGTCTCATTGCATTTGTATTCGGTCGGAATAAAAATGCGGGTATGTATATACAATAGCGGGGTTTTCCTGTAATTTATTACGGGATCAGTTTTTTGGAGTTGCCAGTTTGTTTTTCGTTTCGGCCATATTTCATTGTATCTTTCATTGGCCGAAATATGGTGGAGGAGGGCTTATTTGCAATTGTGCAAATAAGGATTGTGGAGGGTGGTCCTTGCATATTATTGTATCATGATAATTCCACCACCATTTGACTTCTTAGTTCATGATGGTTCATGATGGCTTGACCTTTTGGAGTTATGATTGGTTGGTTGAGTGTTGGACTTTCTTAGTGATGATTTCTTCTCATGATCTCATATCATTCCCTCTTGCATTATGGTTACTCTCTCCCTTATTCTCTCACTCCCCTCACCATTTTTGGCCGGCCATGATAGAGGGAGGGGCTGCCCAATATTTGGGTGGGGATTTTTGGTTCTATTGTGCTTGCAAAAATCCCCAATTTCATCTCCAAAATGTTATCATATCAATCCTCCACCAAAGGCAACTTCTAGTAACCCCAAATGAGACATAGAGCACTACACGTATTCTACAGCAATCCTTGGGCACGTTGGCTCGCCAACTTTGTACCCGAGTTGCCTCGGTCCAGAGCTGGGAGCCCGTAAAAGAAGCCGGCGACGTGGTGCCCTTCCGGCGACGTGGTGGATACCGGAGATTCCGCAGGGAGATCGGGACGACGACGAGAAGACCGAAGGACACGGATCGCTCGGTATATCTCTCTTCCCGTTCTTTAGTTAGCTAGGATTAGTTTAATGGCCCGATCCGGGATTTTTGTGCGCCGTGGTGCCGGTTATAAAGTTTAAAGTAAATCATCGCTTCCGCATTTTGGCCTCGGAATGACGGCCGGGGCGCCGCCGTGCACTTACACTGGTATCAGAGCCACGCCATTAACCTAGTCTAGTTTGGTCTAATGTGTTTACATCTTCGATCGAACAAAATTCCAAAATCCGCATTTTCAATGCATCAGGTTTCTGTCGAAATTTTTTTAGCTCGAAATTTTTTTCAGTATGTTGCAGAAGTACATGCAGGAAGTTTTATGAATTCTGGAGAAAAATGGTGGCGTGACACTGTAGAACCGTCGCGGAACCGCGGCCAAAACCCCTTTGGGCCCGCGGTTCCGCCGCAGTACAGTGCCCTCACTGCACCAATTTTGCACAGAGCTCTTTAAACAGGGAAAGAGGGGTTTTGGAATATTATTTTTTGAGCCCAGAATTTCTTTAAGTGCTACAGTAGTGCTTGGGGCCCACTTAGGTAAATTTGATCGATCGAAAATTTTAAACACATTAGTTCACAGTATTTACATTATATCTGCGACCGTGAATGTCACTTGATCGGTAAATCCTGTCTATCTGCTATAGCCCGGTTAGACGGATTTGCGAACGTGACATTCACGTTGATGTTCTGTGATTGTGCTGTGATGTTGCGGATTGGTCGTGGGGGATAGCCTGGATGCAATGTTAGAACAGTTTTGGTTTTATATGTACATTTGATATTGCGGGGCGAGCGTCCGACATGTAGACTGCCGTCACTGCCTGTTTGTATATTATTCTTCTGGGGCATGACCGGGGTGAGGTCGATGTACCCGTTGTATGTATATTTTACTTTCTGTACTAGGATTACCCCGCGGTGGGGTGCACGGATAGCCGGATTCTATAGGGCAACGGGCCCGCATCTCATGGCTTTGAGACGGAGGGGGCTTCACTCTAGAATTTGCGGGCTATTCGCCGCACTCGTAGGGGGTACAGGTTGACCCAGGAGGGGTGCCCAAGTTGCCGGATTCCGTGAAGTGATGGGTGGTCCATTCACGTTGCTGAAGGGGGCTGCCTCGCTTCAGGTTTTGGCGGGTAACTTGCCGCGCCCGTAGGGGTCTAGGATTTCATTGGACAGGTTATCCACACGACCAGGGGAACGTCGGGTTTCAGTAGCGGCTCTGTGAAACCCCGGGGATCCCAGATGTTTGTATTGTTCTGTGATGCTTATTACATTTCTGTGATGTTGCATTTTATCACGCCTTGAGCGAAATATTATATATTGATATATATATATATACTAGTAGATGTTCTATATGTTTTGCATCCGCGCTAGTCCAGTCCCCACTCTGTCGTTAGTTAACTAACCTAACGGGTAATGACGGGACCCAGTGGCGAATGCGGATGGCATATACGTACGTCATTATTTTCGTTCTTTGTGGTGTGATCAATTGATGGGACTGCGTTGATTCGGATCCATGCAAGTTAAAAACAAACCTTATATGATGTTGTTGGAACAATTTTTCAAAAAGCTGTTATTGCAAGGGCGTTCTCTTTTGTTTTGCACAGTGGTATTCGGTTATGAATATCCAGCACCTCAGTCGACGAGGCAAGGGCCGAGATCCCTTCACCGGGAGTGACCCCTTGGACAGAAGTTTGCGTCAGGGCAATAACTTCACTGTATTCGTTTACTTTTGCTTTGCATCGTGGTATTCAGTTGGAATATCCTGCACCTCATTCTATGGGGAAAGAGCCGAGATCCCTTCACCGGGAGTGACCTCTTTAGCAAAGGTTTTCACCACTATATTTTTATAAAAGCTATCCAGTTCCTTCAACGATATCAAGTTCATTACGTTAAAGGTTTTCGCCAGAAACCATTCGTAGCCCTCCATCATTTCAGTTAAATATTCGGTAGTATTCAAGCTAAGTATTTTGACCTCACGCCAAGGCATAGTGATTGGTAGCTGCCGGATATTTATCTGTTGCATAGATAGAATGCGTTGGTTTGGGACAGTCGTACTACTATTTTGGCCTATGTCAAGGGTATGTACGGGTGGGTTCAAATTAACCTGGACAATGATGGGTAGAACTTGACATGTGACTTATGATATTTTGACCTCACGCCAAGGTCATAAGAGCATGGGGTAAAAATCACATCGGGAGTTTCTAAAGAAACTGAAACTTGCCAGATATGCACATACCTTCTGGAGTGTAATAACGTGAACGGATTCCGTCATGTTATCATGCGATGATAGTTGGATCCCGATTCCCATTGATGAGTTGGTTTACTCCTCGGGTGATCCCGACTAATTCTTCTTTCAGGTTTGGATGAGAATTTAACGGTACAGTGGGAGGTTTCCAGATTAGATAAATTGGTTACCATTCTGATCTAGGTTAGAGTGCACGCTGAATGTTTCTTTTCTCTCTCTTTTTGGCAGCGACCATTGACCCGGCCCTAGACTATGACTCAGTGACCAAGTTGACCGAACCTTCTTAAACACTGGCTTTTGGATTGTCAGAGTTGCAAACTTCATTGCCACTCCTACTTTTACCCTTTTCTCCAGGACACCCCGTATTACTACGAACGTCCACTTCCATTGGACAAAACCATCGTATGGTTATATATGAACTCGAAGGAATTTATTCGAGGATGGTTTCCGGTTCTGGAGAAAACGAATAGGACTATTCAGTTGTCTTTTCCTTTTACCTTCTCTCAGGTTGCGAGTATTCCTTGGTTTAGGAGATAGGACACCTATTACGCAAATTGGATAGTCTTCTTCCAAAACCTTAGGCTGGTGCCGAACGGTGGGGAATGAAGAAAACCAATTAGCATAACGATGGTGTACAGAAGGTATTAAGTAAAGACATATCAAGGGATTAGTAAGAGGTCAAAGTAAATTACGACTGCTATTCACGACTAGACCAAGTATTTCTTCGCCAATCCTAAATCACCTTTGTATTTCTCCAGGACAATCCATATCACTACGAAGATCCACAGTTTATTTGGATACTCCATCGTATGGTTATATACGAACACGAAAGGAACTTGTTCCAGTTCGGGGATGGATTCTGGTTCAGGAGGAATAGGAATAAGGTTTATTCGGTTGTCTTTTATCTTCACCTTCTCTCGCATTGCGAGTGCTCCTAGGATTAGGACAGTACACCCATTATGCTTATTGGATAGTCTTCTTCCAAACCATAGGCTGGTGCCGAACGGTAGGGAAGGAAGAAAACCATTTAGCCTAAGAGGGTGTACAGAAGGTAATGACTAATGACATATAAAGGGATTTGGAGAGATGGTAAAGCAATATACGGTTACAGTTGTGAATCTGATAATGGAAGAGGCATTACTAGGAATACCCGGATACCCCATCGAATCATTTCAATGTTTCAGTTTCACTGTGTACTGTTAAAAGAAAACTGATTTCACAATTAGACACTTGCTCCAGTTTATGTATTTACCAGGTTTGATTCTCACATCTGTATGGTTTTACAGATGATGAGTGGGAGTAAGCTATTGGGAATTGGGTGATCATCCTCATTATATCGGGATTCGTGGTAATCGGTGATATTTAAGGAAATCACCTGGGCTGTTTGCCGGACGTTAAATATTTGGTTTTGAATATCCGCAGTTATGCACCAATTTCAAATTGATATATCTGTACATCTATTTTTATAGAGTGAGATATACCTTTTTGAAATTATGTCTATGACATTTACCTATATCAGTGGATGGTTAGGTAAGGAGTATTAAACAGCGGTGTAATTCTTCTTAACCAAACACTACTACAAATAAGGGTTGCCCCTATGGATTTATCCGTAGGGGCAACCCACTGCCCCTACGGATATGACTGTATGGGTGAAAAAAATACCCCGTAGGTGCAAAGGCCGCAGGTGCAAGTTGAAGCCCTGAACTTGTCCCTACGGGCAAATTGTTGCCCCTACGGATTTCTGTGTAGGTCCTGTTGCCCCTACGGAGTAGGCCATAGGGTAAAAAAAGTTATATTATTTACGGGTTTTTTAATATATTAAATGTACCTACGAATAGAACCGTAGGTCCATGTTCTACCCCCTACGGATAACTGCGTAGGTACTTATCCGTGGAGTTAAAATATCAGGAATCCTGAGATGTTGCCCCTACGGATAACGCCGTAGGGGCGAGGCTGTGGCCCCTACGGATATGCCAGTAGGGGCACTCCCAACCCCCTGAAACTGAGATCAGGGGGGAAAATATCAGTTACTGCTGATATTTTGCCCCTACGGATATAGCCGTAATGGCAACATGGGTACCTACGGATTAATCCGTAGGTACACATTATCTGTATTTATTTTTAAAAAAGGGCTGCCTGATTTTTTCCCGCCCTGTGCACAATAATATATAAAACAATAAAATATAAAATTAATTATCACAAAACATATATCGCAGTATTCATAATCACATCACACGCATATAATATACAAAAGAAACCAAAAAACTGAATATGATATAAATATAAACCAATATCAATATCGCCCAAAATGTTTCAAAATGTAGTACAATATGTATCATATAAATAAATACATGTTTCAAAAAATAAGAATCAAAAAGCTAGCCTAGCTCGGTCCAGCTCCACCTCTGATAAATGCTAGAATCTGGCGCCTCTGCTCCTCGGTCAATAAACCATGCAATTCGGCGCGTGCGGGAGTCTGAGCGGGCTGTGGAGCTGGCGATGTGGTCTGCGCAGCCGCCGTCGAGGTAGTGGCTTGCGGAGCCGCGACTGCGGGAGTCTGAGCGGGCGGTGGAGCTATAGGAGCTGTCTGCGGAACCGCAGCCGATGTAGTGGCTTGCGAAGCCGCAGCCGAAGGAGATGCATGTGGAGGCTCGGCCGATATACCCCGTCACGTCTGGACCTAACGTGTGCAATTAGCGTGTAAGAACTGTGTATTATTCGAATTCTTATCATTATCGAGTTATTTCGAAACCCCATTTGGATATCTAGTTTGGAAAACCGTAGTTTATTTTAATTAGATATGTACATGTATGATTAATCAAACCTAAGTCTACAACCAAATAAGCTCAGGCTACGTACTGATATTGGATATGTTGATATCTATAATATGACATGATATTTTACTATTAAGTAGTATACATACCAGCATCTCCTTCAACTCCTGAACGGTGGCCTTCAAGCTCTCCAGTTCCTGCTGGATACGTCGCTCACTGGAGACGGAGGAAGTAACCGCTGGGGTGGAGTCCAACCTCATATGGGCCCTGCTAGGGCCCAGTCCTCGGCCTCTCACCCAACCTCCGTGGTGCCGTCCGTGTGCGGCGTCCAGGACTGGGGTCAGCAGCCTCGAATGCTGCCTTCCTCCTAACAACTGTCAGAACATTATATTTAGCACATACTGGTCTATAAAATTGACAAGAAATACCAAAATCAACAAATTCAAAGCCTTACCTACAGAGATAGATGAATGTCATTTTCTTCTTCTTCTGCCACATTACTGTCTTCTCCTTCTTATTATGTGCGCGTGCAAATTCAATGAAAGCAGAAACTCCAGTGACAAACTTAGGTTGAATACGTTGTTGCCAATTCACATACATCCAGTCCTTAATCCTGACGTACTCATGGGCCATGTTAGACTGTATCATATAAATTGTAGGTTATGATGACTTTATTGAGAATATGGATTAATAGTGGGTAGGAAAAGTATTTCTCAAATGGATTTTGATCTAAAAACCATAAAGTACTAAGTAATAGCATATATAATTTTTTTAGTATAAAGGTTGTTATTTTAAGTTTTCCCTTATAGTGATATGATCTAACTGCCTTTATAAACTACAAGTGTACAGAAAATTATGATAAGAAACCATAAGAAAGGGTCGTAGCCATGCATAACCTTGAATCTACATACCAAATCATGCACAAGCATGCAATTATTGTCACCATGCCTTGGAATATAAAATATCTTGGAAGACTATAAGCGGGCATTTAAATCTTGATAACTTTTGACATCAACATATATTTTTCTCAAGTACCATAAAATATACTTCCTCCGTATAAACCGTTTTCAGGAAGATGGATTAACAATGACCAATTATCCATTGTGGCTCACTAGGTTAGCCTTTTCTCTTCTATTGACCATCTTACTAATCTGCTTGGTAAATTTATTCGGAACCGGCTGCGAATCATTAAAAGACATGCATAAGAAAGGAAGCTAAAATACAGATATATAGCATACCGATACATCGAAACTTGAAAGTTGCGATGATAACCAAGAGATATTTATTTCTACACACGTGGTGCTTGTGCGAATGCGTCAGGCATCATGGACAAATATTTGAGAACATGGAAAGTATTATTAGTATAAAGTAATTAAAGCTTTTAAACACCTTGGGTAGATATTTTCTTAGTTGATGCAATCATATCATGAGGACTAAATTTAAGCTATTATACATATGCATATGTATTTTTCTAATCTAATATATCACACACACACACACACACACACACACACAGAGAGAGAGAGAGAGAGAGAACACCAGTTTGGTAGAGAAATCAGGTAGCAGGACCCTGAAGAAATGGAGTCCATAGCATTGCTCATCATCATCATCCATGATCCCTTTTGATAATATTTCTTCAAAGGGATCATGGATGATGATGATGAGCAATACTATGGACTCCATTTCTTCACGGTCCTGCTACCTGATTTCTCTACCAAACTGGTGTTCTCTCTCTCTCTCTCGGGGTGTGTGTGTGTGTGTGTGATATATTAGATTAGAAAAATACATATGCATATGTATAATAGCTTAAATTTAGTCCTCATGATATGATTGCATCAACTAAGAAAATATCTACCCCAGGTGTTTAAAAGCTTTAATTACTTTATACTAATAATACTTTCCATGTTCTCAAATATTTGTCCATAATGCCTGACGCATTCGCACGTGCACCATGTGTGTAGAAATAAATATCTCTGGGTTATCATCGCAACTTTGAAGTTTCGATATATCGGTATGCTATATATCTGTATTTTAGCTTTCTTTCTTATTGCAGGGTTAATTTCTAGCATTATTTCACTTCTACATGCATTGTAATTTGTAAAACGGCATGGAGAGTATGAAAAAAGTGATTTAGACTGTTTATAGTAGACTACAGTGATGTCGATTCTAAAAAGGATAACATTAATTTTCAGTTTAATATCCATACATGATAAACAAAGTTGAAGGGAACAAGAATGGTATAGAACACACCTTACGATCTTTGTAGCCAACTTCACAATCAACCTAGAATATGTCGACACTTTTATGCGTGAGTATTACATTTCATACCAACGGCCAACCCGTGAGTTTCCATATAGGCTGTGATTCAATACACAGATAGGGTAGTTTTGCGGATTGAATCCTACCCCCGTCTTTTGATCAATCACCAACCTGGTAACAGACGTGGAATCTACCGGGTTGGTAGGTTAAGCATTTGTCTTTCTGCATATACAGCATTAAAGCGTTCTTTGCACTGCCAGGCCCAAAGTGCACAAGGTCTATTTAAAGGATTCATTGGATTTTCTTTTCATCAGGGAAAAAAAATTGTAACCGATTCAAGTTCATCAAAATGGAAACTTAGGGTTTTGCTTTTTTGACCATGAAGCATAACATTGATACCACTAAGGTAGTCGATTTCTCCACCTTCGAAGATTAATTTACTTAATAACTAATGGGAATAAAGGTTCTTAGGCTTTAAAACACCATATAATTCCAATGTGTGATGTAAGTCCTATCCTAAGTGGCTGATTATGTTTCAAGTTCTAAAATGCCGCACTTTTCTGAGCTTAATTATCATAAATTTATCTATCTATTTTCTTCCAAAAAGAAAAATTGAAGATATCTATCTATATGACTACACCATTATAGCTTATATCTATTTTCTTCCGAAACCCTCGTTTTGTCGAGTTTCAATGCCAGACTCTGAAAATTGAAACTATGGTTTATGAAAACCAAAATGGAGTTTCCAAACCGTGGTTTCAAAAAGTTTGAAGGGCTCGAACCATATATTTTTGAACTCCAAAAAAAGTTCAATCTCGCAAAGTTTCATGTTGTCTCTCTCTTTATTCTCTCTATCCCGCACTTAAAATAAATTAAGTGAAATGAAACTATGGTTTAAACTCTGATTTCTCAACAATTGGATTAGGGTTTTAGTAAGATTAAAATAGAATATCCAGCATAGATTATTGACCAAAAATGCAGACTAGTGCCCACTGATCCCAGAACTATCCAAACTCGTTAACGAAGTAAAAGAAATCTCATGAAATGTAACGTTTTGAAAATCGTTTCGGTGAAATTTCGAAAAAACGGTAAAATAAGGGGGTTTTCGGTAATAAGTCAAAATACAAATATCTTTATTATAAAATTAAATATACATATTCTGGCTATGTAATTGCTAGTATTTGGTGTTTATTGACCCACTGGTGAAATTTCAAATTTTCTGAAAATTTTCCGAAATTAATTATTTTAATATTATTTTAAGCCGTTCCTAATATATTTAATTAGAGAAAATTACAAATTGGAATGAGTTGAAACAAATTTTGTGCATCATAAAACATTAAATAAAATTTTATCACATGGTTTTGGAAACGAAATCGTTTGCCAAAACGGTTTAGAAATTATTGAAGAAAAAAGGCTTTTTTTTAGTGTAAATGAATGTTTGGGGTATTGTATTATCATTTTTCATCACCCCACACCCATACCCACACTCACACACCCTCATTTATTCCCTCCCTTGGCTGAATTCAGCAGCGCCATCAATTGTCCCCACTTCTTTTGATAAAAGAAAAGAAAATCAAGAGAAAAGAATAAAGGAAATATTAAATAAAGAGGTATGGTGTTAGATAATGTTGACTTGGACTTTTCCTTGACTTTACAAACACCCCCACACCCTCTCTTCTCCCCCTCCTCAAATCTGGCCGAGCCTATACCTCAAGCAGCCCCTCCATTTTCTTGACCTCATTTTCCTATCTTTTTTGCTTCAAAAATTCATCAAATACCCATCAAAAAATCCAAAAATCTAAATCAAGCTCTTACCCATTTTACTGTAGCCTTCGATGCATGGATTGTGATGAAAGGAGAGCTTTTTGGATGGCTAGATTTCAAGCTAGATCTCAAAAATTGGGAGGTATAAACTTTGACCCTATATAGAATTTGTTGTTTATATTGCTTAATCTAAGTTAATTAAGTGTTTAATTAGGTGTTTAAAAAAAAAGGGTTTTGAATTGAAGTTTGAAATTTCAAGTGTATGGTTTTGAATGAAGATTAGGGTTTGAGCATTGGATTAGGGTTGTGATGGGTAGATTAACATATAATTGCTTGGTAAAATCAAATCTAGTTGCTAGTTGCATTTTTGTTAATTTAAATTTGTGATAATTATATATATTGCAAACTAGTTTTTGTAAATATTATGTTAAATTGAGAATTAAAATATGGTAAGGTTTTCATCATGTCTTTGGCATGTTAATGAGTATTTTAACACCTTAGGTTGTACGAAACCTAGTCTAGTTGTTGAATTATGTATTGTTGCTTTAAATGTGTTAAAATTGGGTAAAATTGTAAACTAGAATTTCGGGTTAATGAAAGTTAGTGAGATTAAAAATCTAATTAGGGTTTTTATGACTTATTTAAGATATTTAGTGAATATTGTGGCCGTTAGATTCGTTCATACATTGAGTTTTGTACTAAAACGGTGATTTGTGCTTGCTAGATTTTCGGAAAAATAACTTTTTAAGTGAAATTGGGGTTTTTGTGAGTTTTAACCTATTTTATATTAAAATTAGTGTTCGTGAATGTGAAAATGAGTGTATTTGGGTTTTTCTCGATGGTCTGGCGTTTGAACACCGATGTCGAGGGTTTTTGGGTTGATTTAGGAAAGCAAACCATAGGTTTTGACCTATGTGGGATTCGTGTGTCGTTTTGGTCATGAGTCGGATTTTAATGCGATACGGTGCGTTATGATATGTAGGTACCCCATGTGGACTTCGAGACGACAAGCAAGCGTGTGGCGACGTCGGCACTGGCAAGCGAGGACCAGGTGAGTAGATTTATATCTACGGGGAGAAGTCGGGTGGATGGCGTATAGCACCCCCGCAGTTCGTGGTGATGTATACGAATACGTATACACACATATATATAATGTTTATATATTGTTTCAGTATATTGATGATAATATGGATAATTGGTGTTCTTGGATGATTTAGTGTCCCGAAACCCTAGAGTAGTGGTTGCACTACACATGCACACACCAACCCATACTTGCATACTTTCTTCTTTCATTTGTGCTTATACGGGAATATATAGTTATGTGTTCACATGGGTATGGGACTATGTGTTCACATACGGATTTGAGGCTTGGGTTTGAGATGAGTCGATGAGATTTGTATTGAGGTTGTGACTTCGGTGATATGGCAGTATTCGTATGTGAGATACGACATGACGTTGTAGCGGGTCCTTGACGTAGTGTTTCACACACGTCCATGCATACTTAGGCGGTATCAGTATTGTACTAGACGTAGATCAGTACCCCGATCATGATATTTGATAAAGAGGATACTAGGTGAATAGTATGATGAATGTGATATTGACCCGTACCCAGATTTGGGGATGCCGTACGACGGATTTACGTACGAGCTATATTTTGATGATTGATCCGCACTCTTGACTTGGGATGTCTGGTTATGGATATGATATTATTGAGGCGGGATCACCGACTATACATATACAGGTATGTATATGTATCGACTCAGATGATAGGCGGTTTCCTTACCTGTAGTCCAGCTTATTAGCTTAGCCCTTTAGTTTAGTTTAGTTGTTAGATTAGATTCGATTCTTACCTATTTCAAAACTAACGAATCGTGGGTATTTTAAAAGACAGCCCAAGGGATCCTACGGATATTTCAAAAGACGTATCTTTTCATAAAAACACCGTGGCCCCTATTTTCAAAACCCCATGATTCGTGTTATTTCAAAATGCACCATTTGTAGGACTTATATTAGATTAATGCAGATTAGTTATAGTTGCGTCTAGTATTCAGCTCCCGCTCATTATTGTGGTTCGCTTCGCATCGCATGCTTATATTATGTTTCATACTCCATTATTGATATCATGCTGTTAGGACACCAGCACCATTACCGATGATGCGTATGTACCACGTACACTTACTTGCCGGCTCACACACATCTTCATCGGTAATTGCCATGTCACGTACACCTTAGAAAATATTATTGCTTGACATAGCATGTTAGCTAATAGTTTAGACATGATATTAGCATACTTGCCTTATATGTTAGTTTAGACATTGTAGTTATTACCTGCTACTTCATGCATACTGTTATTCATTGTTATGCCGCATTCATGGATTCTCATGCATATATTCACTATTTTACGTGCTATTGAGGTTTCGGATTCGGATTTCCATGAGATTTTCTGGATTTGGAGGAAAAACGCAAAAACATAAATAAACCTTTTCTCTCTTTTAAAATAAAAAGTGCGGTTTTCCCATGATGTATGAGTTGTCCACCATGAGTTTGCTGATGGATTTCGAGACCCGATTCGAGGAGACGGATGAACCGTTTCGGGTACATGGTGGACCCGGTAAGGTACCCCGGGGCAAGAAGCGCGTGATGATGACGATGTGAGCCTGGCAGGGGAGCACTACCTACCGGTGATATTACCCGACGCGTCGGATATCCGTAGGATACCGTCGTGGTCTTGAGATGGATGGTAGGGGCCGGTCTGGACTGACGGCGCCCTAAATATTGTGATTGAGACATTGAGATTGAGACTTGAGGTACATAGATTGTGACACAGAGATATCGAGGTATTTGGACACTTGTTTTGTGTCGATGCTGGACACTGTTTTATGCTGATTTCATATATGGTACCTCATTTCTTTTAAAATACAGAAATCTCACTGACTTATGAAACCAGTTTTATTCAGTACATGCATTCTGTTTCATGCATTCATACAGCATCCATATGATATATTGCTACCTGAGGCACTGACACGGGCACATGAGATCACACTCGGTTAGATATTACCCTAGCCATTGTTATAGGCTGCATGTTATACATATATTTGAGGATGTATTATGATCATTGACCCAGGTTGCGTTATTTATGCGATTTCTTTCCGTAGATGTTTTTCTATTCACGAGTTGGCAACTCACCCCCGTTGTGCCCCAGCTTCTTGCAGGTTTGCCGTACAGGTTTCTTTACGGCTTTGCGGGCATAGTTTCCTTCGGGTGATTTGCTAATAGGTGGGTTTACTTGTATCGTACCCCCATTATATATCTTGTATATCATTATTCTATTGTATCTAGATTTCCATCAACCAAACATGTATTTATTTTGAGATAGAGACCAGTGATGTTTTTCCTTCGACCTTAGAGTCGCGCGTTTTATCTCTGTGGTTTTCTTGTGGTTTGAGTTTCCTTTTGAGTTTTGATTCTCGCCGTTGGCGTTGTATATTATATTGCTTGTGTGGTTGTGACCCTCGTTTGACAAAGAGCTAGCTCCCGCTTGGGGATGCCTTTTTATTGATTTCGTATACTATTCATGTTGTATCCCGTTTGGGGGCCAGTATTTACAAAGGAGACTCTGCCGAAATTTTCAGGAAATTTTTGATGTTTTAGAAACTCGCATAATTGGGCTTATTCTATTGAAACTACTTGTTTTAAATTGGTTTTCCTTCACTCTACTACTTTTCTCGGTTTACTTAGATTATGTACGCCTCGAGACGTTCGTAGTTTAAGTGCCTGTCTTGTTCCGTACTCTCGGGACGTGACATGAAAGCCCCGTATGAGACACAGAATGAAAATAAAACCTATATGTTACTTTGCACACGAACCCTAATCCCAACCCCAACCGACCCCTAACCCTAACCCTAAACGTAACCCTAACTGAAACTGACCCGATGCCTAACCCTAACCCTCACCCGTACCCTTACCCTGCCCTCAACCTAACATCATCAAAAGAGGGAAATACAAGCATTAAATTAGAAGTAGAAATTGGAGATTTACTAACCATTTTCGCGGTGGAAGAGACGACGGAGGAGGCAACGAGGAAGTCGACGAGGCTCGGGATTGAGGCGCTGGAGGAAGTCGACGAGGTTCTTATGAGGAGGCGATGAAGGAGGCGACTGAGGAGGCGACGGAGGAGGCGATGAGGAAGTCGACGAGCCGGCACGGGAGGAAATCGATCGCGAGGCGCGGGAAGATGTAGCTCTAATATGAAACCATTTGATTCGTGTCTCGATAATTATGTCCTCCACAACCTTTGCTATGGTCGGCTTCCAAGTTAATGCGACAAGCACTTAAAGAAGTATCACCATCTACTATATATCAAAAAATGTAGCAAACTAGGACGAGAAATTTATAACCAACATGCCACGAATATTGATATTGTAAATATTTATATATATATATTTTTATATATATATATATAAGCAGACATTTGAATCTAGACAAATAGAAAACAAAACTTTATTGCTCCCTTGTCTCTTATCAAAATCATTAGAAATGTTCATTTTTAGGGGGCTCAAAATTTCCTTCACAAGCTTTAAAAGAAACCTAGAAAAATTCTCACCCACTGCCGCAACCCCCTGCCCCAACCCTAACCCTAACCCTAACCCTAACCCCAACCGCAACCCTCTGCCGAACCCTAACCCCAGCCACAGCCACAGCCCCAACCGCAACCCCAACCCCAACCGCAACCCCAACGCTAACCCCAATGGATGCCTCATCGGTACCCAAACCATGAACCCTAGCCCTAAAATAATCAAAAATTTGTTTAATTTAAGATTTCCTAACCTGTGCAGTGGAGGCGTCGACGATCGATCGGAGGCGACGACAAAAGCAGGCGACGATGAAATCGGAGAAGAGGAAGAACCAGACGGTGGCGACGAGGAATTGGCCTGTGCTGGCGACGACGAGAACGGCGACGAAACATAGGCGATCGGCGGGAACGAGGGTTTGGTGATTTTGGGTTCGCGGGCGATGGAAAAATAAATTTTAGGTAATAAGCGTAGGGATCGATCCGTGCCTTTTTAATTAAATCTCTATTTAGATGCCCTTACGGATAAGTCCGTAGGTACTTGGTTTGCGGCTCCGTAGGGGCAAACAACAATTTACGATTTAATGTTTTTTAAATTAATATGTAAGGACCGTAGGTGCAACCTTTTAGCCCTACGGAGTAATCCGTAGGGCCAAACTAAATCTGCCCCTACGGATGTTGTTATCCGTAGGGGCAACCCCCTATTCTAGTAGTGAAAGGTACAGTTTTCAACCTACGACACACAGGGATTGAGTTATTAGACTCAAGGGACTTATACAGAGTATTGTATGTTGTCCAGCGTCCATGGGGATAAAGGGGTTGGTTCTCGTACTATATTCGGTTTACTTAGGACTTCTCTAGGTTTTAGACAGGTGTTTCGTAGAAACGCAAGGTCCAAATTTTGAGAAGTTATAGGTATTTGAATAAAGTAGAGAACCAGGTGTTGCAAGTATCGGGATTCTTCAAGGTGATCGAATATGTAGATACTTGTGTAGGGTATTCAGTTGATAGTAATGGTTAAGATAACTTGATTCTCTTTCAGATTACTCATAATTGGAAGCATTCCTAAGTTGAGTAACGCTGATCGGCCTCCTTCCATTTAGTTGACATGCGCTGGAGACAGCTGATTGATTTGAATCTGGTTCAATTAAATCAGTGCCTCTGGTTCTATATTGGATATAGAACAGTTCGTATCTTAAAGATGTTAAGGTACGGGGAGTTGTCCGGCTTATGCTTAAAACCAGACTCTGGATAACTCAAGCCATGTTTCTGTAATGGCTGTTTGTGGGTTGACCCAGGCTATGACGAGGGTTGACTTTCTACCATCTGGAAGATCAATAGTGATATTGTTCTAGACTCTCCACAGTTTTAAGTAAAATTGATTTTTTCAGAAAACAGTAGTGGGAGTATGGTAGAACTGGAAGTGATTCCAGAACCGCAAATGATTACTGAAGATTTGATAAAAACCTAAAGATTTAATCTGGTTTGACATTCTATTGGCCACTCCGCAGATACGGTGGGTAACCTCAGGCACCCGAGAGATACTCCGGTAGCCTCAAGGACGGTGACAGGGAGGTTCTTGTTTACCCAGACTTGCCATTGCTGTTGTTCCAGGCTGCGAGCCCCGGCAGGAGGATGAGTATAGCGTCGTTCTAAACTAGCTTTAGAAGTGTACGTGTATATGACTCTGCCAGAGGGTTGTCGTAGTCAGTGGGAGCAGCGGAAGCATGGTGGACAAGTGGCTTATGTCTATTTATAGACTAAAGCAGATATAGCGGAGATAGATCATCTATTTCTAATATAATAGTCATAGGTTTGACTTCATTAGAATAGGGGATGGATCTGTTAAGAAGGTAGTAGGGTGTGATGTCTTGGTATTTCGATGACATACACAGAGTAGGAAGTGAAATTCCTATACTATGATCAGTTATACATTGGTTGTCACACAGTGGTTTCTCCACATAGGACTTGGATATTATATCAGACATTCTGGTTACTGGATCTATGGTTTTAGATCTAGATTTGGGAAGTGTCCCAATCAGGGTACTTAGACAGCATTCTAAGAGTATTTAGAATGGACGACTCCTGGCACGGTAGTGTACCTACAGGTGATGGAGCCACCCTCTCTAAAGGTGTCTTACAGACTAAAGTAGAGAGGGATGTGCATGATTGGCAGATCACTTGCTTAGGCAATTGAGTCAATCATGAGATGTCAAGTACCATACCAGATGTTGTTCTTGCAGTAGATGCAATAAGTTGATATTGATCCTATCCTGGAGAGACAATCGGAAGCAGTTTTAGAACATAAGTGAATGTTCTAGGGATATGATAACGACAGCGTCATTCAGGAGACAGTTATCATTCCAGGCTTCCAAGGTGACCTGGACGACAGGATGGCCGTCAGAGTTACAGTTTTCCCTCTGACGAGGGGCAGTGTTTTGGACAGATGATCCAAGCAGACACTGAGGGAGGTATTACGCAGGGTACTGATTAAGTTCAGTCGTCGATACGGTCTAAGAAGTTTGGATTTAGAGTTCATTTATGAGCTAGGCCCCATCAGACATCCAGACATATTCTAAGACAGGTATTGCTCATTTCGGGAGATGGTTTTCTCCGCGAACTTGAGATATAGAGAGACATAGAAAAGAAACATCAGAGCGGATCCACTCACTGAGGCTATTCCTCGAACGCAATAGTTTCGCAAACGAGCTTTGTGAGACTGACTAGTAGAGGAGTTGGGTGTTCGGTATCACACGGGCTGTGAGTATGAGACATCGCAATAATTAGCCTTGAGTGCAAGTGGGAGATTGTTGGAGATAGTGCCCTCAGAGTCAATTATTGGATCACAGACACGTGATTGCAATGATTGATGGAGGACATATCCCGGTAGGACAGTCTTACTCAAGATGATAGTATGGTATATGGTTTATCTTTATCATCGTGTACTGCTTTAGGTGACATTACATGTCACTATTGCACGTTGATAGAGCCCCTAGGATTCTTGCTTGACTGCCAGCAGCATGAGGGCGATCATATACGTGGGAGCTGGTGGTCTATAAGCACATCCTTAAAAGGTCCCTAGTCATGGGAGTTTCGAGACAGGGCATCGATACTCCAGAGTAGATTAGTGTATACAGTCGAGACCCCGACGAGGGGCGGTGGCCGGTCTCACAAGCCACTGGTGTCAGTTGGTTCACCTAAGATGTATACAGGTGCTCATTGGGTTATGAGTACACCGGACAGGACTCGCCGGGAACATGCTAGTTGGTCTTATACCTGACGTCAGATGGCAGTTCCCTGGTGACATGTATACAGGTTAGTTCATCGACCTGAGGATCGTCATTTGTCTCGTGTGAGTTCCCACTGTACTTTGATTACTACCCTACCACGCTCAAAGGAGACGTGCAAACAGGTTTTAGTTGGGTACAGTCCCGAGCCACATGGAGGCAGTGAGCGGATCTTCAGGGGTTCGTCTCTCTCGGTATTGGGGGTGAGGTCGTGCTGTGTCTAGGAGAGCCATTACACGAAGTCCTTGGCCAAGGCAAGAGATTTACTGGTAGGTATTCCAGTAGTATCTCAGGATATTCTGGGCTACACTCCGACACGACTTGTACCACTTTTGGGGGTCTGAGTTTTACCAACCCCCTAGGCCCGCCATGCGATACTCATAGACGAACGGACCGGACTGTACGGATATTGTCACTGACAGGCGCAGTAGGGTGTCAGGATGAGTTTGCTCATCGACGTCCCTTTTGGTCAATATCTGGTAGCCCGTTACGTATAGGCTAATACCTCTGACGTGCTAGTGGTTAAATCCACAACCAAGGTGTTGACGAGTCTTTAGAGTCCCCCACAGACCAGTTTCTCAAGTTTCGGGCGAAACGCTGTAGTGGCCGTATGGAGATATGGCAGGGTTCGATCAGATACGTGCGGTATTGCACGGATCATGATCGGACGGATAATACTAGCGGACTTTGGTTTAAGCCGGATCCTACTATTGGATAGTGTAGATTTTGTCTCATTGCATTTGTATTCGGTCGGAATACAAATGCGGGTATGTATATACAGCAGCGGGGTTTTCCTGTAATTTATTACGGGATCAAATTTTTGGAGTTGCCAGTTTGTTTTTCGTTTCGGCCATATTTCTTTGTATCTTTCATTGGCCGAAATATGGTGGAGGAAGGCTTATTTGCAATTGTGCAAATAAGGATTGTGGAGGGTGGTCCTTGCATATTATTGTATCATGATAATTCCACCACCATTTGACTTCTTAGTTCATGATGGTTCATGATGGCTTGACCTTTTGGAGTTATGATTGGTTGGTTGAGTGTTGGACTTTCTTAGTGATGATTTCTTCTCATGATCTCATATCATTCCCTCTTGCATTATGGTTACTTTCTCCCTTATTCTCTCACTCCCCTCACCATTTTTGGCCGGCCATGATAGAGGGAGGGGCTGCCCAATATTTGGGTGGGGATTTTTGGTTCTATTGTGCTTGCAAAAATCCCCAATTTCATCTCCAAAATGTTATCATATCAATCCTCCACCAAAGGCAACTTCTAGTAACCCCAAATGAGACATAGAGCACTACACGTATTCTACAGCAATCCTTAGGCACGTCGGCTCGCATACTTCGTGCCCGAGTTGCCTCGGTCCAGAGGTGGGAGCCCGTACAAGAAACCGGCGACGTGGTGCCCTTCCGGCGACGTCGTGGAGACCGGAGATTCCGCGGGGAGATCGGGACGACGACGAGAAGACCGGAGGACACGGATCGCTCGGTATATCTATTTTCCCATTCTTTAGTTAGCTAGGATTAGTTTAATGGCCCGATCCGGGATTTTTGTGCGTGGTGGTAACGGTTATAAAGTTTAAAGTAAATCATCGCTTCCGCATTTTGGCCTCGGAATGACGGCCGGGGCGTCGCCGTGCACTTACATAGGCAATTGAGTCAAATCATGAGATGTCAAGTACCACACCAGATGTCGTTTTTGCACTTGATGCGATAAGTTTATATTAATCCAATCCTGAAGAAACATAAGGAAGCAGTTTTAGAACATAAGTGTATGTTCTACGGTTTTTGATGACGGCAGCCTCCTTCGGGAGACGGTTATCTTTCCAGGCTTCAAAAGTGACATGAATGACAGAGTGATTGTCAGAGTTATAGTTTTCCCTCTGACGAGGGACAGTATTCTGGACAGGTGGTCCAAGAGGATACTATAGGAGGTATGGTGCTGGATACTGATTAGGTTCAGTGATCGATACAGTCTAAGATGTTTGGATTTGGAGTTCATTTATGAACTAGGTCCCATCAGATATTCAGATATATTCTAAGATTGGTATTACTCGATTCGGGAGATGGCTTTCTCCGTGAACTTGAGATTTAGAGAGATATAGAAAGTAACATCAGGGCGAATCCACTTACTGAGGCTATTTCTCGAACACAAGAGTTTTACAAACTAGCTTTGTGAAACTGATTAGTAGAGGAGTTGGGTGTTCGGTATCACACATGCTGTGAGTATGCGACATCGCAATAATTAGCCTTAAGTGCAAGTGGGAGATTGTTGGAGATAGTGCCCTCAAAGTCAATTATTGGATCGCAGGTACGTGATTGCAATGATTGAGGTAGGACCTATACCGATATGACAGTCTTGCTCGAGATGATAGTATGCTATCTGGTTTGTCTTTATCATCGTATACATGCTTTAGTTCACTATTGCATAATGATAGAGCCCATAGGATTCTGCTTGACAGCCAGCAGTATGATGGTGATCATATACGTGGGGGCTGGGGTCTATAAGCACATCCTTAAAGTGTCCCTAGCCGTAGGAGTGTCGGGACAGGGCATCGATACTACAGAGTAGACTAGTGTATACAGTCGAGACCCCGATGAGGGGTGGTGGCCGGTCTCACAAGCTATTGGTGTCAGTTGGATCACCTAAGATGTATACAGGTGGTCATTGGGTTATGAGTACACCGGACAGGACTCGCCGGGAACATGCTAGTTGGTATTATACATATCGTCAGATAGCAGTTCCCTGGTGACATGTGTACAGGTTAGTTTGTCGACCTGAGATCGTCATTTGTCTCGTGTGAGTTCCCACTGTGCTTTGATTCCTATCCTACCACGCTCAAAGGAGTTGTGCAAATAGGTATTTTTTTGGGTACAGTCCCGAGCCATATGGAGGCAGTGAGCGGATCGTCGGGGATTCGTCTCTCCCGGTATTGGGGGTTGATGTCGCGCAGTGCACGGGTATCCATCACTAGAAATCCTTGGCCAAGGTAGTGGAGAATTACTAATTTGGATCAGTAGTTTCTCAGGTGGTGATGGGATTCATACCGATACGAATTATCGCGTTATTAGGGGTCTGACTTTATCCACCCCCCTAGACTCGATATGCGATACTCTTTAGACGAACGGACCGGGCTGTATATACATTGTCACTGTCAGGCTCAGTAGGGTTTATGGATGAGTTCGCTCGTCAGCTTCCCTTCCAATCAATACATAGGCAACAGTTACGTACGGCTCGTACCTCTGACGTGCTAGAGGTTATACCCAGTGCCAGTGTGTTGATGAGTCATTAGAGTCCCCCACAGACACTTTCCCAAGTTTGGGCGAAACGTTGTAGAGGCCGTATGGTTTTATGGCAGGGTTCGGAAAATGCACGTGCGTTTTCGCACGTGTCATTTTTCGGGCAGATGATACTGGTAGGCTTTGGTTTAAGCCGGAACCCAGTATTATACTGTGTAGATATAATATCTTTGTCTCGGTTGTATTTGTATTCGGTCGTAATACAAATGCGGGTATATTTAGACCATTACGGGGTTATCCTGAAATTCGTTTCAGGATCACTTTTGGAAGTTGCCAGTTTCCAGTTTTCTATCAGCCGTATTTAACATTCGATTAAATACGGATTTATCTTTTCTTAAGATGTGTGTGGAAGGTTCTAGAGGCTTCTAGAAGGTGGTGACTATGTTCATGCATCTTTGTGACTTATTAGTGCATTTAATGATTCATTAATGCAAGGATGACTAGGTTTTTTATCATTGGTTTGCTTTTAATATGTTCATACTAGGTGTCTTTAGTGAGTCATGTTATAATAAGTATCATTTCTTGTGGTCACCACTCCCTCCTCCTACACTCACCCCCTCCCCTCTATTTATTAGCCGGACACCTCATGATGAGGATCATGGTTGCTTTGAAAAAGATTGATATTGTTTTGGACTCATGGAAATTAGATAAGCCTCATTTCTCATTTCACCCGATTCCAAAAGGCAACTTTATTAACCGTTCGTCCATAGCCTTGGACGTAATGAGACAAAGCATTTTACTCATTCTCTACAACATCTTGGTCGTCTCTTTTGGCAAACTTGACGATCGAGTTGCCTCGGTTAAGAGGCGGGAGCCCGTTTAAAGATCCGTCGATATGGTGCCACCTAGACGAGAAGACTGGAGATTCCGGAGATCAGAGCAGCCGCAACAAAGCGTGGGATGATGGTTGAAGACCGAAGTACTCGGATCGTTCGGTATAACAATTCTACCCACTTTGTATTTTGTTAGTTTAGCTTTAATGGAAGATCCGGGTTATAGTACGCGATAGCGCCTGTTGTAAAAAGTTTTTGTTCCGCATTTGCCGTCTGTTAGACGGCCGGGGCGCTACCGTGGACTTACAGAGCTCAACCCGGTCGTGTCCCAAAATAATATACAACCCGGCAAAGACGGCAGTCCACATGTCGGACGCTCGCCCCGCAAAATGAAGATACAAATGAATCAATAACTGTACCACTAACATTGCACCACTTTCTATTCATCACGACTATCCATCCACAATCATAGCACAAGCACAAAACATCAACGCGAATGTCACGTTCGCAAACCCGTCTAAAAGAACATATAGCAATCAGACAGGTTTATCGATCAAGTGACATTCACGGTCGCAGATAAAAGTGAATGTACTGTAAACAATTAAACAATGTCAAATATAATGACTTCGAAACACTCCAAATTGCCCCGCAGAGAAAACAAAAGAGAATCAAACTTGGGCAAAAAATAAACAACACCAGAAACCCAAACTACAAGAGACAAGAGCCCAGACCAAAACACGACACATTCTCCCATAACAAAACCGAGGAGGCCAGATTTTGGTGGGTTATGGCCGGCCAAAAATTGCTGGAATTATGTCGTTTTTGGTCAGTGTTCATCTCACATTGTAAGTACCAATCTGCAGTAGTTTAAAATTTTTTTGAAGCCATTTAAAAATCAACAGAAACTGCAGTTTGAGTTTCAGTGTTACGGACTTGTTCCGGTTTCGTTGTTTTAACATTGTTTAAACTTGCTAACATAGGGTTTATGGGCTGGTTCTAATACCATGAAGGGTTACACTAGCGCCCCGGCCAACTTCCATGGCCAAATGCGGAACAAAATTTTTACTACGATACAAAACTTGGCGCTAGAATAAACCCTAAACGGATCTTTACCATAAACCTAGTTAGCACAAAAGAGTTCTATCTACTATGATAGAAAGTTATACCTCAAGCTTGAACTCCTTCTCTTCTTGTGGTGCTTCTCCTTGTTGTGAGCTTCTTGGAGTGGTTATAGATGGCTCCTCCTCACCGGATTCTCCACGTCAAAGAAGATCCACCCGAAGGACTCTACCTTGAGCTCCAACCTCAATAATGAAGTAACTAGGGTGCTTGGTGTGCTAGACTAAGAACCCTAAAGTGAGTAGAGAGGGATTTTAGTGGTTTGGTCTCAATGGCCTTTGGTTCTCAACACATGAGAGATGAGGGCTTGAGAGAGAGGATGAAGGAGAGAGAGCTAAGAGAAACAATGAATATATGAATACTGAAGAGATAGCTCTCATATTAGGATAAAAGAACAATAATTTTAATTAGCAAAATTGTGATGGTTCATTTTAATTGACCATTATCATGTCACCATTAATGCTAAGCAAAATATCTTTTGCTTAACAAAAATATCTAAGTCAACAATGGTCAACAAGTCAAATGATCAAACTAAATAACCATGACACAATTATCTCTAATTAAAATTAGTAATCAATTTCCTTCATCTCATTATGGTTTTAATCAAGTCAATGGTCAAAACCCTAATGAGGTGTCTCCTTCTTTGTCTCTGTCAACTGTATACATATAGCCGCATCCGTGTTCCGAAGAACACGAATACAATGAGACTGCACCAACCCAAAATCAAATACTAGGATCTGGCTTAAACCAAAACCCACTAATATGAACTGCCCGAACACCAAACACACACAAGTACGCGTATGTGAACGAACCCTGTCGTAAAACCATACGACCTCTACATCATTTCGCCCAAAGGTGAACAACCCTCTGTGTGGGACTCTAAAGACTCGACAGTACTCTAGTAGTGGGTTTAACCACAAGCACGTCAGCGGAACTAGCTGTGCGTAACAGCTACCCAGGTATCTATCGATAGGAAGGCCGATGAGTAAAATCCATCGAACTCCTACTGAGTTTATCTGTGACAATCTCCATACAGTCCGGTCTGTTCGTCTAAGAGTATCGCATATCGGGCCTAGGGGGTGGTAAACGTCAGACCCTTAATAGCGGTATAAGTCGTTTCGGAGTGTAGCCCAGAACACGCTGAGAAACTACTGGAACACCTATCAGTAAATCTCACTTGCCCGGGCCAGGGACCTTGTGTAATGGCTCTCCTAGACACAGCGTGATATCAATCCCCAATACCGAGAGAGATGAATCCTATCTAACCGCCACTTCCTCCAAGTGCTTCGGGACTGTACCCAACTACTACCTGTTTGCACGACTCAATAGAGCCATGGTAGGGTAGCAATCAAAGAACAGTGGGAACACACTTGAGGCGAAGTAGCAGTGTCAAGTCAACGGACTAAGCTGTACTCATGTCACCTGGGAACTGCTAACTGACGATAGGTAAATACCAACCAACAGTTCCCGACGAGTACGTCCAGTGAAACTCATAACCCAATGAGCACCTACATACTATCTCCAGTACGACGTACTGATGGCTGTGGGACAGACCATCTCCCCTGCTGTAACGTTTTTAAAATCGTTTCGGTGAAATTTCGGAAAATCGGTAAAATAAGGGGGTTTTCCCTAAAAAGCCAAAATATAAATATCTTTTAATATAAAATTAAATATACATATTCTAGCTATGTAATTACTAGTATTTGGTGTTTATTGAGCCACTGGTAAAATTTCTAATTTTCTGGAAAAAAAATTCCGAAATTAATTATTTTAATATTATTTTAAGCTGTTAAAAATAAATTAAATTAGCGATAAATACAAGTTTAAATGGGCTAATTATAAACTTTAGAATCATGACAACTAAAATCTAGTTAGTAATATAAATTTTTAGCAATTTATTTCAAGGTCTTGTTGGTTATAATCAAAGAAATTAAAATTTAATTAAACTAAACTAAAACTTATAATTTGGTAACTTGAGGGGTTCTTTTTTTGCATGGAAATTTCTTGTACACCTCACACACATCCTGACCACTTGTGGCTGGCCCCACCAACAACAACAACAGCCCAAATTTTTATCCCTCTCTTATTGTCTTCATTCATGTGAAGAAATGAGTTAAAATAAGGGTTTTTATATATATTAGGTAGGTGGGGGTATTGTGGTAATTTGTGAGGGCTTTGACTTGGATTTTTTTCTCCACTCCCTCACACTTTTTCCCATCCCAGATCTGGCCGAGAATTCCTTTTGCGGCAGCCCCTCTCTTTCCCCCAATTCTCCATCTCATTTTGCTTCAAAATTTATATCAAAATCCATCAAACATCCACAAATCCTTCACCAATTCAAAGCTAATTCCTATTCTAACTCTTCTAACACCCATATTAGTTTAAAACAAGGTGAAGGATGGTGACTTTGGAGGCTAGAGAAATCTAGGGTTTCAAACTTTGGATGTAAAACTCTAATCTAATGTTTAAATTGTAGTTTGTATATGCTAATTAAGAAATTAGAAGTGTTAAATTAGTTGTGGTGGCTTGTTTTAGAAAAATCAAGAGAAGGGGTTGATTTGGAAATGGGAATTGAAGTATTGTAAATGGGTTATTTGAGTGTTGTAGCTACCTAGTAGTGTGGATTGGGTGATTGTGCGATGTTGTGACCATTTTATCGCATATCCACGATATTTGCGCAAATTTTCTATTTTCATGCTTCCTAGGTTTTTGGAATTGAATTAGAATGTGGGATTAAAATTATGGTTAGGGTTTTTATCACCTCATTAGTAATATAATGTGTAGTTTAACACTTTAGGATTATGCAAAACCTAGGCTAGTTATTGAATTGTGAATCTTGTTTTAAAAATGTTAAAATTGATATCTTTGCAAACTAGAAATTTTGTTTTAATACAAATTGATGAGATAAAAATATGGAAGTGATTTGTATGACCTAGTTATGTTATTTAATGAGCATTATGGCCATTAGAATTGTTAAAACATCAAGTGTTGTACTAAAACGGTAAATTTTGCTTGCCAGGAATAGCTTTTAAAGTGAGTTTGGGGTTTTTGTGAATTTTAAACTATTTCATATTATAATTAGTGTTTGTGAATGTGCAAATAGGTGCGTTTGGGTTCTTCTCGATGGGTTGATATTTATACATCGACATCGAGGGTTGGTTTGGCTATTCTTGCATGCGTAGGCGATAGGTTTTGACCTATACGAGATACGCGTGCCGATTTGGTTTTCGCATGGCGTTTCAAATTCGAATCGGGTTTTTTATTGTAACACCTTAGGATAAGGGTTAGTGAATAATTATAATTAAATAATGGTTTTTAATAAAAAGTTTACCAAATTGTGTTTTAAATATTTTTCCTAATTTAACAAATATTTTTCCAAAATTTTCCTAGACTTGCACACACATGTGCATGTAAACTAGGGTTTTTAAATTGAGTTAATACCATAATTATTAACCATAGGATTAATTCTTTTGGGTTTTAAGTGAGTTTAATTAATTAGTTAAGAGGTTATTTTAATTTGAATTTTTGGTTAAGTGTTGACTTGTGAGAGAGAGAGAGAGTGCATCATGGCTTAGGGCCATGCTTGCATTAAATGAAGTGAGAGAGAGAGAGGGGTGACTTTTGTGTGAATGATTGTGGTGGCTCTCAACTCTTTTGGTTTTTCTCTCAAAGCTCTCACACTCTCACATACACAACACACCAACACACTCACACAACACACACTTACCTTCAGCTCTAGAACCCCAGCACCCAGCAGCAGCAAGCAGGCACAGCAACAGCAGCAGCAAGCAGAGGCAAGCACAGCAGCAGCAGCAGGCAGCACAGTGAGCAGCAGCAGCCCCAGCTCCTAGTGCAGCGACTTCCCTCCACTTCTTCTTCTTCCTGCAGCTCCCTAGGGTCGAGAGTGAGTTATACTTCCTATCTTGCTTCCCTAGTTTGCCTTGTTAAGTGTAGTTTTGCATCGGTTAATGGATTTAGTGCGTTTTAGTGAGTTATGGGGTGTTTAGTGAGAACTTTGTGCTAATGAGGTGTAGATTGGTTTCAGTAGGATGCTTGAGGTTTGTTGAGACCATGTTGACTTAGTTGAACCCCTATTACACTAAAATACCACCAGTTTTCCTAATTGATGCAAAATGTCGTATTTGTGCAAAAGTGAACTTTTCTGGAACTGCTTTTGACTCGGTGAGTTCAGAATGAAATTGGGTTGACTGTAGTATAGTGGTATTGTGCTGATACATCAGGTGAAACCCGACCCCCTGCCTGCTACAGTGGGCCGCCAATTTCCTCATTCTGGCCGCAATTTGCGGCCAGATGGGTAGGGATTTGGGTTTTGTTTGGTCCTTTGGGTGTCTGCTAATATGTGTAGTATTGTGGTATATATATTTTTGTAAGTCTAGTTCTGTAGCAAAATCTGGGACCAAATACCTATTTTGCCGTTTTCTAAACTTTCGCGACACGCGTGATACGTGAGTAGGTTTGGGTTTCTGCGTATCGCGGCGCGTCGGGGTAGTTTCGTGGCGCGTGATTACACGTTTTAGCGTATCGCGCACACGCGCGATTGGTTTGCGACACGGGTTTCTTGTTGGATTATAATGTCGCGTTTTTGTGAATTAAGCTTATGTGTGATATATGTTATGTGATTTTAGGTTCGCAGGCCAGTGAGACGGACGCTGCGAAGAAGGGCAAGCAAGTGGTTGGATACACTTAGCGCGAGACACGGTGAGTAGATTTCACATCTACGGGGATATCGCCCGCATGGCGTTATGCGTCAGGGCTGATAGGACCTTATTGTTATATATTGCATATACCATACCATGGATTGTCATCACATATTGCATTCCCTGCCATCTTTATATATATTGCTTAGAATTGATAGAACTGCCATGATCATACTGTTGTATATTGTTGTAGCTCATCTATATATGACATGACTTGAATTTCATACTTGATACCTATATCACATTGGATCGTTGCATTGCAGCTCATTTTTCTGTGACATGACTAGATATACATACTTGATGCACATATCACATCACAATTACTTGTATTACTGGTTGAGATTTCTTGTGATTTCTGGATTTGGGAACCGTGGCCCTTTTCAAATAAGTAATCAATTAAAAACCCGGTTCCCTTGATATGATGTTTTGGGGCGTCGCCCCGTGTTTTCTCGGTGCTAGAGGCAGGTACTGAGAGAGGGCTGACCCGGACAGACGGATGCCCGATGGATTAATATAGGGCCGACCCGGAATGACGGATGCCCGATGTATTGTGAGAGGGATGACCCGGACTGACGGATTCCCGATATATATACTTTGAGAGAGGGCTGACCCGGAATGACGGATGCCCAATGGATTGATATAGGGCCGACCCGGAATGACGGATGCCCGATGTATTGTGAGAGGGATGACCCGGACTGACGGATTCCCGATATATATACTTTGAGAGAGGGCTGACCCGGAATGACGGATGCCCAATGGATTGATATAGGGCCGACCCGGAATGACGGATGCCCGATGTATTGTGAGAGAGGATGACCCGGACTGACGGATTCCCGATATATACTTTGAGAGAGGGCCGACCCGGAATGACGGATGCCCGATACAGGATGTTTTGCGTGTCGATGCTAGACACGAGTATTTATGATATTTGGGTGCCGATGTTGGGCACTCGGGATTCTCAGGGATATACAGGATATGAGGGCCGATGGAGTACCGGCGTTTGGGATGTTGGGATTTGTGGTGCATACATACATATGTAGTCCACCTTGATACTTCATGTAGATACTATATTCCCATGCTACACATTTATTATCACATCTCATCCTGTAGTTATATCACCTGATAGAGGACTTGCATTATTATTATGCATACTGCTTACCCGCATTGATATCATCTGCCGGCATTGGTTAGAGTAGCGCTGTACGTGCATGCTTGCGATTACCTTTATATGTTATCTCTATTCACGAGTTGGCAACTCACCCCCGTTGTGCCACAGTATTTGCAGGTTGCCCTTGGGAGTAGTCACGGCTGGCTGTTATCGCATCTTTTGGCACAGATACCCCTTTTGAGCAGAGATAGCCTTTTGCTGATAGGTGGGTTTGTACGGTATCTGTTATCTTTCAGTGCATATTGATGTATCTAGTACTCTCCATCTACTTTTCTGTATTGACTTAGAGACAGTTGAGAGGACGATATGTATGATTTTATATTCTGGTGTCGAGCTCGCATGTGAGCCGACTTTACTTTTGCAGTCTCATCTTTTATGATATTGTCTTTGCTTTACTATGTATTCTTCGCTACGGCGTCGTATATCTTATTGTGATGCTTCATTCATTTTACTCGTCATTTCTGTTACACCTTGTTCTATCCGACTGGCGGGGCAAATGTTTTAAAAAGGAAATGTTACCAAAATTATAAAACTTATAACTTTTGAACTTAAAAAGGATTTCTACTAAATAAATGGAAGTTTTTTTGACATGTACGATTGTTTTTACAAAATGTTTTAAAATCACTCTATATTTATTGGTTTTGATTTCTGGGTTCGGCTTACTTAGCCGCGTTACGCCTGTAGACGTTGCGTGGTTAAGTGCCGGTCACGAGTCGAATTCTCGGGTCGTGACATTTATGCGATACGATACGTTGTGACATGTAGGTACCCCATTTGGACTTCGAGACGACAAGCAAGCGCGGGGCTACGTCGGCACTGGCGAGCGAAGATCAGGTGAGTAGATTTATATCTACAGGAAGAAGTCGGGTGGATGGCGTATATCACCCCCGCAAATTTATGAGAAATTATGTGATCTGGTAACAAAATACTTTTATATGTTAATATGAGGTATGTAGACCTAGTAAGAAAAGCCTTTGGAGCTTATGGATTAGTGTTAGCGAGGAACGGAGGAGGGATTTGGTTGGTTTCTGAACCGCAACCCTAGAGTAAGGATTTGCATACACGCACACATATACACTTGCATACATTATTTCTTGTGCATATATGGGAATGTGTATATATGTATATACGCATGGGTATGGGACTATGCATATATATACATTCATATACACATGCCTGAATGTTGAGGATATTATATGATATTTAGAGATGAGTCGATGAGATTGGGCTTGAGGCCATGAGATCGGTGATGTGATATGGTCCGTATTCGAGATACGACATGATATTTTAGCGTGTTCTTTGGGCGTGGTGTTTTTATACACACGCATGCATTTCATAGATGGTGTCAGTATTGTACTAGACGTAGATCAGTACCCCGATTATGATATTTGATAAGAGGATACCAGATGAATAATAAGATAATGTGATTTTGACCGTACCCAGTTTGGGATGCTGTACGATGGATTTACCGTACAAGCTATATATTGATGATAGATCCGAACTCTGGATTTGAGGATGTCGTATCAGATGGTGTATCATATGGGATACTATTGAGGCGGAATCACTGACTATTATATAGACAGATATGTATCGACTCAGATGTAGGTGGTTTCCATACCCCTTTCGATTTGTTGTTAGTTAGACCTACAGTTTACCTAGTAGATGTCAGACTGGACTCAAGTCATACCTATTTCCAAAACAGACGAATCGTGAGAATTTTAAAGACATACCAAGGGATACTACGGAAATTTTAAAAGACGTATCTTATCATAAAAACCCCATAGTCCTTATTTTCAAAACACCACGATTCGTACTATTTCAAACGGTAAAACAGTATAACACATGTATAGTAAGGTAGATTCCTTGTTGTTACGTTATTATTCATGTTCCGCATATTATTGTTGTATTTACTATTCATTTTCCTTATTATGTTGTTATCGCCTCATTGCATGTTATTGTGTACGTAGTAATTATGAAACCATGCTGTTAGGACACCAGCACCATTACCGATGACGCGTATGCTCCACGTACACTCGCTTGCCGGCTCACACACATCTTCATCGGCAATTGCCATGTCACGTACACTTTAGAAAATACTATTTCAGTGACATAGCTTGCTAGCTTATAGTTGTAATATGTTATAGTTTACATATGCTAGTTTAATTATTGCATTCATTGCATGATATCAGATACATCCATATATTCATTGGTTATGCAGTATTAAGGAGATTTAAGCCGTTATTCACTGTTTATTGGTATCATGATTTTGATGCTTTCGGATTTACATGAGATTTCTGGATTTGGGGGAAAACCGCAAGAATTTAATAAAACCTTAGTATCATCATTTTAAATTGCAAATTTGCGGTTTTCTCGTGATGTATGAGTCGTCCACCATGAGTTTTCATGATTGCTGTTGGATTTAGAAACCTGATTCGAGGAGTTGGATGAACCGTCTCGGGTACATGGTAGGCCCGGTATGGTACCCCGGGGCAAGAAGCTCGAGTTATATTCGATGAGCCTGGCAGGGGAGGACTACCTACCGGTGATATTATTTGGACTCGTCGGTTATCCGGAGGATATCGGCCGGAGTCATGAGATGGTTATAGGCTGATCCGTTCTGCCGGAGCCCGCGGGCCGATCCCGCAGATGATACGGATGCCTGAGATATTGATAATTGAGATTTGATATTGAGATACTGAGACTTATGTTTTGTGTCGATACTTGACACTGATTTCTCTGTTGCATTCATTGATGATACTTGATTGATATACATATAAAAATCTCATTGATTAAAGAAAACAGGTGTCTCACTCATGATATATTCTGTTTCCATTCGTAATGCATTCATACATCATATATCTGATATGTTGCTATCTGGGGCACAGACACGAGCAGGTAGTATTACACTATACATAGCCGGACCAGGATTTTTTATTTGAGGATATTACCTGATATGAACTAGGATAGCTTTACATGCGATTTCTACTCGTATATGTTTTCTACTCACGAGTTGGCAACTCACCCCCGTTGTGCCACAGTTCCTTGCAGGTTTTGCCGTACAGGTTTCGTTGCGGCTTTACTGGCACACTGTTCCTTCTGGGAGATTGCTTTGGTAGGTGGCTTCTTTGCATCAGGACTACCATTATTTATTTATTATTTCTGTTGTATCTAGAAAACTCCATCTACCAGATTGTATATTTGAGAGAGATAGAAGACCAGATTTGTTATTCTTTCGACCTTAGAGTCGCGCGTTGTATTATTTTGTGTTTTCTTATTGATTTTGGGTTTTCTTTTGAGTTTTGATCCTCGCCCTTGGCATTGTATATTATATTGCTTGCGTGGTTGTGACCGTCGATTGACAAAGAGCTAGCTCCCGCTTGGGGACGCCTTTTTATTGATTTCGTATACTATTTATGTTGTATCCCGTTTGGGGCCGGTATTTACAAAGGTGACTCTGCCGAAATTTTCAGAAAATACTTGGATTTTAAAAATACATACTTTGGCCTATGTTGATTAAAACTACTTGCTTTAAATTGGTTTTTCCTTCACTCTACTGTTTCTTTTGGTTTTGATTATGGGTTTTGGCTTACTTAGATTACGTACGCCTCAAGACGTTCGTTATTTAAGTGCCGGTCATGTTCCGTACTTTTCGGGTCGTGACAAAGTTGGTATCAGAGCGTTAGGTTTTACCTTCGGAGTGTAGGATGACCCTTGGTTGATGGAGTAGGTAGCTTGAGTAGAGTGACGTACTGTACGTATGTTCCGCGGCATATTTACGATACGATACTCCGCTTAAGAAGCCTTAGGATGTACATTTCCTTGCCCAGTATTATATTCATTCCTATTATCTAGCCTCATCAGTACCAGTTTATGGTTTTGTTATCATGGTGGTACGGGCGTGGAGAGCTACGGCTAGAGTTGTGTCATCATGAGTTCATCACGGACGAGGACTGACCAGGACGTGATTCCAGGGACACATGATTGCATAGAGGTGTCGTTTCATTGTGTTTTCGCGCCCTGAGCATTTGATGGATCGCTTTTACGAGATTTCTCGGACGTGCAGATCAGAACCAGAGGATAGGGCCACTGCAAGAGGCCATCCAGGAAGTGATGACCGTTAATGCACTATATTTTGATGTTTGAGGCACTGTTCAGCATGCGGACAGAAGATTCAGATGTTGCTGTGACTGACGAGATATCGCCCCAGAAGTTTGGAGCTATGCCGCACGAGTTATATTTCGAGATATGATAGAAGATCGCTAGTCACCAAAGATATAGGACTAGGACATATGATTTATTGCCTACCCGACGCGAGATCATCAGATGGATTGATTCCAGCTAGAGGCGACTTCACACTGATACGTTGAGAGTCGATAGAGACGATCGAATGTCAGGAACCCATATTCCAAGTTTAAAATATTCGGAAAACAATGCAAGCAATTCTACGGACCCTCTAGAAGAATGAAACCCTAACTCGACTTAATGAACATGGAATGCCAGTGAACCTTAGGGTTTGGGGCAGTTCAGCGGTGCCATTAGTGAGGCTTAGGCCTGCCCTTCTACGGTTGGTCCATAGGTGCTGTGGCATATATTCGATACTATTAAACTGTACCCAAGATGTTGAGCTCTTGGGGGATTATGAGGTTTTAACAAATCGATCGGATGGTTCGACTTCATTCGGATAGCAGGTGATGGGATGCATTGCTTGGGAGACACCAGATACGAGTGTAGCCGTTGGAGCGCAGTCCATGCAGCCATGAAAAGACAAGTCCGAAGCAGTCGACATTTGAGAAAAGTGGAGTAAGAGGTTCGTACGTGATCTTGACGAGATGACGTTCCACTCCGCTGACATCAGAGATGTGATACGCAAACAGAAGCGTTGACTATGGATATATATTCCAGGAGGAGTCATGATAAGTATGCAGCCGTTCCAGAACAAGAAATTGATATAGTAAAAGGATGATAACTTCCGGGCAGTTCGGCAGAAACAAGACTTGGGAGAGACTTCGACAGGACCTTTCTGGAAATACTGAACGAGAAGACCTGTACCCAGGAGCGGTCATATGACGCACACCCAGTAGGCCAGAGTTTGGCATCGTCGACGGGACATGTTATGAGTAACCATGATAGTTGACCAGAGATCTTTAGAGGATGTGTCAGAGCGGACTGCTTCCGTTATCGTTTTTATATTGGACCGTTGAGCCGAGGAGCTATGTACTTAGCAATCTGTAGTTAGAGACGAGAGCCTTGGGGCACCAGGAAACATGCCATAATCAGAAGGCAAGTAGATATCTTGCTCTGCTAGCATTGGATGCACCGACACCTTCTTGACTTTGAAGGACGGACATATCGACGACAGTATTTATGAGTTGTGATTTTGTGATTGACTATCACGTATCCGTCACTTTGGATTTCAGTATTTTTGGGTGATTTATTTCATGATTGATTTTTGATGACCGAGTTTCATGATATGTGATTTCATGCCTAGGGACTGTATATGATTTGACTTATGCTTTCGGCATAGATTTCATGCACTTCTAGTATTCGAATTGCTTTTGTGCACGCCGATGCACGGGATGGTGAGATTTTATACCACGGTATACCTGATTGGGATTTTGATTGAAGTGTGTTGTATACCGTCGATTTCGATTGAGATATTCGATATTCGTTTCCATGCACATTGTGCACTTGATTTGGATTTTGCGCATACTTAAGGCACTTGATGCGATTTAGGTGCACACCAGATGCACTAAATTGAGATTTTTCATGCATATCAGATGCACCTGGTTTTGCTGTCAGGCACCCCGTTGCCTCTGACAGGTGTTTCGTGCACACCCATTGCACTTAGATGTTATTTCTGTGCATATGTTTGGCACATTCGTGGATTTCGATTTTTGTGCGCACCAGACGCACGTGGCATTCATATATATATATATATATATATTTGAGATTGATTTATTTTGGAGCAATATATTTTATGATACTTGCTATCTGGTTTAGTACTGAGCAGGACTAGTCAGAAGACAGTACCTGAGTATATTTTTGCATGCATTGATAGTTATCGAAGGGATTTCCAAAGAGGTGCTATAGTCTTAGTATTTACCTACGTGTCAGTGATGATACGAAACTGTTTAAAAAGGAAACCCTTCTAAAAGTGTTTTCAAAACGGCGGGACGTGCATATTAAACAAAGGATATATATATATATATATGTATGTATATATATAGTTATTTTCTTACGATTGACGTCCTCCACTGTGTAGTGTTATGCGCATCGCACAGCGACTTAAAAGGGTTTGGCATGCATTTCCTTCAGATGTTTATATGTATAGTGTTGATGTATATCATATTGGTATTCGTATTGGATTTGAACATTGATATCTTCCCCATGACTCCGATGATTGCGGGTTGCTTTATGGATTTTTGATTTTGAGTTATACACTCTTTTTCATGCGCATGCATTGCGCTACGATATATGTTTTATGTATTTATGATTTCGGAGCCCCGACGACTTGATTGTTTTGCTAAAACATTTTAGAATTTAGGGGAGTTTTTAATTTAAATTCGGGGACCGAATTTCTTTAAAGGGGGAAGATTGTAACGTTTTGAAAATCGTTTCGGTGAAATTTCAGAAAATCGGTAAAATAAGGGGGTTTTCCGTAAAAAGTCAAAATATAAATATCTTTTAGTATAAAATTAAATATACATATTCTAGCTATGTAATTGCAGGTATTTGGTGTTTATTGAGCCACTGGTAAAATTTCTAATTTTCTGAAGAAAAAAATTTCCGAAATTAATTATTTTAATATTATTTTAAGTTGTTAAAAATACATTAAATTAGCGATAAATACAAATTTGAATGGGCTAATTATAAACTTTAGAATCTTGACAACTAAAATCTAGTTAGTAATATAAATTTTTAGCAATTTATTTCAAGTTCTAGTTGGTTATAATCAAAAGAAATTAAAATTTAATTAAACTAAACTAAAACTTGTAATTTGGTAACTTGAGGGGTTCTTTTTTTGTATGGAAATTTCTTGTAAACCTCACACACATCCTCACCACTTGTGGCCGGCCCTACCACCACCAACAGCATCCCAAAATTTTTTCCCTCTCTTGTTGTCTTCATTCATGTGAAGAAATGAGTTAAAATTAGGGTTTTTATATATATTAGGTAGGTGGGGGGTATTATGGTAATTTGTGAGGGCTTTGACTTGGATTTTTTTTCTCCACTCCCTCACACTTCTCCCCATCCCAGATCTGGCCAAGAATTCCCTTTGCTGCAACCCTTCTCTTTCCCCTAATTCTCCATCTCATTTTGCTTCAAAATTCATATCAAAATCCATCAAAAATCCACAAATCCTTCACCAATTCAAAGCTAATTTCTATTCTACCGCTCTAACACCCATATTAGTTTAAAACAAGGTGAAGGATGGTGTCTTTGGAGGCTAGAGAAATCTAGGGTTTCAAACTTGGGAGGTAAAACTCTAATCTAATGTTTAAATTGTAGTTTGTATATGCTAATTTAGAAATTAGAAATATTAAATTAGTTGTGGTGGCTTGTTTTAGAAAAATCAAAAGAAGGGGTTGATTTGGAAATGGGAATTGAAGTATTGTAAATGGGTTATTTGAGTGTTGTAGCTAGCTAGTAGTGTGGATTGGGTGATTGTGCGATGTTCTGACCATTTTGTCGCAGAAATTTTCTCTTTTCATGCTTACTAGGTTTTTGGAATTGAATTATAATGTTGGATTAAAATTATGGTTATGGTTTTTATCATCTCATTAGCAATATAATGTGTAGTTTAACACTTTAGGGTTATGAAAAACCTAGGCTAGTTGTTGAATTGTGAATCTTGCTTCAAAAATATTAAAATTGATATCTTTGCAAACTAGAAATTTTGTTTTAATACAAATTGATGAGATTAAAATATGGAAGTGATTTGTATGACCTAGTTATATTATTTAATGAGCATTATGTCCATTAGAATTGTTAAAACATCAAGTGTTGTACTAAAACGGTATATTTTGCTTGCTAGGTTTTCGGAAAAATAGCTTTTAAAGTGAGTTTGGGGTTTTTGTGAATTTTAACCTATTTCATATTATAATTAGTGTTTGTGAATATGCAAATGGGTGCGTTTGGGTTCTTCTCGATGGGTTGATGTTTGTACATCGACATTGAGGGTTGGTTTGGCTATTCTTGCATGCGTAGACGATAGGTTTTGACCTATACGTGATACGCGTGCCGATTTGGTTTTCGTATGTCGTTTCGAATTCAAATTGTGTTTTTTATGCGATAAGATATGTTATGACTTGTAGGTACCCCATGTGGACTTCGAGACGACAAGCAAGCGCGGGGCTACGTTGGCACCGGCGAGCGAAGATCAGGTGAGTAGATTTATATCTACGGGGAGAAGTCGGGTGGATGGCGTATAGCACCCCCGCAAAATTATGAGAAATGATGTGATGTGGTAATAATATACTTTTATATGTTGATATGAGGTATGTACACCTAGTAAGAAAAGCCTTTGGACCTTATGGATTAGTGTTAGCGAGGAACGGAGGAGGGATTTGGTTGGTTTCTGAACCGCAACCCTAGTGTAAGGATTTGCATACACGCACACATATACACTTGAATAAATTATTTCTTGTGCGTATATAGGAATGTGTATATATTTATATATGCATGGGTATGGGACTATGCATATATATACATTCATATACACATGCCTGAATATTGAGGATATTATATGATATTTTGAGATGAGTCGATGAGATTGGGCTTGAGGCCATGAGATCGGTGATGTGATATAGTCCGTATTCGAGATACGACATGATATTTTAGCGTGTTCTTTAGGCGCGGTGTTTTCATACACACGCATGCATTTTATAGATGGTATCAGTATTGTACTAGACGTAGATCAGTGCCTCGATTATGATATTTGATAAGAGGATACCGGATGAATAATAAGATAATGTGATTTTGACTGTACCCAGTTTGGGATGCCGTACGATGGATTTACCGTACGAGCTATATATTGATGATAGATCCGCACTCTTGATTTGAGCATGTCGTATCAGATGGTGTATCATATGGGATACTATTGAGGCGGGATCACCGACTATTATATAAACAGATATAAATCGACTCAGATGTTGGTGGTTTCCGTACCCCTTTCGATTGGTTGTTAGTTAGACCTGCAGTTTACCTAGTAGATGTCAGACTGGACCCGAGTCATACATATTTCCAAAACTGACGAATCGTGAGAATTTTAAAGACATACTAAGGGATACTACGAATATTTTAAAAGACGTATCTTTTCTTAAAAACCCCATAGTCCTTATTTTCAAAACACCACGATTCGTACTATTTCAAACGGCAAAACAGTATAACACATGTATAATAAGGTAGATTCCTTGTTGTTACATTATTATTCATGTTACGCATATTATTGTCGTATTTACTATTCATTTTCCTTATTATATTGTTATCGCCTCATTGCATGTTATTGTGTACGTAGTAATTATGAAACCATGCGGTTAGGACACCAGCACCATTATCGATGACGCGTATGCTCCACGTACACTAGCTTGCCGGCTCACACACATCTTCATCAGCAATTGCCATGTCACGTACACTTTAGAAAATACTATTTCAGTGACATAGCTTGCTAGCTTACAGTTGTAATATGTTATAGTTTACATATGCTAGTTTAATTATTGCATTCATTGCATGATATCAGATGCATCCATATATTCATTGGTTATGCAGTATTATGGAGATTTATGCCGTTATTCACTGTTTATTGGTATCATGATTTTGATGATTTCGGATTTACATGAGATTTCTGGATTTGGGGGAACACCGCAAGAATTTAATAAAAGCTTAGTATCATCATTTTAAAATGCAAATTTGCGATTTTCGCGTGATGTATGAGTCGTCCACCATGAGTTTCGTGATTGGTGTTGGATTTGAAAACCCGATTTGAGGAGTTGGATGAACCGTCTCGGGTACATGGTTGGCCCGGTATGGTACCCCGGGGCAAGAAGCTCGAGTTGTATTCGATGAGCCTGGCAGGGGAGCACTACCTACCGGTGATATTATTTGGACTCGTCGGTTATCCGGAGGATACCGGCCGGAGTCATGAGATGGTTATAGGCTGATCCGTTCTGCCGGAGCCCGTGGGCCGATCCCGCAGATGATACGGATGCCTGAGATATTGATAATTGAGATTTGATATTGAGATACTGAAACTTATGTTTTGTGTCGATACTTTACTCTGATTTCTCTGTTGCATTCATTGATGATACTTGATTGATATACATATAGAAATCTCATTGATTAAAGAAAACAGTTGTCTCACTGATGATATATTCTCTTTCCATTCGTAATGCATTCATACATCATATATCTGATATGTTGCTATCTAGGGCACTAACACGAGCAGGTAGTATTACACTATACATTGCTGGACCAGGATTTTTTATTTGAGGATATTACCTGATATGACCTAGGATAGCGTTATGCATGCGATTTCTACTCGTAGATGTTTTCTACTCACTAGTTGGCAACTCACGCCCGTTGTGTCACAGTTCCTTGCAGGTTTTGCCGTACAGGTTTCGTTGCAGCTTTGCTGGCACACTGTTCCTTCCGGGTGATTGCTTTGGTAGGTGGATTCTTTGCATCAGGACCACCATTGTTTATTTATTATTTCTGTTGTATCTAGAAAACCCCATCAACCAGATTGTATATTTGAGAAAGATAGAAGACCAGATTTGTTATTCTTTCGACCTTAGAGTCGCGCGTTGTATTATTTTGGGTTTTCTTGTTGATTTTGGGTTTTCTTTTGAGTTTTGATCCTCGCTCTTGGCGTTGTATATTATATTGCTGGCGTGGTTGTGACCGTCGATTGACGATGAGCTAGCTCCCGCTTGGGGATGCCTTTTTATTGATTTCGTATACTATTCATGTTGTATCCCGTTTGGGGCCGCTATTTACAAAGGAGACTCTGCTGAAATTTTCAGAAAATACATGGATTTCAAAAATACATATTTCGGCCTATGTTTATTAAAACTACTTGCTTTAAATTGGTTTTTCCTTCACTCTACTGTTTCTTTTGGTTTTAATTCTTGGTTTTGTCTTACTTAGATTACGTACGCCTCGAGACATTTGTAATTTAAGTGCCGGTCATGTTCCGTACTTTTCGGGTCGTGACACCTGCTGGGATGAGAAGCGTATACTTTAGTCTACTCTGGAGTATCGATACCTTCTCTTGATAATCCTACGACTAGGGACCTGTATAAGGATATGCTTATAGACTACCATGCCCCCTCTAGCGTGATCGCCATCACAACACTGGTAGTCAAGCAAAGATCCTAAGGGCTCCATCAATATGTATTAGTGATATGTTAAAAGAAACATATACACATATTTAGATAGATACAAACCAAGTAGCATACTACAATATCGAGCAAGACTGTCATAAATCCATGTATTTATCCCAGGCTTCCAAAATTTATTATACAAACTAGTACTATACAATAATGGTCTCTAGGGCATACATATCCAACAAAAATTCCATCCTCATTCTCGGATCTCGTCGCCGAAATAGCTACCGTAAATATCATGGGCGAATAAATGGGAGAAATCCCGTTCAAATTGCAATGTAGGGGCCATGGACAGAGAGCAAATACTGAATTATTAAATCAACAGAGATGAGAAAAAAATTTCAATCCTCCTCTGAAATTTTTAGAGGGTGATGCGGCTAGGTGGCGGCGGTTGCGCAGCTGAGCAGAGCTATCGGCGGCGGAAGTACGGCGGCGAGGCGAGATCGGTAGCGAAAAATTACAGAGGCGGCTAGGGTTTGTTCTGTGAGTTGGAATTAGGGCTTGGGAACGCAGAGAAGGGGCCGAGATGTATTTATAGGGGCTGTTGGTTATTTGTACAAAAGCCCCCCCAAAAAGAATTTTATTTAATTTTTTTTATTTTATTTATGAATCTTTACAAAAAAACCCTAAAAAATACTAATTTTTTTATATATTTTTTTTGCACAAATTATTACAAGTGGGAATTTCACCAGGCAAAAACAAAATGGTATATACATACCCCCAAACTTTTTTGAAACTGTGTTTCCACAGTATATGGCTGGATAACCGAAGTTTGCTGGTAAGCGGAGGAAGATTAGTTAATGTAAACCGGCTCCTGCAAAATCAGGAGCTCCTCCGAAGGTTCAGCAGTGAGGAACGGTTTTACGCTGTGTCCGTTCACTTTGAATAGCAAACCGTCCTCTGGATTCTCCAAATCCACCACGCCGTGCGGATATACATTCCGCACAAAAAAGGGCCCTTTCCAATGAGATCTGAGCTTTCCGGGATGGAAATGTAGTCGGGTGTCATAAAGAAGTACTTGTTGTCCAGGTATGAAAGTTTTGCACGTAAGGTGTTTATCATGAAACACCTTCGTTCGGTTCTTAATGACAACCGTGTTTTCAAAAGCTTCATCCTGAACCTTGTTCAGTTCGTTGAGCTGCAGCTTCCGATAGTTGCCCGCATCTTCAAGGGTTAGATTCAGGTCTTTAATCGCCCAAAATTCGCGATGCTCGATTTCCACCGGAAGGTGGAAAGCCTTTCCGTAAACAAGCCGTTAAGGAGACATGCCAAGATCAGTCTTATAAGCAGTTTGAAATGCCTAAAGGGCATCAGCGAGTTTCAAAGACCAATCATTACGGTTCTTGGAAACCGTTTTCTCCAAAATCTGCTTGATTTGCCGATTAGAAATTTCGGCTTGCCCACATGTTTCGGGGTGGTAGGGAATGGATAGCTTATGATTAATGGAGTATTTCCGCATCAACGCCTCGAAAGTCTTATTAAAGAAATGCGTCCCATTGTCACTAATGATCGCGCGGGGGTGCCCGAACCGGGAAAAGATGTTTTCTTTAAGGAATCTAATGACAACCTTGTTGTCATTAGTCCGGCTTGGCACAGCCTCGACCCATTTAGATACATAATCAACAGCTAGAAGAATATACAGATTCCCAAAAGAGCTGGGAAACAGCCCCATTAAATCAATTCCCCAAACATCGAAAATCTCAACAACCAAGATTGGTTGGAGCGGCATCACGTCTCTCCTGGAAATCAGGCCCAAGTGTTGGCACTGGGAGCAAGTCTTGCAGTAATCATGAGCATCTTTGAAGGGTTGTGGCTAGTAGAAGCCACACTGCAAGACTTTCTCTCCTGTCTTTCTTGGGCCAAAATGTCCGCCACATGCTTGATCGTGGTAAAATGACAGAACACACTTGAACTCATTATTAGGAACACACCGACGAATAATCTGGTCGGGACAGTACTTGAACAGGTAAGGTTCGTCCCAGTAAAGTATTTTACTTGGGATAAAAATCTCAGTATGTCCTGACTTGACCATTCGGTCGGTAGTAGTCCTGTTGCCAAATAGTTCACAATATCTGCGAACCGGGGTTCGCACGGTACTGTCAAGAGTTGTTCATCCGGAAAAACATCGTTGATTGGGAGTGGATGCGTCGGCGAAGAAGGAAGTCATGAAAGATGGTCGGCAGCTACGTTTTTGCATCCTCTTTTGTTCTTAATGACAAGGTCAGATTCTTGAAGTAAGAGGATCCAACGTATCAACCGAGATTTCGCATCCTTTTTCGCAAAAAGATGTCGCAGAGCTGAATGGTCTTTGTAGACAATGACTGGAGAGCCTGTTTCCCCCAATCAGAGCAAAGCTCTGCTTGAATTTCAAAATTCAAAAATTGAAGCAACGCTTCAGATTCCTTGCGCTGCGCGCAGAGCGCCACGTGTCAAAAGCAGATACGCCAGCGCAAGGAGCGCTGCGCCCAAGGAAGCACACCCCCAATCAGAACAAAGCTGTGTTTTAAAATTCAAATTTTAAAAAGAAGCAACGCTTCAGATCTTTTGCGCTCTGCGCTGCGCGCCACGTGTCAAACAGTGGTGCGCTTGTGCAGTTGCGCTGCGCTCTGCGCTGCGCGCCACGTGTCAAACACAGGCGCGCTAGCGCAGGTGCGCTGCGCTCTGCGCTGCGCGACACATGTCAAACGCAGATGCGCTAGCGCCAATTGCGCCAGCACTGGAATTTAAATAATAAATTATTAATTAATCAGAATTAAAATTCTAGAAAGATCATTCCAATCTTATTAAAATAAGAAGATTATCTTCTGTAAAACAGAGGCCTTAGGATCAAAGATCCAATGGTGGGGAAATACCCCCAGATCAATCAGAGAAAGATCTCTGTAACTAACTTAACAAATCAATTGGCCCTATATAAAGGACCCTAGACTCCAAGTCATACACATAGAGAGATACAGAGATACAGAGAGGGAGAGAGAAAAACCCTGTGTAAAGAAGAAGAGCAAGCTCTTAAAGAAAAAAGAGACTTCTTTTCATCTTAAAGGTAAAAAGAACTATGTTCTAGAATAACAGAGATGAAATCATCTCATAAAAAGAAGAATCATCTTCTAAAAAGATCAGAGATCTAATCATAAAATAAGATTAAAAGAAGTAATTTACTTCATTAACACACCTTTTGATCTACAAAGGCATAGCCTTTTGATGAGAATAAGAACCTTGGTTCTTGAATCTTGAGGTAGAACCTCTTTTGAGAGAACAGAAAACTTGTTCTTTGATCATTAATTTGATCAAGATGCGCTCTGCGCTATTGAACAGTGCCTTGCACTCTTGAAATGCGCCTTTGCGCTCCTTGGACTGGCGCACGTCACCAGAACGCGCCACGTGTCAACCACAGACGCAATCTGCGCTTTGCGCTTCTTAAACAGCGCATTGCGCTCTTGGAATGGCGCACTGCGCCAGAGCGCGCCACGTGTCGTTCACTGGTGCAGCGCACCAGCGCAGTGCACTCAGAAAGCGCAGTGCACTAAAGGACTTGCGCTAAGCGCAGAGCGTGACACGTGTCACCTGCGCATGCGCTAGCGCATTGCGCTCTTTAATTGGCGCAAAGCACCTGACAAGCCATGTGGCGCACTATCAGACCACTATAAATGCTATGCATTGTTAAAAAAGGGCAGAGCCTAAGTAAAGGTCTAATATGCCAAACATAAATGCTATGCATTTAATTACAGAGCCCAATGCTATGCATTAATAAAAGGGCCGAGCCCAAATAAAGGCTCAACAGCCAGAACAATAAAATGTTCAACTGAGCCCATGCGCTCATAAACCTTCAAACAGACTCTAGTCTCAAATTGGACTATAGATCTCCCAACCAACATTGGTTCAAAGGTACATCTCTGAACTCCTCTGATATTTGTCGTTGTAATCCTTCAACGTCTTCAGAGAGGTGACGGGTCCCGACAGCCATACATTTCACGGACTACAATGGACCACCATATCCCTAAACTGGAAATCGACCGCATTGTCCTTAAACTAAACAATAGAGTCTAATGCTCTTTTGTTGGATCTAAATGGTCTTGTTAAGTTGATCTTAGTCTGGAAATTAGACTAACGTATTCTTAACAAACATTTAAGTTGATCTTAGTCCAAAATAAGGCTAACGTATCCTTAAACCGAAACCCCAAACCCAAATCTAAGAAAATACGGATTTAGACTAATCCACGTTCTACGGGCAACAATATAAATTAGTCTCCGTATACAATCCACGGGCAACCACAAACAAAAAAAACACCCACGACACGAAGTGACCATCTGGAGAAGGAGAAAGTTGTTACCGCGATGCGGTAGCGTAATTAATTGCAGGGGCTTGCGCCTGCAGGGAAGAGCGTCCCCAAAATCAAAAACCCCTCGAACGAGGGGGAATCTGACGAAGTCTGCTACATCGGCCGCATCCGTTTAAACCTTCGATACACGGTACCATAAATCAACTTGGCATCTTCGGAGAGGTGGACGGATAGCACCAATTAGCATCTGCCCCGAATTTCAGGAAAGACGTTTATCGCGTCTTCGTCGCGTCTTTCGGAGGGGAACAGATTCTGGCACGCCCGGTAGGACCTCTTCCTCTTTCCTCTCCACACTTCGTGTGTCGTGTTCGCGAACGAATCGCGGTTTGCTATGGTTGCCTGTGGATTTAAGGTACTTAGATTTGGTGTCTTGCTCCTTGCAGAAAACAGAAGATCAATGGCTTCAAATTGCACTACCTACAACTGCAACTCTCACTCCGTCCTAGCTGGAGGAGTGACTTACGGGCCCAAAGCGGCCTCCCTTTTCAAGATGCCAGTGGAGCAGGTAACTCAAGCCACCACTGGACTATTCTTCGGGACCATACTCCTACCAATGAGCTTCAACGCCCCTGTACCGTCACAAGAAGCTCCCAAGAAGTTGGTATTCGATCGGCTTGCTACTACTGCGGCCCCTCTCAGCGGGTCACCCAACTCCACTGCCTCGGTTTTTAACAGACTAGGCCAGAGCTCCAACGGGCCCATGAAGGAGCCTGCAATACCAGAAGGCGTTATCCCGAAGCGGATAGCCATCCTTGCTCCTAAAATCATCAAGGCGGTTTCTCCTGCCAAAGGGTCGGTCTTCACAAGACCGACTATTTCTGCTCCCGTTCCAGGAGAAATCACCAAGGTTGCTTCCCCTACTCGGAAGTCTGCTTTTGATAGGTTGGCTGTCCCCATTCAACGGACGTCGGTCTTTAAAAGGCTGATACCAGCGAATTCTGACCAACACAGGGGGCATGAGGAGGTCACCCCTATGGCTAAACCAACTCCAATCGCGCGACATGCTCGCCGTCGTCACTGGCGCCGGGTAAGGAAGGCTGGGGGCAACTCCCCCTCTGGGCTAACTCCGTCGGCTCCGATGGTGGAAATCAATGCTGCTGTTCCGACTGGGAATAGCTTTGAACCGCTAAGAAGGGTGCGCAAAAACTTTCCAGCTTCCGTATTGGAAAAATCTCCTCCACCCGTGGATAATGCCCCAAAGGTGAAGCTGGAGTAGCCCCCTCAACGGCTGTCCTCTAAAATTTACAAGTTCTGGCGTCAAGTCCAAGATTCCGTAATGGATCAAGACTATCTCTACTGATAGAAAAAGATAAAGGTTCGGCAGGAGAAGGACTTCTCTGTCAAGCCAGAAAAAGCAACAGCTACTTGGGTGCCCACTACAACGGCCCCCTCAACATCGACCGCCGACAAAAGAAGGAGGTCGGAGAAGATCCCTGCGTCTTTGGCGACTCGCAAAGACACTGAATCTAAACGCCCTAAGTCTGGGGGCATGGTGGTGCACACTGTCTATATGGCATCCGGGAAAGAGGATAGCCGCGCTTCGACGGGTCACTGACCGCTCACCCGATCCGTGTCAAAAGCCCAAGAGCAACAACAGAAGCTTCAATAGATGATGACTGCGATGGCCGCACTCACCGGGCCAAAAGAAAGCCCTGAAACATCATCAGAACAGCGTCACAAACAGGAAACTGATGCCGAGTTTCTTCGGAGAATCCTCGAAAAGAAAGACAGAGAAGCCGCAGAACAAGCTTCCCAGATAAAACAAATGGCACTTCTCCTCCAAGACATGGTAGGAATGATGTTACAGCCGGACGCTCCAGCTAAAGACCCTCCGATCATTATTGAAGACGATAGAAGGGAAACATTTAATCCTCTTCCGGCTCATTCAGCAGCTAAGGAGGAAACCATTTCCAAAGCTGCACTAGACGACTATATAGCTCTGCAGATACGAGTTCACCAGGCGAATGAAGCGGCTGGGCAAATTGTTAGAACCGTGCAACCCTATCTAGGCTAGTATGACCAAATCAGTTACCCGCCAAGATACATGATCCCTAAATTCTGTGTGTATAAGGGGACAGAGAATCCACATCAGCATGTCGCTCAATTCAGGGCTTTATGCGGCAATACTGGAGGCGATGGTAAACTTCTACTTCGCCAGTTCGTGGGTAATTTAGCATACATAGCTTTTGAATGGTACTCGGAGCTTCTCGACGACTCCATCAAAACATTTACAGAAATGGAGTTGTTATTCACCCAGCGATTTGCGAGTGCTAGTGAACGCACCCCGATAACGGCATTGATCAATGCTAGGGTGAAGCCAGGTGAGACATGGGTCCATTATGCTATCCGATGGCGGAATCTGTGGTCGAAATGCGAACAACATATCGAAGAAGCACCAGCGGTAGGCATGTTCGTGGGCACCCTAGACCCTCATGCAACTATTTCACAGTTTATGATGTTCTTTAAACCGACCACGTTCCAGGCTTTTATCGATAACCTAGCCCAAATGGACCAGATGGGACATAAACCGTCTCCTCCAAAGACGGACTCTCAAAATGAAAAAGGGAAAGGAAAAGCAACTTTCGTCGCCAATACTCAACAACAGCCGAACAATTCAAAGCCGGTTGTTCGCCAAAACAACGTGCGTCCACGCCCGTCCCTCGAGGAGAGACTGGGGCATCCTTACTCGTTTCCTCAGGATAAAACGAGGAGACTGTTCGAGCTGGCAGTGCGCAACAGACTCATCAATCTGTCGAGTCCGAAACGTCCGCTACAGCCAGGCGATGTCAACGATCCTAATTACTCCCCTTACCACCGATCAGTAAGTCATCCGATCGAAGATTGCCTCGTCTTCAAAAACTTGGTTGAAGACCAATACCAACAAGGCAAGTTCGCGTTATCCAAAAACTGGAAGATGAACCCGCTACAGCCTTATGCTCCTAAAAAGGTGGACACGTCGGAGGCATTGTGTTCTTTTGTTGAAGAGGCCCCATGTGAAGTGGCCCTTTCGGCCAAATCCAAAAAGATGCTGAATGATCGCCAGACATGCACGGCGATTAGATGGAAGAACCCGTTGGAACCTGAGACCATCAAGGGGATGCTGAAGCCGCGCCCAACTCCAAATATTGGTGGTGATAGCCAAAGCGTTCACACCTAGCCGTCAAAATCTTCGAAAAAGAAGAAGAAATCTAAGAAGCCCGTGAAGCCTGGCGACAAGCGCACGGACCTACAAAAGTAGATTGATGCGCTGGAAGAGTATAACCAGAAGGCGCGGACTCCAATCATGCTCCAAGAGTTCCTCAGCCACGTTCTTGAGGACGGAGATGATGGAGAAGAATCGTCGGACGAATCTCAGGATTACGTAGCAAGTTGCCATATGATCTCTCATTCATCGCTAGACAATGAAGAGGCGCCTTGCACAAAGAAACTGGGGGCAGAGCCTGAATCGGAACTTCTGGGGCCGTCAGATGAAATGATCGACGCCTTCCTGAGTGAAATTCATCTAAAAAGTAAAGCCGATCGGGAGCGTGAGATGGCCATATTTGAAAAGGCCAAACGCCGGCGACTAGACAAAAGGGTCGAAACACTCCCACCAGATCAAAGTACATCCGCCGCAAATGAAAGCAGGATCAAGATAAGGAAACGATTCGCCAAAGCCATATCGATGGGGATGAGCCTGCCCTCTTTCAGAGAAAATTCTCCTGGTGGTATACATCTTGATGAAGAGGACGTACATCCTAACTTCTGCTTATATCATCAGAAGATCGCACATCCTACTGAAGACTGCAACTCCTTTAAGTGTTGGTGGCAAGGGTATGTCGCTCACAGGCAAACTTCAACAGGACAAAGCGTGAAGCTCACAGAAAGCAGAAAAATGTGACAGATGAGCGTAAAAGAATTACCGGCAATTGTCATAGGGTTGATCCCGAGGGACCGCGAGGTCTCACCTTCATGAGCGACTCCGACGAAAAAGTAGCCCTCGCCCCTTTCTTCGAGGAATCCATCTCTAAAATGAAAGAATTGAGGAGTTGCGAGAACATTCAGCCGTGCAATCGCATGCTCCCCGGAAAGAATCCCGGATCCGCAAACAAGGGATCGAACAAAAAGGATAAAGGGAAGGGAAAAACAGCCTTCGTCGCCGACGCTCAACAACAATTGAGTGACTCTAGACCGGTTGTTCGCTAAAGCAACAAGCGGCAACCCCTCTATAAGAAGTTGAAACGTCCTTACTCATTTCCCCGAGATGAAACAAGGACGCTGTTCGAACTAGCAGTACGCGACGGGCTTATCACTCTACCGGAGCTGAAATGCCAGCTACAACTGAATAATGTCAACAATCCTAATTACTACCCTTACCACCAAGTATTGGGCCATCCGATCGAAAACTGCTATGTTTTCAAAAACTGGGTTGAAGACCAATACCAACAAGGCAAGTTCGCGCTGGCCGAAAACTGGAAGGCGGGCCTGCCACAACCACATGCTCCGAGAAAGATGGATATGCCGGGGGCATCATGCTGATTCATAAGGAAGGCCTCATGGACCGAAAAGTCCGTAAACTAAAAATCCGCTTCAAATACGGCAACGACGGACCGAAACGTCCTTAAACTGACAGTAGACCGAAACTTCCTTAAACTAACGACGGACCACTATGTCTTAAAACGAGCTGTTGACCGAGATGTCAATAAACTACGGTGGATTGCGGCACCCCAAAGCCGATACAAAAAAATAAAAGAATAAAAAAAAGAAAATGATATGTCCATAAGCAAAATGGGCACGGATGAAAACCCGAGAGGGCTCCGTTAGTAAAAACAGCGGGGCTACCGGCGAGTTTTGTGAAAACCCGAAACGACGCAATCTCGTTAGAATAAAAAAAAGAGAGAAAAAAAGGAAAACGGTATGTCCATAAGAAAAATGGGCACGGATGAATACCCGAGAGGGCTCCGTGAGTAAAAGTAGCGGGGCTACCGGCGAGTTTTATGAAAACACGAAAGGGCGCAATCTCGTTAGAATAAAAAAAAGAGAAAAAAAGGAAAACGGTATGTCCATAAGCAAAATGGGCACGGATGAAAACCCGAAAGGGCTCCGTGAGTAAAAACAGCAGGGCTACCGGCAAGTGTTTGTGAAAACCCGAAAGGGCGCAGCCTCGTTAAAAGACACTTACAGGGTCCTCTCGACCTTGTGGGGAGAAACCACCTTCATGAGATCCTTACGACTCACAAGGAAGCAATACACTTAGGGATCCCCACGATTCCAAAGGAGAAATTACACTTGCGAGATCCTCACGACTCGTAAGGAGAATCCTCTTATGAGACCCTCACGGCTCATAAGATTTGAAAGTCTTAAGTTACAGAGACCTGAACATGTTCTTAAGCAACCCCCACAACCTCCACTACTGCCCTACAAGCGGCTCAATACTGACCCTTGTATACAATCCACCGGCGCGATTAAACATTTCCCTAACCAAGTCCCACCCCTGACAAGGGATATGTCCATATGGTGAACAACCCTTAAAAGTCCTCTCGACTTATAAAGAAAACCTTTTGTAAGATCCTTACGGCTTACAGAGGAATATGCACTCAGGAATCCTCACGATTCCTAAGGAGAAAACGCACCTACAAGGTCCTCGCAACTTGTAGGGAGAAATACCTTTGTGAGACCCTTACGGCTCATGAAGTCAAAAGCCTTAGTTGACAGAATCCTAACCCTGCTCACTAAGCCACCTTTGTTTAACATCGACAGAGGCAAATGATGATTCGCTCCTGGCCATATCCCAGTTGTAGCGATGCTGATGCCGAAATCGGTGTCTAATTCCAAGCTTGCGGCAGAAAGCCAGCAAGCCGTACATGCATGTGAAATAGCCGAAATGATGGGGCAGCTTGCAACAAAATCAGCAAGTAAAAAGAAAATGTATGCATCCGAAATAGCCGAAATGATTGGGCAACTCACAATAAAAAGCAGCGAGTAAAAAATAAAATAAATAGCCGAAATGATTGTGCACTGCGAAAAATAGCCGAAATGATGGGGCAATCGCGACCTTCGCGATATAAAAGCTGAAATGATAGAGTATCGCAGAAAGAAATAAGATAAAATAAAAACTGAAATTTATGCCCTACGGGTGAAATCATATCGATCCCTGTATACAATCCAGGGGCGCTAACAAATAGAGGATGATATCATCCCACCAGGCTCAATCAGAAAGAGAGCCAAGTCTCGACGGTCACATCTACATCCCAGAAGACCAACAACGTTCCTCCTTATGCCAGCAAGGCATGGAAGAGACACAACGAAACAGAGCCACGGCATAGTCCCCAGTTCAAAATCTTAACGGCAATATCTGCAGCCTAAAAATCAGCAACGGTGATCCTCCTCATTCCAACAAGACTCGGACACAACATCTCCAAGCGGAGTGACGGCAAAATTCCAGCTGCACCTCAGCATTCGTCTCGTTACAGCAGGCGCAATGTCAACGACGACGTACCTTTGCAGTCTAGTAGGATGCAGATACAACGTCAACAAAAGACCTCACGGTCGAAACAAAGCGGAGCGACGGCAAAATTCCAGCTCCACCTCAGCATTCGTCTCGTTACAGCAGGCGCAATGTCAACGACGGCGTTCCTCCGCAGTCCCGCAGGATGCAGATACAACATCAACAAAAGACCTCACGAAACAAAGCGGAGCGACGGAAAAATTCCAGCTCCACCCCAGCATTCGTCTCGTTACAGTAGGTGCAATGTCAACGACGGCGTTCCTTCGCAGTCCAGCAAGATGCAGATGCAACGCCAACAAAAGACCTCACGTTCGAAACAAAGCGGAGTGACGGCAAAATCCCAGCTCCACCTCAGCATTCGTCTCGTTACAGCGGACGCGATGTCAACAACGGCGTTCCCTCGCGGTCCATCAGGATGCAGATGCAACGTCAACAGAAGACCTCATGGTCGAAACAAAGCAGAGTGACGGCAAAATCCCAGCTCCACCGCGACATTTGTCTCGATACAGCAGACGCAATACCAGCAAACGAAGCGAAGGCCAAATTCCTAGCTTCAGGGTCTTGACGGCAAGTCATATAAAACCTGAAAGACTATCAGAGATCATCCCACACCAGTGCGGAGTGGTTATGACTCATCGGGGCTCTCCAAAATGAACCTAACCTCAAGTAAAAAACGGCATAGCAAAATTCCTAACGCTTGCTCTTCTGACGGTCAAACTGCCTAAGAAGATTACTTGAAGACGTCTTGTCCAGCCCCCGAAGGGATCAGAAACATGACAGTCGCAAGGCTACTCGAGCAGCAAGGTTGCCTATCGAGGAATACATCAGCCGACGCGACGGTACGACGGACAAAACCCTAGTACAACAGACCCTAACGGACCTCTGTCGTAAAGAGCAGAGGTTAACTATGACGTTAGGATATTCTTGCGAGAAATGCTCGATTCGTCCCGACTCGTAAGGTAAAGCCTTAGGCATCGAGGATTAAAAAACCTGTTTCCTAAGCACTGGGCCCTACAAGTCAGTCCGAAATGGACTCTTGCATACTATTCACGGGTAACACTCTCCAAAGTCGAATCTCGACAAGGAGGGAAACAACCACTTACGGGTCCTCTCGACTCGTAAGAGGGAAAATTCTCTTATAAGATCCTTACGACTTATAAGGGAAAACGCACTTAGGAATCCTCACGATTCCTAAGGAGAAAATACACCTATGGGATCCTCTCGACCTGTAGGGAGAAAATTCTTTATGAGACCCTCACGGCTCATAAAGTTGAAAAGTCTTTGGTAACATATCCTAACCCTGTTTTCTAAGCCATCGCCACTCTACAAAAAGCATAAGATTGACAGTTATATACTATCTACGGATCGCACCTGCTAAAATCGCATGGCAAACAACACAGCAAGAAAGAAGAAAGCAAAGAAATGACACAAGACATTATGAAGAACGTATATCTTTTATTCATGAATTCGATTGAGTACAAAATACATCGTGTTAAAGAATAAAAGAAACAAATACATTTTATTCACAATTACAAATGATAAAAATTTTCATGGAGAAGGAAGCGTCTTCAACAAATCCGCAAGTTGCTCTCGCACTTCCTTCGGCGCCTTCTCATGATCGGATGCCGCGGCCAACTCTGCTTCCACCTGGGCTCGCTGCTGCAAGTAGGATGAAAGTTGTTCTTCAACGGCTCGCTGAGCTGCTTCACGACCTTGGGCATCATGCTAAACGGCATCGAGCTTCTGCTTCAATGTTAACCCATCAGAGATACTTTGCAGAAGGTCCTCGAAGATAACTTTCACCCGGGCAGCGTTCGCGTCGACCTCAGCACGCAGTCGAGCAGACTCGCTTGAAGTTTCTTTGCATTCCCTCCGCTTTAATGCCACTTCTTGGTAAAGATGGCGGAAGTAAAAAGCGCTCTGCTCGATCCATGCCGCCCGTTGAGTGCTCGTGGCCAAAATCTCAGGTGCCGGACGCATAAGTTCAAGCTGATGCAGACAGGCCTCGATCTCCCCGCAATGATTAACCCAAGACTTGACGACGCCTTCATTATGGAAGTTTACAAGCGTCGCCAGCATCGGATTAACATCGGCAGCGAAATCTGCGGCAGATGTGGGAGCTTCTGCGTCAAGCTCCTCAACGCATCCGCTCAGCATACTCAGACTCATCGTAGCGCCCTTTGAGGATGGACGTCTGGAGAATGGGCCTGCCGACATCATAATACGAGACTCAAAAGGAACCAGAGTCGGAGCGACAGCTGCAAAACAAATCACAATCAGATGACGGATCTAGGAATATAAGAGATTCGTGAACAATGGAATTTACCATACCAGTTGCAGCAGGCGGCAAGGCCGGGAGGACCGGTGGCGCAACTGATCTTACATCTCCTCCTTCAATCTGTAGCACTGCAATCAGGGCAAAAGAAGAATTAGAAATAAGTTCATTAGCGATAAAAGAAAGAGCATTAAGTGAAAGCTGTATTCACCAGCGCCACTTGATGAAGCAAGCTCCGACGGGAAGGAGAAGTGTGGGTGCAGCACCTGGTACAGGTGGTCAAAAAGGACTCCTACAAAGACGCAATAGTACAACGTCAGTACATAAATTATGCAGCCTAATGATGAAACTGATAAGTCACAAATCCATACCTTCCAGCATCTGCGACGGTATGAGGGTAGAGATGTGGCCACCATCAGGGCAGTAACTGACGGTGCTCCTTCGGGTAAAGTGGCATCAGCACTAGCCGCACCAGTGTTAAAAACAAGATAAGCCCTGTCAGGAAGGATTGCAGAATAAAAAGAAGAACGGTAACCCAAAATATACCTGATGAGTCGCCAGCCGAAACGGTGGCGTCTCCCTCCTCCATTGGCATGGTTTCACCGCCCGTTGCCTCATCGCCCGACTCTACAGGAGCCGTCGTAATGCTCGTGAGGCCAGGAGACGACAAAGGACCGTAGGCAGGGAGAGTGATGATCGAAGCGGTGCCCGACTCATGAGAAAGAGCGGCCGTTTCGTCCTCAGCGATCATGCCCGTCTCACCCGCTACCACCTCGGGCTCAGCGGTCGCAGCCATCTCGTCCACCGATGCCATAGGTTCGTCCGTAGCAGCCATCTTATCCGCTGCAGCCTCAGGCTTAGTTGTAGCAGCCGTCTCATCTGCCGCCACCTCGCGCTCGGCAGTGGTGGCCATCTCGGGCATACTAGTTGTGAATGTCTCGTCAGCCACAAGCTCGGGCCCGACAACTACGGCTGCACCGCCTGCCGTCGCCTCGGGTTCAGCTGCTACCTTCTCCACTGTCCCCTCAGGCTCAACGATCGCCGCCGCTCCTTCAGTAGGACTCGGCCCTGCAGGACAAGATATATAAGAACCGACGGTTTTAAAACTTTGATAACAAAGCCTCAAAAGCACATTACCTGAGACGGATTTACCGTTGGCTTCCCGAGCCGCACACGCCGCCCGTCTATGAGCAGTAGATAAGGCGACCGGGAGCTCCTCCGAAGGAGTAGCAGCGGGAGTAACGGCGCTTGAGCCCACCCCCACGGCCAAAGCAGTGCTATGCTCCCTCGCTGCGCGCCTCAGGCGCTTCCTTTCCTCCCGGGCCGTCACGACAGACCTTTTGGAAGCCTCCTTCAGCAAGGCGTCGTCGTCCGCGTTCAGAGTTGCCTCCAGAGCCTTCAAGGCGTCCATCATTGGCTTTTTAAGTAGGGCCTCTTGCGGCAACCCCGAAGAGGCAGGGACTTCGGTAGCTGGCCCGGGGATAATTCCTGTGTCAGCTTGCGAGGTAGGTCTTGTGGCCCCTGCAATGAGATGAGGAAAGGGTTAGATTGGCCGTAAAAAGGAGAATGAAGACTCAATGAGTCGAGACGTACCAACGCCCAATAGAGCGCGTTTCCTCTCTTCCTCCTCGAAAGTTTTGAAAAAAGCAGCGATGGCTTCTTCGGTAGAAATGCCTGTTTAAAAAAGAAAAGCGTTAAGTCAAAAAACAATGTGTCATGACCCGAAAGTACGGAACGTGACCGTCACTTAGATTACGAAGCGTCTAGAGGCGCAACGTAACCTAAGTAAGCCGAAGCCCAGAAATCTAAACCATAAAATGAAGAAGAAGTAAAGGAAAACATGTAGAAAACAAGTTTAAAAGCAACATCCAATTTTCTCAAAAATTTCGGCAGAGTCTCCTTTGTAAAATCTGGCCCCAAACGGGTACAAACAAGTATAAATGCATATAAACAATAAAAAGGAATCCCCAAGCGGGAGCTAGCTCTACGCCAACAGGCGGAAACAACCACACCAATGCACAATAGTATACAACGCCAAAGGGCGAGGCTCAAAACTTAAAAGAAAACAAATCCACCAGATATCATAATAATACAAGCGCGACTCTAAGGTCGAAACAAATAAATGGTCCAGTAAACTATCAAGTAATACAAGTTTGGTTGATGGAGCTTACTAGATACAAATGAAATAATAAAAATACAACGGCGGTCCAGATACAAATGAACCAACCTACCGTGCAAATCACCCGGAATGAAACGATGTGCCGGCAAACTTCTAAGGAACCCTGTACATCAACCTGTAATAAAATTTGGCACAACGGGGGTGAGTTGCCGACTCGTGAGTAGAAGATATCTGCGAAAAGAAATCTAAATGCACGACGCTATCCTAGGTCATAATAATATACTAATATAATACTAATCATCTAGTAATGGCAGGGTAATAAACTACGTGTAGTACAAAAGCTCCGTGCCCGTGTCCATGCTTCAAATAGTAATATGTCATGTGAATGAGTATGCATGCACCATGAATGTAAAACAATCAATCCTGAAATCTGGATATATCTGTATAAGAAATCTTTAGCTTTTATCATGGTAAAATGTGTATAGAAATCTCAAATATCAACGATGAAATCCATGGAAATCCGTGTCAAGCATCGACACAAAACATGTAAATCTCAAATCTTAATACCTCATAATCTCAATATCTCGGGCTCCGTCAGTTCGGATCGGCCCATATCATCAAATCTCACGACAACGGTCGGTATCCTCCGGATATCCGCCGCGCCAGACATCACCGGTAGGTAGTCCTCCCCTGCCAGGCTCATCGTCTACAACTCGATCTTCTTGTCCCGGGGTACCATACCGGGCCTACCATGTACCGGAGACGGTTCATCCACTCCTCGAATCGGGTCTCGAAATCCAACAGAAAACATGAAATCTCATGGTGGACGACACGTACATCACGAGAAAACCGCATCTTATGTTTTAAAAAGAGAGGAGGAGAGAGAGAAGTTTTTATATATTCTTGCGGTTTTCTCCAAAAATCCAGAAATCTCATAGAAATCCAAAATCCCAAAATCAAGAGTAAGTATATGATAAGTGTCGGCATATGCCCCATAATACTGCATGATAACATGAAAATGCGAATGCATGAAATGTATAAGTAATAAATACCATGTCTATACTAACACCAGAGAGTAATCACAATATTATATCGAGCTAGCTGTTAGCTGATTGTATCAATAAAAGATAATATGATCTAAAGTGTACGTGACATAGCAATTACTGATGATGATGTGAGTGAGCCGAAAAATAAGTGTGCGTGGAATATGCGCATCATCGGTAATGGTGCTGGTGTCCTAACAGGCAGAGTTTTATACTGATTATAGAAACATATGTATGAACATGCAACATTATGATTACGGTATGAATGTAAAGACGAATGTATAATAACCACTCATCTGTGATATACAAGTATAACTACAACTATATGACTCGAGCCTAAACTAGTGTCCATCTAACCTCATAAGGGACTAAACCTAAGAAACTAGTCAATAAGAAACAAGAGTCCACCTAAGGTCTGAATCCATATCTCTAATAGTCGGCGATCCAGCCTCAATAGCGTCATGTACGTAGTACGGCTTCCTCAAATCAAGAGTGCGGATCAATCATCATATTTATGCCTCGTACGGTAAAATCCATCGTACGGCATACCAATATCGGGGTACGGGTCAAGTATCACCTACGTGTCTCGTCATTCGTAATATATCATCATCAACACATGTCAAGATCAAGGTGCTATACTGTAATCGCATACATCAATCATATATCATTGCCAGCAAAAATATACATCGTTAATTTATCCTCAGAAATATCATGTCATATGTATCATATTGTGATTAAGTCACACTTAGATCATATCGTTATCAAGTCACACCTATATGTATCGTAATCAAGTCACACATATATGATATCGAAATCAAGTCACACCTATATGATGTCGTAATCAAGTCACACCTATATGATATCATATCAGAATTTCAGGCACAGCTTACGGTCCGGGTTCTATTTTAGAGTCTCATATACTTCAATATTATCACCACCCTTTATTATTGTTCAAGTAAACAAATCCATTATCTCATTTTCTACTGATCCGCTAACATCATAACACGACTGTATTGCCAAGAATCACGGTATCAGCCCAGTTAAATTGTTTCATCCCCGTATATATTATCACATCCTTGTATCACATATACGTATTGTGTATATATATATATATATATACCTACACCTAGTCCTATATATATATACACATACACGTATACACCACGTCGAGTCTTAGTGTGTGCGTGTGTGTGTATCTACCTGAAACCTACGAATCTTTTCCAAGGTATTCATCCTCTGGTATGGTCTTTCTAAATCAGTCTAGTCCAACCTAGGGTCATTACTAGAGTCCTACTCATCAAGAATCTAAAGTCACGTCTGGCTTCCTAATAACAATAAGTACTATCCCTATTCTACGTTTGCGGGGGTGCTAAACGCCATCCACCCGACTTTCCCCCGTAGATATATATCTACTCACCTGGTCCTTATCTGCCGAAGACGATGTCGCCCTCCTTTTCTTCCTCGTCCAAAGTCCACGTGAGGGGTACCTATACGCAAACACATATAATATCGTAAACTGAATCACAGACAAAGCCAAAACGACGCACGAAACGCGCATAGGTTAAAACCTATATCCCGCTCATGCAAAAGAACCAAATACCGCTCGAGGTCGGCGTACAAACGCCGATTGATCGAGATAAATATCAACAAAAAACTTGTAGTTTAAAAACTTATTACTTATATTATAAAACATGATTTAATTCATCGAAACCCTAAAAATCAATCAAATCGTCCGATTTCGAAAAACCCGAAAACGCCAAATTACCGTTTTACTTCAAAACTTGACATTTAAATGAAACTAATGGTCATATAACTCATTAAATAGCATAACTAGATTATACAACCCATTACTATATTTTTAACACCCTAATTTATATTAGTTTGAAAATTCTAGTTTGCAAACTTACCAGATTTCGATACTTTTAAGGAAAATTTCACAATATCAAATCTAAACTGGATTTTGCGTGAATTAATGCATTAAACTACAATTCATGATGATAATGATATAATGAAACCATAAATTATATTTTAAATTTCATTTATTTAAGAATTTCCAAAAACTAGTTAGCAAAAATGGCATTTTTATTAGTATTCTTCAATTATCAATAAAAACTAGTAACCAATTTAAGTTTTTCATTCCACTAACAAGTTAATATCCTCATTAAAACCATAATCTAGTGTTACAAACTTTAATTGGAATTTTATATCACCAATATATACAATATATAGAAATCTAGTTTGCAAAATGGATTAATTTAAACAATTTTGGATAAACAATTTACAATATATCATCCATACAAGATTTTCAACTTCTAAAAATGTTAAACTAGTTATTATAACCCTACTTAATTAGTAAAAACCCTAACTTGATTTTACAAACCCTAACTTGAATTTTAAAACTTGTAAAGAGAATTAATTTATTAAATCTAAACATGCTTAAATGAAACATCTAATAACAATAAATCCAAAGAAGAAGATTTATACCTCCACAACATGAAAATAAGCCTCCAAAATGAATGCTTTCCATCTCCAAAATCCATGTAAAGATGAGCAAAGAATAGAGGGTAGGAATTTATTAGGATTTTGTGGATTTTTTATTGATTTTTTGATGAATTTTGATGATTTTTACTACAAAAATGATGGGGGGAAAATTTTGGGGCTGCCCATGGAGGTGAGGCCGGCCATGAGGTGAGGAAAAGAGAGGAGAGTGAGAAAAGGTGAAGAAAAGTGTAGAAGGTTTCACAAAAATATCATTTCATTAAATCTTTTCATGATTTAATAAAAAAATTCTTTATTTTCCTAACTCCAATTAACCTAGAATGGTCTAGAACCATGGAAAATTTTGAAAATAAATTTTGCATGAAACACACTTGATTCTAATATGTAATGGTTCACTTTTGCTAATTAAACCCATTCAAATTTGTAATTTATACTAATTTAGTATATAAATAAAGCTTATGTTAATGTTTAAAATAATTAATTTAAGAAAAATATTTAATTAAACTAAAAATTTATAAGTGGCTAAATATACCCCATTTACTTGTAATAACATAATTAAAATAGGTATTTTTAAATTTATAGTGAAAAATAATTACGGTTTAGTTTTACAAAAAATACATTTTACTTTACCGAAAATTAGAAAACTAACTTAAATAATTTTATTTATTTGTTTATTTATTTTAAAACGTTACAATCTTCCCCCCTTTAAGAAATTCGGTCCCCGAATTTTAAATTAAAACCCCCCCAATTACTAAAACATTTAGCCAAAACACTCAAATCGTCGGGGCTCCGAAATCATCAATACATAACTAAAATCAACCCCGTCAAGCATAACGCAATCATCGGAGTTATGACGAAAATAAAATATCAAAATCCAATACGAAAACCAATATAATATATATCAAAACTATAACTTAAATATAGTACGCATCGTAGTAAAATCGGCTAAACATCTTAATAAGGAAACACGCAAAAAACCCCTTTTGAAAATCCCCGTGCGATGCACTTCTCACGGCACAAGTAGCGGACGTTTAATTTTAAAAAAAAAAATAGCTATACATATTTATATCTTTTATTTAACATACACGTCCCGCCTGGTTACTAAATCAAATAGTAATGATTATAAAAACATATTGCTCAAACTGAAATCAATCCTAATCACATCATAAAAATATCATGTGCGTCCGGTGCACACTGAAATCGAAATACACACAAAAACAAACTAAGTGCAATAGGTGTGCACCAAAAACATCTGTCAAGTGCAACGGGCGTGCACGACTCTAATATCAGGTGCATCTAATCTGCACAAAACCCCGATTTAGTGCATCTGGTGTGCACAAAATCGCATCAAGTGTGCCAAGTTTGCGCAAGAATCTCAATCAGGTGCACATGGTGCATGAAATCATACACAGAATATCAAAATCGAAATCACAGTACGAAAGTGCATGAAAGCTAGGTCGAAGCATATGTCAAAATCATGTGTAACCCATTTGCACGGAGTCAAATCAAAATCTCAAAATGTATAAAACCAAATCGAGTGTACTGGGTATGTATAAAACAACATCAATACAACTGATATATGAAACACGAATAGAATATAATGGATGTACACATAAGAAATACCAATCGTAGAACAAAATCCTCAAAATACCAAAATCCAACAACAGAAATATGAAATTCAAATCACCAAATCACAATCGTAAACACTATCGTCAATGTGCGCCTCTTTCCCCCTTTCCTCTGGTGTCGACTGCTCCGAACTCGTCTCTTCGTAGTTGTGCTGACTGCGCTACCAACGGCAATACTCATATCTAGAGTCTCCCACGTAGTCGATCCCTTCACCTGATATCCGGACATCATTAAACTTTTCGATCAATACACCAAAATCCCATAATTCCCAGAGAGCTCAACACTCAAGTACAGTTTAAAAAATATTCGGTACATACCCCAGCATCGATGGTCCAGCCGTAGAAGGGCAAACCCAAGCCTCACTAATGGCACCGCGGAACTGCCGTAAACCCTAAGGTTCAAGGGCGTTCTCGTGGTCATTATGTCGAGTTAGGGTTTCATTCTTCTAGAGGGTCCATCGAAATACCTGCATGTTCTTCCGAATACTTTAAACTTAGGAAAATGGGTTTCTGACAATCGTTCGAATCCTTTAACATTGTCTGGACGTCATGTGAATACCCTTCTCCCGCACGCTAAACAATACTTCAATCCTCAAGAATAACCAATACCCTAATGGTTATCGTGTTAGTTATATGTATGCCCTAGAGGCCATTACTATACATAGGATGTATATTGTAGTGGATGCTGGGACATATATAGGGAGGACTTTCTTGCTCGACATGATAGTATGCTATCTGGTTGAACTTTACCTTAACGTGTATACTGATTGTCTCTCTGTTACATGTTGGTAAAGCCCTTAGGATGTGTGCTTGACTACCTGGACAATGATGCGGATCATACTAGTGGGGACATGGTAGTCCATAAGTACATCCTTCAAAGTCCCTAGTCGTGGGTGTATCGAGACGGGGCATCGATATACCAGAGTAGACTAGCGTATACCTTCTCGACCCATACAGATGGGCGATGGATGATCCCATATCCATCGGTGTTTGACATCAGAGATGATATACGGGTGCTCAGTAGAGACTGGGTACACTGGACGGACTCGCCGAGAACTCCCAGATGGTATTATACCTCACGTCAGATGGCAGTTCTCAGGTGACACTGGTACAGAGTAGTCTGTTGACCCGAGATCGTTATAGAGTCTTGTGTGGTTCCCACTATGCTTTGATTTCCATCTTACCACGTCCAAGAGGGCATGCAAAACGGTGGTTTTTGGGTACAGTCCCGAGTCACATGGAGGCAATGAGCGATAGGAGGGGATTCGTCTCTCCCGGTATAGGGGGTTGATGTTGCGCTGTGTTCGATTGGCTATAACAGGAAATCCCTGGCCAGGGTTGCTGAGATTTACTGGTAAGTGTTACCAGTAGTTTCTCGAATTGTTATAGACCTCATATCGACACGACTTATCGAGCTATTGGGGTCTGACGTTTACCACCCCTAGGCAAGATATGCGACATATCAGACGATCAGACCGGACTGTACGGTAGTGTTACTGGTTGGATTCACTGGAGTGTGAGCGGGCTTGCTCGTCGATCTTCAGATCGCTCAATACCCGGGTGGCCGTTACGTTTAGCAGACCGCTTGCGGCTTGTGGATGTTTGATATGATCATCATCTGCTGCCGGCGTATTGACGAGTCTTTAGAGTCCTACACAGAGGTTTCCTGGCTCAAGCGAAACGAAATAGGAGTGCATATGAGATATGTGCGGGACCGAGAATGATACCAGTATGTGATACTGTATTCGATTCTCGCGATGTAACATTGATCGGTTATATGCGATATAGCCGGGTTATCGGATCAAGTGTTGATCCATAAGTTGTTACTGAAGATACCAGTCGGTTATGTGCGAAATGACCGGATCATTGAATCAAGTGTTGATTTAGTGATTTAATGCATAATTATATATTTGATATATTACTTTGCATTAACTAGTATCGGTTCACTTTGAATGGATTTTCTCACTCGGAAGTGCGCATTGCATATGTGATATGATTTTTGTGCACTTGATTGTATCATGTTTGATGATACATATCTTTTTTGTTAAGTGTAATGAATTAAACCTAGGTTAAGTAAATGATTGGGGTTTTCTTTTATTCATTCATTTATCTTTTCATTTGCATTTAAAAGATAAATGAGAAAAAAAGGCAAAAGAGATAAGATGGTGGCTTTCTTTGTTCTTATTATGAAGCTTCATGAAGACTTTGACTTTTGTAACCATTTTGTCTCATGCTTAACCCTAACCATTTCACTTAACCTTGGTTCACTCTCTACACTTAACCATGGTAAAGATTATGATAAGAATGCTTTTATTATTCTTATTAAAAAAACTTATCATAACTTTCTTCTTCTTCTTCTTCATCTTCTTCTTTGAAGAAGCTTGAGGTCATCAATGGTGGATTGATGATTTGAGTGAGAAATCCAATTCTAAAGTCTACCCACTTCCTATTTCTTCATCCTCTACCTCTTGCCAAGTAGTAGAGTCTGTTTCCTTCACAAGTTTCTTGACTTGGTGAAGTGAGAGCTTGATCTTGCGATGCTTCGACGTAGATCATCTTCGGCATGGACATCGACGACCTAGCTCGCTTATTCTCCGATGAAGTCGATGCTAGAGCCCGGATTCTTTTTGGACAGCGGAGAGGACTTCGTTGCGGAGCTATGGAGGTGGAGCACCGGATCTACAAAGGTTGTATTTCCGATTCTCATAGTTAAGTGTTAACTAGTTAGCTTTTTCGCCTAGTTTTCTAGCAAACGATCCGTAGTCGGGTCTCTCGGCACCTAGATTTTTTGAATTTGGCATGTTCGATGCCTTGTGAGACCTCACTAGTGTGACTAGGAACCCTATAGTGGTATCAGAGCCTAGCTAGAGCCTTATGCGAAGTCTAGTCGGAATTTGAAACCCGATCGAACCCGAAACCCCAAATCAAAATTGCTCTCTGGAAATTTTCTAAAATCGTGGATTTTTCCAGATTAAAAATTGCTAAAAAATTCTGCAGGGAAAAATAAGAATTACGGTGCAAAAAGTTTCTGGTGAACAGTAAATTTCGCGGCGGATCCACGGCAGAAGCATGGCTTCTGCGGCGGATCAGCGGCCCCTTGATGACGTCAGCCCTGTTCCTTTGCACAGTAATTCCTAGTTCAAAGAGCTGAGTTTTCTGGGAATTTTTAATATTTATTCAAGAGTTGAATTTTTCTGCTGTGTTTTTGGGGATTCGGTGTTTCGATCGGAGTATCAAATTTTGTCTGTGTGGCTTTCCGGATAAATTTTTAGAATATGTTAAAAAGTTCGACCGGATATAAATACCCAATTTTTCCCCTGTCGGGAAATTTCCAAGTGTTGGATTTTTCGGTAGTTTAACGACGTTCTAAGTAGTGCAAGTAACGCGATGGTCCCTCTAGAAGACAACAAACCTTAACTCGATTATGTGACCGTCTTGAACTGCCCTTTGAACCTTCGGGTTTGGGGCAGTACGGCGTGCCACATGTGAGGCGTTGGCTTGACCCTTCTACGGCTGGACCGTCGGTACTGAGGCACGAACTGAATGTTGTTAGACTTATTTCATGTGTTGATCTGTATCGGGAAAACTTGGGTGTTCGAATGTTCAATCGGAAAGTTTAACATTTTCTAATTATCTGGAATGGGATACAATAATTGGAATTCACAAGAAGTTATGAGATAACTGAATGAATGTTATAAACATAGCAATTTAGTCTCACTTGATCGGTTGCCACGGAATTTTGATGTGATCAAAAGTCCGTCGCAATCACGTAGCGTACGCGGATACTCGCCGGGTAAACTTAATAGACAGCCTCACTCCATAGCCCCGACCAAGTGACTGTAGGAGAACCCCGTCGCCGAAAGCATCCGTTCGGGTGCTCGCGGTAGCGGTGTTCCGCCTTGGTGCACTTCGTCGACGGTATAAGGGGTGCTGCCGCCTACTGAAGTTTGCGACGAGCATTCGATCAGGATGTCGGGAATCTTGTTGAATTGCCCGACTTGATATTGAAAAATGTTTTCGATTTTGAGACTAAAATGCGGGGTTTATAATTGTTAGGCATGCGATGTCTAAGTAATTCATTTGGTCAGGCATGCGATGTCTGAGGTGGTTGCGGATTCCAACTGTTGTAGTTTTACACTTTCTTTTCTGTGACCGTAAGTGTAATATGTGATATCGCCGGTTTCGTTGCTATATGTCAACGACAATTGGGATGCGCATATTTACTTACGTTGATGACATGTGATGTTATGTCTTGCTGGATATGTTATATTGGATCGTCGTGTTTGAATAGCCAGGGGTTTTTATGTGAGATGAGTGTTTTTCATTTTCATTCATGTAAAAACTTGTATGTAATATTCTTTTATTGGGGCACTTCCAGGTTGCGGAAGTTGTCACCGTTTGTATATTATTTACTTTTCTGCACTAGGATAGACCCAAGGAGGAGGGCACAAGTAACCGGGTTCTGGAGTCCAGTGGGAGACCAACTCGAGGAGTCGAGTCCGGGTCTCCTAACTCCAGAATTGGTAGGGTTGCTTGCCGCTCTCGTAGGGGTCTAGGGGTGTGGGTTTGGCTATTCATCGCGACCGTGGAATCCGTGTTTTATACTGGCTCGTATTGAAAACACGGGCGTCCTAGTATATCCAATATTTCATATGTTTCTTCTGCTGCGATATCTGTGATGTGATCATGTGATGTTCTGTGATAGATACAGTATATAGTTTATATGATATATTATATAGGCGTTACTTATGTTTTACACCCGCGCTAGCCCTGCCCTGCTCTGCCGTTAGTTACCTAACCTAACGGTGCACGAGGGGATATCTAGGCGAATGCGGATGGCATAAGTGTACGTCGTATTTATCTGTGATGATTAGGTACTTATATGATGGGACTTCATTAATGTGATTAATGAAATAAAAGAAACCTAAGATGTTGTAGAATCGAATTTCAAAATAAAACAGGTAGCTACAGTTCTTGCTTTGCACAGCGGTATATGTGATATATCCTGCACCTTATTCGATAAGGAAAGGACCGAGATCCCTTCACCGGGAGTGACTCCTTTAGCAATAACTGGCAGATGCTACACACTCGGTTTGTCTTTTGATTGCTTTTAAGTGTTTTTGCTTTGCACAGTGATATATATGATATATCCCGCACCTCATTCGACGAGGAAAGGACCGACGATCCCTTCACCGGGAGTGACTCCTTTAGCAAAACTAGAAAAGCCTCAAAAACACTCCATTTCAAAATTCATTCGATCCTACAACGATATCAAGTTCATTACGCAATAGGTTTTCAGAAAAACCTGTCGTAGCCCTCCGTCATTTCAGATAAATCCTGTTTAGTATTCGTGCTGCGTTTGTTGACCTTGTCAAGGCGCAGTGTGCGGTAGCTAACCAGTATTTATCTGCTTATGCATATGATGCAGATTGGGTTAGGGTAGTCGTGCGGCCTTGTTGACCTTGTCAAGGGTCGTGCGGGTGGGTTTGATTGAATCAAGAAATGACGGGTTGAACTTGACTTGCGGTCTATGGTTTGTTGACCTTGTCAAGGTCATAGATCGTTCGGGACAAAATATTATCGGGAATTTTAAGTGTTGAAATTTGCAATGAGATTGCATACCTTCTATGAGATAGTTGGATCCCGATACCCGCTGCGAGTAATCTTTACTCCTGGGAGAGTTTTATACATTACAATTAGCCGATCAAGTAGGTGTCTAGAAAGGTGTCAACGGGGTTACGCCTCTGGGAAAACGAGGTTTACAGTAATTAGGTTCGTGCGAAAGCACGGGGGACCTCCCTCAAAGTACCGACACTGGCCTGGCTGAAAGATTGGCGAACTTGTAGTGTGTAATTAATCCCGGCTAGTCTTTCCTTTTATGGTTTGAAGGAAGATTTGATAAAAAGCAGTGGGAGCCAACCTGATTAGATAAAATAATAACCAATCTATTCTTGACAGAGCGCACGCTGAGTGTTTTCTTCTCTCTCTCTCCAGGTAGCGACCATATCACGCCTTAATCAAGATAATAATACGGAATATTGACCGAACCCGCTTGTTATACTGAGCTGGGGAACGTTGGTCCCGCTCCAACTTATAATTGTTATAAGACAGAGTAGGAAATTGGGGATTACCAGAATTCCCGTGCCGCCCAAACGAAGAGAGTGCATGTTGATGCATCATCTTCGGGTGTGTTCATTACAGAGAACTGTTTCTCAGTATCCTTTACGTCCTGGGTATGTGATACCAGATCAGGATCCCAGATATGTAATCTGTTACATAGGGCTACAGATAGGTAGAGAACTGAGAACGGGTGATAAGTTTCATGAGGCAGAAAACGGGGCAAGAGTTGCAGCCAAGTCTGTTGGTCACTGTCACCCTGTATTACAATACATTGATTCTGAACGAATGTTATTAGATACCGAACCTGATATACAAAATCATATCAGTCTCTTTATTAGTAAAGAAATGATAAAATTTTGTAATGTTGGATAATGTTTTGAACATTTCCTATATCAAAAGTTGATCGGTTCAGGCACGTTATCTAAAAGCATTGATGTTCTAAATCAAACTGCAGTTCTTAGTATATGGAACACACACAAGAGGAAGAGTTCAGAATTGAACGATTCCTTCTTGAGGTATTGTAGACTAGGTCATATCGATACGACCTGACTAGCTGAAGTTACATGAAGATGCATATTTAAATCAGTTTGAATTTACATCTTGTGAAATTTGCCAGTCATGTCACAAAGATAAGATGACCATAGCTCCGTTTACTGGAAACAGAGAAAGAGTTAGTGAACTCTTGGGATGATACATGTTGATGTATGTAAGGTCCCCTGTCTACATATGCCAGGACCGGTTCTTTGTACTTCGTTACATTCTCTGATAATCTCTCGAGATTCAGACATATGTTCCTGTTGAAACACAAGTCCGAACCTTTTGAGATATTCACAGAATATAAGTTAGAAGTAGAGAACCAATACGGGTATAAGTATTATGTCCTTTGATGTGATCAGGGAGGAGAATACTTGAGCACGAAATTCTTGGTCTTTTCTAAAGGAGAATGAGATTCTCTCTCGGCATTACTCCTCCGTATACACCATAGCACGATGGTATATCGGGGCGGAGCAATAACACCCTATGTGATAAGGTGTGCTCTATGATGAGTACTACTGAGTTACCTATTTCCTTTTGGGAGTTATGCACTTGAGAAGCTGCATACCTATTGAATAGGGTTCCAATCAAATCAGTTGCCTACCATTTCATATCTGATATGGAAAGGGAAGAGCCCATGTCTTAAGCAAGTTAAGATTTGGGGTTGACTGGCCTATGTCTAAAAGCAAAATCCGGACAAGCTCGAGGCAAGGTCTGTTATGTAGAACTGGAAGTGTTCCAGCTATACAAACTACAGCATGATTTGGTACAACCAGAGGATTCAGTGGAAACCAACGAACCTCAGCCTCTCCGCCGATCTAGTAGGGTTCCTCACCCACCTGAGAGATACTTCGGTTTCTCTATGACAGTGGGAGCGAGGAATGCATCATGAGATGATGACCCAACTAGTTTCGAGCTGGCCATCAGGAGTAAGACTCTGTAAGAATGGCTGGATGCTTAGTGATCTGAGATGGAATCCTTATACACCAGCAAAGTATGGACTTTAGCTGCTATAACTGAAGGGTTAAATCCCCATCAGGAGCAAGTATATCTTGAGAAGATTACTTGGTGTACATGGAAAGGTTGAGACTTTCAAAGCTGGACTTGTTAAAGGTTTTCGTCATCGACCAAGCGTGGATAATGATGAAACCTTTTCAAGTAGCTATGCTTAAGTCCATCCAGATCCTACTTACCACGGCTACATACCATGACTACGATATCTGGTGGTTGGGTGTCATGACTGTTTTTCTAAATGATGTTTTAGAAGAGTGCGTCTATAAGTACACAGCCAGAGGGCTTCGTAGACAGTGGGAGCAGCGGAAACGTGTGCAAGATGCTTTATAGGATAAAGCAGGCATCGCGGAGTTGGAACATCTGTTTTGATGGATTAGTCAAAGAAGTTGACATCATCAAAATGGTAGATGAACCTTGTATATACAAAAAAGGTAGTAGGGAGTATGGTGACGATCCTCGTAGAGTACGTGGATGACATACTCTTGATAGGGAAGGAGTTTCCTATGCTACGCTCGATCAATCTCCGCTTATCACCATGATTCTCCATATAGGATCAAAGTGATACCTCCTAAATCCTGGGTTTTGGATCTATGAGATAGATCTAAATGGATGTTAGGATTCTCACTAGTTGTAGTGAGATGGTATCAATCGACCTTGGGGAGAATCACCGGAATAGTTCCAGGGTGATAAAGACGACTGAATGTCAGTCGCAGGCATTGTCTTTACCCTCAGTAGAGGGACGGTATGTTGGAAGAGTTCCAAGCTAGATACCGTGACATACTAGACGATAAAGGCAGGATACATCGCTACTTAAGATGCTACCAAAGAGGCAGTCTGGGTGTATAATGGTTCATGAGATGAACTACGTTCCTACCATTGTGAGACAATGGAGTTGTGGCTTATGCCAAGGAACACCCGTCCCATCAGTGACCCAGGCGTATTCTGAGGCCGCATCACCTGATCATGGAGATAGTTGATCTCCAGGGTGATCGAGGTAAGGAGAGTAAATTCTGAGGACAACATAGCGGATCCACTCACAAAGGCCTGTTCCCAAAGAGAGATTTTTTTATGGGATGGTTGAGTATGAGATACTGCAACCACTGCTACAGATGGCCCTAGTGCAAGTGGGAGATTGTTAGTTATATGTATGCCCTAGAGGCCATTACTATACATAGGATGTATATTGTAGTGGATGCTGGGACATATATAGGGAGGACTTTCTTGCTCGACATGATAGTATGCTATGTAAGTCCATATTGCGACCCCCGGTGCTTACGGGGAGGCGGAAACGGTATAAAAAACGAATTTTTATCGCAAGAGGCAACATGGACTAAACAAGGTCGGGATCGTTGTCTAAACTGAAACTAGTATTCTAGCTAAAGAGAGTTAGCTACTATGGAAGATGGTTATACCTAAACTTGAACTCCTTCTTCTTCAAACCTTGTAGAGGTTGATGGTTCTCTTTTCGTCGCCTTCTCCCGTCGAAGATGGATCCACCTCGAAGGTTCGACTTTGGGCTCTTCCTCGATCTTTGAGTGAACTAGGGTTTCCGGCTTGCTAAACCTTCATCCTAGAATGAGTAGAGAGTGATTAGGGTTTGCTTTTCCTTTTTAAAGAGAATGATTCTCAACACATGAGAAGGTTTCTCTTTTCTAGAGGAAGAAGAAGATGAAGTGAAGAGAGAGAGAGGTTATGATAGAATGAGCTCTCATTTCCTTTCTTGCAACCATAATGCAAAAAGAAAATGAATTATCAAATAATAATAATCAAAATGAAAAGGTTGATGGAAAGTTTTAGAATGACTAATATCATTACAAGCATTAAATGAAAATGCAAGAATCAAGAGCATCTTTCTCTTGTAATGATAATGGTCAAATGTTCAACCATGGTCAACAAGTCAACCATGGTCAACAAGTCAACAAAAACTAACCATGACACAATTTCATTTTATTATATATTATTAAATGATATAATACAAATCCATTAGGGTTTGGAAAAATACAACTGTCAACTGTGCATACGCACCCGTTCCGAAACCCTAATGAAAAATCATCTTCCTCCTCCTCAAAAAGAACTGTGCATACACACCTGCATTCTTGTTCCGAGGAACATGAATACTGAGAGATAAAAGCAACCCCAAATACTATACCAGTATCTTACTCAAACCAGAGACAGCCAGTAATATCCGTCCGGACTCTAAACGTGCACAAGTGCGCGGATGAGAACGAACCCTGTCGCAAAACCATGCGACCTCTACTCTGTTTTGCCCAGAGGCGAATACCCTCTGTGTGGGACTCTAAAGACTCGACACTACGCTGGCAGTGGGTTTAACCACAGACCGCAAGCGGCACTAGCTGTGCGTAACGGTCCCCAGGTAGATGCCGACAAGAAGGCTGACGAGGTGAAACCCCATCTGAACTCCTACTGAGTCTGGGTGTGACAGTCTCCGTACAGTCCGGTCTGTTCGTCTGATACATCGCATGGCGGGCCTAGGGGGCGGTAAACGTCAGTCCCCTAATAGCGGTACAAGTCGTGTCGGAGTGAAGCCCAAAACACCCTGAGATAACACTGGAAGCCTACCAGTATATCTCGCTTGCCCTGGCCAGGGACTACTCGTGTAATGGCTCTCCTAGACACAGCGCGATGTCAACCCCCAATACCGGGAGAGACGAATCCTATCTAACCGTCACTGCCTCCAAGTGCTTCGGGACTGCACCCAACCACCACCTGTTTGCACGACTCCTTTGAGCCGTGGTAGGGTAGTGATCAAAGTGCAGTGGGAACACACTCGAGGCGAAGTGCCAGTGTCAAGTCAGCGGACTAAGCTGTACTCATGTCACCTGGGAACTGATAACTGACGATAGGTATAATACCAACCTTTCAGTTCCCGACGAGTCCTGTCCAGTGTACTCATAACCCAACGAGCACCCGTATACTATCTCCAGTACGACGTACTGATGGCTGTGGGACAGACCATCTCCCACACTGGGATGAGAAGCGCATACGCTAGTCTACTCCGGAGTATCGATGCCCTGTCTCGATAGTCCTACGACTAGGGACCTGTATAAGGATGTGCCTATAGATTACCCAGCCCCCACTAGTGTGACTGCCATCACAACGCTGGTAATCAAGCAAAGATCCTAAGGGCTCCACTAATGCGTATAAGTGATATACTGAAATAAACACAAGTACACATTGAAGTAGAAACAAACCAAGTAGCATACTACTATATTGAGCAAGATTGTTTATACAAGGTGAATATCCCAAGCTTCCATCAAGTAATATACAAACTAGTATGATACAGTAATGGCCTCTAGGGCATATACACTAACAATCTCCCACTTGCACTAAGGCCATGTACTGGCGTATCGAAGACCTATCATCTCGATCACCGCTCGAACTGAGTCTGGGATAGGGCCTTGGTGAATGGATCTGCAGTGTTCTCTTCTGAAGCAACCCTCCGAACCTCGATCTCCTTGCGATCCACGATCTCCCTGATCAGGTGATACCGCCTCAAGATGTGCCTGGATCTCTGATGGGACCTGGGTTCCTTTGCTAAAGCTATAGCCCCGTTGTTGTCGCAATACAGAGGTACTGGGTCAACAATGGACGGAACCACCTGAAGTTCTTTTAAGAACTTCCTTATCCAGACAGCTTCTTTTGCGGCATCAGATGCAGCGATGTATTCCGCTTCCATAGTCGAGTCTGCAACGGTTTCCTGTTTGGAACTCTTCCAACACACCGCCCCTCCATTGAGGGTAAAGACAAAACCCGACATGGACTTGGAATCATCCTTGTCACTCTGGAAGCTGGAGTCAGCAAAGGCCTCTATCTGGAGGTCTTTTCCGCCATACACCAAGAACATCTCCTTAGTCCTTCTCAGGTACTTGAGAATGTTCTTTACTGCTATCCAATGTTTCTCCCCAGGGTTTGACTGATACCGGCTTACTACACTCAGTGCATAAGCTACATCTGGTCTGGTACACAACATCGCATACATTATAGAGCCTACCGCAGAAGCGTAGGGTATAATAGACATGCGATCCCTCTCCAAATCAGTCTTGGGAGACATCTCTTTAGAGAGGGTGATCCCGTGACAAGCCGGTAGGTTACCGCGCTTGGAATCTTCCATACTGAATCTTTTCAGTACGGTGTCGATGTACCTGGACTGTGAAAGTCCTAATATCCTCTTGGATCTATCACGATGGATCCGGATCCCCAGGATGTAAGAGGCATCACCCAGGTCTTTCATGGAGAACCTGTGTGACAAGAAACCCTTGACAGATTGTAGCATAGGAATGTCATTTCCTATTAAGAGAATGTCATCCACGTATAAAACAAGGAATACTACAGTTCTCGCTACAAATCTACTATAGATGCATGGTTCATCTGGATTTTTGATAAAGTCAAATTCCTTGACCGTCTCATCAAAACAGATGTTCCAACTCCGCGATGCCTGCTTTAGTCCATAAATGGACTTAAGCAACTTGCACACCTTTCCGCTGCTCCCACTCTGAATGAAACCCTCTGGCTGATCCATATAGACACACTCCTCTAAATTTCCATTTAGAAAAGCGGTTTTTACGTCCATCTGCCAAATCTCATAATCGTGGAAGGCAGCAATGGCAAGAAGGATCCGAATGGATTTCAGCATAGCCACTGGAGAAAAGGTTTCGTCATAGTCCAAGCCAGGTCTTTGACGGAAACCCTTTGCTACAAGTCTAGCTTTATAGGTCTCAACCTGTCCATCTACACCAATCTTCCTTTTGAAGATCCACTTGCATCCTACGGGTTTTACCCCGTCTGGAGCAATGTCCAACGTCCATACTTTGTTGGTGTACATGGACTCCATTTCGGTCCGCATTGCATCCAGCCATTTTACCGAGTCAACGCTCTGAACGGCCTGCTGGAAGCTAGTAGGCTCATCATAGTCTATGATGCAATCCTCTCTATCCCCGTCTATGAGAAAACCGTAGTATCTCTCGAGCGGATGAGACTGCCTACTACTTCTGCGGAGCGGCATAGGAATGTCCTGTTCATTTGAACCCTCTGGTTCCACTAAGCTTTCAGTAATAGTCTGTGGTTCTGGAATTTCCTCCAGTTCTACTGCGCTCCCACTTAATTCTTTTTCTAAGAACTGATGTTCTAGAAAGTGGGCATGACGAGAAACAAGAACTTTTTGTTCTTCTTCGTAGTAGAAGAGATATCCCTTGGAATTCTTTGGATATCCCACAAACTTACACAGTACTGAGCGCGCCTCGAGCTTGTCCGCATGCTGCTTTTTAACAAAAGCTGGACTTCCCCAAGTCTTAATGTGACTGAGATGGGGTCTCTTCCCACACCACATCTCATATGGTGTAGTAGGCACAGTCTTAGTAGGAACTCGGTTCAAAAGGTACGCAGCTGATTCTAGCGCATACCCCCAGAATGATCGCGGTAACTCAGCGTTACTCATTATGGACCGTACCATATCCAATAGGGTTCGGTTCCGTCTCTCCGATACACCGTTGTGTTGCGGAGTGTATGGAGGAGTAAGCTGAGAGAGAATCCCATTCTCTTTTAAATAATTCAGGAACTCGGCACTTAAGTATTCTCCACCACGATCCGATCTTAGAATCTTAATACTTTTGCCGGTCTGTTTCTCTACTTCATTCTTAAATTCCTGGAATTTTTCAAAAGCTTCGGACTTATGTTTCATTAAGAAGACATAACCGTATCTTGAAAAATCATCCGTAAAAGTAATGAAGTAAGAATAACCGCTTCGCGCATGTGTAGACATTGGACCGCACACGTCGCTGTGTACGAGTCCCAAGAGCTCGCTCGCTCTTACTCCGTGTCCAGTGAACGGAGTCTTTGTCATCTTTCCTTTGAGACAGGATTGACAAGTGGCATACGATTGATATTCGAACGGATCCAAATATCCTTCTGTATGTAACTTAGTCAACCTTCTCTCATTGATGTGACCCAGTCTACAATGCCATAAGAAAGTCTGATTAATATCTGGTGACTTTCTTTTGTGTGTATTCTGGACATTGAAAATCTGTGGTTGGTTTAATACGTATATACCATTGCTCAATGTACCTGACCCAATCAGAACTTGATTAAGGTGAATGTTAACAACATTACTTACAAACGCAAATTCATAACCTTCTTTAGAAACCAAAGATACAGAAATGATATTACAAGTTGCGTTGGGTACAAAAAAGCAATTACGCAAAACCAAAACATGCCCATCTGACATTCCTAGGTGATAGTCCCCCACGGCTTTAGCATCCATGCTAGCTCCGTTCGCAACTCTGAGGGTCATGTCACCTGCCTTCAAAACCCTACGGTTTCTCAACGCCTGCAAAGAATTACAGATATGAGATCCTGATCCGGTATCCAATACCCAGGAAGTAGAGTTTATAGAAAGACAGTTTTCAATAACATACACACCTGAAGCTGAAGCCGCAACCTGCTTCAGTTCCTGTGTCCTGGCTTTCCAAGCCCTGCAATCTTTCTTCCAGTGTCCACTCTTGTGACAATAGAAGCATTCCTCTTTACCAACAAGCTTCCCCGCTATCTTTGTTGCCTTTTCCTTTCCCTTCGTACCCACTTTACTAACACCGCCTCTTGGTTTGGCGGGGGCTTTCTTCCTCTTTCCCTTGGCTTTCGCCTTGGATCTAGAGGAAGAAGATCCTCCTACAAACAAAGCGGGTGTATCCCTACCTTTCTGTAGGGTGCCCTCTGCGCTCCTCAACAGGTTGAGGAGTTCTGAAAGTTCAACTTCCTTTTCTTGCAAGTTGAAATTCAGTATGAACTGGGCGTAAGTGGATGGAAGGGACTGGAGAATTATATCCGTATAGAGTTCACTATCCAACGTGGTCCCAAGTTCCGCGAGCTCCTCAGTGTAGCCAATCATCTTAAGCACGTGGTCCGCTACCGATGATCCGACGGCCAACTTTGTCGAAAATAACTTCTTCGACACTTCGTATCTTGCGATACGAGACTGCTCTCCATACAGTTCTTTTGTATGAAGAAATATGGATTCCAAATCCATATTCTCGTGCCTCCTCTGATGGTCGTTGTCCATCGAGGCAAGTACGAGGCATCTGGCCTTCGCGCTGTCAATCTCCCAAGTCTTACGGATTTCCTTATCCGCGACGCTGGAGGTGGGACCTGGGACGGGGGGAGCTTTGGTGGTAAGAAGATACCCCAGCTTGTCGTAAGAGATTGCCAATTTGACATTCCTGAGCCAATCTTTGTAGTTTGGCCCTGTTAGTATGTTTTTATCTAGAAGTAACTTAAGTCCAGTCATTTCGATTTGGTCGCTGCAGGGGGAGAGAAGAAACACTTAGCACGATGCTCTTGCAAGTTTAGAATGGTTTTTAATTTGTCTAAACAGGATGGCTCCCACTGTCTCTCGAATCCCTCCTCAAACCACAAAAGAAGAATTAGCCGGGATCAATCCCACCGTACAATACTTGCTTAACCGTTCAGCCAGGCCAGTGTCGGTACTTCGAGGGAGGTTTTCCAACGCTTTCGCGAAGTTCCTTAATTAAATAACCTCTTTTCCCTGGGGGCGTAGCCCCGCTAACACCTTTCTAGGCACCTACTAGGTTTATAGCATTGATCGTTTAGTGAGAAATTTCCCGAGGAGTAGCATATACTCACAGTAGGATCGGGATCCAAATATCATCGCGTGACGAAAATGAAGGAATCCTACCATAATCATCACACTCCAAATGGTATGCAAATCTAGCAAGTTTCAGTACTTATGAAACTCCCGATGTGGATTTTTGCCCCATGCTCTTATGACCTTGACTTTGGCCAAAATATCATAAGTCACATGTCAAGTTCTACCCGTCACTTTCCAGGTTAATTTGGATCCATCCGTACATACCCTTGACTTTGGCCAAAATGGCAGCACGACTGTCCCAAACCAACGCATCTATCTATGCTACACATGAACACCCAATAGCTACCAATCACTGTGCCTTGACTTTGGCCAAAATACACAGCTTGAATACTATTGCCTATTCATGCGAAACGACGGAGGGCTACGAATGGTTTTGGTAAAACCGTGAACGTAGTGAACTTGATATAATCGATGGAACGAGATAGCTTTTAGAAGGAGTGGCTCAAGCTCCGCATTTAAAAGTTAGTTTTGAAAAGAACCGAGTGGTTTTTCGAAAGTGTTCCATCGACTTAAACTTGGCTTATTATCTTGCATTAGTTCTTTTAATGCGTGATATTCTTGCATTGGTTCTTTTAATGCGTCCCATCATTTAATTCCTACCATTGCAGAAAACAACCAAAATATGACGTACGCTTATGCCATTCGCATTCGCCACGGGGTCCCGTCATCACTCGTTAGGTTACTTAACTAACGACAGAGCGGGGGCTGGGCTAGCGCGGCTGTAAAACATAAGCAACGCCTAAATAGAAAGCAATGATAGACATTACAGATCACAGATGAATACATTGGATATACTAGCAATCCGCAATCCTTTCGAGCCTGAAACGAAAAGCGGATAACACGGTCGCGGTGAATAGCCAAATACCCCACCCAAGACCCCTACGGGTGCGGCAAACTACCCGCAAAGTACTCGGCAGTTTGTGCACCCCTCCATGGGTCTATCCTAGGAGCATAAACAGTAAAAAGAATTATACAATGACGGCTACAACCCCGACCCGGTTGTGCGGCCAAACAAATAATATTATTACATCAATTTACATTTACAATGAATGAAAGAAAAACAAAAGCTCATCTCACATCCACCCCGGCTATTCACCCGCGACAGTCCAACACATTCATATACACATTCCAGCACATTACAGATCATGTATAACCCCGACTAATCGACCTATAGCGATTAGCCGACGTTCAATACATGCAAACATCACAGATATAACCAACATAGCCAAAGTGCAGTGAAGTTCGGAAAAAAAAATACGGAATTATAGGACCCCAAAAGTGAATTTCTGTTCTGGAAAATCTGGGTACATATAATATATCTGAAAAATCCCAAAACCAACACAGAAGAACACTGCACGAAAAACGATGCAAAGATGAAAACAACCTGCGGCGGTTCCGCGGCCAGATGAATAGGTGAGGCCGCGGAAGGGCGGCGGTTTGGAGGTAACATGCTATCGTTTTTGGTGGGTGTTCTTAAAAAACCCTGAGACGATTTTACAAGTATAAAGTTTTTCATTTTGAGCAGAAAAAATTTCAACAGAAACTTAGGGTTTTGTTTTTCCGGTTTTGCGATTTTTCGGTTCCGAACTTCGTTACACTTCACTACCAATCTAGTTTAAGTTTAGTTAGGCTCTGATACCACTGTAAGTCCATATTGCGACCCCCGGTGCTTACGGGGAGGCGGAAACGGTATAAAAAACGAATTTTTATCGCAAGAGGCAACATGGACTAAACAAGGTCGGGATCGTTGTCTAAACTGAAACTAGTATTCTAGCTAAAGAGAGTTAGCTACTATGGAAGATGGTTATACCTAAACTTGAACTCCTTCTTCTTCAAACCTTGTAGAGGTTGATGGTTCTCTTTTCGTCGCCTTCTCCCGTCGAAGATGGATCCACCTCGAAGGTTCGACTTTGGGCTCTTCCTCGATCTTTGAGTGAACTAGGGTTTCCGGCTTGCTAAACCTTCATCCTAGAATGAGTAGAGAGTGATTAGGGTTTGCTTTTCCTTTTTAAAGAGAATGATTCTCAACACATGAGAAGGTTTCTCTTTTCTAGAGGAAGAAGAAGATGAAGTGAAGAGAGAGAGAGGTTATGATAGAATGAGCTCTCATTTCCTTTCTTGCAACCATAATGCAAAAAGAAAATGAATTATCAAATAATAATAATCAAAATGAAAAGGTTGATGGAAAGTTTTAGAATGACTAATATCATTACAAGCATTAAATGAAAATGCAAGAATCAAGAGCATCTTTCTCTTGTAATGATAATGGTCAAATGTTCAACCATGGTCAACAAGTCAACCATGGTCAACAAGTCAACAAAAACTAACCATGACACAATTTCATTTTATTATATATTATTAAATGATATAATACAAATCCATTAGGGTTTGGAAAAATACAACTGTCAACTGTGCATACGCACCCGTTCCGAAACCCTAATGAAAAATCATCTTCCTCCTCCTCAAAAAGAACTGTGCATACACACCTGCATTCTTGTTCCGAGGAACATGAATACTGAGAGATAAAAGCAACCCCAAATACTATACCAGTATCTTACTCAAACCAGAGACAGCCAGTAATATCCGTCCGGACTCTAAACGTGCACAAGTGCGCGGATGAGAACGAACCCTGTCGCAAAACCATGCGACCTCTACTCTGTTTTGCCCAGAGGCGAATACCCTCTGTGTGGGACTCTAAAGACTCGACACTACGCTGGCAGTGGGTTTAACCACAGACCGCAAGCGGCACTAGCTGTGCGTAACGGTCCCCAGGTAGATGCCGACAAGAAGGCTGACGAGGTGAAACCCCATCTGAACTCCTACTGAGTCTGGGTGTGACAGTCTCCGTACAGTCCGGTCTGTTCGTCTGATACATCGCATGGCGGGCCTAGGGGGCGGTAAACGTCAGTCCCCTAATAGCGGTACAAGTCGTGTCGGAGTGAAGCCCAAAACACCCTGAGATAACACTGGAAGCCTACCAGTATATCTCGCTTGCCCTGGCCAGGGACTACTCGTGTAATGGCTCTCCTAGACACAGCGCGATGTCAACCCCCAATACCGGGAGAGACGAATCCTATCTAACCGTCACTGCCTCCAAGTGCTTCGGGACTGCACCCAACCACCACCTGTTTGCACGACTCCTTTGAGCCGTGGTAGGGTAGTGATCAAAGTGCAGTGGGAACACACTCGAGGCGAAGTGCCAATGTCAAGTCAGCGGACTAAGCTGTACTCATGTCACCTGGGAACTGATAACTGACGATAGGTATAATACCAACCTTTCAGTTCCCGACGAGTCATGTCCAGTGTACTCGTAACCCAACGAGCACCCGTATACTATCTCCAGTACGACGTACTGATGGCTGTGGGACAGACCATCTCCCACACTGGGATGAGAAGCGCATACGCTAGTCTACTCCGGAGTATCGATGCCCTGTCTCGATAGTCCTACGACTAGGGACCTGTATAAGGATGTGCCTATAGATTACCCAGCCCCCACTAGTGTGACTGCCATCACAACGCTGGTAATCAAGCAAAGATCCTAAGGGCTCCACTAATGCGTATAAGTGATATACTGAAATAAACACAAGTACACATTGAAGTAGAAACAAACCAAGTAGCATACTACTATATTGAGCAAGATTGTTTATACAAGGTGAATATCCCAAGCTTCCATCAAGTAATATACAAACTAGTATGATACAGTAATGGCCTCTAGGGCATATACACTAACATGCTATCTGGTTGAACTTTACCTTAACGTGTATACTGATTGTCTCTCTGTTACATGTTGGTAAAGCCCTTAGGATGTGTGCTTGACTACCTGGACTATGATGCGGATCATACTAGTGGGGACATGGTAGTCCATAAGTGTTAGTTATATGTATGCCCTAGAGGCCATTACTGTACATTGGATGTATATTGTAGTGGATGCTGGGACATATATAGGTAGGACTTTCTTGCTCGACATGATAGTACGCTATCTGGTTGCTCTTTATCTTAACATGTATACTTTCTGTCTCTCTGATTACATCTTGATAAAGCCCATAGGATGTATACTCGACTTCCAGGACTATGATGTAGATCATACTAGTGGGGCCTGGGTAGTCCATGAGTACATCCTTGAAATGTTCCTAGTCGAGGGAATATCGAGACGGGGCATCGATATTCCAGAGTAGACTAGCGCATATCTTCTCGACCCATGAGATGGGCGATGGATGATCCCATATCCATTGGTGTTTGACATCGAAGATGGTATGCGGGTGCTCAGTGAAGACTGGGTACACTGAACGGACTCGCCGAGAACTCCCAGATGGTATTATACCTCACGTCAGATGGCAGTTCTCTGGTGACACTGGTACAGCTTAGTCTGTTGACCCGAGATCGTCATAGAGTCTTGTGTGTCTCCCACTGTGCTTTGATTTCCACCCTACCACGGCTCTACTGAGTCGTGCAAACAGGTGGTTTTTGGGTACAGTCCCGATTCACATGGAGGCAATGAGCGATAGGAGGGGATTCGTCTCTCCCGGTATTGGGGGTTGATGTTGTGCTATGCTCGATTGGCCATAACAGGAAATCCCTGGCCAGGGTTGCAGTGATATACTGGTAAGTGTTATCAGTAGTTTCACGAATGTTATGGACCTTAAGTCGGCATAACTTATCGTGCTATTCGGGTCTCACGTTTACCACCCCTAGGCGAGATATGCGACATATCAGACGAACAGACCGGACCGTACGGTAAGTGTTACTGGTTGGATTCGCAGGAGTGTGAGCGGGCTTGCTCGTCGATCTTCTGATCGCTCAATACCCGGGTGGCCGTTACGTTTGGCAGACCGCTTGCGGGTTGTGGATGCCTGATATGATCATCATCTGCTGCCGGCGTATTGACGAGTCTTTAGAGTCCTACACAGAGGTTTCCTGGCTCAAGCGAAACGAAATAGGAGCGCATATGAGATATGTGCGGGACCGAGAATATTGCGAGTATGTGATACCGTATTCTATTCTCGCGATGAATGTATCGAATGGTTGTATGCGATATAACCTAGTTATCGAATCAAGGATTGATTCGATAAGCCGATACATAGGATACTGGCCGGTTATATGCGACATGACCGGATCATTGAATCAAGTGTTGATTTAATGATTTAATGGATAATTATATATTTGATATATTACTTTGCATTAACTAGTATTGGTTCACTTTAAAAGGATTTTCTCACTTGAATTGTGCAAGCTGTATATGTGATATATTTCTTTATGCACATGATTGTATCATGTTTGATGATACATTCTTGTTTGGTTTTGTGTAAAGTATTAAACCATGGTTAGTTAGTGATTAGGGTTTCATCTTATTCATTTATCTTTTTATTTTATTTATTTCAAAAGAAAAAGAAAATGAGAAATGAATGGTGGCTAATTTTGTTTTTAGTTGAAGATTCATGAAGCATTGACTTAGTCACTATTCTTGTCTCATGCCTAACCCTAACCACTCATCTAACCTAAGTTAAGTCTCTACACTAAACCATGGTTAAAGATATGATAAGTATTGTATTTTCTTTTCTATTTTTAATTAAGTTATCATATCTTCTTCTTCTTCTTCATCTTCTTCAACATTGAAGAAAGCTTGCTACTTCAATGGCAAGTCATGAAGTCTAGTGAGAAATCCAAAACTAAAGTTTACCCACTTCCTATTTCTTCATCCTCTACCTATTGCCAAGTAGTATAGGGTGTTTCCTTCACAAGTTTTTCCGACTTGGTGAAGTTGGAGCTTGTTCTAGCGATGCCTCGACGTAGATCATCTTCGGCATCGAACCGACGATCAAGCCCGCCCATTCTTCGATGATGCCGACGCTAGAGCCCAAGACATGATTTGGACAGCAAGGGGACTTCATTGCGGAGCCGTGGAGGTGGTGGACCGGATCTACAAAGGTTGTATATCCGTTCCCTTAGTTAAAATGTTAACTAGTTTGCTTGTTTCGCCTAAATATCTAGTAAACGATCCGTAGTCGGGTTTGTAGGCACCCGTAAAATTTGATTTGTGCATGTTTGATCACTTGTGAGACTTCACTAGAGTGCCTAGGAACCCTACAGTGGTATCAGAGCCTAGCTAGAGCTATAGGCGAAGTCCCGACGGAATCAGAAGTCCGATCGACCCAAAACCCCGACCCGAATATTGCTCTCTGGACATTTCTGTAAATTGTATTTTTTTCGTGATTAAAAATATTCAGAAAACTCAGCAGGAACATATAAGACAAACTGTGAAATTCGTGGTCCTAATTCCACAAAATAGGCGCGGATCCGCGGCCCTACAGTAGGATCACGCGGCGGATCCGCGGCTATTTTGTCGGTTTGTGAATTTTGTTTTGCACAGTAATTCGTAGTTCTCTGTGCTGGTTTTCCTGGGGATTTTTAATAATTTTTTCCAGAGTTGCATTTTCTGGGTTGTATTGGGAACTCGGTGTATCGGTCGGATTGTCTAATTTTGTCGGTGTGTTTTTCCGGATAAATCTTAGAATATGTTAAAAAGTTCGACCGGATATAAATACCCACTTTTTCCCCTGCCGGGAAATTTCCGATTGTTGGATTTTTCCGTAGTTTAACGACGTTCTAAGTAGTGCAAGTAACGCGATGGACCCTCTAGAAGACAACAAACCTTAACTCGATTATGTGACCGTCTTGAACTGCCCTTTGAACCTTCGGGTTTGGGGCAGTACGGCGTGCCACATGTGAGGCGTTGGCTTGACCCTTCTACGGCTGGACCGTTGCTACTGAGGCACGAACTGAATGTTGTTAGACTTATTTCATGTGTTGAGCTGTATCGGGAAAACTTGGGTGTTCGATTGTTCTATCGAAAAGTTTAACATTTTCTATTTATCCGGAATGTGATACAATAATTGGAATTCGCAAATAGTTATAAGATAACGGAATGAATGTTATAAACATAGCAGTTTAGTCTCACTTGATCGGTTGCCACGGAATTTTGATTTGATCAAAAGTCCGTCGCAATCACGTAGTGTACGCAGATACTCGCCGGGTAAACTTAATAGACAGCCTCACTCCATAGCCCCGACCAAGTGACTGTAGGAGAACCCCGTCGCCGAAAGCATCCGTTCGGGTGCTCGCGGCGGCGGTGTTCCGCCTTGGTGCACTTCGTCGACGGTATCGGGGGTGCGGCCGTCTACTGAAGTTTGCGACGAGCATTCGATCAATATGTCGGGAATCCTGTTGAATTGCCCAACTTCATATTGAAAAGAGTTTTCGATAATGAGACTAAAATGCGGGGTTTATAATTGTTAGGCATGCGATGTCTAAGTAATTCATTTGGTCAGGTATGCGATGTCTGAGGTGGTTGCGGATTCCAACTGTTGTAGTTTTACACTTTCTTTTCTGTGACCGTAAGTGTAATATGTGATATCGCCGGTTTCGTTGCTATATGTCAACGACAATTGGGATGCGCATATTTACTTACGTTGATGACATGTGATGTTATGTATTGCTGGATATGTTATATTGGATCGTCGTGTTTGAATAGCCGGGGTTTTTTATGTGAGATGAGTGTTTTTCATTTTCATTCATGTAAAAACTTGTATGTAATATTCTTTTATTGGGGCGCTTCCAGGTTGCGGAAGTTGTCACCGTTGTTGTATATTATTTACTTTTCTGCACTAGGATAGACCCAAGGAGGGGAGCACTAGTAACCGGGTTCTAGGGTCCAGTGGGAGACCAACTCGAGGAGTCGAGTCCGGGTCTCCTAACCCTAGAATTGGTAGGGTTGCTTGCCGCTCTCGTAGGGGTCTAGGGGTGTGGGATTGGCTATTCATCACGACCGTGGAATCCGTGTTTTATACTGGCTCGTATTGAAAACACGGACGTCCTAGTATATCCAATATTTCATATGTTTCTTCTGCTGTGTTTTATCTGTGATCATGCGATGTTCTGTGGCAGATATATATATAGTATATATGATATATTATATAGACGTTGCTTATGTTTTACACCCGTGCTAGCCCTGCCTCGCTCTGGCGTTAGTTACCTAACCTAACGGTGCAGACGGGACATCGAGGCGAATGCGGATGGCATAAGCATACGTTATATTTATCTGTGATGGTTAGGTGGACTTAAATGATGGGATATTCATTAATGAGATTAATGAAAGAAAATAAACCTAATTGATGTTGTGGAATAGAATTTCAAAATAAAACAGGTAGCTACAGTTCTTGCTTTGCATCGCGGTGTTCATTATAGAACATCCTGCACCTTATTCGATGAGGAAAGGACCGAGATCCCTTCACCGGGAGTGACTCCTTTAGCAATAACTGGCAGATGCTACAACCCTCGGTTTGTATTTGATCGCTTCTATAGTTTCCGCTTTGCACAGTGATATATATGATATATCCCGCACCTCATTCGACGAGGAAAGGGCCGACGATCCCTTCACCGGGAATGACCCCTTTAGCAAAACTAGAAAAGCCTCGAAAACATTCCATTTAAAAACCATTTGATTCCGCAACGAGATCAAGTTCAAAGCGTTAAAGGTTTTCACAAAAACCAGCCGCAACCCTCCGTCATTTTAGGAAGTAGAGTACTTAGTATTCGTGCTGTGTTTGTTGACCATAGTCAAGGCACAGTGTACGGTAGCTAAGTGATGTCTTCCTATACCGCATATGATGCGATTAGTTAGGACAGTCGCGTGACTTTGTTGACCTTAGTTAAGGGTCATGTGGGTGGGTCTAATTAATCACGAAATGACGGGTAGAACTTGACTAGTACTTATGATTTGTTGACCATAGTTAAGGTCATAAGTGCTAGGGGTAAAAACCATTATCGGGAGTTTCAAGTGTTGGAATTTGCAATGAGATTGCATACCTTCTATGTGATAGTTGGATCCCGATACCCACTGCGAGTAATTGTTACTCCTGGGAGAGTTTTGCACTTTGCAATTAGCCGATCAAGTAGGTGTCTAGAAAGGTGTCAACGGGGTTACGCCTCTGGGAAAACGAGGTTTATAGTAATTAGGTCCGTGCGAAAGCACGGGGAACCTCCCTCAAAGTACCGACACTGGCCTGGCTGAAAGATTGGCGAACTTGTAGAGTGTAATTAATCCCGGCTAGTCTTTCCTTTTAGGGTTTGAAGGAAGATTTGATAAAAACAGTGGGAGCCATCCTGATTAGATAAAATATATAACCAATCTAATCTTGCAAGAGCGCACGCAGAGTGTTTTCTTCTCTCTCTCCTGGTAGCGACCATATCACGCCTTAATCAAGATAATAATATGGATGTATTGACCGAACCCGCTTGTTATACTGAGCTGGGGAACGTTGGTCCCGCTCCAACTTATAATTGTTATAAGACAGAGCAGGAAATAGGGGAATACCAGAATTCCTATGCCGCCCAAACGAAGACAGTGCATATGATGCATCTTCTTCGGGTGTGTTCATTACAAAGAACTGTTTCTCAGTATCCTCTGCATCCTGGGTATATGATACCGGATCAGGATCCCAGATATGTAATCTGTTACATAGGACTACAAAAAGGTAGAAAAACTGAGAACGGGTGATAAGTTTCATGAGACAGAAAACGGGGCAAGTGTTGCAGCCAAGTCTGTTGGTCACTGTCACCCTGTATTACGAATACATTGATTCTGAACAAATGCTATTAGATACCGAACCTGATATACAAAATCATATCAGTCTCTTTATTGGTAAAGAAAGGATATAATTTTGTATTGATGGATAATGTTTTGAACATTTCCTATATCAAAAGTTGATCGGTTCAGGCACGTTATCTAAAAGCATTGACGTTCTAAATCAAACTACAGTTCCTCGTATACAGAACACACACAAGAGGAAGAATTCAGAAATGAACGAATTCTTCTTGAGGTATTGTAGACTAGGTCATATCGATGCGACCCGACTAGCTGAAGTTACATTTAGATGCATATTTAAATCAGTTTGAATTTACATCTTGTGAAACTTGCCAGTCATGTCACAAAGATATAATGACACCAGCTCTGTTTACTGGAAACAGAGAAAGAGTTAGTAAACTCTTGGGACTGATACATGATGATGTATGTAAGGTCTCCTGTCTACACATGCCAGGACTGGTTCTTTTTACTTCATTATATTCTCTGATAATCTCTCAAGATTCAGTCATATGTTCCTGTTGAAACATAAGTCCGAACCTTTTGAGGTATTCACAGAATATAAGTTAGAAGTAGAGAACCAATAACCGGGTATAAGTATTATGTCCTATGATGAGATCAGGGAGGAGAATACTTGTGCATGGAATCCTTGGACTATTCTAAAGGAAAATGAGATTCTCTCTCAGTATTACTCCTCTGAATACACCACAGCACAACGGTGTATCGGGGCGGAGCAATCACACAATATTAGATATCGTGTGCTCTATGATGAGTATTACTGAGTTACCTTTTTCCTTCTGGGAGTTATGCACTTGAGAAGATGCATACCTATTGAATTAGGTTCGAATCAAATCAGTGCCTACCACTCCATATGAGATATGGTATGGGAAGAGCCTATCTCTTAAGTTAGTTAAGATTTGGGATTGTCCGGCCTATGTCAAAAGCAAAATCCGGACAAAATCGAGGCAAGATCAGTTCTGTAGAACTGGAAAGGTTCCAGCTGTACAAAACTGCTAATGATTTGACAGAACCATAGGATTCTATAGTACCCGACGAACCTCAGCCTCTCCGCCGATCTAGTAGGGTTCCTCACCCACCTGAGAGATACCTCGGTTTCTCGATGACAGTGGGAGCTAGGATTGCATCATGAGATGATGACCCAACTAGTTTCGAGCAGGCCATCGAGAGTAGGGACTCTGTAAGAATAGCTGGATGCTTAGCGATCTGAGATGGAATCCATGTACACCAGCAAAGTATGGACTTTAGCTGCTATATCTGAAGGGTTAAATCCCCATCAGGAGCAAGTATATCTTGAGAAGATTACTTGGTGTAGATGGAAAAGTTGAGACTTTCAAAGCTAGACTTGTTAAAGGTTTTCGTCATCGACCAGGCGTGGATAATGATGAAACCTTTTTCCAGTAGCTATGCTTGAGTCTATCCAGATCCTACTTACCACGGCTACATACCATGACTACGATATCTGGCGGTTGGGTGCCATGACTGCTTTTCTAAATACTGATTTAGAAGAGAACGTCTATAAGAACACAGCCAGAGGTCTTCGTAAACAGTGGGAGCAGCGGAAACGTGTGCAAGTTGCTTTACATGATGAAGCAGGCATCACGGAGTTGGAACGTCTGTTTTGATGTGATAGTCAAAGTGTTTGACTTCATCAAAATGGTAGACGAACCTTGTATATACAAAAGGGTAGTAGAGAGTAAGGAGGTCATCCTCGTATTGTACGAAGACAACATACTCTTGATAGGAAGAGAGTTTCCTATACTACGATCGGTCAATCTCCTATTATCACTAGGATTCCCCAAATGGGTTCAAAGTGATACCTCCTAAATCCTGAGTTTTCATCTATGAGATAGATGTAATTGGATGTTAGGATTCTCACTAGATGTAGTGAGATGGTATCAATCAATCCTGGGGAGAATCACTGGAAGTATTCCAGGGTGATAAAGACGACTGAATGTCAGTCACAGGCACTGTCTTTACCCTCAGTAAAGGGACGGTATGTTGGAAGAGTTCCAAGCAAGATACCGTGGCAAACTAGACGATAAAGGCTGGTAACATCGCTATTAAAGATACTACCAAAGAGGCAGTTTGGGTGTATATAGGTTCATGGATGAACTAGGTTCCTACCATTGTGTGACAATGGAACTGTGGCTTTGGCCCTGGAACCCTGGTCCCATCAGTGACCCAGACAAATTCTGAGGAAGCATCACTTGATCATGGAGATAGTTGATCTTCAGGTTGATCGAGGTTAGGAAAGTAGACTCAGAGGAGAACACGGCGGATCCACTCACGAAGGCCTTTTCCCAAAGAGAGATTTTTAAGGGATGGTTGAGTATGTGATACTACGACCACTGCTACAGATGGCCCTAGTGCAAGTGGGAGATTGTTAGTTATATGTATGCCCTAGAGGCCATTACTGTACATTGGATGTATATTGTAGTGGATGCTGGGACATATATAGGTAGGACTTTCTTGCTCGACATGATAGTACGCTATCTGGTTGCTCTTTATCTTAACATGTATACTTTTTGTCTCTCTGATTACATGTTGATAAAGCCCATAGGATGTGTACTCGACTTCCAGGACTATGATGTAGATCATACTAGTGGGGCCTGGGTAGTCCATGAGTACATCCTTGAAATGTTCCTAGTCGAGGGAATATCGAGACGGGGCATCGATATTCCAGAGTAGACTAGCGCATATCTTCTCGACCCATGAGATGGGCGATGGATGATCCCATATCCATTGGTGTTTGACATCGAAGATGGTATGCGGGTGCTCAGTGAAGACTGGGTACACTGAACGGACTCGCCGAGAACTCCCAGATGGTATTATACCTCACGTCAGATGGCAGTTCTCTGGTGACACTGGTACAGCTTAGTCTGTTGACCCGAGATCGTCATAGAGTCTTGTGTGTCTCCCACTGTGCTTTGATTTCCACCCTACCACGGCTCTACTGAGTCGTGCAAACAGGTGGTTTTTGGGTACAGTCCCGATTCACATGGAGGCAATGAGCGATAGGAGGGGATTCGTCTCTCCCGGTATTGGGGGTTGATGTTGTGCTATGCTCGATTGGCCATAACAGGAAATCCCTGGCCAGGGTTGCAGTGATATACTGGTAAGTGTTATCAGTAGTTTCACGAATGTTATGGACCTTAAGTCGGCATAACTTATCGTGCTATTCGGGTCTCACGTTTACCACCCCTAGGCGAGATATGCGACATATCAGACGAACAGACCGGACCGTACGGTAAGTGTTACTGGTTGGATTCGCAGGAGTGTGAGCGGGCTTGCTCGTCGATCTTCTGATCGCTCAATACCCGGGTGGCCGTTACGTTTGGCAGACCGCTTGCGGGTTGTGGATGCCTGATATGATCATCATCTGCTGCCGGCGTATTGACGAGTCTTTAGAGTCCTACACAGAGGTTTCCTGGCTCAAGCGAAACGAAATAGGAGCGCATATGAGATATGTGCGGGACCGAGAATAATGTGAGTATGTGATACCGTATTCTATTCTCGCGATGAATGTATCGAATGGTTGTATGCGATATAACCTAGTTATCGAATCAATGATTGATTCGATAAGCCAATACATAGGATACTGGCCGGTTATATGCGACATGACCGGATCATTGAATCAAGTGTTGATTTAATGATTTAATGGATAATTATATATTTGATATATTACTTTGCATTAACTAGTATTGGTTCACTTTAAAAGGATTTTCTCACTTGAATTGTGCAAGTTGTATATGTGATATATTTCTTTGTGCACATGATTGTATCATGTTTGATGATACATTCTTGTTTGGTTTTGTGTAAAGTATTAAACCATGGTTAGTTAGTGATTAGGGTTTCATCTTATTCATTTATCTTTTTATTTTATTTATTTCAAAAGAAAAAGAAAATGAGAAATGAATGGTGGCTAATTTTGTTTTTAGTTGAAGATTCATGAAGCATTGACTTGGTCACCATTCTTGTCTCATGCCTAACCCTAACCACTCATCTAACCTAAGTTAAGTCTCTACACTAAACCATGGTTAAAGATATGATAAGTATTGTATTTTCTTTTCTATTTTTAATTAAGTTATCATATCTTCTTCTTCTTCTTCATCTTCTTCAACATTGAAGAAAGCTTGCTACTTCAATGGCAAGTCATGAAGTCTAGTGAGAAATCCAAAACTACAGTTTACCCACTTCCTATTTCTTCATCCTCTACCTATTGCCAAGTAGTATAGGGTGTTTCCTTCACAAGTTTTTCCGACTTGGTGAAGTTGGAGCTTGTTCTAGCGATGCCTCGACGTAGATCATCTTCGGCATCGAACCGACGATCAAGCCCGCCCATTCTTCGATGATGCCGACGCTAGAGCCCAAGACATGATTTGGACAGCAAGGGGACTTCATTGCGGAGCCGTGGAGGTGGTGGACCGGATCTACAAAGGTTGTATATCCGTTCCCTTAGTTAAAATGTTAACTAGTTTGCTTGTTTCGCCTAAATATCTAGTAAACGATCCGTAGTCGGGTTTGTAGGCACCCGTAAAATTTGATTTGTGCATGTTTGATCACTTGTGAGACTTCACTAGAGTGCCTAGGAACCCTACAATAAGTACATCCTTCAAAGTCCCTAGTCGTGGGTGTATCGAGATGGGGCATCGATATACCAGAGTAGACTAGCGTATACCTTCTCGACCCATACAGATAGGCGATGGATGATCCCATATCCATCGGTGTTTGACATCAGAGATGATATACGGGTGCTCAGTAGAGACTGGGTACACTGGACGGACTCACCGAGAACTCCCAGATGGTATTATACCTCACGTCAGATGGCAGTTCTCAGGTGACACTGGTACAGAGTAGTCTGTTGACCCGAGATCGTCATAGAGTCTTGTGTGGTTCCCACTGTGCTTTGATTTCCATCTTACCACGTCCAAGAGGGCGTGCAAAACGGTGGTTTTTGGGTACAGTCCCGAGTCACATGGAGGCAATGAGCGATAGGAGGGGATTCGTCTCTCCCGGTATAGGGGGTTGATGTTGCGCTGTGTTCGATTGGCTATAACAGGAAATCCCTGGCCAGGGTTGCTGAGATTTACTGGTAAGTGTTACCAGTAGTTTCTCGAATTGTTATAGACCTCATATCGACACGACTTATCGAGCTATTGGGGTCTGACGTTTACCACCCCTAGGCAAGATATGCGACATATCAGACGATCAGACCGGACTGTATGGTAGTGTTACTGGTTGGATTCACTGGAGTGTGAGCGAGCTTGCTCGTCGATCTTCAGATCGCTCAATACCCGGGTGGCCGTTACGTTTAGCAGACCGCTTGCGGCTTGTGGATGTTTGATATGATCATCATCTGCTGCCGGTGTATTGACGAGTCTTTAGAGTCCTACACAGAGGTTTCCTGGCTCAAGCGAAACGAAATAGGAGTGCATATGAGATATGTACGGGACCGAGAATGATACCAGTATGTGATACTGTATTTGATTCTCGCGATGTAACATTGATCGGTTATATGCGATATAGCCGGGTTATCGGATCAAGTGTTGATCCATAAGTTGTTACTGAAGATACCAGTCGGTTATGGGCGACATGACCGGATCATTGAATCAAGTGTTGATTTAGTGATTTAATGCATAATTATATATTTGATATATTACTTTGCATTAACTAGTATCGGTTCACTTTTAATGGATTTTCTCACTCGGAAGTGCGCATTGCATATGCGATATGATTTTTGTGCACTTGATTGTATCATGTTTGATGATACATATCTTTTTTGTTAAGTGTAATGAATTAAACCTAGGTTAAGTAAATGATTGGGGTTTTCTTTTATTCATTCATTTATCTTTTCATTTGCATTTAAAAGATAAATGAGAAAAAAGGCAAAAGAGATAAGATGGTGGCTTTCTTTGTTCTTATTATGAAGCTTCATGAAGACTTTGACTTTTGTAACCATTTTGTCTCATGCTTAACCCTAACCATTTCACTTAACCTTGGTTCACTCTCTACACTTAACCATGGTAAAGATTATGATAAGAATGCTTTTATTATTCTTATTAAAAAAACTTATCATAACTTTCTTCTTCTTCTTCTTCATCTTCTTCTTTGAAGAAGCTTGAGGTCATCAATGGTGGATTGATGATTTGAGTGAGAAATCCAATTCTAAAGTCTACCCACTTTCTATTTCTTCATCCTCTACCTCTTTCCAAGTAGTAGAGTGTGTTTCCTTCACAAGTTTCTTGACTTGGTGAAGTGAGAGCTTGATCTTGCGATGCTTCGACGTAGATCATCTTCGGCATGGACATCGACGACCTAGCTCGCTTATTTTCCGATGAAGTCGACGCTAGAGCCCGGATTCTTTTTGGACAGCGGAGAGGACTTCGTTGCGGAGCTATGGAGGTGGAGCACCGGATCTACAAAGGTTGTATTTCCGATTCTCATAGTTAAGTGTTAACTAGTTAGCTTTTTCGCCTAGTTTTCTAGCAAACGATCCGTAGTCGGGTCTCTCGGCACCTAGATTTTTTGAATTTGGCATGTTCGATGCCTTGTGAGACCTCACTAGTGTGCCTAGGAACCCTACATATCGCATTCGAGCCGCAGGTCCCTCTGCCCGTGCGCCCGTGGTAACAGAAACCACCCTTCGATATCGACGAAGATAGATCAAAAGAACGAATGAAATGCGGTGCAAACAAATGTACATCCTAAGGCTACTTAAGAAGAGTAGTGTATCGTAAGTATGCCGCGGATCATACCCACGGTACGTCACTCAACCTAAGTTGCCTACTCCATCAACCAAGGGTCACCTAGACTTATACAAGATTAAACCTAGCGCTCTGATACCAACTTTGTCACGACACGAAAGTATGGAACGTGACCGTCACTTAGATTACGAAGCGTCTAGAAGCGCAACGTAACCTAAGTAAGCCGAAGCCCAGAAATCTAAACCTTAAAAAGAAGAAGAAGTAAAGGAAAACATGTAGAAAACAAGTTTAAAAGCAACATCCAATTTTCTCAAAAATTTCGGCAGAGTCTCCTTTGTAAAAACTGGCCCCAAACGGGTACAAACAAGTATAAATGCATATAAACAATAAAAAGGCATTCCTAAGCGGGAGCTAGCTCTACGCCAACAGGCGGAAACAACCACACCAATGCACAATAGTATACAACGCCAAAGGGCGAAGCTCAAAACTTAAAAGAAAACAAATCCACCAGATATCATAATAATACAAGCGCGACTCTAAGGTCGAAACAAATAAATGGTCCAGTAAACTATCAAGTAATACAAGTTTGGTTGATGGAGCTTACTAGATACAAATGAAATAGTAAAAATACAACGGCGGTCCAGATACAAATGAACCAACCTACCGAGCAAATCACCCGGAATGAAACGATGTGCCAGCAAACTGCTAAGGAACCCTGTACATCAACCTGTAATAAAATTTGGCACAACGGAGGTGAGTTGCCAACTCGTGAGTAGAAGATATCTGCGAAAAGAAATCGAAATGCACGACGCTATCCTAGGTCATAATAATATACTAATATAATACTAATCATCTAGTAATGGCAGGGTAATAAACTATGTGTAGTGCAAAAGCTCCATGCCCGTGTCCATGCTTCAAATAGTAATATGTCATGTGAATGAGTATGCATGCACCATGAATATAAAACAATCAATCCTGAAATCTGGATATATCTGTATAAGAAATCTTTAGCTTTTATCATGGTAAAATGTGTATAGAAATCTGAAATATCAACGATGAAATCCATGGAAATCCGTGTCAAGCATCGACACAAAACATGTAAATCTCAAATCTTAATACCTCATAATCTCAATATCTCGGGCTCCGTCAGTCCGGATCGGCCCATATCATCAAATCTTACGACAACGGTCGGTATCCTCCGGATATCCGCCGCGCCAGACATCACTGGTAGGTAGTCCTCCCCTGCCAGGCTCATCATCTACAACTCGATCTTCTTGCCACGGGGTACCATACCGGGCCCACCATGTACCCGAGACGGTTCATCCACTCCTCGAATCGGGTCTCGAAATCCAACAGAAAACAAGAAATCTCATGGTGGACGACACATACATCACGAGAAAACCGCATCTTATGTTTTAAAAAGAGAGGAGGAGAGAGAGAAGTTTTTATATATTCTTGCGGTTTTCCCCAAAAATCCAGAAATCTCATAGAAATCCAAAATCCCAAAATCATGAGTAAGTATATGATAAGTGTCGGCATATGCCCCATAATACTGCATGATAACATGAAAATGCGAATGCATGAAATGTCTAAGTAATAAATACCATGTCTATACTAACACCAGAGAGTAATCACAATATTATATCGAGCTAGCTGTTAGCTGATTGTATCAATAAAAGATAATATGATCTAAAGTGTACGTGACATAGCAATTACTGATGATGATGTGAGTGAGCCGGAAAATAAGTGTGCGTGGAATATGCGCATCATCGGTAATGGTGTTGGTGTCCTAACAGGCAGAGTTTTATACTGATTATAGAAACATATGTATGAACATGCAACATTATGATTACGGTATGAATGTAAAGACGGTTGTGTAATAACCACTCATCTGTGATATATAAGTATAACTACAACTATATGACTCGAGCCTAAACTAGTGTCCATCTAACCTCATAAGGGACTAAACCAAAGAAACTAGTCAATAAGAAACAAGAGTCCACCTATGGTCTGAATCCATATCTCTAATAGTCGGCGATCCAGCCTCAATAGCGTCACCTACATAGTACGGCTTCCTCGAATCAAGAGTGCGGATCAATCATCATATTTATGCCTCGTACGGTAAAATCCATCGTACGGCATTCCAATATCGGGGTACGGGTCAAGTATCACCTACGTGTCTCATCATTCGTAATATATCATCATCAACACATGTAAAGATCAAGGTGCTATACTGTAATCGCATACATCAATCATATATCATTGCCAGCATAAATATACATCGTTAATTTATCCTCAGAAATATCATGTCATATGTATCATATTGTGATTAAGTCACACTTAGATCATATCGTAATCACGTCACACCTATATGATATCGTAATCAAGTCACACATATATGATATCGAAATCAAGTCACACCTATATGATGTCGTAATCAAGTCACACCTATATGATATCATATCAGAATTTCAGGCACATGTTACGATCCGGGTTCTATTTTAGAGTCCCATATACTTCAATATTATCACCACCCTTTATTATTGTTCAAGTATACAAATCCATTATCTTATTTTCTAATGATCCGCTAACATCATAACACGACTGTATAACCAAGAATCATGGTATCAGCCCAGTTAAATTGTTTCATCCCCGTGTATCATATCACATCCTTGTATCACATATACGTATTGTGTATATATCTACACCTAGTCCTATATATATATACACATACACGTATACACCACGTCGAGTCTCAGTGTGTGCGTGTGCGTGTATCTACCTGAAACCTACGAATCTTTACCAAGGTATTCATCCTCTGGTATGGTCTTTCTAAATTAGTCTAGTCCAACCTAGGGTCATTACTAGGGTCCTACTCATCAAGAATCTAAGGTCATGTCTGACTTCCTAATGACAATAAGTACTATCCCTATTCTACGTTTGCGGGGGTGCTAAACGCCATCCATCCGACTTCCCCCCGTAGATATACATCTACTCACCTGGTCCTTATCTGCCGAGGACGATGTCGCCCTCCTTTTCTTCCTCGTCTAAAGTCCACGTGATGGGTACCTATACACAAACACATATAATATCGTAAACTGAATCACAGACAAAGCCAAAACGACGCACGAAACGCGCATAGGTTAAAACCTATGTCCCGCTCATGCAAAAGAACCAAATACCGCTCGAGGTCGGCGTACAAACGCCGATTGATCGAGATAAATATCAACAAACAACTTATAGTTTAAAAACTCATTACTTATAATATAAAACATGATTTAATCCATCGAAACCCTAAAAATCAATCAAATCGTCCGATTTCGAAAAACCCGAAAACGCCAAATTACCGTTTTACTTCAAAACTTGACATTTAAATGAAACAAATGGTCATATAACTCATTAAATAGCATAACTAGATTATACAACCCATTACTATATTTTTAACACCCTAATTTATATTAGTTTGAAAATTCTAGTTTGCAAACTTACCAGATTTCGATACTTTTAAGGAAAATTTCACAATATCAAATCTAAACTGGATTTTGCATGAATTAATGCATTAAACTAAAATTCATGATGATAATGATATAATGAAACCATAAATTATATTTTAAATTTCATTTATTTAAGAATTTCCAAAAACTAGTTAGCAAAAATGGCATTTTTATTAGCATTCTTCAATTATCAATAAAAACTAGTAACCAATTTAAGTTTTTCATTCCACTAACAAGTTAATATCCTCATTAAAACCATAATCTAGTGTTACAAACATTAATTGGAATTTTATATCACCAATATATACAATATATAGAAATCTACTTTGCAAAATGGATTAATTTAAACAATTTTGGATAAACAATTTACAATATATCATCCATACAAGATTTTCAACTTCTAAAAATGTTAAACTAGTTATTATAACCCTACTTAATTAGTAAAAACCCTAACTTGATTTTACAAACCCTAACTTGAATTTTAAAACTTGTAAAGAGAATTAATTTATTAAATCTAAACATGCTTAAATGAAACATCTAATAACAATAAATCCAAAGAAGAAGATTTATACCTCCACAATATGAAATCCTAAATGAAAATAAGCCTCCAAAATGAATGCTTTCCATCTCAAAAATCCATGTAAACATGAGCAAAGAATAGAAGGTAGGAATTTATTAGGATTTTGTGTATTTTTTATTGAATTTTTGATGAATTTTGATGATTTTTACTACAAAAATGATGGGGGAAAATTTTTGGGGCTGCCCATGGAGGTGAGGCCGGCCATGAGGTGAGGAAAAGAGAGGAGAGTGAGAAAAGGTGAAGAAAAGTGTAGAAGGTTTCACAAAAATATCATTCCATTAAGTCTTTTCATGATTTAATAAAAAAATTCTTTATTTTCCTAACTCCATTTAACCTAGAATGGTCTAGAACCATGGAAAATTTTGAAAATAAATTTTGCATGAAACAAACTTGGTTCTAATATATAATGGTTCACTTTTGCTAATTAAACTCATTCAAATTTGTAATTTACACAAATTTAGTGTATAAATAAAGCTTATGTTAATATTTAAAATAATTAATTTTAAAAAAATATTTAATTAAACTAAAAATTTATAAGTGGCTAAATAAACACCATTTACTTGTTATAACATAATTAAAATTGGTATTTTTAAATTTATAGTTAAAAATAATTACGGTTTAGTTTTACGAAAAATACGTTTTACTTTACCGAAAATTAGAAAATTCACTTAAATAATTTTATTTATTTATTTATTTTAAAACGTTACACAATGATATAGATACGATGAAGTCACGAAAAATACAACTAGTGATTACCTGATTGCGCGAGTTTAGCCAACCACGCGTCGCGCCTTGCCAATCGCTCCGAGGCTGCGATGGCGGCCGCCAGATCAGTGTCTTCTGGCTCTACGAAGAAACTCTCGTTGGTTCCATACTCACTTAGGCCTTTGGTAAGAGGGGCCTGAGGCTCTAAGCCGAGTACGGCATCAAGAGAAAGAACCGACTTCTTCGTCCTCTTCTGCGCGCCAACCCCGGTCGCACCCAAAATCAGCTTACGCTTTGTGGGCACCTTGGGACGGCAGGTTCCGATGTCCGAGCCCACACCGGATTCAGGCGAAACCACATTTACCGTCTCCACGGGAGCACGGGGCGCTGAGGGCACGTCCACATAATCACAAGGCAGTCCACGTGGGGGGCTTAGAACATGCAGAGGCTCATCTCCAGTATCTCCTCTTAGTGGAGGAACGACAGGGGTCCTTCGCCTTAGAGGGACGTTACGATCGCTGGCGGGGGGTGCACCCTTGCGATCAAGCAGCAGCCGCTTCTCTTCCCGGATAACAGCACCCATCGCGTGCTGATACCAAGCCCCGTACACGTTGAGGGCCCTTGGAATGCAACTTGGCTCGCTAATGAAGAAGTGGGAGCCCATGTTTAACCGCATAAAGTGGTGCAGTGCGCTCCGCATTCCCTCCCTGGTGGCCGTAGTCTCCTTTAAAATCGCCTCCAGCGGGACCCCCTGGTTATAGCTTAGTTGTTTGGCGAACCGATGGAAGTTGTACCTCATAAAAAGCGCCAACTCATTCTGCCTGAACACAAGGAAGCCCGGCCGGATGGAGTATAAATGTATAATCTCGCGGGCTTTCAATACGGAGGCCCCGTCCTTGAAATTATCACGCAACGCCAACACCGCCATGGAGGTCTCCGGGCCGATGGTCATGACCTTGTCCGTAAAAGAAATGCCTGCTCCGACCGTGCACGGACGAAGAAGCAGCCCCTTAGCCTCCCGTGGAGGCGGATTTACGATAGAAACGCTGATCAACCGCATAACACTCGGGAGTCTACAATTCTCATAAAACGAGGGTCTCTTATGAATACTGAATACCCCGAGAATATGCATTTCCATCCACGAAGTAAAGCAGTGCATCGGGAAATTGGCGGGTTGCACCCCCGGTTCAGTTGCGTCCGCTGCCACGCTGAGACCATGGTACAGGTGGGCCAACCCGGCAATTCCAATCGACAATTGTATGCCAGCCACCATCCGATGCGGTGGGTAGAAGACGGACGGCCTCATGTAGCGAGGGTCCATGGGGAGCGCAAACCAGCACAACCATAGCCCCAGAAACCCGAGAAAGAAAGTCTCCTCATCGATACCCGGAGCGGCAATTTCCGACAGAGGGATGATTACGGCATCGGGGAGATAAAATCCCTTTTAATCGTCTTCCAGTGCTGGTCGACGATCTAAGCTAAAGCCGAAGGGGTCGTCGAGCTTGGCGAATTTTTCGTCCCATTGCGATAGAATCTCCGGTCGAAGAAATCGGGCGATGAAATCTGCAAAACTAACTCCTCGGCCTCCCGACTCCAAGAAAACGCTTTCGTACATATTCAGCACCATTACCAGACTCGGAAACTGGTGCTGGATAGCGTTCTCCGGCGTTAAGTCCATCACCAATGGCTTAGTGGCGAAGACATATTCATCAGGAGGGAGCAGCTCCTCATAGTTCTCCCCCCTCACCGACAGACTGGAAATCTCAGCAAATTCTTCTAGGGGGATGGAAACTTCCCTGTCCGTCAAAAGAAAGGTATGGGTGGGGATGTTCCACTGTTCCACGAACGCCTTAACCCACCACGTCGGAGGAGCAGAATATTCGAACAGCGAAGCGTAAACTACACGATACAGACCGATCTTCAGCAAATGCGCCTTCTTCGCTGACAAAATGTACCTGGCCCACTGCAAATACCCGGCTGAATGTTCAGGGGTCAATCCAATGTTATAGGGTTATCCCCAAGGGCGCGACTCACCTTGGCATATGCGCCGCCCCAAAATATCCATGGCTACCGGCAGCTGCACGGGTATGGCAGCAAGCGAAGGTTGAAGAAGACCCTCCGAATTCCAATTTACAACCTCCACGGCCTAGTTCACCGGGGGTATATCTACGTATGAGATTGACGAGATTGGATCTGACGGCGTCACGCAAGAGAAGCTTCGGCGACCTTTGATAATTTCACTGTACCACCTACCCCATAGATGAAGGTTCATGTACTCCGGGTCATAGTCCTTAATGAGAGCAAGAACCTCCCGGTCTACCGGTTCCTCAGGGAATCCTCCCTCTGAGCAGAAAAACGGGAACGAAAGATCAGCAGACATGTTGCCTGCAAGAAAAAGCGAAATTCGATTATCAGTATCATAATTTTAAAAGCCCGATGCTTGGTACTTTAAAATTTGTAGCACATTGCAATGCAGTGGAGAGGGGACCAAAGGGGGACCCACAAAATCCAGATGACAATGCATCAGTTAATAAGACAGCCTCATCATTGGATGAGACTGTCAATTAATGAGGAAATCCTCAAAGAATATTCTCATTAAATGAGAAATCCCTCGAGACAAGGAGAAAATCTCCCTTTCAGAGCAAAGCTCTGTCACAGAGTGACACTTGTCAAACTCTGGTCATAAGGGAATAACATTCCTTAAAGAGCCTAGCTCTGTAATAATGATGGAAAAATCCATCAAAGAAAAATTAATTCCTAAGAATCCATGAAAAAACTCTTAAGAGTTCTTGATCAAAAGATCAAAAGATTTATGCACTATCCATGAGCAAAGCCTTGTTCATGGGTTAAGAAACCCTGAAACAAGATCTCTTTAGATCTATGGATTCTTGAGAGCAAATCTCTGTTTATGAAACCCCAAAGGGGTTTTCTTTAGATCAAAAGATCTATGAGAGTAAGGCTCTGTTAATTAGAATTAATTTAATTTAATTTAAATTTTTACCTAAAATTTTCTAGAGTTTAACTCTTGAAGTTCTTGAAAATGAGAGCAAGGCTCTGAAAATAAAATTGTTGAAGGAGATGATAATCATCTGAGGACCAAGGGTCCTATTTAAAGGCACTGAAGCGCCTCCTCAACTTCTGAGTCGATCCAATGGCTCAGATGTTGCCACCGCTGCACTCACGTGTGCGCCACGTGAGCACAACGGTGGGGGGCATTTGTTTCCCCCAATAAGAGCAAAGCTCTGCTTGAATTTCAAAATTCAAAAATTGAAGCAACGCTTCAGATTTCTTGCGCTGCGCGTAGAGAGCCACGTGTCAAAAGCAGACACGCCAGTGCAAGGAGCGCTGCGCCCAAGGTAGCACACTCCCAATCAGAGCAAAGCTCTATTTTAAAATTCAAATTTTAAAAAGAAGCAACGCTTCAAATCATTTGCGCTCTGCGCTGCGCACCACGTGTCAAACAGTGGTGCGCTAGCGCTCTGCACTGCGCGCCACGTATCAAACACAGGCTCTCTAGCGCAGTTGCGCTGCGCGCCATGTGTCAAACACAGGCGCGCTAGCGCAGTTGCGCTGCGCGACACGTATCAAACGCAGGCGAGCTAGCGCCTATTGCGCCAGCACTGGAATTTAAATAATAAATTATTAATTAATCAGAATTAAAATTCTAGAAAGATCTTTCCAATCTTATTAAAATAAGAAGACTATTTTCTGTAAAACAGAGGCCTTAGGATCAAAGATCCAACGGTGGGGAAATACCCCAAGATCAATCAGAGAAAGATCTCTGTAACTAACTTAACAAATCAATTAGCCCTATATAAAGGACCCTAGACTCCATGTCACACACATAGAAAGATACAGAGATATATATAGAGAGAAAAACCCTCTGTAAAGAAGAAGAGCAAGCTCTTAAAGAAAAAAGAGACTTCTTTTCATCTTAATAGTAAAAAGAACTACGTTCTTGAATAACAGAGATGAAATCATCTCATAATAAGAAGAATCGTCTTCTAAAAAGATCAGAGATCTAATCATAAAATAAGATTAAAAGAAGTAATTTACTTCATTAACAGATCTTTTGATCTACAAAGGCATAGCCTTTTGATGAGAATAAGAACCTTGGTTCTTGAATCTTGAGGTAGAACCTTTTTTGAGAAAACAGAAAACTTGTTTTTCGATCATTAATTTGATCAAGATGCGCTCTGCGCTATTGAACAGTGCCTTGCACTCTTGAAATGCGCTTTTACGCTCCTTTGACTGGCGCACGTCACCAGAACGCGCCACGTGTCAACCACAGACGCAATCTACGCTTTGTGCTTCTAAAACAGCGCATTGCGCTCTTAGAATGGTGCACTGCGCCAGGGCGCGCCATGTGTCGTTCACTGGTGCAGCGTACCGGCGCAGTGCACCCAGAAAGCGCAGTGCGCTAATGGACTTGCGCTTAGCGCAGAGCGTGACACGTGTCACCTGCGCATGCGCTAGCGCATTGCGCTCTTTAATTGGCGCAAAGCGCCTGACAAGCCACGTGGCGCACTATCAGACCACTATAAATGCTATGCATTGTTAAAAAAGGGCAGAGCCCAAGTAAAGGTCTAACGGGCCAAATATAAATGCTATGCATTTAATTACAGAGCCCAATGCTATGCATTAATAAAAGGGCCGAGCCCAAATAAAGGCTCAACAGCCAGAACAATAAAATGTTCAACTGAGCCCATGCGCTCATAAACCTTCAAACAGACTCTAGTCTCAAGTTGGACTATAGATCTCCCAACTAACATTGGTTCAAGGGTACATCTCTGAGCTCCTCTGATATCTGTCGTTGTAATCCTTAAACGTCTTCAGAGAGGTGACGGGTCCCAACAGCCATACATTCCAAGGAGTACAATGGACCACCATGTCCCTAAACTGGAAATCGACCGCAATGTCCCTAAACTAAACAATAGAGTCTAAATGCTCTTTTGTTGGATCTAAATGGTCATGTTAAGTTGATCTTAGTATGGAAATTAGACTAACGTATCCTTAACAAACGTTTAAGTTGATCTTAGTCCAAAATAAGGCTAACGTATCCTTAAACCGAAACTCCAAACCCAAATCTAAGAAAATACGGATTTGGACTAATCCACGTCCTACGGGCGACAACATAAATTAGTCTCCGTATACAATCTACGGGCAACAACAAACAAAACAAACACCCACGACACGAAGTGACCATCTGGAGAAGGAGAAAGTTGTTACCGCGATGCGGTAACGTAATTAATTGCAGGGGCTTGCACCTGCAGGGAAGAGCGTCCCCACAATCAAAAACCCCTCGAACGAGGGGGAATCTGACGAAGTCTGCTACATCGGCCGCATCCGTTTAAACCTTCGATACACGGTGCCATAAATCAACTTGGCATCTTCGGAGAGGTGGACGGATAGCACCAATTAGTATCTGCCCCGAATTTCAGGCAAGATGTTTATCGCGTCTTCATCGCGTCTTTCGGAGGGGAATAGAGCCGATCAGATAAGGCCTGAATTTTTCTAAAGCAAACACAACTGCCAAGAATTCCTTCTCGGTTGTTGTTTAAGTCAGTTGGGCATCATTTTTGGTCCGGCTAGCGTAGTAGATTACGTGCGGCATTTTATCGATGTGTTGTCCTAGGACCGCACCGATAGCAAAGTCGGATACATCGCACATAATCTCAAAGGGATATGTCCAGTCAGGTGAAGAAAGAATGGGAACAGAGGTGAGTGAGCTTTTCAGTGACTCGAACGCAGTCACACAACTCGAGTTGAAGTCGAATGTGGTATCCTTAGCCAGCAGAAGAGTCAAGGGTCTAGCAATCATGCTAAAGTACTTGATAAACCGTCTATAAAAAATGGTGTGGCCAAGGAAAGCTCGGATGTCTTTGACGCATCTGAGAGGAGGGAGATTGGAAATGACTTCTATCTTCGCTTTGTCAATCTCAATGCCATTTTGAGAAATGATATATCCTAGGACAATACCTTCGCGTACCATGAAGTGGCACTTCTCCCAGTTTAAAGTGAGGTTTTTATCTTTACACCGGGTAAGGACAGCGTCGAGATGTTGCAGAAGCTCGTCAAAGGAATCACCAAAGATGGAGAAATCATCCATGAATATCTCCAAGAATTTCTCAACCATGTCAGAGAAAATTCCAATCATACACCGCTGGAAGGTAACGGGAGCATTGTATAACCTAAAGGGCATGCGGCGATATGCAAACGTGCCGAGAGGACAGGTGAACGTGGTTTTGTCCTGGTCTTTCTCGGCGATGGGAATCTGGTTATAGCCTGAGTAGCCATCCAGAAAACCGTAGTACTCATGTCCAGCCATCGTTCAAGCATTTGGTCAATGAATGGTAGCGGAAAGTGGTCTTTCCGCGTTGCGGCGTTGTGTTTTCTATAATCAATGCATACTCGCCACCCAGTCTGGGTGCGAGTAGGGATTAACTCATTCGCCTCGTTTGTGATGACCGTTATGCCCGACTTCTTGGGGACAACATGTATAGGACTGACCCACTGGCTTTTTGAGATAAGGTAAATGATACCACTATCCATACATTTGACGATCTCTTTTTTCACAGCTTCCTTCTGACTGGATTTAGACGCCTCTGCGGATCCCTGGCTGGTTTGGCATCATCCAACATATGAATGTGATGTTAAACGATCAGGGGGCTAATCCCCTTGATTTCCGCCATTGTCCAGCCAAAAGCTTGCCGATTGCTTTGCAAGACCGTGAGAAGGGCTTTCTCCTGCTCTAAAGCTAAAGAAGCCGAGATGATGACAGGGAGGGTATCGTTCTCACCTAACTAAGCATACTTTAGGTGAGACGGCAACGACTTGAGTTCGAGTGTCGGAGGTTAGACGATTGAAGGCAAGATTGGCGAAAATGTCTCGAACTCTAAGGATTCTAACAGAGGTTCAAAACGAGTGTATGCGACCTAGTTGGACGGTTCAGCTAATGCATCCGAAAATTCGAAAGATTCAAACTCGGGTGGAGACTGGCCAAGATTGTTCGAAAACGTGAAACACTCATAATCATTATCGGGAGCGGAAGCAGCAGCAGGTTCAAAGAGGAACGCACTAGTGGCGTCAAGATTGCTGTGATCGAACAAGATTTCCTCGAATTCACAGTCCTCTGGGGCGATCTCCTGGATGGAACAAACATCGAGAATATGATCATTAGGTTCGGATGGCTGATTCCCTAACCTAAAAATGTTGAGTTCAATTGTCATGTTTCCAAAAGATAGGTTCATCGAACCATTTCGACAATTGATCACAGCATTTGAGATTGCAAGGAATGGGCGGCCGAGTATCAGCAGAATTTGATTCCGGGGTTTTGCTACAGGTTTTGTGTCTAAAAAAATGAAGTCAACGGGGAATATGAAGTCCCCAACCTTTATTAACACATCATCTAGCTCACCCCTAGGATGGGTGATAGATCGATCGACCATTTGGAGAGTATAGTGTGTTGGTTTCAGCTCTCCTACACCTAGTTGCTCATATACAGAATACGGAAGCAGGTTAACACTGGCACCAAGATCCAAAAGTGCGCGGTTGATGTTCTTATCCCCAATGGTTATTGAAATCGTAGGACAGCCAGGATCCTTCAGTTTTTGAGGTAAATCTTAGGTAAGAGTATCACTCACGGTACTAGTTAAGAAAACCTTCTTGGGTACTAGAGATTTCCTCTTCTTAGTGCACAAGTCCTTCAAGATTTTTGCGTAGGAAGTGACTTGTTGGACTGCATCCAAGAGGGAAATGTTGATGTTAAGCTGTTGAAACAACTCCAGAATCTTCTCCCTTTATGGATTTTGTTTATTGGACCTCAACCGGTTTGGAAATGGAACGTTTTTTAAATTGGTTGAGTCCAATGCTTGTAGAGTAGATTATGGAGTTGGAACGGATCCCAGAGCTAGAGTTTTAGTGGAGTGATATGTGGGTCCGTTCGGAGCAGCAGAAGAAGAAGATACTTTTGAAGAATGGAGAATAGGCTCAGAAGACGAAGAACAAGAAGAAGAAGACGTGGTGTCATCATTTATCTGAGTGCCAATGTTGTTGTGCAGCATCCGTCCAGATCTCGACGTAGTCATGGCACTCACATTATGGTTCTATTGTTCAAGAGCAACATGTACATTATGTGGGTGACCAGGATTTAGGAGTGGTTGAAATGGAAGCTTCCCTTTCTCTCACTCGCTTAACGCCGCATTCAGCTGTGCAATCTGGGCTTCGATGGACTTTATGCTTTGCCTGTGTGCAGCAGTGTGTTGCACCAAACACTGAATAGAAGACTGGATGTTGGCGGTGGATTGAGTCGATAGTTTCATAAATGCCTCCAGACTCTGTTCTAGCGAAGGAACCTTATCGTTGTTTGACGGAACAAAGTTGTTTTGAGGAAAAGAATTGTTGGGTGCAAAGTTGTTCATCGGATTTTGATAAGGTTGGGGTTGGAAAGGCTGCTGATACTGATGTTGAGTTTGTTGCTGAGCCTGTTGTTGAGGAGGAGGAGGCCTCTGGAAGTTGTTGTGGCCTTAGAATTGATGCTGGTTCTCATTCCAAGAGAAATTGGGGAGGTTCCTCCCAACGGGATTGTAAGTGGAAATGTATGGATCGTTTCTTGGTCGTTGCTGAAATGCAGCATTGACCTGATCCTGTCCTTAAGAAGGTGGGTTGTAAGGACACTCTTCGGTCAAATGGGATGGGTCAGAACAACAAGCGCAAATGGTACGAGGGGGAAGAGCATGGGCAGGAGAAGGGGATGAGAATTTGCTTTCAATTGCTTCAAGTTTTCCTGTGATTGCTGTCATCTCGGCTTTCATTGCAATTGAGATGTCGAGTTGATAAACTCCTGCACTGGAAAGATCGGAAGAAGTAGAATAAGAAGAAAAAGTGTTCAGTCTGGTGCTTTCCCACTGAAGCGTCTTTTCCGCAAGATCGTCAAAGAATTTCCAAGCTTCCTCGTCAGATTTGAATAGGAAATGGCCTTGACAAATGGTTTCCAACAACTGCATAGTTGCTGGATTCAGGCCCTCATATAAGGTCTAGCAAAGTTGCCATCTCTCAATACCGTGATGAAGGCACTGAACAAGAAGGTCTTTGTATCGGTCAAAGCACTTCCAAAAAGGTTCGGTAGGAAGCTGGGAAAATTGGTTAATTTCGTTTTGGATCCTCGCGGTATTGTGATTTAGGTAGTATTTTTTAAGAAACGCTTGTACAAACTCATCACAACTAGTTATAGAATGCGATGTGGTGCTATACAGCCACTTCTCAGCAAGGTCACAGAGAGTAAAAGGAATGACTCGTAGCCGTATAGCATCATCGGACAGTTGGGTTTTCTTCATCATTGCACAGGCGTTCTGGAATTTGTTGATGAAGATCTAAACATCTTCGGATTCTAGCCCATGAAATTTGGGCAACATGTTGATGAAGTGGGGCTTAATTTCCAAATTATCCCCATTGGCTGGCGGAAGTGAAAGACAGGTAGGAAGTGCAGAGCGGGTAGGATAGAAACAATCCTGGAGCGCGATTCGCTGTGGCGCTTCAACAGGAGGTGGTTGCGGCTTATTCGCACCCAAATTAGGTGGAATCAGTCCCGGGGCAGTAAAGGGATGTTAGGAGGAAATCCTGACATCTTAGAAGAAGAATTTGGTGATGGTGATGGTGAAGGTGAGGATGTATGAACAGAATCCCGGTCAACGTCAATGTCGGAGTTGGTCGGCAAAGATAAGGGTGAAAAAGGTATGGAGGGAGTTTCGACGTCGGAGTCGATCGCGTAGTCGGTAGCGACTAACGTAACGCAGACTAGGCGGGCACTAGTGTCCCGAGTCTAACCGGACATACACTAAACGGAGTTTAGTATAGTCAAAGCGTAGAAAGTGAGGGTAAGAAAACATCAATGGAGAAATGCGGATCAAAGGCGGGTGAAATGGAATTCTGGCGACAAAGGGCAAGTTTTTATAAAAGTTTTTGTTTTGTTGTTTTTTTTTTATTAGAAAGAGTTTTGCAAAAATATGTACGGAATTATGGCACAACTTCAAACAATCACAGTCAAAACATGCACAATCATACCTAAAGCTATGGTCTTCAAAGTCCACTAGGCTGCTCCTAACTGTTCCAAAGTGACAAGTTGTGAGATAACCCTCAAATTGTCTCTTCGCTGCCAATTGTGGCCAGGTAAGCATAAGTGAGATAAGGAGGGTTCCGCTCACGAATCACCGTGAGACTGGCCTTTTAAAATGACCTTTCTCACTTGTCTAGCCTAGGCACCACAAAGTCAAGTTTAGATAAACGCTCGAATGCCCACAACCTTCCTCTGTCCTATTGAGCACGACAGTCCTAGTTGGCTGAGTCTACATATTTTTTATTAAGCTCAAGGGTAATGCGTATGCTTTTAGTGATTTTTGGGGTCTTAGGAATGGTGACGAAATCCCCACCCAATCTGAATTGGTGTTATAGCCCCTTAAAGTCCGTATTATTTATGCAAAATAGTAACAAACAGAAATCTAAAACACTCGCAAAAAATTTATTTGACGGTGGCGCAAAGAATTCTGCACAAAAATAGTTTTATTGGAGAGGGGAAGAGAGTTTGTGCAAAGAATGCTGCAGAAATAACAGTTCATTGGAGTTAAGAGGAGGTGAGAAGAGGATTGGGATACTCACAGAGAATTTTGGTTGCTGATGTCACAGATTTGTTAGTTGTATGTATTCCCTAGAGGCCAGTATTGTACAGATGATGTATATTATATTGGATGCTTGGACATATATAGAGATGACTTTCTTGCTCGATATGATAGTATGCTATCTGGATGCTCTTTATCTTAACATGTGTACTTGTCTCTTTATACTGTCTTATAATTACATGTTGGTAAAGCCCTTAGGATGAGTACTTGACTACCTGGACTATGATGCGGGTCATACTGGTGAGGACATGGTAGTCCATAAGTACATCCTTCAAGGTTTATAGTCGTGGGTGTATCGAGACGGGGCATCGATATACCAGTGTAGACTAGCGTATACACTTCTCAACCCATGAGATGGGCGATGGATGATCCTATATCCATTGGTGTTTGACATCAGAGATGGTATACGGGTGCTCAGTGGAGACTGGGTACACTGGACGGACTCGCCGAGAACTCCCAGATGGTATTATACCTCACGTCAGATGGCAGTTCTCTGGTGACACTTGTGCAGATTAGTCTATAGACCCGAGATCGTCATAGAGTCTTGTGTGATTCCCACTGTGCTTTGATTTCCACCTTACCACGTCCATGAGGGGGTGAAAAACGGTGGTTTTTGGGTACAGTCCCGAGTCACATGGAGGCAATAAGCGATAGGAAGGGTTTCGTCTCTCCCGGTATTGGGGGTTGATGTTGCGCTGTGCTCGATTGGCCGTAACAGGGAAGTCCCTGGCCAGGGTTGTTTTAGAGATTTACTGGTAAGTGTTACCAGTAGTTTCTCGACCCGTTATGGGCCTCACATCGGCATGACTTATCGGTTATTGGGGTCTGACGTTTACCATCCCTAGGCTCGATATGCGGCATATCTGACGAAGAGACAGGACTGCACTGTAGTGTTGCCGGTTGGCTCGACGGGAGTTGTAGCAGGTTCGCTTGTTTTCTTCTGATCGCTCAATACCCGGGTGGCCGTTACGTTTAGCTGACCGCTTGCGGCTTGTGGGTGCTTGGTATGATCATCACCCACTGCCGGCGTATTGACGAGTATTAGAGTCCCACAAAGGAGTTACCTAGTCCAGGCGAAACGTTGTGGTGCGCGTATGTGATATGCGCATGGACCCGGTTAAAATGCGCGTATAAGATACCGTATATAAATCGGGCGACTTGCTTTTGGTTAGGTCGTATGTGATATGGCCGGATTGCTAAATCAAGTGTTGATTTATCATTTAACCATTAGTTTCTCACTAGAAATCCTTTTTTGTATTATTGGATCTATGCATGCAAGTATGAATTTTTCTTATTCATGCACATATGGATGTACATGCACGCATACATACATACATCATCCTTCATGGTTGTATATACATAGAAAATGATGGCAATATAAGAATCACACACTATGTTTATATATATGGATATATATTTATTTGCATTTGTTTTAAAACAAAACAAAAGATAAAGATTAATACATGGTTTCTACACTCTTCTTCAACTAACCATGCTCACCTACCTTTTAACCATGTCTTAATCTTTTCTTTTATGTTTTAACTCAAGTGAAATAATATCCATATGATATAACCATAGTTTGAGATGAGAAGTGAAAAATATATATACATATATTTTCCATTTTCTTTGAGAAGAGATTATCTTTTCTCTTGTTCTAAAAAGGCCATCATCTTCTTCCTCCTTCTTCTTTTGCTCTCTAGATTTCTCTAGTGAACAAATTACTCACCAAGTTAAGATTTTGAAGTGAGAATAGCCACCACAACATCATTCTACACAAGTCTTGCCCACTTGTTTAGAGTGTTAGCTTCATTTCTTTCTCTTGATCAAGTGAAGTTGCAAGCTTGGACAAAGGAGCTTCGGGTGGATCGTCGTGGACACTAGAAGACCTCAAGCGAACCCTTCTCCAACCCTCAAGTGGCCAAGGAGACTAGCGTAGGGAGCTACAAAGGTTGTACTCTCAAAACCCTAGTCTTTGTTGCTTGTGATGTTGATTAAAGTTATGAAACCCTAATTTTCTAGGATTGATTCTTTGTGTGTTCACTTAGCACTCTAAAAATTTAATCTTTGAGACATGTGATGCTTCCAAACTTTTCATAGGGTGCTAGGTAAACCTAACATTGGTATCAGAGCCGACCTAGAACATTAGGCGACACTTTTACGAAGTTAAAACTCCGATCGAATGAAAATACGGATTTTCGGGACACTCTCTGGACAATTTTTTGAAACTGTGATTTTTCAGTATTAAAAATCCTTAAAAAATTCAGCAGGGAAATCTAAGCACAAATGTAAAAAACGATGCCATGAACAGTACTTTCCACCGCGGAACCGCGGCAAGAGCCTGCTTGGGCCGCGGTTCCGCGGCTGTACGGATGAATCATTGTGTCGTTTTTGTACAGTAATTATTTTGTCTGCTTGTATATTTTTTGGGGTATTTTTAATCTGAATTTAATGCTGTATGTTCTGGAGATTGTTTTGGAGTCGGTGATTCGATCGGAATTTTGATTTCGTGTCTTTTCCGGGTAAATTAGAAAGTATTGAATTTTTCGAACGAGTATCATTTGCTCACTTTTCACGGGGTTTAAATCTTTCGGAAATACGTGAAAATTTGTGGTGAACCCTCTAGAAGACAACAAACCTTAACTCGATTATGTGACCGTCTTGAACTACCTTTTGAACCTTTGGGTTTGGGGCAGTACGGCGTGCCACATGTGAGGCGTTGGCTTGACCCTTCTACGGCTGGACCGCTACTACTGTGTCACACTCCGGGTTTTTTTGAACTCCGCTCAAGTGTTGAGCTTTAGGGAATTTTGGGTATTTGATCATTCTTTCGAAAACTTTAATACTGTCTATTTATCTGGAATGTGATGCAATGTGTGGAATTCATATATTTAGGCATGAAATACGAAGTATGTTATATTTCGCATTTACGATGTCTAAAGAGAATGTGGATTCCAGATATTGCAGTTTTACACTTTCTTTTCTGTGACCGTAAGTGTAGTATGTAGTGCTATTGCCGATTGTCGTTACTATATATCGACGACGATCGGTGTATGCATACTTACTTACGTTGATGATATGAGATATTATGTGTTGCTGAGATATGATGTGCAGGATTGTCGCAATTGAATAGCCGGGGGGTTTATGTGAGATGAGAGTTTTATATTTTCATTCATGTATATTCAAATGTAATGTAATATTCTTTTATTTGGGGCACTTCCGGGTTGAGGTTGATGCCACCAGTGTTGTATATTATTTTCTTTTCCGCATTAGGATGGACCCAAGGAAGGGAGCACAGGTGATCGGGTTCTGGGGTTCAGTGGGAGGCCATCTCGAGGAGTCAAGACCGGGTCTCCTAAACTCCAGAATTGGTAGGGTCGCTTGCCTCTCTCGTAGGGGTCCAGGGTGTGGGCTTGGCTATTCATCGCGACTATGGAATCCGTATTTCCTATTGTTGGCTAAATACTAAATATGGATGTCCTAGTATATCCCACATTATATCTATGTTTCTGCTGCGATATCTGTGGTGTGATCATTTGATATGTTGTGATGGATACAGTATATAGTATATATGATATATTATATAGACGTTACTTATGTTATACACCCGCACTAGCCCAGCCCTGCTCTGTCGTTAGTTACCTAACCTAACGGTGCACGAGAGGACATCGAGGCGAATGTGGATGGCATAAGTGTACGTCGTATTTATCTGTGATGTTTAGGTGACTTAAATGATGGGACTTCATTAATGTGATTAATGAAAGTAAAGAAACCTAAAAGATATTGTAGAATCAATTTTTTTCAAAAAAAAAGGGTAGCTACAGTTTTGCTTTGCATAGCGATATATATGATATATCCCGCACCTTATTCGATGAGGAAAGAGCCGAGATCCCTTCACCAGGAGTGACCTCTTTAGCAAAACTGGAAGATGCTACAACACTCGGCTTATTTTTGATTGCTTTTGGAGTTTTGATTTGCATAATGATGTATATGATATATTCCGCACCTTATTCGATGAGGAAAGAGCCGAGATCCCTTCACCAGGAGTGACCTCTTTAGCAAAACTAATGAAAGCCTCAAAATCACTCCATTTCAAAAATTCACTCGATTCTACAACGATATCAAGTTCATTACGCAATAGGTTTTCAGAAAAACCTGACGTAGCCCTCCATCATTTTAGATAAGTCCTACTTAGTATTCGTGCAACGTTTGTTGACCTCCGTCAAGGCGTAGTGTGCGGTAGCTAACTAGTATTTATCTGCTTATGCATATGATGCAGATTGGATTAGGGTAGTCGTACGACCTTGTTGACCTCCGTCAAGGGTCGTGCGGGTGGGTTTGATTCAATCAAGAAATGACGGGTTGAACTTGACTTGCACCCTATGGTTTGTTGACCTCCGTCAAGGTCATGGGATGCTTGGGGAAAAATATTATCGGGAATTTCAAGTGTTGAAATTTGCAATGAGATTGCATACCTTCTATGAGATAGTTGGATCCCGATACCCACTGCGAGTAATTGTTACTCCTGGGAGAGTTTTACACAGGACAATTAGCCGATCAAGTAGGTGTCTAGAAAGGTGTCAACGGGGTTACGCCTCTGGGAAAACGGGGTTACGCCTCTGGGAAAACGAAGTTTACTTTAATTAGGTCCGTGCGAAAGCACGGGGAACCTCCCTTAAAGTACCGACAATGGCCTGGCTGAAAGATTGGCGAAATTGTAAGGTGTAATTAATCCCGGCTAGTCTTTCCTTTTAGGGTTTGAAGGAAGATTTGATAAAAAAAACAGTGGGAGCCATCCTGATTAGATAAAATAATAACCAATCTGATCTTGCAAGAGAATACGCTAAAGTGTTTTCTTCTCTCTCTCTCCAGGTAGCGACCATGTCATGCCTTAATCAAGATAATAATATGGATGTATTGACCGAACCCGCATGTTATACTGTGCTGGGGAACGTTGGTTCCGTTATTTCTTATAAGAGTTATAGGACTGAACAGGATATAGGGGAATACCAGGATTCCCATGCCACCCGAATGAAGAAAGTACATGTTGATGCATTTTCTTCGGGTGTGTTCGTTACAGAGAACTGTTTCTCCATTTGCCCTATGTCCTGGGTATTAGATACCGGGTCAGGATCCTATATATGTAATCAGTTACATGGGCTTAGGAAAGGTAGAGAACTTGGAGAAGGTGATAAAGACATAAGAGTTGGAAATGGTGCAATTGTTGCAGCTAAGACCGTCGGGGAATATTACCTTGTATTACCAACTGGTAATACATTGATTCTGGACGAATGCTATTACATGCCGAACCTGATATGCAGCATTATATCAGTTTCTTTGTTGAGTAAAGAAGGATATAATTTTGTATTACAGGATAATGTTATGAACATTTTCCTTAACCAAAAGTTGGTTGGATCAGGCACGTTGTGCAATGGCATTTATGTTCTAAATCAATCAACAGTTCTGAGCATAACAAACACACACAAGAGGAAGAGTTAAGAACTGAACGAATCCTTCTTGTGGCATTGTAGACTCGGTCATATAAATATGACACGGCTAGCTAAGTTGCATAAGGATGGATATTTGAAACCATTCGAATTTTCATCTTATGACACTTGCCAGTCATGTCTCAAAGGCAAGATGACCAAGACTCCATTTACGGGACACGGAGAAAGAGTTTCCGAACTCTTAGGACTGATACATAGTGATGTATGCGGTCCCATGTCTACACATGCCAGGGATGGTTCTTCGTACTTCATTACATTCACTGACGATCTCTCTAGATTCGGATATGTGTTCTTGATGAAAAACAAATCAGAAGCTTTTGAGAAATTTAGAGAATATAAACAAGAAGTCGAGAACCAAACCGGAAAAAGTATTAAAATCCTTCGATCTGATCGAGGAGGTGAATACTTGAGCAATGAATTCCTGGACTTCCTAAAAGAGAATGGGATTCTCTCTCAGCTGACTCCTCCATATACACCACAGCACAACGGTGTATTGGAACGGAGGAACCGCACCCTATTAGATATGGTGCGCTTTATGATGAGTGTAGCTGAGTTACCTATTTCCTTCTGGGGATATGCACTGGAGACAGCAATATACCTACTGAATAGGGTTCCTACCAAATCTGTGCCTACCACCCCATATGAGATATGGGAGGGGAAGAGACCATATCTTAATTTTATTAAGATATGGGGTTGCCCGGCCTATGTCAAAAGACAAAAACCGGACAAACTCGAGACAAGGTCTGTTTTGTGTAAGTTTGTTGGATATCCCAAGCATTCGCGAGGGTATATCTTCTACCACAGTGAGGAACAAAGGGTGTTTGTTGCTCAACACGCCACCTTTTTAGAAAAGGAATTTCTTGCAAAAGAGATTAATGGCTCTGAGGTAGAACTGGAAGAGGTTCCAGCTGTACAAACCACAACAGAAGATTTGGTAGAACCAGAGGATTCGGTAGTTCCCGATGAACCCCATCCTCTCCGCCGATCTATTAGGGTTTGTCACCCACCTGAGAGATACTACGGTTTTCTCATGGATGGTGGGAGCGAGGATTGCATCATGGAGGATGATGACCCAACTAGCTTCGAGCAGGCCATCACGAGTGGGGACTCAGTGAAATGGCTGGATGCAATGCGGTCCGAGATGGAATCCATGTACACCAACAAAGTATGGACTTTGGAAGATGCTACTGAAGGGGTAAAACCCATTGGGAGCAAGTGGATCTTCAAGAAAAAACTTGGTGTAGATGGGAAAGTGGAGACTTTCAAAGCTAGACTTGTTGCAAAGGGTTTTCATCAAAGACCAGGTGTGGACTATGACGAGACCTTTTCTCCAGTGGCTATGCTTAAATCCATCCGGATCATGCTTGCCATCGCTGCATATCATGATTACGAAATCTGGCAAATGGATGTTAAGACCGCCTTTCTAAACGGTGATTTAGAAGAGTGCGTGTACATGACTCAGCCAGAGGGCTTCGTAGATAGTGGGAGCAGCAGGAAGGTGTGCAAGCTGCTTAAATCCATTTATGAATTAAAGCAAGCATCGCGGAGCTGGAACATCTGCTTTGACGCCGTTATCAAAGAGTTTAATTTCATCAAAAACGTAGATGAATCTTGTATCTACAAGAAGGTGGCAGAGAGTAAGGTTGTCTTCCTCGTATTATACGTAGACGACATACTCTTGATGGGAAATGACATTCCTATGCTGCAATCGGTCAAGCTTTTCTTATCACAAAGATTCTCAATGAAAGATCTTGGTGATGCCTCCTACATATTGGGAATCAGGATTTATAGAGATAGATCTAAAAGGATATTGGGATTGTCCCAGTCCAGGTACATTGACACCATACTAAAGAGGTTTAGTATGGAAGAATCCAAGCGTGGGAACTTACCCACGATCTCTGGAGTCACTCTCTCCAAAGAGATGTCTCCCAAGACTGATTTGGAGAGAGCTCGCATGCAAGGGATACCCTATGCTTCGGCAGTAGGCTCTATCATGTACGCGATGCTATGTACCAGACCCGATGTAGCATACTCACTAAGTATAGTGAGTAGGTATCAAGTTGATCCTGGAGAGAGTCATTGGACAGCTGTGAAGAGTATTCTCAAGTACTTACGAAGGACTAAAGAGATGCTCTTGGTGTATGGTAACGGAGAACTCCAAGTGGAGTCCTTTATCGATTCGAGCTTCCAGAGTGATAAGGACGACTCTAAGTCGCAGTCGGGATTTGTCTTTACCCTTGACGGAGGGGCGGTTAGCTGGAAGAGTTCCAAGCAAGAAACCATGGCAGACTCGACGATGGAGGCTGAATACATCGCTGCCAACGATGCTGCCAAAGAGGCTGTCTGGATCAAGAAGTTCATTTCTGAACTTGGAGTGGTTCCATCCATTGAGCATCCAATACCTTTGTATTGCGATAACAATGGAGAAGTGGCTTTGGCCAAGGAACCCAGGTCACATCAGCGATCCAGGCATATTCTGAGGCGGTATCACCTGATCCGGGAGATTGTTGATCGTCGGGAGATCGAGGTCAGGAGGGTTGACACGAAGAAAAACACAGCGGATCCACTCACGAAGGCCATTCCCCAGATACAGTTTGAGAGACTCTTCGGGATGCTCGGTATGCGATACTATAGCAGCTGGCCCTAGTGCAAGTGGGAGATTGTTAGTTGTATGTATGCCCTAGAAGCCTGTATTGTACAGATGATGTATATTATATTGGATGGTTGGACATATATAGAGATGACTTTCTTGCTCGATGTGATAGTATGCTATCTGGATGCTCTTTATCTTAACATGTATACTTGTCTCTTTATACTGTCTTATAGTTACATGTTGGTAAAGCCCTTAGGATGAGTACTTGACTACCTGGACTATGATGCGGATCATACTAGTGGGGACATGGTAGTCCATAAGTACATCCTTCAAGGTCCCTAGTCGTGGGTGTATCGAGACGGGCCATCGATATACCAGTGTAGACCAGCGTATACGCTTCTCGACCCATGAGATGGGCGATGGATGATCCCATATCCATTGGTGTTTGACATTAGAGATGGTATACGGGTGCTCAGTGGAGACTGGGTACACTGGACGGACTCGCCGAAAACTCCCAGATGGTATTATACCTCATGTCAGATGGCAGTTCTCTGGTGACACTTGTGCAGGTCAGTCTGTAGACCCGAGATCGTCATAGAGTCTTGTGTGATTCCCACTGTGCTTTGATTTCCACCTTACCACGTCCATGAGGGCGTGCAAAACGGTGGTTTTTTAGTACAGTCCCGAGTCATATGGAGGCAATGAGCGATAGGAGGGGTTTCGTCTCTCCCGGTATTGGGGGTTGATGTTGCGCTGTGCTCGATTGGTCGTAACAGGGAAGTCCCAGGCCAGGGCTGTTTTAGAGATTTACTGGTAAGTGTTACCAGTAGTTTCTCGACCCGTTATGGGCCTCACATCGGCACGACTTATCGGTTATTGGGGTCTGACGTTTACCATCCCTAAGCTCGATATGCGGCATATCTGATGAAGAGACCGGACTGCACGGTAGTGTTGCCGGTTGGCTCGACGGGAGTTGTAGCAGGTTCGCTTGTTTTCTTCTGATCGCTCAATACCCGGGTGGCCGTTACGTTTAGCTGACCGCTTGCCGCTTGGGGGTGCTTGGTATGATCATCACCCACTGCCGGCGTATTGACGAGTCTTAGAGTCCCACAAAGGAGTTACCTAGTCCAGGCGAAACGTTGCGGTGCGCGTATGCGATATGCGCATGGACCCGGTTAAAATGCGCGTATAAGATACCGTATATTAATCGGGCGGCTTGCTTTTGGTTAGGTCGTATGTGATATGGCCGGATTGCTAAATCAAATGTTGATTTATCATTTAACCATTAGTTTCTCACTAGAAATCATTTCTTGTATTATTGGATGTATGCATGCATGTATGCATTTTTCTTGTTCATGCACATATGGATGTACATGCACACATACATACATACATCATCCTTCATGGTTGTATATACATAGAAAATGATGGAAATATAAGAATCACACATTATGTTTATATATATATGGATATATATTTATTTGCATTTGTTTAAAACAAAACAAAAGATAAAGATTAATACATGGTTTCTACACTCTTCTTCAACTAACCATGCTCACCTACCTTTTAACCATGTGTTAATCTTTTCTTTTATGTTTTAACTCAAGTGAAATAATATCCATATGATATAACCATGGATTGAGATGAGAAGTGAAAAATATATATACATATATTTTCCATTTTCTTTGAGAAGAGATTATATTTTCTCTTGTTCTAAAAAGGTCATCATCTTCTTCCTCCTTCTTCTTTTGCTCTCTGGATTTCTCTAGTGAGCAAATTACTCACTAAGTTAGGATTTTGAAGTGAGAATAGCCACCACAACATCATTCTTCACAAGTCTTGCCCACTTGTTTAGAGTGTTAGCTTCATTTCTTTCTCTTGATCAAGTGAAGTTGCAAGCTTGGACAAAGGAGCTTCGGGTGGATCGTCGTGGACACTAGAAGACCTCAAGCAAACCCTTCTCCAACCCTCAAGTGGCCAAGGAGTCTAGCGTAGGGAGCTACAAAGGTTGTACTCTCAAAACCCTAGTCTTTGTTGCTTGTGATGCTGATTAAAGTTATGAAACCCTAATTTTCTAGGATTGATTCTTTGTGTGTTCACTTAGCACTCTAAAAATTTAATCTTTAAGACATGTGATGCTTCCAAACTTTTCATAGGGTGCTAGGTAAACCTAACAAGATTGACCGCAGTTCCGCGGTCAAACATGCACTTATGCCGTGGTTCCACGGCTGTTCAGTTGATTTGAAGCTTCAAACTTCTTCCCTGTGCTGACTTCAGTCTCCTTTTCTTGGTTAGAGCCCCTGAATCTTGATTTGTTCACTGAATTTGCTCCAGAATTTTACAGTAGACCGTGCTCCATCTTGATCCTCCGCGGTGTCGCCGCGAGATATGGGTCTAACTCCCCATGACTTAGGCAATGAACTTGACCTTCTTCCTATCCTGCACACTTGCACAAAAACGAATCAAAAATAACAAGATGATTTTTACAATATAGTTTTTTTTTTTGTTTTTGGTTATATATATTCACAAATTAACCCGAAATTACACAAAGAAATAAACTACCGTCTCTCTGGCAACGGCTACATTTGATTGTTAGAGTTGTGCGTGCTTAGTTTTAATTACCGCAATCAAGACGGTTTCGTTTGGTAGCTAACCGGTTGAGTACGGGTCGGTTCACGGAGAGATGGGAATCTTTTTCTTAGTGTTTTAACGAGTTAAGTCCAATTCGTCCAGGTTTGTTTAGTTTCACTCTGTGCTAAAAGATGTATAAAGAGAGCTTATTAGGGTTAGGATTTGGTTAGTTTGATTTAGGAGTCGCTCACTTCTTTCGTTGCCACTCTTAATATCAGTGTCACGGTAATCGGCAACAACGGGGATAAGCACGACTAGGAAGGAACTTGCGAGTATAAGCTAGGCTTTCCAACGCTTAGTTTCTTCCTTTTGGTCCTTTTCCGTCCGTTCTTGGCTATTAGCCTTAACCTCCAGTTAATTCAACCACAACTGGTCTCACTAGGGTATCACCGCTATCATGTAGGATAGGATGCCGTAGGGAGCGGATTGTGGTTCAATTAACGGGAGTCCGAATCAAGATATTGGGCAAAGAAAAGAGTGAGAGAGATTTCCTTCTCTCAAACTTTCCTTATCCTACCCTAACAAGTGAGAAACTACTCACCCATTAAAAAGAAAAAGAAAATAAAACAAGAAGGAAGGTAGAAATAAATGAGTTTAGAAGATCACAACTAGCTATTTGAGACCTCAGTTTGGCAAGGATCATACTTAAGCATCATTGTTGTAAGGATAAAGGAAAAGAGAAAAAGAAAGAAAGCAAACAAACAAATAACAACAACTAGTTTAACAAATGAAAATTACAAGCAAATAGAACAACACAATTACAAGACATGCAAGTTAATAAAAAGAACACTTCTTTTATTCATCATCACTCATGAAGCTCACTACAATATCAATGGAGAAAGATGAAGAGGATGAAGAAAATACAAACTCTTATCCTAAAATCTAATACAAAGAAAAGCACCCTTTACTTGGCTTGGAACTGGGCTATTTATAGTCAGATACATGAAACCCTAGGGTTACAATCTGAGCCCGAATACAATTACAAAACTACCCTAAAAAACGATCCCCTATTGAGTTGACTCGACCGCGGATCCGCGGCCTAAGTGCCATATTGGCCGTGGATCCGCGGCCCTTTTCTTGACTTAGAGGGTCGTATTTTCTGGGGTTCTCCATGTTGCTGCGCTCTTCTATTTGGTACACTTGCTTTCTCAGAATCACTTCAGTTTTCTCCCAGATTTTCAGTAGTGCAAAAGATGAAATGATGTGGACTTTTGCCTTGATTTTCTTGAGCTCCGCGTTGTAGTCTTGGATCTTGTTCTGCCCCTTGTGCTTTGTGCATGAAATGACCAATGATTTGCCATTTTGTCCCTTAAACTGGTAGGCGGCATCATACGTATAGTGAGCGGAGACCCGTATTTATCTGTTGTTGGCCGTAGTCCTGAATTTGTTGCGACTTTCCACGATTTTCACTGTTTAGAGCTGAGAACCTATAACCTGCAATTATTTAGCAAATACGGATCAAGAGTACCTACCTATATGCAATGTGATTAAGAATAGGCGGTATAAAAATGCAAAAATCTGATATGAAAAGTCCTACACAGAGGTTTCCTGGCTCAGGAAAAACGAAGTAGGAGAACATATGTGATATGTGTGGGACTGAGATTAATACGAGTATATGATACCGTATTATATTCTTGCAATATGTGATATCGGTCGGTTATATGTGATCTAGCCGGGTTAGCGAATCAAATGTTGATTCGATAAATGGATACATATAATATTAGTAGGTTATATGTGATATAGCCGGATTATTAAATCAAATGTTGATTTAATAATTTAATGTATAATTGTATATTTGATATGCTAATTTACATTAACTAATATTTGCTCACTTATACTTTTCTTTTCACATGTGCACACTTAATATATATATGATATATATTATTTGTGTTTTCTTTTTTGTGTCATGCTTGATGATACACACTACATGGGTGTATGAGAATTATACTATGCCATTAGATTATTAGGGTTTTATTTTTTTAATGCAAATATAAATTGGTGGGATTAAGCATGGTTGCAAGCTTTGGAAGCTTGTGGAAACCATTGACTTAGTCCACTAAAATTGTCATGCATTAGATATTTATTAACCTAACCATATCTTTAGCCATGGTTATGTCTCTACAAGGGTTATATGAGATATTTCTCACCCATGATTGCCATTCACTCTCTCATCCATTATTCTCTTCATCTTTATCTTCAACAAGAGAAGCTCTCTAGGTTTTTGTGAGGAAAAGAAATAGAGTGAGAAAAAGAATTCTGAAGTGAGCAAAATTCCTACTTCATCATCCTCTACTAGATTAGCCATTTTGTTTAGGTTGTTAGCTTCACTAATCACTAATTAGTGAAGAGGTAGCTTGAGTTGGTGTCTCCTCAAAGTAGATCATCTTCGGCCTCGAAGATTATTGTGCAAGCTCATTCATTTCGACTAGTGGAGCCTACGGAGAGTCCGGATCACCACTACTTGGAGCGAAAGGAATTCTACTGTCACAACCCAAAATTGGCACGTGACGGCCCTAATACTACGCAACGTCTACAGGCGTAACGCAGTAAAAGAAATCCAAAACCCAAAAATCTAAACCATTAAAAGACAAGAAAAGATAAGAAACATTGTTTAAACCTTTAAAAAAAATCTCAAGTATAAATTCTTTAAGTCCAATTTTCTTTCTTGAAAATTTCGGCAGCACCTCCTTTATAAAAACCAACCCCAAAAATGGGTACAACATAAATATAAAGTAAACCATCCCCAACAGGAGCAAATCCATGCCCAAAGGCGGAGAACAACCACCACAACAAATATACGACGCCATAGCGAAGAAATAGAAGACGATAGAAAGGAAACTGTATAAAAGACAACAAGTCACAACATAATATACAACATCATCCTCACCAAGTCTCTAAGTCAATATGAAAATAGTAGATGGAGAGTACAGGAATACAACGAATATACAATACAACGAATAACCACAAAACCTACCTAAGCAAACTGCACGCTGTGAGCTGATGCGGTATCCGTAGTAAAAGATGATACGATGTGTGATAATAGCCTTCCTCTGACTATCCTAAGGAACACCTGCAAACACTGTGGCACAATGGGGGTGAGTTGCCAACTCGTGAATAGTAAATAACATATGCAGGTAATCGCGAGTATGCACGTACAACATGAATCTAACATAAGCATTTAATATCAATGAATGGTCATATGTAGTGCAATAATCATGAAAAGTACACAAGCAGGTACAATTAATACATGAAGCAATAATATGAAGATATGTATGCAGCATCATGTAAGGTACTATATCGGTTCTACTAATACATGAAGAAATGATATGAATAAAGGTATGTAAATGCAACAGTCATGGAAGGTACTCTAACAGATACTACTAATACATGAAGCAGTGCATAAACAATAAATGTAGAGTATGGAATGAAACATGTCATTTCCACGGAATCCTGACATCGTGGTAGGATCAAAATCCATCAAGACAATCCAAATGCCAATTTCATCAAATCAGCCCCCAATTTGGCTATCATATCAAGTAAGTCTCACATAATCTTAATGTACAACATCAAATAGATCTCATATATCCCGTATGTACAATATCAAGTGTATCTCGTATACCCCGAATGTACAATATCAAGTAGATCTCGCATATCCCGTATGTACCATATCAAGTGTATCTCGTATACCCCAAATGTACAATATCAAGTAAATATCACATATATCCTGTAATCAATATCAAATAAATTCTCAAATGTCCTAAATCCGATGTCAATGAGTCCTTTACATTCTAGGTATATTTGCATGAATAAATATGATGATGTATATAATTTAATGTCAATACACATATATTAGCGTCCCATTCCACTAATATTGGTGTAAGGGCATATATAACAGCGGCCTAATCCCCTGTTATATATACAAAGGAGTAAGAAGAAATATCATGAAACCAATGTGTCAAGTATCGACACAGAAATGCTGATCTATCAGGTGTTGTCACCATGACTGGAACCCTGATAGGTACGTATCATACGCTATCCCGAAAGCATGAGTGCCTAGCTCTGACCCTCGCCTCTCGACATACTTATACGTGCATGACTCCCGTCGGTATCCACATGATAACCGTCGAGTCATTGGTAATGTCACCAGTAGGTACTTGCCCACCTTCCAGGCTCAATCGGCATGGACCGTCGATCATCTTGCCGAGGGGAACCGTACCGGCCCCACCATGTACCCTCATACGGCACCACTCCTCATATGGAGTATATAATCAGAACCGATAAATCTCATGGTGGATGCTGAAATATCATATCATCGGAAACCGGGTTTTTCAAATAATGCATAATTTCATGAACTCCTACGGTCCCCAAATCCTGAAAACATCATGAAAAATCCATATCTCAATACAAAAACCCATGAACATAATATACGCATCACAAATCTGTAATGCGAGCATATAAAGGAAAAGCAGCAATTAACTGTAACAAGTTAATATAATATCATGCGGTTCCTAATCTCTCCAATTCTATTATAACATCAAGTAAAGGTAAACATGTAGCTATAACCAGATATATGTGCAACATAAAGATATAGCAAGATATATGTATTTACCTATAAGTAATGATGTAGTATACCCCCTGGGTATAAGTGAAGTATGTGTGCAAAGTATACCTGTAGGTATGACATAAAGTGTGTATGTACATATCACTAATGGTACGATACTCTATTGGTATACAGGTATCTAACACGTAAGTATGTGAAGGCATATGTGTAAGCATGTGGATATACAGGTATGCTAAATGTCATATGCGATAAGAAATATGAATCATTGTCTCAATGTTCCTAACCAACAATAGCATTTTTATATGTGGGTTGTGCGTGACATGGCAATTATTGACGGTGTGTGTAGCATACAATCAGTGCTCGTGCAACATGAATCGTCAATAATATGTACGGTGTCCTAAGGATACTAGTCCAAGCACAATAATAACTAAGCAGTAGGGTGAATGCGCAAATCCTAAATCTTACATAGAATATGCGACAAAAGTAACATCTCTAGCCCAGACGCATAACGCCATGCGGGCGATTCCCCTGTAGATATTAAATCTACTCACCAACGCTCCTGGCTAAGTGAAGCCTACCACCTGTTTTCCCTTGTCGTAGCGTCCGAAGTCCCCTCTTGCGAACCTAAGATTTCACAAACACATCACATAAGCAAATATCCTACAATGACGAAAAGACAACGAAACGCGATGAAAACGCCCGGAAAATTACACTGCGCGCTTAGCGCATCTATCGCGCACGACATTGGCCAAAAACCCTAACTGGGGTCGCTAAAGTCTAGACCCCGATCGTCCTGATCGCACAACACAACACAAACAATTACGAGGAATAAAATAGATATAACCTCGCAACGACCAATCGAACCCACGTCGGAAAAATCCCGAAACCCAGTAAGCAACTTATCGCAATATTTCGCACTGGTTTTAAGCTAACGCATATCTAGCGATTACAAACACCTTATAATAGCTTAACTAAGCTATCTAAACCATTTCTAAATTTTTAACACTTGCTAATTAAATTTTAGCAAAAACCTAGTTAGCAAAATTGCATAATTAAACAAAGTAATCATTAGCAATAATTATAATTTTCTACTAGGTCAAGCTTTTCCTAATCACAAATTAACACTTCAATAAAACATTAAACACATAAATCAGGTTTTACCCTAACTAGATTATCATAAAAATCAAGTCTTTAATTTCAAACATGAAATTAAAAGCTTAAATAAACAATTAATATGCTAAATAGAAATTTAGAAACAACAAAAAGGATTAGGGTTAGGGTTTTATACCTCCACAAAAGATGAAAACCAAGAAACCAAACTCATCATCTTTTCTCCAAAATGTTATTTTGAATGAAGATCCAAGCTAGCTCTGAATTCAAGAATGAAGGAAAATGAATATATTTGAGTTTGTATGAATTAATTTGGATTTTTCATGATTTATTTGATGCAAAATGAGTTGAAAAGGGGTGGAAATGATGGATGGAAGCAAGGGGAAGGGAAGGGCTGGCCAAGGGAAGTGAGGGGGTATTTTTGTGAATTTTTTGTGAAGAAAATGCTAGGAGAAAGAGTAATAAATGCTATATGCCACTATTACACCTTTTCTTTTCTTTTTTTTTTAAAAATAAATCCTTTGACCAAAAAAATCTAGATATTTAAAAAGAAGGTTCTAAAATTTTTCTAGTGACAAAAATAATTTATTCACAAGAGAAAAAATTTCCCTATTTACGTGCACAAAATACCGCTTAAAATAATATTTTATTTGGGAAAAATTCTTTCTGAACCAAAACCACCCAAATACCCCTAAAGTTCGCGCACAAGCTTTACTTTAGCTAAAAAAAGGTGCCGGTAAGTTTCTACGGAAGTTTGATCGAAATCAGGTTAAAACGGAAAATACCGACTATTTTGCCCTAAAATGGAAAAATTCGCAAAACGATTTCTGAAACGTTACATCGACATGGAGCTTTTGAAGTGAAGGACCGGTCTACAAAGGTTGTATTCCATATTCACTTAGATGTAAAGTTGTTTACATATTGTATTGTCTAATTCTCAAGTTAAGATTTTAGGGTTAGGGTTATGTAGCATGGCAATTTTTTGAATTTGGAATAGACGATGCCTCCTGAAACCTTGCGGTCATGATAGGTAACCCTACATTTAGAATACGGTATCATATAGACATATTGATCTCGGTCCCGCACATATCACATATGTGCCCTACTTTGTTTCGCTTGAGCTAGGAAACCTCTGTGTAGGACTCTAAAGACTCGTCAATACGCCGACAGTAGGTAATGATCATATCAGTTACCAACAAGCCGTCAGCGGTACTAGCTGGACGTAACGGCTACCCGGATATTGAGCGATCAGAAGATCAGCAAGCAAGCTTGTCCAAACTCCCGCAAAGGATATCAGTAAAACAACCGTACAGTCCGGTCTCTTCGTCTGATATGTCGCATATCTAGTCTCGGGGTGGTAAACGTCATACCCTAATAACTTGATAAGTCTTGACGATGTGTGGTTCATAACGGATCGTGAAACTACTGAAAACACTTACCAGTAAATTTCAGTATTAGCCCTGGCCAAGGACTTCCTGTTATAGCTAATCGAGCACAGCGCAAAATCAACCCCTAATATCGGGAGAGATGAAACCCCTCCTATCTCTCATTGCCTCCATGTGATTCGGAAATGTACCTAAAAACCACCTGTTTGCACGCTCTCTTGAACGTTGTAGGTTGGAAATCAAAGCACAGTGGGAATCAACAAGACTCTATGACGATATCGGGTCTACAGACTAATCTGTACCAGTGTCACCTGAGAACTGCTATCTGACGATAGGTATAAAACCATCTTGGAGTTCTCGTCGAGTCCTTTTCAGTGTATCCATTCTCTAATGAGCACTTGTGTACATTCTCTAATGTTAAACACCAATGGTTATGGGATCAACCATCTCCCCATACTGGGTCAAGGATCGTTGTGGGATCAACCATTGCCCCATACAGTGTCAAGAATCGTATACACTAGTCTACTCTGGAATATCGATGCCCCGTCTCGATACTCCTTCGACTAGGAACAATTAAAGGATGTACTTGTGGACTACCTTGGCTCCACTAGTATGATCTGCATCATAATCCTGGTAGTCAAGTCCACATCCTAAGGGCTTTATCAACATGTAACAGAGAGACGGTATAAAGATACAAGTATACATGTTAAGATAAAGAGCAACTAGATAGCATACTATCATGTCGAGCAAGAAAGTCCTCTCTATATTTATCCAAGCATCTACTATAATATACAATCATGTACAATAATGGCCTCTAGGGCATACATATAACTAACAATCTCCCACTTCCACTATAGCCAACTGTTGTAGTATCTCATACACAACATCCCAAAGAGTCTCTCAAACTGTATTTGGGGTGTGGCTTTCGTGAGTGGATCCGCCATGTTATTCTTCATGTCAACTCTCCTGACCTCGATCTCCCAGCGATCAACTATCTCCCGGATCAGGTGATACCGCCTAAGAATATGTCTAGATCGCTGATGGGACATGGGTTCCTTGGCTAAAGCCACAGCTCCATTATTATCGCAATACAAAGGTATTGGATGCTCGATGGATGGAACCACACCAAGTTCAGTTATGATCTTCTTCATCAAGACAGCCTCTTTGGTGGCATCGTTGGCAGCGATGTATTCAGCCTCCATCGTCGAGTCTGCCACGATATCTTACTTGGAACTCTTCCAACATACCGCCCCTCCATTGAGGGCGAGACAAAACCCGAGACCGACCAAGAGTCATCCTTATCACTCTGGATACTTGAATCGGTAAAGGACTCCACTTGAAGTTCACTGTTATCATACACCAATAATATTTCTTTAGTCCTTCTCAAGTACTTAAGAATGTTCTTCACAGCTATCCAGTGATTCTCCCCAGGATTCGATTGATACCTGCTTACACCACTGAGTGCGTATGCTACATCCAGTCAGGTACATAACATCGCATACATGATAGACTCGACTGCCGAAACATAGGGTAACCCTTGCATGCGAGCCATCTCCAAATCAGTCTTGGAGGACATCTCTTTAGAGAGAGTGATTTCTGAGATCGTGGGTAAATTCCCACGCTTGGAATCTTCCATACTAAACCTCTTTAGTATGGTGTCAATGAACCTAGATTGGGACAATCCCAACATCTGTTTAGATCTACCTCTATAGATCTTAATCCGCAGGATGTAGGAGGCATCACCCGGATCCTTCATGGAGAATCTTTGTGATAAAAAGAGCTTGACCGAGTGCAGCATAGGAACATCATTTCCTATCATGAGTATGTCATCCACGTACAATACGAGGAAGACAACCTTACTCTCTGCAACCTTTTCGTATATACTCGGCTAATCTACGTTTTTTGATGAAGTCAAACTCTTTGACTACCACATCAAAGCAGATGTTCCAACTCCGCTGGAAAATGAGGAGCATGGGTGAAGCATGGCTTTTGATTTGTTTATTCTTTTTTCATGCACTGTTGAAGCATGGTTCAATTTTTTTATTGAAAAAAATTGATGCTTCAATTATTGTGTTTATGTTAAAAGAGATATTCTTCATTTCTTCACATGAGTAAGTTCATTTTCTTCACTTGAGCTCCTTGCTCTCTAGCTCTCTTCATCTTCTTCCTCACCTCCTCCAAGCTCAATTCCTCACATGAGTTGTGAAACCTTGAGTTTGTGAGAACCCTAGTGAGCAAACAAAACCCCTACTTCACCATCATACACTTGATTAGTAATTAAGTGTAGTGTGTTTCCTTCACTAAAGAGTTTAGTGAAAAGGTAGCTTGGATTAGCGGAGCTTCGGGTGGATCATCTTCGGCACGAAGATCGCAAGGGAAGCTCGATCCAACTTAAAGTGGAGCCTAGTAGAGTCGTGTGGACTATTACACGGAGCTTTTGAAGAGAAGGACACGGTCTGCAAAGGTTGTAGCCTCTTTCTCTTAGTATAGTTTGTGATATCATCATAGTTAACCCTAATAATCTGGTTTGATCTTTAGTTAGAGTAGCTTAGCACCAGAAATTTTTTAAAATTGCATGCTTGATGCCGGTTTAAATCTCATGGTGGTGCTAGGGTATACTTTCAGGTTGATCCACCTTCTCCAGGCTAGAGGCTAGTATTCAGGACTTGCGTCAGATGGTTAGATCGTTGGTTGAGACCAGTCGAGCACAGAGAACAGATGTTGTTCCACCTACTACGGGGACCGTGATTGTACCGACGGCTCAGACATTCGTACCTACCGCAACCGAGACTATCGCCGTATCTTTATCAGAGTTTATGAGGCTGAAGCCTCCTGATTGTTTGTTGTATGTATGCCCTAGAGGCCAGTATTGTACAGATGATGTATATTATATTGGATGCTTAGACATATATAGAGATGACTTTCTTGCTCGATATGATAGTATGCTATCTGGTTGCTCTTTATCTTAACATGTACACTTGTCTTTTTAAACTGTCTTATAGTTACATGTTGGTAAAGCCCTTAGGATCTGTACTTGACTACCTGGACTGTGATACGGATCATACTAGTGGGGATATGGTAGTCTATAGGTACATCCTTCAAGGTCCCTAGTCGTGGGTGTATCGAGACGGGGCATCGATATACCAGTGTAGACTAGCGTATACGCTTCTCGACCCATGAGATGGGCGATGGATGATCCCATATCCATTGGTGTTTGACATCAGAGATGGTATACGGGTGCTCAGTGGAGACTGGGTACACTGGACGGACTCGCCGAGAACTCCCAGATGGTATTATACCTCACGTCAGATGGGAGTTCTCAGATGACACTTGTACAGGTTAGTCTGTAGACCCGAGATCGTCATAGAGTCTTGTGTGATTCCCACTGTGGTTTGATCTCCACCTTACCACATCCATGAGGGCGTGCAAAACGGTGGTCTTTGGGTACAGTCCCGAGTCACATGGAGGCAATAAGCGATAGGAGGGGTTTCGTCTCTCCCGGTATTGGGGGTTGATGTTGCGCTGTGCTCGATTGGCCGTAACAGGGAAGTCCCTGGCCAGGGCTGATCAGAGATTTGCTGGTAAGTGTTACCAGTAGTTTCTCGACCCGTTATGAGCCTCACATCGGCACGACTTATCGGTTATTGGGGTCTGACGTTTACCACCCCTAGACTTGATATGCGACATATTAGACGAACAGACCGGACTGTACGGTAAGTGTTACTGGTTGGATTCACAGGAGTGTGAGCGGGCTAGCTCGTCGATCTTCTGATCGCTCAATACCCGGATGGCCGTTACGTTTAGCAGACCGCTTGCGGCTTGTGGGTGCTTGATATGATCATCATCTGCTGCCGGCGTATTGACGAGTCTTTAGAGTCCTACACAGAGGTTTCCTGGCTCAAGCGAAACGAAATAGGAGCGCATATGAGATATGTGCAAGACCGAGAATAATGCGTGTATGTGTTACCGTATTCCATTCTCGCGATGAATGTTTCGATTGGTTGTATGCGATATAACCTAGTTATCGAATCATTGATTCGATAAATCGATACATTGTATACTAGTCGGTTATGTGCGACATGACCGGATCATTGAATCAAGTGTTGATTTAATGATTTAATGTATAATTATATATTTGATATATTACTTTGCATTAACTAGTATTGGTTCACTTTAAAGGGATTTTCTCACTTGAAAAGCACATTGTATATGTGATATATTTTGTGTGCACTTGATTGTATCATGTTTGATGATACATACTCACTTAGATATGTGTAAAGACTTAAACCATGTTTAGTGAATGGTTAGGGTTTCATATTTTCACATAATTATTTATCTTTTCATTTTTGTGAAAAAGATATTAGAAAACAGAATGGTTTCTTTCTTTCATGAAGCTTGTTGAAGCTTCATGAAGCTTTGACCAAGTGACCATTTTGTCTTCATCCTTAACCCTAACCATTCTAACTAACCATGATCTATTCTCTACACTTTACCATGGTTAGCATATGATAAGTATTGATTTTATTTTCATTTTAAAAGCAAGACTTATCATATTCTTTCTTCTTCTTCATCATCTTCATCAAGAAAGAAAGCTTAAGCCTATCAATGGCAACTTGAGCAATTGAGTGAGAAATCCAATTCTAAAGTGAACCCACCTTCTATTTCTTCATCCTCTACCTCTTGCCAAGTAATATAGGGTGTTTACTTCATAAGTTTCACAACTTGGTGAAGTTGGAGCTTGATCTTGTGTAACCTCGACGTAGATCATCTTCGGCACGAAGCCGACGACCTTGGCCGCCCATTTCTCCGATGAAGCCGATGCTTGAGTCCGGGATTCGAGACGGACAGCGAGAGGACGTCTGCGTGGAGCTAAGGAAGTGGAGAACCGGATCTACAAAGGTTGTAGCATCTTTCTTTTAGTTAAGTAGTTAACTTGTTTCACTTTGTCGCCTAAAATTCTAGTTAACGATCTAGTCTAGGGTTTCTCGGCACCGTAAAATTTGAAATTGGCATGGTTGATGCCTTGTGAGACCTCTTGAGAGTGCCTAGGAACCCTACAGTGGTATCAGAGCCTAGCTAGAGCCTTAGGCGAAGTCTAGACGATGTTTGAAACCCGATCGAACCGAAACCCAAAATACCAAAATGCTCTCTGGAAATTTTCTGAAAATTTGGATTTTTGTCAATTAAAAATATGCAGAAAAATAATCAGGGTCTTATTTGAATTAATGTGAAATACGATGGCCTAAATCGACTTTTCCACCGCGGAACCGCGGCACTAGCTAGGCATGTGCGGCGGTTCCGCGGCCATACTGTCCCCTTGTCTGATGATTTCTGTACAGTAACTCATATAATTTAATGCTATATTTTCTGGGTATTTTTATTGTGACTCTACAGATGAGTATTCTGGGGTTGTATTGGGAATCTAAGATTCGATCGGATTTTCAAATTTTGTCTGTGTGGTTTTCCGGATAATTTTCGAATATGTTAAAAAGTTCGACCGGATATAAATACCCAATTTTTCCCCTGCCGGAAAATTTCCAAGTGTTGGATTTTTCTGTAGTTTAAAGACGTTCTGAGTAGTGCAAGTAACGCGATGGTCCCTCTAGAAGGCAACAAACCTTAACTCGATTATGTGACCGTCTTGAACTGCCCTTTGAACCTTCGGGTTTGGGGCAGTACGGCGTGCCACATGTGAGGCGTTGGCTTGACCCTTCTACGGCTGGACCGTTGGTACTGAGGCATGAAGTGAATGTTTTTGAACCTATTTCATGTGTTGAACGGTTTCGGGAAAACTTGGGTGTTCGAATGTTCGATCGGAAAGTTTAATATTTTCTATTTATCCGTAATGGGATACAATAATTGGAATTCACAAACAGTTATGAGATAACTGAATGAATGTTATAAATCTAGCGGTTTAGTTTCATTTGATATTGAAAAGTGTTTTCGATAATGAGACTAAAATGCGGGGTTTATAACTGTTAGGCATGTGATGTCTAAGTATTTCATTTGATCAGGCATGCGATGTCTAAAGAGGTTGCGGATTCCAACTGTTGTAGTTTTACACTTTCTTTTCTGTGACCGTAAGTGTAATATGAGATATCGCCGGTTTCGTTGCTATATGCCAACGACAATTGCGATGCGCATATTTTCTTACGTTGATGGCATGCGATGATATGTGTTGCTGGATATGTTATATTGGATTGTCGTGTTCGAATAGCCGGGGGTTTTTATGTGAGATGAGTGTTTTTCATTTTCATTCATGTAAAAACTTGTATGTAATATTCTTTTATTGGGGCACTTCCTGGTAGCGGAAGTTGTCACCTTTTGTATATTATTTACTTTTCTGCATTAGGATAGACCCAACGAGGGGAGCACAAGTAACCGGGTTCTAGGGTCCAGTGGGAGACCATCTCGAGGAGTCGAGTTCGGGTCTCCTAACCCTAGAATTGGTAGGGTTGCTTGCCGCTCTCGTAGGGGTCTAGGGGTGTGGGATTGGCTATTCATCACAACCGTGGAATCCGTGTTTTATGCTGGCTCGTATTGAAAACACGGACGTCCTAGTATATCCAATGTTTCATATGTTTCTTCTGCTGCGATATCTGTGATGTGATCATGTGATGTTCTGTGATAGATACAGTATATAGTATATATGATATATTATATAGACATTACTTATGTTTTGCATCCGCACCAGCCCTGCCCTGCTCTGTCGTTAGTTACCTAACCTAACGATGCACGAGGGGACATCCAGGCGAATGCGGATGGCATAAGTGTACGTCGTATTTATCTGTGATGTTTAGGTGACTTAAATGATGGGACTTCATTAATGTGATTAATGAAAGAAAAGAAACCTAAGATGTTGTAGAATCAAATTTTAAACAAAACAGGTAGCTACAGTTCTTGCTTTGCATAGCGGTATATATGATATACCCTGCACCTTATTCGATGAGGAAAGGACCGAGATCCCTTCACCGGGAGTGACTCCTTTAGCAATAACTGGCAGATGCTACACACTCGGTTTGACTTTTGATTGGTTCTATAGTTTCTTCTTTGCACAGTGATATATATGATATATCCCGCACCTCATTCGACGAGGAAAGGGCCGACGATCCCTTCACCGGGAGTGACCCCTTTAGCAAAACTAGAAAAGCCTCAAAATCGCTCCATTTCAAAAACTTCATTTGATTCTACAACGATATCAAGTTCATTACGCTCATGGTTTTCTGAAAACCTGCGTAGCCCTCCGTCATTTCAGATAAGTACTACTTAGTATTCGTGCTACGGTAGTTTGGCATTCGTCAAGGCGTAGTGTACCGTAGCTAACTAGTATTTATCTGCTTATGCATATGATGTAGATTGGATTAGGGTATTCGTACGGCGTTGTTTGGCATTCGTCAAGGGTCGTGCGGGTGGGTTTAATTCAATCAAGAAATGTACGGGTTGAACTTGACTAGTGGACTATGGGTTGTTTGGCATTCGTCAAGGTCATAGAACACTAGGGGTAAAATATTATTGGGAATTTCAAGTGTTGAAATTTGCAATGAGATTGCATACCTTCTATGAGATAGTTGGATCCCGATACCCACTGGGAGTAAGAGTTACTCCTGGGAGAGTTTTACACATTGCAATTAGCTAATCAAGTAGGTGTCTAGAAAGGTGTCAACGGGGTTACGCCTCTGGGAAAACGAGGTTTACATTAATTAGGTTCGTGCGAAAGCACGGGGGACCTCCCTCAAAGTACCGACACTGGCCTGGCTGAAAGATTGGCGAACTTGTAGTGTGTAATTAATCCCGGCTAGTCTTTCCTTTTAGGGTTTGAAGGAAGATTTGATAAAAACCAGTGGGAGCCATCCTGATTAGATAAGATAATAACCAATCTGATCTTGCAAGAGCATACGCTAAAGTGTTTTCTTCTCTCTCTCTCCAGGTAGCGACCATTTCATGCCCTAATAAAGATAATAATATGGATGTATTGACCGAACCCGCATGTTATACTGTGCAGGGGAACTTTGAACCCGTTCTATCTTATAAGTGTTATAAGAATGAACAGGAAATAGGAGAATATCTAGATTCTCAAGCCGCCCAAAAGAACATGCATGTTGATGCATCTTCTTCGGGTGTGTTAGTTATTGAGAACTGTTTTTCAGTTCACCCTACGTCCTGGGTATTAGATACCGGATCAGGATCCCACATATGTAAGCAGTTACATAGGCTACGGAAAGGTAGAGAACTGGGTAAAGGTGATCATTCCGTTCAAGTACGGAACGGTGCAAATGTTGCAGCCAAAGCAGTTGGCGAATATCACCTATTATTACCAAGTGGTGATACAATGATTCTGAATGAATGCTATTATATACCGAACATGATGTGCAACATTATATCAGTTTCTTTATTGAGTAAAGAAGGATATAATTTTGTAGTACAGGATAATGTTATGAACATATTCCTAGATCAAAAGTTGATTGCATTAGGCTCGTTACATAATGGCATATTCATTCTAAATCAAAATACAGTCCTCAATATACAAAACACACACAAGAGGAAAAGTTCAGAAATGAACGAATCCTACTTGTGGCATTGTAGACTTGGTCATATCAATGCGACACGACTGGCTAAGTTACATAAGGATGGTTATTTGAATCCGTTCGAATTATCATCTTATGATACTTTCCATTCATGTCTCAAAGGAAAAATGACCAAAGCTCCGTTTAGTGGACACGGAGAAAGAGTTACTGAACTCTTAGGACTGGTACATAGTGATGTATGCGGTCCCATGTCTACCCATGCCAGGAACAGTTCTTCCTACTTCATTACATTCACTGACGATCTCTCTAGATACGGGCATGTGTTCCTATTGAAACACAAGTCTGAAGCTTTTGAGAAATTCAGAGAATATAAGCAAGAAGTAGAGAACCAAACGGGCAAAAGTATTAAGATCCTTCGATCTGATCGAGGACGAGAATACTTGAGCAATGAGTTCCAAGATTATCTAAAAGAGAATGGGATTCTCTCTCAGCTTACTCCACCTTATACACCACAGCACAACGGTGTATCGGAACGAAGGAATCGCACCCTATTAGATATGGTGCGTTCAATGATGAGTACAGCTGAGTTACCTATTTCCTTCTGGGGGTATGCGCTTGAGACAGCCATACACCTATTGAATATGGTTCCTACCAAATCAGTGCCTACCACTCCATATGAGATATGGAAAGGGAAGAGACCATCTCTTAAGTATGTTAAGATATGGGGTTGTCCAGCCTATGTCAAAAGACAAAATCTGGACAAACTCGAGGCAAGATCAGTCTTATGTAAGTTTGTAGGATATCCCAAAAATTCACAAGGATATATCTTCTACCACCCCGAGGAACAAAAGGTGTTTGTTTCTCGACATGCCACTTTCTTAGAAAAAGGTTTTCTTATGAAACAGATTAGTGGCATTGAGGTAGAACTGGAAGAGGTTCCAGCAACACAAACTATAACTGAAGATTTAGTAGAACCAGAGGATTCAGTAGTACCCGACGAACTCCAGCCTCTCCGCCGATCTAGCAGGGTTTCTCGTCCACCTGAGAGATACTACGGTTTTCTCATTGACGGTGGAAGCGAAGATTGCATCATGGAAGATAATGACCCAACTAGTTTCGAGCAGGCCATCACGAGTAGGGACTCAGTGAAATGGCTGGATGCTATGCGGTCCGAGATGGAATCTATGTACACCAACAAAGTATGGACTTTGGATGTTGCTCCTGAAGGGGTAAAACCCATCGGGAGCAAGTGGATCTTCAAGAAAAAACTTGGTGTAGATGGGAAAGTAGAGACTTTCAAAGCTAGACTTGTAGCAAAGGGTTTTCGTCAAAGACCAGGTGTGGACTATGACGAAACCTTTTCTCCAGTGGCTATGCTTAAATCCATCCGGATCACGCTTGCCATCGCTGCATATCATGACTACGAAATCTGGCAAATGGATGTTAAGACCGCCTTTCTAAATGGTGATTTAGAAGAGTGCGTGTACATGACTCAGCCAGAGGGCTTCTTAGACAGTGGGAGCAGCGGGAAGGTGTGCAAGTTGCTTAAATCCATTTATGGATAAAAGCAAGCATCGCGGAGTTGGAACATCTGCTTTGACGTCGTTATCAAAAAGTTTGATTTCGTCAAAAATCCAGATGAACCTTGTATCTACAAGAAGGTGGCAGAGAGTAAGGTTGTCTTCCTCGTATTGTACGTGGACGACATACTCTTGATAGGAATTGATATTCCTATGCTGCAATCGGTCAAGCTCTTCTTATCACAAAGATTCTCAATGAAAGATCTTGGTGATGCCTCATGCATATTGGGAATCAGGATCTATAGAGATAGATCCAAACGGATTTTGGGATTGTCCCAATCCAGGTACATTGACACCGTATTAAAGAGGTTTAGTATGGAAGAATCTAAGTGTAGGAACTTGCCCACGATCTCTGGAGTCACTCTCTCCAAAGAGATGTCTCCCAAGACTGATTTGGAGAGAGCTCGCATGCAAGGGATACCCTATGCTTCTGCTGTAGGCTCTATCATGTATGCGATGCTATGTACCAGACCCGATGTAGCATACTCACTAAGTATAGTGAGCAGGTATCAAGCTGATCCGGGAGAGAGTCACTGGACAGCTGTGAAGAGCATTCTCAAGTACTTACGAAGGACTAAAGAGATGCTCTTGGTGTATGGTAACGGAGAACTCCAAGTGGAGTCCTTTACCGATTCGAGCTTCCAGAGTGATAAGGACGACTCTAAGTCGCAGTCGGGATTTGTCTTTACCTTTTACGGAGGGGCGGTTAGCTGGAAGAGTTCCAAGCAGGAAACCGTGGCAGACTCGACGATGGAGGCTGAATACATCGCTGCCAACGATGCTGCTAAAGAGACTGTCTGGATCAAGAAGTTCATTACTGAACTTGGAGTGGTTCCATCCATTGAGCATCCAATACCTTTGTATTGCGATAACAATGGAGCGGTGGCTTTGGCCAAGGAACCCAGGTCCCATCAGCGATCGAGGCATATTCTGAGGCGGTATCACCTAATCCGGGAGATAGTTGATCGCCGGGAGATCGAGGTCAGGAGGGTTGACACGAAGAACAACACGGCGGATCCACTCACGAAGGCCATTCCCCAGATACAGTTTGAGAGACTCTTCGGGATGCTCGGTATGCGATACTACAGCAGCTGGCCCTAGTGCAAGTGGGAGATTGTTAGTTGTATGTATGCCCTAGAGGCCAGTATTGTACAGATGATGTATATTATATTGGATGCTTGGACATATATAGAGATGACTTTCTTGCTCGATATGATAGTATGCTATCCGGTTGCTCTTTATCTTAACATGTACACTTGTCTTTTTAAACTGTCTTATAGTTACATGTTGGTAAAGCCTTTAGGATTTGTACTTGACTACCTGGACTGTGATACGGATCATACTAGTAGGGACATGGTAGTCTATAGGTACATCCTTCAAGGTCCCTAGTCGTGGGTGTATCGTGACGGGGCATCGATATACCAGTGTAGACTAGCGTATACGCTTCTCGACCCATGAGATGGGCGATGGATGATCCCATATCCATTGGTGTTTGACATCAGAGATGGTATACGGGTGCTCAGTGGAGACTGGGTACACTGGACGGACTCACCGAGAACTCCCAGATGGTATTATACCTCACGTCAGATGGCAGTTCTCAGGTGACAGTTGTACAGGTTAGTCTGTAGACCCGAGATCGTCATAGAGTCTTGTGTGATTCCTACTGTGGTTTGATCTCCACCTTACCACGTCCATGAGGGCGTGCAAAACGGTGGTCTTTGGGTACAGTCCCGAGTCACATGGAGGCAATGAGCGATAGGAGGGGTTTCGTCTCTCCCGGTATTGGGGGTTGATGTTGCGCTGTGCTCGATTGGCCGTAACAGGGAAGTCCCTGGCCAGGGCTGATCAGAGATTTGCTGGTAAGTGTTACCAGTAGTTTCTCGACCCGTTATGAGCCTCACATCGGCACGACTTATCGGTTATTGGGGTCTGACGTTTACCACCCCTAGACTTGATATGCGACATATTAGACGAACAGACCGGACTGTACGGTAAGTGTTACTGGTTGGATTCATAGGAGTGTGAGCGGGCTAGCTCGTCGATCTTCTGATCGCTCAATACCCGGATCGCCGTTACGTTTAGCAGACCGCTTGCGGCTTGTGGGTGCTTGATATGATCATCATCTGCTGCCGGCGTATTGACGAGTCTTTAGAGTCCTACACAGAGGTTTCCTGGCTCAAGTGAAACGAAATAGGAGCGCATATGAGATATGTGCAGGACCGAGAATAATGCGTGTATGTGATACCGTATTCCATTCTCGCGATGAATGTTTCGATTGGTTGTATGCGATATAACCTAGTTATCGAATCATTGATTCGATAAATCGATACATTGTATACTAGTCGGTTATGTGCGACAAGACCGGATCATTGAATCATGTGTTGATTTAATGATTTAATGTATAATTATATATTTGATATATTACTTTGCATTAACTAGTATTGGTTCACTTTAAAGGGATTTTCTCACTTGAAAAGCACATTGTATATGTGATATATTTTGTGTGCACTTGATTGTATCATTTTTGATGATACATACTCACTTGGATATGTGTAAAGACTTAAACCATGTTTAGTGAATGGTTAGGGTTTCATATTTTCACATAATTATTTATCTTTTCATTTTTGTGAAAAAGATATTAGAAAACAAAATGGTTTTTTTCTTTCATGAAGCTTGTTGAAGCTTCATGAAGCTTTGACCAAGTGACCATTTTGTCTTCATCCTTAACCCTAACCATTCTAACTAACCATGATCTATTCTCTACACTTTACCATGGTTAGCATATGATAAGTATTGATTTTATTTTCATTTTAAAAGCAAGACTTATCATATTCTTTCTTCTTCTTCATCATCTTCATCAAGAAAGAAAGCTTAAGCCCATCAATGGCAACTTGAGCAATTGAGTGAGAAATCCAATTCTAAAGTAAACCAACCTCCTATTTCTTCATCCTCTACCTCTTGCCAAGTAGTATAGGGTGTTTACTTCACAAGTTTCACAACTTGGTGAAGTTGGAGCTTGATCTGTGTAACCTCGACGTAGATCATCTTCGGCACGAAGCCGACGACCTTGCCCGCCCATTTCTCCGATGAAGCCGATGGTTGAGTCCGGGATTCGAGACGGACAGCGAGAGGACGTCTACGTGGAGCTAAGGAAGTGGAGAACCGGATCTACAAAGGTTGTAGCATATTTCTTTTAGTTAAGTAGTTAACTTGTTTCACTTTGTCGCCTAAAATTCTAGTTAACGATCTAGTCTAGGGTTTCTCGGCACCGTAAAATTTGAAATTGGCATGGTTGATGCCTTGTGAGACCTCTTGAGAGTGCCTAGGAACCCTACACTGTTTTCACTAACACTGACGCAGCAGAGGATCCACAGTCGTTCCTAGACTGGATGGCTAGGATTTGTCGTTCTTTGACATGTTCCGATGCGAGATCAGTCGAGTTTGCTAGTTTTCGTCTGGTGGGTCTTGCCCAGACTTGGTGGGAGTTTATTGAGAGAAGTCGAGCTGCAGGTCTTTCTCCTATGACCTGGGATGAGTTCGTGATGGTTTTTATTGCCCGTTTCCTTTCGTAGAGCGTCAGGGATGCTCGAGCTCGCAGTTTTGAGTCTTTGCGTCAGACTCCTGGTATGACAGTGGCCAAGTATGATATCCAGTTTACCCAGCTATCCATATATGCTTCATATTTAGTGGACACCGAAGAGAAGCATATCAAGAGGTTCCTGCGGGGCCTTGATACTCAGTTGTTCCTCTCTATTAGCGTCTAGCACTTTGATATGTATGCAGCAGCGATGGACGCATCCCTATTAGTAGAGGAGCGCATTGCCGAAACTATGGTTCTTCCACGACCGAAGAGGATTCGTACTGGCGTATCAGCTCCCGGGCAGTTAGGTAGATGCCACAACAGATTCTTTCTAGGCCATGGTGGTAGCAGAGGCTTGAGACGAGGCTAGTTATATAGCTCTTACCCACAGGGTCAACAACAATCATCAGGATGTTTTCAGTGTGGGAGTCTGTATCACCGCATCAAGGATTGTACTGAGGGACGCCAGGACGAGGAAGCAGTTGTTTGGTTATGCAGGCGCCCTGGCCATCAAACCGTGGCCGAATGCGGAATTTTTTTTTCTAAACCGGCACTAACACAACCCGATGCTACGGATCTACCATTAACCCTAGTCTAGCAAACTATAAAGAAAGGAGTTAGATGGGTTGTACCGCATGATCAGTGTCCTTCGGTCTTTAACTATCATCCCAAGCTCCCAGAGGCCTCCATGATCAAGCTTGATCTCCGGTCTCCATCCATCGAAGATGATCCACCTGAGTATTTGTATTCCGATCTCCTACCTTAATATCCGAGTTAACTAGGGTACCTAGATCGCAAAACAAGATAGCCTAGAGGATGTAGAGTGTAGTGATGGATTAATTTGTCTTATAACACCCTAGGTTTCTCAACACATGAGACTTGAAGGGTGGAGGTAGAAAAGATGCTTGAGGATGAGAGTGTGAGGCAACTGAAGAAAATGGCTAAGTCCAAAAAATGGATAAGTGTTGTGAGCTATTATGAAGCCATCCAATAAATATCTCAAGTATCCAAAATATCTTAAGTCAACACAAAATATCTTAAGTCTCCAAAAAATCTCACAACAAAATAATAAACAAGCATGCTTGAATAGAAACCATGAGTCACTACAAAACCATGCTATAATAAATGCAATAAACACCGCATCCTCTCCACCACATTAACCATTTAATCCTAAATGGTTAAAATTAAATGAGGTGGCATCTTCAAGAAGCACCTTGTAAAGAATTACAAGAATAACCCTCATCTGTATATACATACCCGTATCTGTATTCCGATAAAATACAAATATAATGAGACAAAAATAATCGAAAAATATAATACTAGAATCAGGCTAAAACCAAAGCCACTAATATTATCCGTCCGAATCATAATACGGGCACAAGTGCACATATAAGATTGAACCCTGTCGTAAAACCATAAGTCCTCTACATCGTTTTGCCCGAAGTTGATAAACCTTCTGTGTGGGACTATAAAGACTCGTCAATATGCTGGTAGTGGCTTTAAACACAAGCACGTCAGCGGCACTAGCTGTACGTAACGGCTACCCAGGTATTGAGCAAACTCATCTGAACCCCTACTGAGCCGTCCGTGACAATATCCGTCCAGTCCGGTCTGTTCGTCTAAGAGTATCGCATATCGAGTTTAGGGGGAAGGATAAAGTCAGACCCCTAATAACGCGTCATTTTATGTCGGTATGAAGCCCATCATGAACTGAGAAACTATTGATCAAAATCAGTAATTCTCGACTACCTTAGCCAAGGATTTCTGGTGATGGCCACCTGTGCACTGCGTGACATCAACCACCAATACCGGAAGAGACGAATCCCCGACGATACGCTTACTGCCTCCATGTGGCTCGGTACTGTGCCCATCTAAAACCTGTTTGCATGACTCCTTTGAGTCGTGGTAGGATTGTAATTAAAGCACAGTGGGAACTCACACAGGACAAATGATGATCTCAGGTCGACAGGCTAACCTACACACATGTCACCTATGAACTGCTATCTGACAATAGGTTTACTAGCAACTAGCATGTTCCCAGCGAGTCCGTCCAGTGTATTCATAACCCAATGAGCACATGTATACTATCTTAGGTGAACAAACTAACATTAATGGCTTGTGACACATTGCTACAGCCCCTCGTCGGGGTCTCGATAAGTACACACTAGTCTACTCTAGAGTATCAATGCCCATTCTTGATACTCCTACGACTAGGGACATTTAAGGATGTGCTTATAGACCACCCAGCTCCCACCTATATGATCACCATCATAATGTTGGTAGTCAAGCAAGAATCCTATGGGCTCTATCAACATGTAATAGTGATTTGTAATACCACATAATGCATATACATGATAATAAAGATAAACCAGATAGCATACTATCATCTTGAGTAAGACTGTTCTATCCGTATAGGTCTTCCCTCAATCATCGCAATCGCGTGCCTGCGATTCAATAATTGACTTGAGGGCACTATAGACAACAATCTCCCACTTGCACTTAAGGCTAATTATTGCGGTGTCGCATACTCACAGCTCGTGTGAAACCGAACACCCAACATCTCTCCTAATCAGTTTCGCAAAGCTCGTTTGTGAAACTATTGTGTTCGAGAAAAAGCCTCAGTGAGTGGATCCGCCCCAATGTTTCTTTCTATATCTCTCTATATCTCAACTTCATAGAGAAAGAATATCTCCCAAAATGAGCGATACCTGTCTTAGAATTTGTCTGGATAACTGATGGGACCCAGTTCATAAATGAACTTCAAATCCAACAAATTTCTTAGACTGTATCATCCACTGAATTTAATCAGTATCCTACGCCATGCCTTCCACAATATCCGCTTGGATCACCAGTCCAACATACTGTCCCTCAAAAGAGGGAAAACTATAACTCAGACAACCACTCTGTCATCGAGGTCACCTTGGAAACCTAAAATGATAACCATCTCCCGAAGGAGCCTGCCGTTACCGTATCCCAAGTACATCCACTTATGTTCATAATTTCTTCCCAATGTTTCTCCAGGATTGGATTAATATATACTTATAGCAACTAGTGCAAAAGCAAAATCTGGTGTGGTACTTGACATCTTATAATTGGCTCAATTCCCTATGCTAGTGATATTCCTATCTTACAACTCCCTCTCCTCATTAGTCTGTAAGACATCTCTTTAGAGAGGGTGACTCCATCACCTGTGGGTAAACCACCACACCAGGAGTCGTCCATTCTAAAACACATTAGAATAATGTCAAAGTACCCAAATTTGGAAGCTTCCCAAATCTTGATCTAAAACCATAGATCTAGTCAGCAGAATCCTTGATATTTTATCCATATTCTATATGGAGAAACACCTTGTGACAACCACAGTATATATCCGATCGTAGTATAGGAAGATCTCTCCCTATCAAGTGCATGTCATCCAAATACCTGGACATCACTCTCTACTACCTTCTTACCAGATCCATCTCCTATTCTGATGAAGTCAAAACCTATGACTGTCACATCAAAAATAGATGATCTATTTCCGCTATACCTACTTCACTCTATAAATAGACATAAGCTACTTTCCCACTATGCTTCCGCTGCCCCCACTGACTACAACAACCTTCTGGCAGAGTCATATACACCTGCACTTACTAAAACTAATTTAGAACGATGTTATACTCATCCTCCTGCCAGGTATCATAGTCTATAACAGCAGCAATGGCAAGTCTGGGTAAACAAGAACCTCTTTGTCACCATCTCTGTGAAGACCGAAGTACCACTCGGGCGCCTAAGGTTACCCACCAAATCTGCGGAGTGGCTAATGGATCGTCAAAACCATTTGAATCCTTAGGTTCTATTAAATTTCAGTAATCGTTTGTGGTTCTGGAATCACTTCCAGTTCTACCATACTTGCACAAATGTTTTCCGAAAAGAATCCATTTTCGTAAAACTGGTGGCGAGTCAAGAACAATATAACTATTGATATTCCTGATGATAGAAAGTTAACCCTCGTCAAAACCCGGGATAACCCACAAACTGCCATTACTGAAACGTGCACAGAGTTTATCCAGATTATGGTTTTAAGCAATAGCCGGACAACTCCATATACCTTAACATCGTTAAGATATGAATTGATTCTATATACCATATAGAAACAAAGGAACTAATTTAATTGGAACCAGATTCAAAATCTTGCAGCTGTTTCCAGTGCATATTAACCATCTGGAAGGAGGCCAAGCAACATTACTCATCTGGGAATGCATCCATGTATGAGTAACCTAAAAGAGAAGCTAGTTCTCAAAACCATTATTTACAACAGAATACCTAGCACAAGTATCTACATCTTCGATTACCTCAAAGAATCCTGATACTTCAAACAAATGGTTCTCTACTTTATTCTTATACCTATAACTTTTCAAAACTTGGACCCTGCATTTCAACGAAATACTTGTCTAAAACTAGAGAAGTCAAAAGTAAAGAGAATATAGTACGAGTACCAACCTTTGTCTTACAACATATGGTTCTCTACATCATTCTTATATCTATAATTTCTCAAAATCCGGACCTTGTATTTCAATGAAATACTTGTCTAGAACTAGAGAAGTTATGAGTAAATAGAATATAGTACAAGTACCAACCCCTTTATCCTAACAGACACCGTACAACATACAATACTTTGTATACATCCCATGAGTTCGATAATTCAAACCCTGTGCGACGTACGCTTAAAACTGTACTATGGTAAAGAAGAATTACACTGCTGTTGAATGCACCTTACCTAATCACCAACTGATATAGGTAAATGTCATAGACTTAATATCAAAAGTTTTATCTCACTTTATAAATTAAACGTATAGATATATCAGTTTGAAATTGGTGCATAATAACGGATATTCATAACCAAATATTTGTCGTCAGGCAAAACCCAGGTGATTTCCTCAAATATCACCAATTACAAAGAATTCCGATATATAGAGGATCTAATAACCCAATTCCTAATATCTTGCTCCCACTCACCATCTGTAACGCCATATAGATGTGAGAATCAAATCCGGTAAATACATAGCCTAAAATTAGAATCTAATTGGGAAAACTGTTTTCACTTAATATCGCACAGTAAATCTTAAACATGAAAAAGTTTCGAAGGGGTAACAGGGTATTCCTAGTAATACCTTTTCCACTATTCTGATTCATGACAGTAACCGTATGCAGGGTTCTCTAGGGCGGAAGCAAGGTTTTGGGAGGCATCGTCCATGCCATTTTTAAACTTTTGCCGTACTAAAGAACCCTAACCCTAGAATCTTAACTAGAGATTTAGACGAATGTTTATCATAGAAAACTGCATTTCAATACCGCTCATTTATTATCTATTTTGTTATATATCGGTACTATTAACCAGTATCTGCTCAGTAATACAGATTACAGGTATCCGTGATAAAATACTGGAAATATACTCAAAATCACAGATATAACGTCTGTGAGCCGACACTGCAAACGGAACTGGAAACCGACCGAATTCAAAGAGTTTTTCCAGATAAACAAGTGTACACAAATTTTGGTCCAACACATAGCAAGTGTGCACTAGCTCATTGATGCATGGACCTAGAGAGGGGGCTGCCCAAAGCATATGGGGGGACAAGAGTGATAAATGCATAAAAATGTGATGTGATGTATGCTAAAAGTTTCCCTCCAAATCCCTGAGTGCATCCCAGGCCTCTATTGAGAAATCTAGTAGCGCCAGTAGACTTGTAGAGAGAACACAAGACTACACAGCAAGAACGAGCCAACTTGGTTGGATTTGGACCAACCACATTCCCACTTTGGCCGAGCTGGCCGGCCCCCCTTGGCTCTATGAGCTCCAGTCTTCTGTGGTCACTCCCTTGCTACTACATCATCATATTTTTATTACTTGTTTATTTTTCTTTTGTGCCTATAAAAGCAGACCAGTGAGCAAGGGAGAGGGGGTCATTCTTGAGCTTACATTGTGTCATTCTTTACACTTCATACTCTTTTGTTTTTGTTTTGTTCAGCTAATCCCCCTTGAGTTCTTTGCCTTTTCTTGATCTTGCAACCTCTTCATTGAGCTTGCAAGTTTAAGTTTTGGTTATTGATCTCAAGGGTTGTATCGTCATTTGGAATCAATAAAGCTTTCTTTTTGCCTTCATTTGCCTTGTGTTCTTAGTCTTCTCTTGATCTTGCAACCTCTTCATTAAGCTTGCATGTTTAAGTTTAGGTTATTGAACCAATAGTTTGTAATGTGTTCTATGGTTCCTAGTATCTTTATTTCTTGCAATTTATTTCCATGCTTTACTTACTTGCAATTTTATTATCTTGCACTTACTTACTTATAATGTTGTCTTTTCTTTTCTTTGTATCTTTTATTTGCTCTTTTTGTTTGTTGTTTGGATGGTTATGAATATGTTGCTGTTATGAAAGAAAACGTTATTGTAAGTTAAGGTTTTGTTTCTCATTTCCTTTGCCCATATTTTCCATTTGAACTCCGCCCAAACCTTACGCAAGCGCTCCGTTAGGCACCCTATCCTACCAAGGTATCGGTGATTTCTAACCATGACCGGTTGCGTTCGGAGGGGCCGGAGGTGAAAGCAAGCGATAAGAACGGACGGACAAGGGTCAATAATCCGCATTCCACTAATACCGTGCTTAAGTACCCTAATCCACGTTGTTTCTGATTGCTCTAGTTTCAATGGTTAAGTTCGGCACAAAGGATTGATTACGGAATTCACTAGCTTACCCTAACATATCTAATCCTAACAATTTATACGTTGCATATATACACATAGGGTAGATACGAACATTCTGGCTCGCGCATTAACTTGTGAAAACAAGAACTTAAAACGCTCCGTCTCCTTGCGGACGGCCCGTACTCATCGTGGCTAGCTGCAAATCGATACCGTCCTGATTGCAGTTAACTTTAGAATTTAAATACACGACACGCCAAAAGCGTGCAATCAAATGGCGCTGTTGCCGGGGAGACGGTAATGTTTTTATTCTTGTTCTTTTGGGTTAATCTTGTTTATACAATCTAACGCCATTCTTTTCTAAAAACAAGCTAAAAATCAAAAAATTTCAAAAACCAACAAAAATTTACATCTAACTTTTTTGTTCTCTGTATTTTTGACCTGCTTGCACTCTGGAACTAAATAGAAAAGATAAATAATAACATAGAGACACCAGTAGAGCACTTAGACACCAGAAGAAATTTGGAGCCCATCTACCAAAAGGAAACCGGCGACACACCCTAAATATCCGAGCTCGCTGGCCAAAGTTCCCACTTTGGCTCCAAAAATTTTCCCTCTGCTCCAGTATTCTAATCTTGTCCCAATTTTATTGCTTGATTTTTATAATTTTTAGTGTGCAGGTGTTTGGGCATTCATATCGCTTTTTCTCACTAATAAATCCGTTTTTCGACATTTATAGATTTTTACGGATTTGCAAACTACGATCGTGTGAAGCAAAATGTACATTCAAAATTAAGGTGATTGCGAAGTACAGTGCCAAAGATCCGGGTAGTTTGACCCGCGCAAGCGAACTTTCCAAGCTATTCAGATTTAATTTCAACAGGGGTTTCATAACACGAAAATTTATCGGTACGTACTTTACTAACACCTTCTTCTCAAATTCGTTGCATCCAATATAATATATTGGCAGGATTCTTTGCAAGTTCGCTTTCAAAGGCCAAAAATTGACTAACCCGTCTTTGTTGTAGTGCCAAGCTTAAACGTAAAAACGATTGTTTAATTCTTTGAATTATATTTTTTTTGAATTGCACATTGCATCTATTAATACAGACTTAAGGGCAGGCGAACCCCAAAACATGCGGTAAAGGATTTCATCACCTTTTCCGTGGCCTACAAATCACGAATTGAGCATAACGTTTACCCGCACAAAATTTAAAAGAACTAGACTTTAACCCTTTAGGGACTTCGCGCTCATTAGGAGAAGTTAACTGTGTTTAGAACACCGCTTAACGGTATATCGTTCACGAGGTGTCTAGGAAAGTGTTCACGGCGAAACCGCCAAAAGAGAAAGGGTTATCTAATTAAGGACTTTCGCGAATGCGTTGGAAAACCTTTTTTATCTCTGGACATATCTGGCCTCGTGATCAGTATATCTTGAGCCCGTTTCTCGACACAGTTTTACTTCGATAATCAAGTTCTTGAGCAAGTCTAGTTGACCTAGGTGAACCCTAGAGCGATTAGGTGTGTGGTACTGTGTCGTGACTGTTTTTGTCCAGATTCTTTTTGTGTGTATATTTCATTCTTTTGTTAATAACTAACTAAAAAAAATATTTAAAAAAATCACATTTTTCCCCCTCCTTTTCTCTTCTTCTTCTTCATCTCTTCATATCATGGGTACCACACCTAGAAAAACTCTTGCCAAACTTTGGTACCCATAACCAGACATTACTTCTTATGGTTCTTGCTTTGGTCGAATTTCGAACGATGCCTCCATGCCCAAAATTTCTTTGAAAGATCCGATAGACGTTTCTAGGACAAACAATTGGACTCCGTAATCCACTTTGTATCAACCGTTTCAACCCACCCTACCTTCTTATGTTGATACCCCTTTTGAGAGTCCTGTTGTAACTCCAAGACCTATGTCTATTGCTGAACGTATTGAACAATCTCGTAGCCGATCTTTCACTCCCTTCACCACTTCTAATTCTTTGGATCAACAATTCCATTCACCTTCTTATCCAAATGTTGATTCTATCCTTGTCCAACCATTCAATTCCTATCCATCCTACCCAACTTTTGCACCTTCCCTAGACATTGCTTCTGAACAACCTTTTGGGAGTTTCCAGTATCCAAACAAGTTTGAATCTTTTGCTCAAACCCCTTCACAATCCATTTCTAGTCTGGACCAGTCATTAGAAGACTTTCGGGTAGCGTCGTACCAACAGATGATGGATTTGAATGCGTCCATGGCCGCCCTCTTACAACCTAGTGATCCGGTAGCTAGTTTCCAACTAGCTCCATATTTTCCAATGGATGATGAGGCGGTAGGACAGGTTGAGAATTTAAGTGGAGAGAGTGAGCTGTACACCCTTCCAAATCAAACCTACCCATTGCAAATTGAATCCCACAACTCCGGTTTGAATGTTTATCAAGTGTCCCAAATGATTTACCAATTGAAGATAGAATGTTTAATGAGTGTGCGACTTTGTAGTGTTTGATTTACCCGATTATGAAGGGTCCATTCCAAGTGAAACCAATCCCAAACCATTTGACCTCTACACCTCCATCTTAGAACCTGAATTCATTGAAATCCATGCATTTGATAAGGTGTCTGAGAATATTGATTTTTACTTGATTGAGGATATTGACGCTGGGAATATTTTGGATGATGAACCCGCATTCTTGGATGAGTTTTTCTCTCCAATTCATCATGACCTTTCACTTCCGTGGGGACATCATCCCGAGTCATTTGCTGTTTTTCCCAAACTGCATATGCGTCTAGATATTAATGATAAAAGCATGGATGAGTAAATTTTTTAGGATAGTTTTGAGGATGAAATAGTTCTTCTTGATCAGTCGGATTTTCCAATTCATCCTGTCCCTTCCACCGATTGTATACACCCTCCTGAACGTTTAACCAATCCCATTACTCAATCACTTCCCTCCATCCTTTCCATCGTTCCTACATCGCAACACACCGTATCAATTTCATTCCTTATGTCTGGTTTGCCAAGTTCGGCTTACCCATGTTCTCTCATGAATCTTGAGGGATTTTACCCCATTTCTTGATGGGTTAATAGATTAGTACAATCGCTTTTTACACATCAGTCATGTTCAGTCGAAAATAGTGCACTTTTAACATGACAATTTCCTTACTTTTCTTAATCATCTAAAGGTATTTGCTATAAATATAACAAATATTAGTAGTTCATCTGCAAAATATCATTTACTATGTGTTATACATTATAATCAACATTATGAAGGAAATTGAATGTTTAATATTTTTACGCATAATATTTTGTATCTCATAATCTTCATTAAGATCTAGTACAAGATTAGCTCAGGTCAGATATCGGGATTCAGAAATCTGCCGATAATATACAAGAAAGTCGAAGAATCAAATACAGGCAGAAATTCAGAAGAGATAAGAAGATTCTAGATATCACATAAAGACCCAGAGATCAACAGAATAATACCACAGAAGTTTGAAGCAACGAGCTCACCAATCGGCCGCGGAACCGCGGCCGAGTCAGGACGAGTCGCCGCGGATCCGCGGCCGATTCAGGGACTTGGGGTTCGGGTGTTCTCTGGAAGCTTCTTTGTAACTACCTAGTTTGTTGAGGACGCTTCTTTGTAACAACCTAGCTTGTTCTAGAAGTTTCTTTGTAACAACCTAGCTTATTAGGAAAGCTTCTTTCTAACAACCTAGCTTGTTCTAGAAACTTCTTTGTAATAACCTAGCTTTTTGAGGATGCTTCTTTGTAACAACCTAGCTTATTCTAGAAGCTTCTTTGTAACAACCTAGCTTGTTAGGAAAGTTTATTTGTAACAACCTAGCTTGTTCTAGAAGCTTCTTTGTAACAACCTAGCTTGTTGAGGACGCTTCTTTGTAACAACCTAGATTGTTTTAGAAGCTTCTTTATAACAACCTAATTTGTTAAGGACGCTTCTTTGTAACAAGCTAACTTGTTCTAGAAGCTTCTTTTTAACAACCTAGCTTGTTAGGAAAGTTTCTTTGTAACAACCTAGCTTGTTCTAGAATTTTCTTTGTAACAACCTAGCTTGTTTGGGAAGCTTGATTAGGGGCTATAAAAAGGACCTATGAAATGGGTTCCCAATTAGTTGCCAATTTAGATCCCAAATTTCATTCAAGTCTCCATCTAATTCAATAAAGATCCAAAATCAAGAACCATCGAGAAATTCATCAAGAGATTCAACAAAAGATCCTTTACACGAAGTCGATTATCATCAACAAGCAAGCGATCCACGACAGGTCCAAGACTCACGGTGATCGAGCGACGTGAAGATCGACGGAAAAATTACCTCTTCAAGGGAGTGATCGAGAGCAATTCTTCTTGTAAATCTCGGATTGATGTACTTCTAATTTGAAGTTGAATAATAAAGGTGATAATTAGTTTCAATTTCGCTTTCTTTAATTTCCGCATTATGAGCTCTTTTTCTAATCTTTCTTTGATTTCCATGATGCGCGAGTAAATCTCCGCTTGATAGGATCGTAGGATTCGGGTAGATCGATGGATGATAGAATTCTATATTTTTCTTTAGTCTTATGAAGTTTACAAACCATCGCAAAAGAATCGTTAACATCCTCATTGGGTATGATATCAAATTATTGATTATCTTGACCACAATGTGAGATAAGATTAACGATCTTGTTGTGAAGGGTTAGAAAATGAATGGGATCAATGAAAGGGCAAGGGACTATAGTGAAGAAACCCTAGTTCTTCCAAGAAACCCTAATCCGCATTCATCACCATCAATCTAGCGTTAAACTATCAATAGAAAAGATGAGTCACCTTTATTCGTCATCCATGGCTACTAAATCCGATCGAATCCTACAAGCCTTCTTCATATTTTCTTGATAATTAGATCTTGACATTCTCTTGATTTCTTTTCTTGAAAACAATTTCTTGAATTTCATGAAACTATTACTTCAACTAAATCTTGAACTATTTCTTGAATTTCTTTACTAGTTCTTTCGACTCATCTAAAGTAAGAATTTACGAATTCCTCGAATCCCAGAGGACGACCCGTACTCACTAACGCTCGATACACGCGACACCGTTATTGATTGCGGTTACTACTACTACTTTTATTTGATCAATCAAATGGTGCCGTTGCCGGGGATTCGTGCGTAATTTTTTCTTTCTTGCTATTTGGGTTGAAATATTATTATTCCATCAAAATATAAATCAAGAATGCATCTTGTGCTTAACAATTAGTGTGTGATTTTTGCAAGGGAATCTGGAATCACTGTAGCAGGGAGATAAGTGTACGCTCTTAAGCACGACAGCAAGGTTTTGGGTGGCATCATCCATGCCAAATAAAAAAATTTGCCACGCTTAAACAACCCTAAACAAGATCTTTAACTAGAGATTCATACGGAAATATCAAGAAAACAACTTTACTTCTAAGTGATTAGGGATTACAACCTTTGTTGTCTTCTCTTTCACTTCATAAGCTACAAGTAGTGGTCCCTTCGCTGCGATCCAAAACTCCCAGACTCTTGAGAAGCTCCACAAGGTGAATGATGCATGCCTGCTTTCAGTCTTCGAAATCCAAGATGAACTACTTTGAGGAAACAGAAACTCAAGCTATCTCTTCATAAATATAAAATTAGTGAAGCTAACACCCTAATCTAAGTGGCTAGTTTAGAAGAGAATGATGAAGTAGGAAGTGGGCTCTCTTTAGTTTTTTATTTCTCACAATATTTCATCAATTCATCACAAGCAAGAGAGCAAGAATGAGATGATGAAGAAGTTGATCAAGTGATGAATGAATAAAAATGGCTTGAGGTTAGAAATGCAACCATGGGTTAGTTTATTTCATAGCTAACCCATATAGTGAATAAACCATGAGCTAGGGTTAAAGGTTAGTTTAAGAAATATCTTAAGTAAAAACAAATGAGGCGGACTTTAGTCAATGTTCTACTAGCTTCCATGAAGCTCAACCATGACTAATTCCATATCATTTGTGAATTACTTAAAAAGATAAATAAAACCATAACATAAACCCTAGCATGGTATAAGTCTCATACATACATGTTGCATATGTAACCTAGCATGTTACAATTATACATATCAGATATATATAATTTTGTAACAAAAGAAAAGAATGCATTAAACATATATCACATATATGTTAAATGTATCCAAAGTGAAAAAAAGAAATACTTAAGTGAGCATATATTAGTTAATGTAATTTAATATATCAAATATATAATTATGCATTAAATTATTAGATCAATACTTGATCTAATAATACGGCTATATTATATATAACCGACTAATATAATATGTATCATTTTATCGAATCAACATTTGATCCGATAACTCGGCTATATCATATATAATCGGCCGATATCATAAATCGCAAGAATAGAATACGGTATCACATACACGCATTAATCTCGGTCCTGCACATATCACATATGTGCTCCTACTCCGTTTCGCCTGAGTCAGGAAACCTCTGGGTAGGACTCTAAAGACTCGTCAATACGCCGAAAATAGATGTTGATCATATCAAACACCCACAAGCCGTAAGTGGTCAGCTAAACTTAACGGCCACCCGGGTATTGAGTGATCAGAAGATCAACAAGAAAGCCTGTACATACTCCTGAGAATCCAATCAGTAACACTACCGTACAGTCCGGTCTTTTCGTCTGATATGTCGCATATCAAGTCTATGGGTGGTGAACGTCAGACCCCAGTAACCGATAAGCCGTGTCGATGTCAGGATCATAATGGGTCGAGAAACTACCGATAACACTTACCAGTAGATCTCCATATCAGCCCTGGCCAGGGACTTCCAGTTATTGCCAATTGAGCACAGCGCAACATTAACCCCTAATACCGAGAGAGACGAAACCCCTCCTATTGCTCATTGCCTCCATATGATTCGGGACTGAACCCAAAAGCCACCGTTTTGCACGTTCTCATAAACATGGTAAGGTAGAAATCAAAGCATACAGGGAATCTCACAAGACTCTATGACGATCTCGGGTCTACAGACTAACCTGTACCAGTGTCACCAGAGAACTGCTATCTGATGATAGGTATAAGACCATCTAGGAGTTCTTGGTGAGTCCGTTCAGTGTACCTAGTCTCCACTGAGCACCCATATACCATCTTTGATGTCAAACACTAATGGGTGTGGGATCATCCATCGCCCATCATATGGGTCAAGATGCGTATACCCTAGTCTACTCTGGAGTATACATGCCCCGTCTCGATACACACTCGACTAGGAACAATTATAGGATGTACTCGTTGACTACCCTGGCCCCACTAGTATGATCTCCATCATAGTCCTAGTAGTCAAGTACATATCCTAAGCATTTTATCAACATGTGAGAGCAAGACAGTAACACAATACAAGTCAACATGTTAAGACAAAGTAAAACAAGATAGCATACTATCATGTCGAGCAAGAAAGTCCTCTCTATATATATCCAAGTATCCACTACAATATACATCATATATACAATAATGGCCTCTAGGGCATATACATAACTAACAATCTCCCACTTGCACTAAGGCCAACTGTTGTAGTATCTTATACCCAACATCCCGAAGAGTCTTTCAAATTGTATCTGTGGTATGGCCGTCGTGAGTGGATCCGCAGTGTTGTCCTTCGTGTCAACTCTCCTGACCTCGATCTCTCGACGATCAACTATCTCCCGGATCAGGTGATACCGCCTCAGAATATGCCTGGATCTCTGATGGGACCTGGGTTCCTTGGCCAAAGCCACAGCTCCATTGTTATCACAATACAAAGGTATTGGATGCTCAATGGACAGAACCACTCCAAGTTCAGTTATGAACTTCTTTATCCAGACAGCCTCTTTGGCAGCATCGTTGGCAGCGATGTATTCAGCCTCCGTCGTCGAGTCTGTCACGGTTTCCTGTTTGGAACTCTTCTAACAAACCGTCCCTCCGTTGAGGGTAAAGACAAATCCCAAGTGCGACATAGAGTCGTCCTTATCACTTTGGAAGCTCGAATCGGTAAAGGACTCCACCTGGAGTTCTCCGTTACCACACACCAAGAACATCTCTTTAGTCCTTCTCAAGTACTTGAGAATGTTCTCCACAGCTGTCCAGTGACTCTCTCCTGGATCTGCTTAATACCTACTCACTACACTTAGTGAGTATACTACATCGGGTCTGGTACATAGCATCATGTATATGATAGAGCCTACTGCCGAAGGATAGGGTATCCCTTGCATGCGAGCTCTCTCCAAATCAGTCTTAGGCGACATCTCTTTGGAGAGAGTGAGTCCAGTGATCATGGGTAAATTCCCACGCTTGGATTCTTCCATAATAAACCACTTTAGTATGGTGTCAATGTACCTGGATTGGGACAATCCCAGTATCCTTTTAGATCCATCTCTATAGATCTTAATCCCCAAGATACAGGAGGCATCACCTAGATCTTTCAATGAGAATCTTTGTGATAAGAAGAGCTTGACTGAGTGCAGCATAGGAACATCATTTCCTATCAAGAGTATGTCATCCACGTACAATACAAGGAAGACAACCTAACTCTCTGCCACCTTCTTGTATATACAAGGTTCATCTACGTTCTTGATGAAGTCAAACTCTTTGACTACCACATCAAAACAGATGTTCCAATTCCGCGATGCCTGCTTTAACCCATAGATAGATTTAAGCAGCTTGCACACCTTCCTGGTGCTCCCACTGTCTATGAAGCCTTCTGGCTGAGTCATGTATACGCACCCTTCTAAATTACCATTTAGAAAGGCGGTCTTAACATCCATTTGCCAGATTTCGTAGTCATGGTATGCAGCAATTTCAAGTAGGATCCGGATGGACATAAGCATAGCCACTGGAGAAAAGGTTTCATCATAATCCACACCTGTTCACTGACGAAAACCTTTTGCAATAAGTTTAGGTTTGAAAGTCTCAACTTTTCCATCTACACTAAGTTTCTTCTTAAAGATTCATTTGCTTCCAATGGGTTTTACCCCTTCAGGAGCAACTTCCAAAGTCCATACATTGTTGGTGTGCATGGATTCCATCTTATATCGCATTGCATCCGGCCATTTCACAGAGTACCCACTCGTGATGGCCTGCTCGAAACTAGTCGGGTCATCATCTTCCATGATGCAATCCTCGCTCCCACCATCAATAAGAAAATCGTAGTAACTCTCAGGTGGATGAAGAATGTTTGGGATATCCTACAAACTTGCAAAGAACTGACCGCGTCTCGAGTTTGTCCGGATTTTTCCTTTTGACATAGGCCGGACAACCCCATATCTTAACTCGTTTAAGACATGGTCTCTTCCCACTCCATATCTCATATGGTGTGGTAGGTACAGATTTAGATGGAACTTGATTCAATAAGTATACTGCTGTCTCAATCGCATAACCCCAAAAGGAAATAGGTAACTCAGCGGTGCTCATAATAGAGCGCACCATATCTAATAGGGTGTGATTCCTCCGTTCCGATACACCGTTGTGCTGTGGTATATACGGAGGAGTAAGCTGAGAGAGACTCCAATTCTCTTTTAGATAGTCCAGGAACTCATTGCTCAAGTATTCTCCTCCTCGATCAGATCGAAGGATCTTAATACTTTTATCCATTTGGTTCTCGACTTCGTGCTTATATTCTTTGAATTTCTCAAAAGCTTCAGATTTGTGTTTCAACAGGAACACATGTCCGTATCTTGAGAGATCGTCAGTGAATGTAATGAAGTACAAGGAACCATTACTAGCATGTGTAGACATGGAACCGCATACATCACAATGTATCAGTCCCAAGAGTTCCGTAACTCTTTCTCCGCATCCACTAAACGGAGTTTTGGTCATCTTGCCTTTGAGACATGACTGGCAAGTGTCATAAGATGTAAATTTGAACGGATTCAAATATTCAACCTTATGTAACTTAGCTTGTCGTGTTGCATTGATATGACCTATTCTACAATGCCACAAGAAGGATTCGTTCATATCTGAACTCTTCCTCTTGTGTGTGTTCTTTACATTAAGAACTGTGGTTTGATTTAGAACGTATATGCCATTATTTAACGAGCCTGATCCAATCAACTTTTGATTCAGGAAGATGTTCATACCATTATCCTGTACTAAAAAATTATATCCTTCATTACTTAATAAAGAAACATATATAAGATTGTATATTAAGGTCGGAATGTAATAGCATTCATTCAGAATCAATGTGTTACCATTTGGTAAGACAAGGTGATATTCGCTAACTACTTTGGTTGCAATATTTGCACCATTCCCTACTCTTACGGAATGATCACCCTCTCCCAGTTCTCTACCTTTTTTAGCCCATGTAACATATTACATATATAGAATCCCGATCCGGTATCTAATACCCAGGACGTGGAGTGCACTGAGAAACAGTTCTCGATAACTAACGCACCCGAAGAAGATGCTTCAACATGCTTATTCTTCGAGTGGGCGGCGTGGGAATCCGGATATTCCCCTTTTTCCTGCTTTGTGTTATAACAATTATAAGAAAGAACGGAACCAACGTTCCCCCGCTCAGTATAACAAGCGGGTTCGGTCAATACATCCATATTATTATCTTGATTAAGGTCTGACATGGTTGCTACCTAGCGAGAGAGAGAAGAAAATACTTTAGCATATGCTCTTGCAAGATTAGATTGGTTATTATCTTATCTAATTAGAATGGCTCCCACTGTTTTCATCAAATCTTCCTTCAAACCCTAAAAGTTAAGACTAGCCGGGATTAATTACACCTTACCAGTTCGCCAATCTTTCGGCCAGGCCAGTGTTGGTACTTTGAGGGAGGTTCTCCGTGCTTTCGCACGGACCTAATTAAAATAAACCTTGTTTTCCCAGAGGCATAACCCTGTTAACACCTTTCAAGACACCTACTTGATCGGCTAATCGTGATGTGTAAAACTCTCCTAGGAATAACTCTTACTCGCAATGGGTATCAGGATCCAACTATCTCATAGAAGGTATGCAATCTCATTGCAAATCTCAACACTTGAATTTCCCGATTGCCCCTAACGTCCTATGACATTGACAAAGGCCAACAAACCATAGGATGCTATTCAAGTTCAACCCGTCATTTCCGGATTGAATTAAACCCACCCGTATGACCCTTGACAAAGGCCAACAAGGTCATACGACTACCCTAATCCAATCACATCATATGCATAAGCAGATAAGTACTAGTGAGCTACCGCACACTACGCCATGACAAAGGCCAACAAACGCAGCACGAATACTAAATAGTTTTTATCTGAAATGACGAAGGCCTACGACAGGTTTTTATGAAAACTTTTTGCGTAATGAACTTGATATCATTATAGAAATAAGTGATTTTTGAAAATGAGTGTTTTTGAGGCTTTTACTAGTTTCGCTAAAGAGGTCACTCCCGGTGATGGGATCGTCGGCTCTTTCCTTATCGAATAAGGTGCAGGATATTTCATAAATACCGTTATGCAAACCAAGAACTATAGAAGCAATCAAAAACAAAACCGAGTGACTTATAGCATCTGCTAGTTTCGCTAAAGCGGTCACTCCCGGTGAAGGGATCTCGGCTCTTTCCTTATCGAATAAGGTGCTGGATATTCTACAAGGAATACCGCTATGCAAAGCAAAAACTAGAGCTACCCTTTTTATAAATTTGATTCTACAACATCTTTTAGGTTTCTTTTCTTTCATTAATCTCATTAATGAAGTCCCATCATTTATGCTTCCTAAGCATCACAGAAGAAACGAAAATACAACGTACGCTTATACCATCCGCATTCGCCACAGTGTCCCGTTATGCATCGTTAGGTTACTTAACTAACGGCATACCGGGGCGGGACTAGCACGGGTGCAAAACATAAGCAACGTTTATTATATATCATATATACAATAATAAAGCATTCGTCTCATGCATATAAAATGATCACATCACAGAATATCAGCAGTAGAAGATAACATATGAAATATTGGATATACTAGTAGGTCCGTGTTTTATTTTGAGTCTGTATAAAACACGGATTCCACGGTCGTGATGAATAGCCAAACCCACATCCCTAGACCCATACGAGAGCGGAAAGAAACCCTACCAATTCTAGAGTTAGGAGAGCCGGACTCGACTCCTTAAGTTGGTCTCGTACTGGACTCTAGAACCCGGTTACTTGTGCTCCCCACCTTGGGTCTATCCTAATGCGGAAAAGTAAATAATATACAATAGTGACATAATCCTCAACCCGGAAGTGCCCCAATAAAAGAATATTATATACAATGAATTTTACATGAATGAAAATAAAAACTCTCATCTCACATAAAACCCCCGGCTATTCAAATCACAACGATCCAATATAACATATCACAGCAACACATAACATCACATGTCATCAACCCAAGTAAATATGTGTATCCCAATTTTCATTGACATATAGCAACGAAACCGGCGATACACCACATATTACACTTACAGTCGCATAAAAGAAAATGTCAAACTACAACATTTGGATTCCATAATCACCTTAAATGTCATAAAACCGAAATATCACATATTTCGCATTTCATGCCTAACTGTCTGAATTCCACATATTGTATCACATTTCAGAAAAAGCTAGACGATGTTATACATTCTGATCGAATCAACAAACACCCAAAATTTCCCTAAAGCTTAACACTTGAGCGTAGTTTAAAAATACTCAGTACGTGCCACAGTACCAATGAACCAGCCGTAGAAGGGTCAACCAATGCCTCACCTGTGGCGCCGCGGAACTACCGCAAACCCTAGGGTCTGGCGGCATTTCTTACGGTCACAGAATCGAGTTAGGGTTTCGTTCTTCTATAGGGTCCACCGCATTACTTGCATGATATTTGAATGTTCTTTAACTATGAAAAAGATCCAACTCTTGAAAAATTTCCAGCGAGGGTTAAAGTGGGTATTTGATATCCGATCGAACTTTTTAACACCGTCTATAAAACCCGAAACAAAACTAGAATTACGAAACGAAACACTCCGAATACCCATTGCATAAAGATAATATCACATGAAAGTTTAGCAAAAACTAGCAACACCTGAAATACCAAACCCTAAAGACTGGAACACAGTACAAATTTCAACCCTAAACTGCATCCTAAAACCGAGCAGGCCGTTTTCATGCTCATGTGGCCGGCCCAAAAAAGGTGTGTGGTTGAAATTTTTACAGTGTTCATATTGTATCTCATACAACATTCTGCAGCTGTTTAAAAAAAATTTTGACTATCAGAAAATTTCGACAGAAACTAGGGTTTAGAATTGGGTGTTTCGGAGTTGTATCAGTTTCGTAATCGTACACTATCCGTCTAATTCTCTAACTAGTCTCTGATACCACTGTAGGCTCTTAAGCACAACAGCAAGGTTTTGGGTGGCATCATCCAAACAAAATAAAAAAATTTGCCATGCTTAAAAACCCTAAACAAGATCTTTAACTAGAGATTCATACAGAAACATCAAGCAAACAACTTTACTTCTTAGTGAATAAGGATTACAACTTTTGTAGTCCTCTCCTTCACTTCATAGGCTCCAAGTAGTGGTCCCTTCGCTGCGATCCAAGAACTCCCGGACTCTAGAGAAGCTCCACAAGGTGAATGATGCATGCTTGCTTGTAGTCTTTAAAATCCAAGATGATCTACTTTGAGGAAACACAAACTCAAGCTATCTCTTCACTAATACAAAATTAGTGAAGCTAACACACTAATCTAAGTGGCTAGTTTAGAAGAGGATGATGAAGCAGGAAGTGGGCTCTCTTTAGTTTTTTATTTCTCACAATATTTCATCAATTCATCACAAGCAAGAGAGCAAGAATGAGATGATGAAGAAGATGATCAAGTGATGAATGAATAAAAATGGCTTGAGGTTAGAAATGCAACCATGGGTTAGCTTATGTCATGGTTAACCCATGTAGAGAATAAACCATGAGCTAGGGTTAAAGGTTAGTTTAAGAAATATTTTAAGTAAAAACAAATGAGGCGGACTTTAGTCTATGTTCTACTAGCTTCCATGAAGCTCAACCATGACTAATTCCATATCATTTGTGAATTACTTCAAAAGATAAATAAAACCATAACATAAACCCTAGCATGGTATAAGTCTCATACATACATGTTGCATGTGTAACCTAGCATGTTACAATTATACATATCAGATATATATAATTTTGTAACAAATGAAAAGAATGCATTAAACATATATCACATATATGTTAAATGTATCCAAAGTGAGAAAAAGAAATACTTAAGTGAGCATATATTAGTTAATGTAATTTAATATATCAAATATATAATTATACATTAAATTAATAAATCAATACTTGATCTAATAATACGGCTATATTACATATAACCGACTAATATAATATGTATCATTTTATCGAATCAAAATTTGATCCGATAACCCGGCTATATCACATATAATCGGCCGATATCATAAATTGCAAGAATAGAATACGGTATCACATACACGCATTAATCTCAGTCCTGTACATATCACATATGTGCTCCTACTCCGTTTCGCCTGAGTCAGGAAACCTCTGGGTAGGACTCTAAAGACTCGTCAATACGCTAGCAGTAGGTGATGATCATATCAAACACCCACAAGTCGCAAGCGGTCAGCTAAACATAACGGCCACCCGGGTATTGAGCGATCAGAAGATCAACAAGCAAGCATGTACATACTCCTGCGAATCCAATCAGTAACACTACCGTACAGTCCGGTCTCTTCATCTGATATGTCGCATATCCAGTCTAGGGGTGGTGAACGTCAGACCCCAGTAACCGATAAGTCGTGTCGATGTGTAACACCTGAGAATGTGTTTAGTGACTAATTATATTTTAATATGTGATTTTTAATAAAAGCTTACCAAATTTATTTTCAAATATTTTATCAAAATTTATAAATATTTTTCTAGAATTTTCCTAAGCTTGCACAAACTTGTGCATGTTAACTAGGGTTAAGTCTAGGGTTACCAAGTCTAGTTGTGCATGTGGGTTAACCATGTTTAGGCAACCATGATGGTCTAACCCCTTTTGTAAGTTAATTAGTTTTAATTAGGGGTTTGGTTTTGTTTAAAAGTGATTAGGGTTAGGGTTGACTTGTGTTTAGGAGAGAGAGGGCATGATGGTTGTCATGCAAGCATTTATTGGGGGAGAGAGAGAGGTGGCTTAAGGTAATGTCACAAACCATCTCATTTCACTTCAAAACTTTTGGCTTGTCTCTCACTCACATCTCTCCCTCTCACTCACACACACACACCATCATCATACTACAACATCACCACAACAACACAACAAATACAAACACTTCTGCAGCTGCAACTACAGCAACACACACAAAAAAACACCCAAACAATAAAACAGCAGCAGCATCAGCCAAAACAGCAGCAACAACATCAGCACTAGAGCAGAACAGCAGCAGTTGCAAAGGAATTGCAGCACTTGGAGCTGTAGCAGCAGCACAACACACTTCTCCTTCTTCTCTTCTCCTTCATCTAGGATCTCTAGAGGTATAACCCCTTAACCCGACTTCTATTTGCTAAAGTTATGGTTGTTAGTGTAGCTTAGTGTTTATATTATGTAGTTTAGTGCTAGTTTTAGTGATTTTGAGTGAGATATAGCCAAGTGATGGTTTTAATTGTTAGTTAACCTAATTAGGTGCTGTTGAGACTAATGAAACCCAGATTTATCCCAGATTTCACAAAAATACCCGATTTGTTCGAGTTGGCGTAATTTAGTGTTTTAGCGACTTTTTAGCCTCTGTAAAATCTGCTGTTGACCCGAGCCCTTCAGAATAAAATTGAGAAGACTGTAGCACAGTGACCATGTCAGACACACACACACAAAACACGGGGACCCACCTCCATTTCCCGGCCGCCGGTTTATTCCTTCTGGCCGCAAATTGCGGCTAGAGTAGGGACTGGGGGTCTGCGGTTTTGTCTGTAGGGTTGTTCTAGGTAGCTTAGGGTTTTGGTATCTGTAACTTTTTGAGTTTGGACCAGAGGCAAAATCTTGAGCTTTAAACGATTTATCGACGTTCTAAACTTGTACGACACGCGCGTGATCCACGTGGTTCTATGGCGCGCTGTGCGACACAGCGTGTCGGAGCGGTTCTGGTGAGTTTGCACGCGTTGTGATGTATCGAGTGCCCGCGCGTTTAGTTTCACGCACGTGTTATCCTTTTTAGCGATATATCGCATTTTTTGCAGGATTTGCCTTATGTGTGTGACTTTGGTAAATTCTAGGTTCGCCGGCGGAGACTTCGAGCGCTGCGGAGAAAGGAAAGCAGGTGGTCGGACACATCTAGCGCGGGATCACGGGTGAGTAGATTTAACATCTACGGGGAAATCACCCGTATCGGGTTAAGCGTCAGGGCGTAATAGGATATTTAGGCATGTGTGTTCATATAGATATACTAGTAGCATACTCTCTTGTTATATATAGAACTTGTAGTATAGAACACTGCACTGTCACTAACGGTTCATGTCGCACGAGCACGATTTATATGCTACACTCACACCGTTACTGATTGCCATGACACTCACATTATAGGATTGCTAGAAGTCATATATCATATTGATTCCGCCTTATTGACGTTGTCATGATTTGCCGCATATTAGCATACGTTATATTCATACTATGCACACTGTATACGCACTTTTGTGCGTACCTTCATTGATATATCACTACCTGCGCACATGTACCCTTCATATTTCGTCTTAGTGCATACATATCTTGATATGTTTACCCTTGTGCCCTATACATCATATATTCATACTTGGGCACATATACATCACATATCCATACTTGTGCCATATACATCACATATATTCATACTTAGGCACATATACATCAAATGTCCACATCAGTGCATATGTACATTGCTATATTCACTTTGCGTACTTATCCTTTCGCACATCCATACCTATACACATATTCATATATTACATACATGGATGATATTGACTTGATTTAAAAACTAAGGGACCGCATGTGATATTTTCAAAACTGGACCTTTTAAAAGAGCGGTTTTCCCTTTCTTTTACTCTTAGTGTCATACGACACATTGCATGGATTTACGCATTAGATTTGATTTATGTGATTTCTGGATTTGGAAACCGGAGTACTATTCTAAGAAAATACGCACTGTTTAAAAAACCCGTTTTCCCTTGATATGATATTTCAGTGCGTCCACCATGTGTTTTCTCGTTGCTAGAGTGATTTATGTGAACCCGAATCGAGGAGCTGGATGAGGCCGATTGCGGGTACATGGTGGACCCGGTATGGTACCCCGGGGCGAGAACGGGTCGTTGTGCAGTAGACGGTGAGCCTGGCAGAGGGACTACTACCTACCGGTGATTGGTTGGACCTGGCGGTTATCCGGAGGATACTGATCAGAGTCGATAGATGGATACATGACGACTTATACTACCGGGGCCGAGGGCCGATACCGCAGACGGAGCCCGTGGGCTGACGCGGACTGACGGATGCCCGATATATGAGGATTTGTGTGTCGATACTGGACACGAGTTTTCTTGATATTTTGAGTGCCGATGTTGGGCACTCACGATTTTATGAGATTTACAGGATTTGAGTGCCGATGAGGGTGACGGCGCCTGAGTTGTATTGGGATTTGGGTGCATGGATGGGCATCGATTATATTTTCCACGATGACATTCCGTGTAGATGTTATGTCCCATGCTCAGCATTTAGTATTTGATATCTCATCCTGTATCTAGTGTACCTGATATAGTACACATGCTTGCACGATCATTGCATACCCTGCTCATGCTATATAGGGTTGTTAGATTTCATTATTCGACATGATTATTGTATACCTTGCACATCGTATGGAGAGACTATTAGATTGCACTTGTTGCATGATGTGAGCATCCAGTTCATCATATAGATGTTATCTGTTGGCATAGGTTAGAGTATCGCAGCACGTGCGTACTCGCGATTATCTTTATATGTTATCTACTACTCACGAGTTGGCAACTCACCCCCGTTGTGCCACAGTGCTTGCAGGTTGCCCTTTGGAGTAGTCACGGCCGGCTGTTTACCGCCTCTTTTGACACAGATACCCTTGCTGAGGCGTGCTAGCCCTTTCTTTTGCTATTAGGTGGGTTTGTACGGTATCTGTTTACATTTCAGTTGCATCTTGATGTATCTAGTACTCTCCATCTACCTTCATGTATTGACTTAGAGACCGCTTGTGAGTACGATGTATGTTATTTTGTACTCTAGTGTCGAGCTCGTTGTGAGCCGACTTTGTTTATGCAGACTTATCCTATTATGATAATTGTTTTCATTTTTACTGCTCATTCTTCGCTACGGCGTCGTATATTATGTTGTGGTGATTGTTCCGCCGTTGGGCGCGATTCTCCCGTCTGGGATGCTCTATATATTTCACATATCCCTTTTACTTATATATCTTGTCTTTTACCTGACTTCGGGGAAAATTTTTATAAAGGAAATGTTGTCAAAATTATTAAAAATAAAACTTGAACTTAAAAGGATTTCTACTAAATTACTTAAGGTTTCCTAAAACAATAACAAATGTTTCCACTAAAATGTTTTAACACTCTATACTTAAATGGTTTTGATCTCTGGGTTTCGGCTTACTTAGTCGCATTACGCTTGTAGACGTTACGTGGTTAAGTGCCTGTCATGGGCCGAACTTTGGGTCGTGACATGATGTGAGGCTCATAATGGGTCGAGAAACTACTTATAACACTTACCAGTAGTTCTTCATATCAGACCTGGCCAGGGACTTCCAGTTATAGCCAATAGAGCACAGCGCAACATCAACCCCCAATACCGGGAGAGACGAAACCCCTCCTATCGCTTATTACCTCCATGTGATTCGGGACAGTACCCAAAAGCTACCGTTTTGCACGTTCTCATGAACGTGGTAAGGTGGAAATCAAAGCATAGTGGGAATCACACAAGACACTAGGAAGATCTCGGGTCTACAAACTAACATATGCCAGTGTCACCAGAGAACTGCTATCTGACGATAGGTATAATACCATCTAGGAGTTCTCGGCGAGTCCGTTCCATGTACCTAGTCTCCAATGAGAACCCGTATACCATCTTTGATGTCAAACACCAATGGATGTGGGATCATCCATCGCCCATCATATGGGTCAAAATGCGTATACGCTAGTCTACTCTGGAGTATCGATGCCCTGTCTCGATACACCCTGGACTAGGAACAATTATAGGATGTACTCGTTGACTACCATGGCCCCAATAGTATGATCTCTATCATAGTCCTAGTAGTCAAGTACATATCCTAAGGGCATTATCAACATATGAGAGCAAGACAGTAACACAATACAAGTCAACATGTCTAGACAAAGTGAAACCAAATAGTATACTATCATGTCGAGCAAGAAAGTCCTCTATATATATATCCAAGCACCCACCACAATATACATCATATGTACAATTGTAACATTTTAGAAAAATAACATATTATTTTTGGGAAATTAAATAATTAAAATAATAAATATTAAGAATATTTTAATGAATGGAGATTTGTTTTAATGTTATGGTTTGATTATATACCAATAGATTGGAAAATTACATTGAATGTTGATTTTAAAAGAATTTATAATGATTGGGAATTTTTACAATTTAGTATACAATGATTTATATATAAGTTAGTATTACTAAACTCGATTAGTATTTAATTATGCATTAGGGGTGATTATGAACATGACATGCACCATGTCATATTGTAAATATACTTGTCACACTTTTATTTGAAACATGATTTCAAGTCTTTATTGGTGCATGGTTTCATTTTGGGTTTTCAATTGTTTTAGAAATTGAAAAGAAAAGAAAAGATAAAGAAAAAAATAAAGAAAGGGGTATGGGCAAGAGAGAGAACAGAGAGAGAGAGAGGTGAGGGGTTCATGGACCATGGCCTCATTTGTTCATTTCATTTTCTTTATTCCTCTTCCACTTCCTCCTTGGCTGCCCTCTCCCTCCACCTCCTCTACCCCCTCACAACAACACCAAAAACAACTCAAAACCTTGCATTCCCTTCATTAAAAGCATGCACAAGCTCACTACAAGCATGGAGAACCAAGCAAGTTTGGATTTTGAGCACTTGGGGCAACTCAAGAATTTTCTTGAGTTGCCAAATGAGGTAATCCTTTCAGCACTTGTGTAGTATTTGAGTTCCTTTAGCCTCTATTCTAGTCTAACATTGTTTAAGTGAGGTTTTGCAACATATGAAAATTCCTAGAGGATGTTTAGGGGATTCTTGAGTTGTGATGGTGAACTTGAGTGTAATTAGTGACTACAAACCCCACTTAGTGTTAAAAACCCAGAACAAACCAGTGAAAAACCCAAGACTTGGACTTTAGATGTTCAATGTCGGTTTTGTGAGAATTTGAGGTCTACAGGGAATCTGGTTTGACCTGAGAACTTTACTGGAAAAACAAGCAACTCCATTGACCTAAATTGGACACTAGGAGGCCACCCTGAGAATACGAAACATTAACTCCCTGCTTTGGATGATCTCACCGGATTTTAGGGTAGAGTGGCCAGCCACTTTGTGGTGTTTGGTGCTAGGATTTGTTCTGTAGCTCATATACCTCCTATACAACACCCCAGTGCTGTTTGTTTATCCCTATTTCACCTGAATCAAAATCTGCGACCATTTTCTTGAGTTGCTGCTTTTTATTCCTTGATGTTTATGAAGTGAATTTTTGATATTTGTGTTTTGTATCGGTCACTTGACGTTTGTACGTCGATATCGTGTGTTGTTTGGTTGTTTTGCGTGAGTAGACCATAAGTTTTAACCTATGAGTGATTCGCGTGTCGTTTCGATTGCGAATAGGATTTTAATGCGATACGATATGTTATGACATGTAGGTACCTCCGTGTGAACTTCAGGACGACTAGCAAGGGCAAGGAGGCATCTTCTTCGGCAAGCAAGGATCAAGATTAGTAGATATATATTTACGCGGGATGTCGGGTGGATGGCGTATAGACCCCCGCAGTTTCGTAGTGTAGGATGCGAATGCGTTATGATATATATTACATGTGTTTTTGTGAAATATGGATATAGAGTAAGAAGGTCTTTAGGAGATCATAGGATAGTGTTAGAATATTAGAAGTTAGTATTTTTAGTTAAATTCTTAGTTACAAAACCCTAGTGTAAAGGTATACACACACATGCACACACGTGATATGTTTTGGTGTATATGTTATATGTATATATATATACATGTATGTGGATGTGTTGCTATATATATACATATACGTATACACATATGATGAGGATAGTATATGATACTCCGAGGAGAGTCGATATGATCGGGCATGATGCCGTGAGATCGGATATGTGACTTGGGTCGTATTATGAGATACGACATGATATTATAGCGGATCGTTGGGCAATGTGTTTTCATACACACGCAAATATATATATATATATATATATATATATATATTTTGATGGTATCGGAATGTACTAGTCTTTAGATCAGTACCCCTAATTCAGAATATGATTATAATGATACCAGATAAGTAATGTGTTATATGTGATGATTGACCAATACCCCGATTTGGGATGCCGTAAGATGGATTTTTCCGTACGATGTATAAATATGATGACTGATCCGCACTCTCGACTCGAGGATGTCGTATTATATATTTTAACGTACGTGACGCTATTGAGGCGGGATCACCTACTACTAGATATATCGACTCGGACTTAGGTGGATTTCTTTAACCCTTTGGTTAGTCTCTTACCTTGTCCTGTAGTTTACTTAGTAGATGTTAGATCTGGGCTCGAGTCATACTTATTTTCAAAACTAACGAACCGTGAGTATTTTTAAGATAGCCCAAGGGAGATTACAGATTTTTCAAAAGATGTATCTTTCTTAAAATCACCGTAGTCCTATTTTCTAAAAACCACGATTCGCGCTATTTCAAATGCCAAGACTGTTTGACTCGTTTATATGAACGTATATCCTTAGATGTTGCGTTTACTAATCATCCTCCATTTACTTCATGTTATATTCAACGCATTGTATGCTTATACCTGCGTTTCTGTAGTTATTATAAACCCATGTTGTCAGGATACCAACCCCATTACCGATGATGCGTATGTCTACGAACATTTGCTTGCCGGCTCACACACATCATCATCGGTAATTGCCTTGACACGTACAGTTTAGAATTATTACTTCATTGACATAACTTGCTAGCTGATAGTTCCAATATGTTATCACTTTTATATGCTAGTTTAATTATTGCATTTCTTGCTTGATATCAGATACATTCATATATTCATTTTTTATGCAATATTATGGAGCTTTATGCCGGTAATTCACTGTTTATTACTCTCGAGATTTGGGATTTCGGATTTCCATGAGATTTCTGGATTTGGAGAAAACGCAAAGATTTTATAAACTCATTATAATTTTTAAAGATAGAAATTGCGGTTTTCTCATGATATGATGTGAGATGTGTTCACCATAAGTTTTCTCGGCTCTTAAGCGATATCATACACCCGATTCGAGGAGGAGGAGGGGGAACCGTCTGCGGGTGCATGGTGGACCCGGTGTGGCACCCCGGGGCAAGATGGTCGCAGATGATGGCGTTGAGACCGGCAAGGGAACACTACCGACCAGTTATTTGTGACGCGGCAGATATCCGGAGGATACCGACGTAGTCTTGAGATTTGATTATATGGGCCAGTCCGGATTGCCGGAGCCCGGGGCCAGTCCGAATCGCCGGAGCCCGAGATATTGAGACATTGAGATTTTATGATATGGACCAGTCCGGATTGCCGGAGCCCGAGATATTGGATATTGGGATATATGTTTTGTGTCGATGCTGGAAACGGATTCTATGTTGATTTCATTGATGATATCTCGATTTTTATACAAAAATCTCACTAAATTAAGAAAACAGTTTTCTAATTCATGATGTATTCTGTTTCATTTCTAATGCATTCGTACATCATACATGCGATATGTTGCTACCTGAGTCACTGACACGAGCACTTGGTATTACACTTATGATAGATGTTTACCTGGCCATTATCAGATGTTTCAGGTTATATATTATATGGATATTATGGTATGACCTAGGATAGAGTCATACATGTGATTTCTTCTCGGTGATGTTTTCTACTCACGAGTTGGCAACTCACCCCGTTGTGCCACAGTTTCTTGCAGGTTTTGCCGTACATGTATCATTGCGGCCAGCTGGCACACTACTTCCTTCCGGGTGATTGCTTTGGTAGGTGGTTCACTTGTATCGTGACCACCGTAGTATCTGTATTTATATTCAATGTATCTAGTAACTCTATCAACCAGACTTTTATTATTTAATAGATTTAGAAGACCAGTGTATATTCTTTCGACCTTAGAGTCGCGCGCTTGTATTATTTTAGTTTTCTTTGGTTTTAATTCTGAGTTTTGATCCTCGCCCTTCGGCGCTGTATATTATATTGCTTGCGTGGTTGTGTCCGCCAATTGGCGAAGTGCTAGCTCCCGCTTGGGAATGCCTTTATTTATTATGTATATTATTCTTGTTTGTACCCGTTTGGGGCCAGTATTTATAAAGGAGACTCTGCCGAAATTTTCGGGAAGTATGATGTTGCTTTTAAATGTTTTATGCCATTTATTTTATTTAAACCACATGCTTTAAACAAGTTTTCCTTCACTTCTTATTTAAAATGGTTTAGATTTCTGGGCTTTTGGCTTACTTGAATTAGGTGTGGTACTATAGACTTCACATGATTAACGTGCCATTTCGGGTCGTGACAAAGTTGGTATCAAAGCGCTAGGTTTAACCTTAGTTCCAGTCTATGTTTGACTATGCGGATTCTAGGGCGTATATATATTCGGAACCTAGGCTTGACCTTATGGATCTTCGACTTGGTCGAGGGGTTATTAGACCCAAACTTTCGTCGCATAGGTTGACCTTGGTTGATGGAGTAGGTGACTTAAGTAGAATGACGTACCATGTGTATGTTCCGTGGTATACTTACGATACACTACTCCACTTAAGAAGCCTTAGGATGTACATTTCCTTGCACGGCATTATATTCATTTCTATGATCTATCCTCATCGTTATCGGTTTGTGGTTATGTTACCACGATTGCATGGGCAGAGAGAGCTGCGGCTAGAGTTGCGGTCCGCATGAGCTCGTCTTGGATGAGGACTGACCAGGGCGTAATTCCGGTGACACACGATTGCATAGATGTGTCATTTTATTGTGTTTTTCACGCCATGAGCGTTTTGATGGGTTGTTTTTACTATGATTTCTTGAGCGTGCATATCAACACCAGAGGATTGGGCCACTGCTAGAGGCTAGCTAGAATGTGATGACCGTCAATGCACCGTTTATTCTTGATGATTGAGGAATTGTTTAGCGTGCAGACGAATGGTCCAGTTGTTGCTGTAAGAGGCCGAGACTTTGTTACTCGGCAGCCGACTGACATGATATCGCCCCAGATGTTTGAAGCTAATGCAGCACAAGTTGTACTTAGAGATATGATAGAAGATCGCTAGTCACCCAAGGATGAACGACTAGGACATGTGGTTCGTTTGCATAACCCAATGTGAGGTCATCAGATTGATTGATTCCATCTTGAGAAGACTTCACACAGGAACGTTGAGAGTCGATAAAAAATGGTCGAATGTCAGAAACCCATTTTTCCAAGTTTAAGGTATTCGGAAAAACATGCAAGTAATTCTGTGGACCCTCTAGAAGAATGAAACCCTAACTCGACATAATGACCATGGAAACGCTTTTGAATCTTAGGGTTTGCGGCAGTTCCGCGGTTCCATTAATGAGGCTTGGGTTTGCCCTTCTACGGCTGGTCTATAGGTACTGTGGCATGTACTGGATATTATTAAACTGTGCTCAAGTGTTGAACTCTCTAGAAATTATGGGACTTTGATTAATCGATCAAAAAGTTCGACGTCGTCCGGACATCATGTGATGGGATATATTACATGGGAGACTCTAGATATGAGTATAGCCATTGTAGCGTAGTTCATACAGCTACGAAGAGATGAGTCCGAATTAGTCGACATTAGAGCAAAGTGGAGTAAGAGGTTCATACGAGATTTCGACGTGATGACGTTCCACTCCATTGACATCAAAGATGTGATACGCATGCAGAGGCGTTGAATATGGATATATCTTCCAGAAGGAGTCGTGATGAGTATACAGCCGTTCCGGAACAAGAAATGGATTTAGTAAATGGTGATAACTTCCGGGAAGTTCGGCAGAAACGATATTGGGAGAGACCCCGACAAGATCTTTTTGGAATACTACACGAGAAGATTCGGACCCAGGATCGGTCGTATTACGCACACTCAGTAGGCCAAAGTTCGGCATCATCGACGAGACGTGCTATAAGTGACCATGATAGCTGGCCAGAGATTTTTAGAGGATGTACCAGAGCGGAACCGTTTCCGTTATCGTTCCATATTGGGCCGTTGTGCCGAGGAGCTATGTAACTAGCAATTCGCAGTGAGAGACGAGAGCCTAAAGGGCACCAGGTGCCAGACCATGAACAGGAGGCAAGTATATATCTTGCTCTTCTAGCTTTGGATGCACCAACACCTTCTCGACTTTGAAGGAAGGACATATCGACGACAGTGTTTACGATTTGTGATTTGGTGATTCGAATATCACGTGTCCGTTATTTTGGATTTCAATGTTTTTGGGCGATTTAATTGCATGATTGAGATTTTGTGCACCACGGTTGCACTCGACTTCGATTTGATGTCATTCGAGATGGTTGATTTTGATTTCATGCCTATGGTGTGCATGTGATTTGACTTTTTCTTTCGGTGTAGTTTTCATGCACTTTTAATACTTTGATTCGATTTTTGTGCACGCTGATGCACGTAGTTGTGAGATTTTTATACCACGGTATACCTGATTTGGATTGAGCTTTGTTGTATACCGTCGATTTCGATTGTGATACTCGATATTTGTTTTCGTGCACTTTGTGCACTTGATTTGGATTCTTGCGCATACTTGGCGCGCTTGATGCGACTTTGGTGCACACCAGATGCACTAAATCGGGATTTTTCGTGCATATCAAATGCACCTGATGTGGTTGTCGGGCATACTCGTTGCCCTTGACCGGTGTTTTCGTGCACACCCGTTGCACTTAGTTTTTGTTTCTGTTCACATGTATGGCACATTCAATGATTTTGATTTCTATGCACACCAGACGCACGTGGCATTCTTATACACATTTTGGGATTGGTTTCTCTTGGAGCCGTAGGTTTTATGATATTTACTATTTGATATAGTAACCGAGCAGGACTAGTCAGAGGACAGTACCTGAATATGTTTTGGCAAGCATCAATAGTTTTCGAAGGGATTTCCAAGAATGAACTACAGTCTCAATATTTTACCTACGTGTCCGCGATGACACGAAAAATTTTACAAAGGAAACCCTTCTAAATTATTCCGAAACGGCGGTACGTGTATGTTAAACAAAGGATATATATATATATATATAGTTATTTTCTTACAATAAACGTCCGCTACTGTACCGTGATACACGCATCGCACAGCCACTTGAAAAAAGTTTGCCATGCATTTCTTTCAGATGTAATGATGAGTTTACAATGATGCGTACTAAGTACATGTTATAGTTTTGATGTATATCATGTTGGTTTTCGTATTGGACCATGACATTGGTGTCTTCACCATAACTCCGATGATTGCGGGATGCTTGACGGAGTTTTGATTTTGAGTTATATACTCATTTTTCATGTGCATGCATTGCGCTACGATATGTTTTATGTGTGTATAATTTCGGAGGCCCGACGACTTGATCATTTTACTGAAATATTTTTGTATTTGAGGGGTTTAAATTTAAATTCAGGGATCGAATTTATTTAAGGGGGGAAGACTGTAATATTTCAGAAAAATAAAATATTATTTTTGTGAAATTAAATAATTAAAATAATAAATATTAAGAATATTTTAATGAATGGAGATTTGTTTTAATGTTATGGTTTGATTATATACCAATAGATTGGAAAAATCTTGGAAAATTACATTGAATGTTGATTTTAAAAGAATTTATGAAGATTGGGAATTTTACAATTTAGTATACAATGATTTGTATATAAGTTAGTATTACTAAACTCGATTAGTTTTAGTTATGCATTAGGGGTGATTACGCACATGACATGCACCATGTCATATTGTAAATATACTTGTCACACTTTTATTTGAAACATGATTTCAAGTCTTTATTGGTTCATGGTTTCATTTTGGGTTTTCAATTGTTTTTGAAATTGAAAAGAAAAGAAAAAATAAAGAAAAGAATAAAGAAAGGGATATGGGCAAGAGAGAGAAGAGAGAGAGAGGTGAGGGGTTCATTGACCATGGCCTCATTTGTTCATTTCATTTTCTTTATTCCTCTTCCTCTTCCTCCTTGGCTTCCCCCTCTCTCTACCTCCTCTTCCCCCTAACAACACCACCAAAAATAACTCAAAACCTTGCACTCCCTTCATTAAAAGCATGCACAACCTCACTACAAGCATGGAGAATGAAGCAAGTTTGGATTTTCAGCACTTGGGGCAACTCAAGAATTTTTTTGAGTTGCCAAATGAGGTAATCCTTTCACCATTTATGTAGTATTTGAGTTCCTTTAGCCTCTATTCTAGTTTAACATTGTTTAAGTGAGGTTTTGCGACATATGAAAATTCCTAGAGGATGTTTAGGGAATTCTTGAGTTGTGATGGTGATGTTGAGTGTAATTAGTGACTACAAATCCCATTAGTGTTAAAAACCCAGGCCAAACCAGTGACAAACACAAGACTTGGACTTTTGATGTTCAATATCGATTTTGTGAGAATTTAAGGCCTACATGGAATCTGGTTTGACCTGAGAACATTACTGGAAAAACAAGGAACTCTATTGACCTAGATTGGATATTAGGAGGCTACCCTAAGAAAAAGAAACCCGAACTCCCTGCTTTGGCCGATCTGGCCGGGTTTTAGGGTAGAGTGGCCGGCCACTTTGTGGTGTTTGGTGCAAGGATTTGTTCTGTAGCTCATATACCTCCTATACAACACCCCAGTGCTGTTTGTTTAACCCTATTTCACCTGAACCAAAATCTGGGACCATTTTCTTGAGTTGCTGCTTTATATTCCTTGATGTTTATGAGTGAAGATTTGATATTTGTGTTTTGTATCGGTCACTTAACGTTTGTATGTCGATATCTGGTGTTGTTTGGTTGTTTTGCATGAGTAGACCATAGGTTTTAACCTATGAGTGATTCGCGTGTCGTTTCGATTGCGAATCGGATTTTAATGCGATACGATGTGTTATGACATGTGTAACGTTTTGAAAATCGTATAGGTGAAATTTTGGAGAATCAGTAAAATAACGGGTGTTTTCCGTAGAAACCAAGATATACATATCTTTTAATATAAAGTTAAATACCTATTCTCGCTATGTAATTGCTAGTATTTGGTTTTTTAGAGTCAGTTGTAAAATTTCTAGTTGACTGAAAAATTTTCCGAAATTAATTATTTTAATATTATTTTAAGCCGTCACTAATACATTTAATAAGGGATAATTACAAATTGGAATGGGTTAATACAAGTTTTGTACATCATTACACATTAAACCAAGATGTAACATATTGTTTTTGAAATGAAATGAAATTTTTCCTGATGGTTTAGAAATTGTAAAAGGAAAAGGCTAAAATTGTGAAATTAATTAAAGTAATTGAGGTATGGGAGTATTTCCTTCACTTGGAACTTGCTACACAAACCCCCACACCCACACACCACATTTTTCCTCCTCATTTCTGCAGAATTCAGCAGCCCTCCCCAAAGTTTTCCCCCACTTCTTTTGGTAAAAGAAAAGAAAAAAAATATTAAACAAAGAGGCATGGTGCTAGATAATGGAGATTTAGACCTTTTCTTGACTTTACAAGCACCCCCACACCCTCTCTCGTTGCCTTCCTCATGTTGGCCGAGCCCTTGCTGCAGCAGCAGCCCCTCCCAATTTTCCATCTATTTCCACATCAAAAATATTGCAAAATTGATCAAAATCCAATCAAAATTCACACAAACTCAAAATCCAAGCTTTACCCATTATTCTTTGGCTTATCTAGCGTGGATCTTGGAGCAAAGTTAGCATTTTGGTAGGCTAAGTTCTCATGTTGATCCACAATCTTTGAGGTATAAATCCCTAACCCATAGTTAAATTGTTGGTTGTTTCTTTAATCTAGCTTAATTGGGAAATTAATTGCGTTTTTAATTTCAAGATTGAAAATTCAAGAAAGAGTTTGAGATCAAGATATGGGTTTTAATTATTTAATTATGGTTGTGTGATGTATTTAACATGTTAATGCTATGCTGAAACAAATCTAGTTGCTAATTTGCTAATTGTAACATTTAAAATGTCCAAATTAAGTTTTTTAGCAAACTAGGTTTTAGAATTTAATTGGAAATGTGAGATTAAAATCTAGTTAGGGTTTTATATCATTTGAACGGTTTAAGTGTGTAAATTATCGTATTAAGGCATGTAAAATCAAACCTAGTAGCTAGTTTGCAAATTGTTATTTTAGAATTTCATTAATCAAGCTCAATTGTAAACTAGAATTTTGGGAATTATGGAAATGAGTGAGTTTAAATTTTAGTTTGGGTTTGGGTGGCTTAATCAAGATATTTAGTGAGCTTTATAGCTGCTAGAATTATTAAAACTACTAGATTTGAACTAAATTGGCAATTGTTGCTTACTAGATTTTCGGAAAAATAGCTGTTTAGCGAATTTGAAGTTTTGATGATTTAAACCCTATTTCATATATATTTAGTGTGTTGTGAAACCACGAATGGTACGTTTGGGTTTTTCTCAATTAATCGGCGTTTGTACGCCGATTTCGAGGGTTATTTTGTTCTTTTGCGAGTGCAAAACATAGGTTTTGATCTATGTGAGTTTCGTGTGTCGTTTCGATTGCGGATTGGATTTTAATGCTGCACGATACGTTATGATGTGTAGGTACCCTCACGAGGACTTCGAGACGACAAGCAAGAGCGTGGCGACATCGGCATCGTAAAGCGAAGATCAAGGTGAGTAGATATATATCTACGGGGGAAGTCGGGTGGATGACGTTTAGCACCCCCGCAATTTCATAAGATTTTGATGTGATGTGGTATAGATATACATATATGGGTTATTGCGAGATATGAACCTTAGCAAGAAAAGCATTAGGAGATCATGGGTTAATGTTAACGAGATTTGAGGAAAGTGATTTAGTTGGTTTCATAGTCGCGAACCCTAGAGTAAGGTTGTTACACAAACACATACACGCACGGGATATGGGTTCGGCTGTGTATGCTATATGTATATAGATAGATGTGGATGCGTGGGTTTATATATATACATATATGTATGCGCGGATATTTGTGGATAGTATATGGTAATTGGAGATGAGTCGATGAGATTAGGCATGGTGCTATGAGATCGGTGATGTGATTTAGTTCGTATTATGAGGTACGACATGTTTTTAGCGGATTGATGGGCGATGTGTATTCACACACACGCGTACATTTATGTTGATGATATTAGTATTGTACGAGACTTAGATCAGTACCCCATGTTCACGATATGTGATGATAAGGATACCAGATGAATAGTGAGATAAATGTGATATTTGACTCATACCCAGATTTGGGATGCCGTACGATAGATTTACCGTACGAGATATAATTATGATATTAGATCCGCATTCTTGACTCGACGATGTCATATATATTATTGTATCATATGTGATACCTTTTGAGGCGAGATCATCGACTACTATATATATATATATATATATATATATATATATATATATAGATCGACTAAGACTTAGGTGGATTTCCTTACCCTTTTGACTGGGCTCGAGTCATACATGTTTTCAAAAGTGGAGAATTGTGAGTAATTTAAATACCAAAACTGTATGACTCGTATATTGGATAGGTATATTCTTCAGTGTTGCTGTTACTATATCACTTGCGGTTTTTTTCATGATGTTTCATCGCATTGCATGCTTATACATATGTTATCTGTAATTATTATGAAACCACGCTGTCAGGACACCAGCACCATTTCCGATGATGCGTATGCTCCATACACACTTGTTTGCCGGCTCACACACATCATCATCGGTAATTGCCATGTCACGTACACTTTAGAGAACACTATTTCATTGACATAGCCTGCTAGCTGATAGTTGCAATATGTTATAGCTTTCATTTGCTAGTTTAACTATTGCATTCATTGCATGATATCAGATGCATTCATATATTCATTGGTTATGCAGTATTAGGGAGATTTATGCCGGTTTTCACTTTTATTGACATGGTGATTTGATGTTTTCGGATCCTTCTTGAGATTTTCTAGATTTTGGAAACCGCATTTGAAGGTTTTATAAAACTGATGATGTATTTTAAAGAGAAAAATGAGGTTTTCCTTGATACGATGAGTCTTGTCCAGCATGATGTTTTATCGGTTATGAGATGGATTTCGAGACCCGATTCGAGGAGCCGGATGAACCGTCTGCGGGTACATGGTAGACCCGGTGAGGTACCCCGAGGCGAGAGTGATTTCATGGAGGATGATGTGCCTGGAAGGGGGCACTACCTACCGGTGATATTATTTGGACTCGTCGGTTATCCGGAGGATACCGACCGGAGTCATGAGATGGATACGGGCTGATCCGTTCTGCCGGAGCCCGCGGGCCGATCCTGCAGATGATACGGATGCTTGAGATATTGGGATTTGAGATATTGAGATACTGAGATATTGAGATATTGAGATTTATGTTTTGGTGTCGATGCTTGACACTGATTTCTCTGTTGATTTCATTGATGATACTCGATTTATATACATACAGAAATCTCATTAATTAAAGAAAACAGTTGTCTCACTCATGATGTATTCTGTTTTCATTCATAATGCATTCATACATCAGATATCTGATATGTTGCTATCTGAGGCACTGACACGAGCACGTTGTATTGCACTTATATGTAGATGGATCAGGATATTATTTGAGGGTCATGCATGCGATTTCTGCTTTGTGATGTTTTCTACTCACAAGTTGGCAACTCACCCCCGTTGTGCCACAGTTTCTTGCAGGTTTTGCCGTACAGGTTTCGTTACGGTTTTGATAGCACACTGTTCCTTCCGGGTGATTGCTTTGGTAGGTGGTTTCCTTGCATCGTAACCACCATTGTATTTATACTTATATTCAGTTGTATGTAGTAAAACTCCATCAACCAGATTTGTATATTTGATAGAGATAGAAGACCAGTGTTTATTCTTCGACCTTAGAGTCGCGCGTTGTATTATTTTTGATTTCATGTTGATTTTGAGTTTCCTTTTGAGTTTTGAACCTCGTCCTTCGGCGTTGTATATTATATTGCTTGCGTGGTTGTGACCGTCGATCGACGAAGAGCTAGCTCCCGCTTGAGGATGCCTTTTATCATTTCGTATACTATTCATGTTGTACTCGTTTGGGGCCAGTATTTACAAAGGAGACTCTGCCAAAATTTTCAGAAAAGACCTGATGTTTTTAAAAATGCATACTTCGGCTTATGTTGTTAAACATCTTTCTTTAAAATTGGTTTTTCTTTCACTCTACTGCTTTAATTGGTTTTGATTTCTGGGATTTGGCTTACTTCGATTGCGTACGCCTCGAGACGTTTCGCAATTTAAGTGCCGTCATGTTCCGTACTTTTCAGGTCGTGACAACATGTAGGTACCTCCGTGTGAACTTCGGGACGACAAGTAAGGGCAAGAAGGCATCGACTTCGGCAATCAAGGATCAAGGTCAGTAGATATATACCTACGGGGGAAGTCGAGAGGATGGCGTATAGCACCCCCGCAGTTTCGTTGTGTATCACGCAAATGCGTTATGATATATATTATATGTGTTTTTCTGAAACATGGATATAGAGTAAGAAGGGCCTTAGGAGATCATGGGATAGTGTTAGAATATTAGAAGTTAGTGTTTTTAGTTAAATTCTTAGTTAAGAAACCCTAGTGTAAAGGTATACACACACATGCACACACGAGATATGTTTTGGTGTATATGTTACATGTATATATATATATATGTATGTGGATGTGTTGCTATATATATATATACATATACGTATACACATATGATGATGATAGTATATGATACTCAGAGGAGAGTCGATATGATCGGGCATGATGCCGTGAGATCGGATATGTGACTTGGGTCGTATTATGAAATACGACATGATATTAAAGCGGATCGTTGGACGATATGTTTTCATACACACGTGAATATATATATGTATGATGGTATCAGAATGTACTAGACTTTAGATCATTAACCCTAATTCAGAATATGATGATAATGATACCAGATAAGTAATGTGTTATATTTAATGATTGACCCGTACCCCGATTTGGGATGCCGTACGATGGATTTTTCCGTACGATATATAAATATGATGATTTATCCACACTCTCGACTCGAGGATGTCGTATTATATATTTTATCGTACGTGACGCTATTGAGGCGGGATCACCGACTACTAGATATATCGACTCGGACTTAAGTGGATTTCTTTACCCCTTTGGTTAGTCTCTTAACTTGTCATGTAGATTACTTAGTAGATGTTAGATCTGGGCTCGAGTCATACTTATTTTCAAAACTAACGAATCGTGAGTATTTTTAAGACAGCCCGAGTGAGATTACGGATTTTTCAAAGGATGTATCTTTCTTAAAAACACCGTAGTCCTATTTTCTAAAATCCATGATTCGTGCTATTTCAAATGCCAAGACCGTATGACTCGTTTATATGAACGTATATCCTTAGATGTTGCGTTTAGTAATCATCCTCCATTTACTTCATATTATATTCATCGCATTATATGCTTATACCTGCGTTTCTATAGTTATTATAAACCCATGTTGTTGTTGGGTTGCCTAGCGCGGCAGCAAGTTTTCGTGAGGTATCGTTCATGCCATATTTAAAAATTTCCGTTCTAGCTAACCCTAACCCTAGAATCGATACTAGAAAACCCGACGAAACATAATGTAAACACACTTTATGTAACGTTTTAAAAATAATTAAATAAATAAAATCGTTTAAGTGAATTTTATGATTTTCGGTAAAGTAAAACGTATTTTTCGTAAAACAAAACCGTAATTATTTTTCACTATAAATTTAAAAATACCTATTTTAATTATGATATTACTAGTAAATGGTGTTTATTTAGTCACTTATAAATTTTTAGTTTAATTAAATATTTTTCCTAAATTAATTATTTTAAATATTAACATGAGCTTTATTTATGCACTAAATTAGTGTAAATTTCAAATTTGAAATGGGTTAATTTTACAAAATGAGCCATGCAATATTAGAATCAAGTGTTTTTATGCAAAATTCTTTCTCAAACATTTTCATGATTCTAGATTTTTCTAGGATCAATTTTTGAAGAGGAAAAATTATTAAATAAGAAATTAATGAAAAGACATAAAGGAGGTGTTGTCGTGGAGAAGTTTCTACATCATTCTCACTCTTTTTCTTTCTCTCCCTCTTCTCCATGGTGTGGCCGGCCTCCTCCCCAAGCAGCCCCCCCATTTTCCTCTCTTGATTTTGTCTCAAAAATCCTTAAAAATTCATCAAAAATCCAATAAAAAATCCACAAAATCCTAATAAATTCATACCCTCAATTCTTTGCTTTTCTTTGCATGGATTTTGGAGATGGAAAGCACTCATTTTGGAGGCTCATTTTCATGTTTGGATTTTATGTTGTGGAGGTATAAATCTTTTTCTTTTGATTTATTTTTATTAGATGTTTCTTTAAAGCATAATTAGATTTATTAAATTAATTCTATTTGCAAATTTTAAAATTCAAGTTAGGGTTATAAAATCAAGTTATGTTTTTTATTAATTAATTAGGGTTATAATAACTAGTTTAACATTTTTAGAAGTGGAAATTCTTGTATGGATGATAGATTGTAAATTGCTTATCCAAAATTGTTAAATTAAACCATTTTTGCAAACTAGATTTATATATATTGTACATTTTGGTGAAATAAAATTCCAAATAATGTTTGTAACATTATATTGTTGTTTTAATGAGGGTATTAACTTGTTGGTGGAATGAAAAACTCAATTTAGTTACTAGTTTTATTGAAAATTGATATATTGTGATAAAAATTGCTATTTTTGCTAACTTGGTTTTGGAAATGGACTAAATAATGGGGATTCAAATCTAATTATGGTTTTCATGATATTATTAACATTCTAGTTTGTTGTTTAGCAACTTAGATCATGCAAACTTAGTTTAGTTGTTGATTTGTAAAATTTTGCTTGCAAAGTGTCGAAATTGATAAATTGCAAACTAGAATTCTATTTTTATACAAATTGGTGAGGATAAAAATATAGTAATGGGTTGTATAGTCTAGTTATGCTATTTAATGAGTTTTATGACCATTGGTTTCATTTAAATGTCAAGTTTTGAAGAAAAACGTTAAATTGGCATTTTCGGGTTTTACGAAATCGGGCGATTTGATGGATTTTAGGGTTTCGATGAATTAAATAATGTTTTATATTATAAGTAATGAGTTTGAAAACTATAAGTTGGTTGTTGATGTTTATCTCGATTAGTCGGAGTTTGTACGCCGATATCGAGCGATATTTGGTTCTTTTGCGTGAACGGGACAAAGGTTTTAACCTATGCGCGTTTCGGGTGTCGTTTTGACTTTTGTCCGTGATTTAGTTTACGATACTATATATGTTTGCGTATAGGTACCCCTCACGTGGACTGCGGGCGATGAAGAAGAGGATGGCGACACCGTCTTCGGCAGACATGGACCAGGTGAGTAGATGTATATCTACGGGGGGAAGTCGGGTGGATGGCGTTTAGCACCCCCACAACGTAGAATAGGAATAGTACCTATTGATATTAGGAAGCCAGATGTGACCCTAGATTCTTAATAAGTAGGACCCTAGTAATGACCCTAGGCTGGACTAGACTGATTTAGGAAGACCATACCAAAGGATGAATACCTTGGAAGAGATTCGTAGGTTTCAGGTAGATACACACACACGCGCACACTGGAACTCGACGTGGTGTATACGTGTACGTGTATATATATAGGACTAGGTGTAGGTATATATATATATACACAATACGTATATGTGATACAAGGATGTGATATGATACACGGGAATGAAACAGTATAGCTGGGCTTGATGCCGTGATTCTTGACTATACGGTCGTATTATGATGTTAGCGGATCATTAAAAAAGTGATATAATGAATAGGTATACATAGATAATAAAGGGTGGTGATGATATAGAGGTAAATGAGACTCTAAAATAGCACTCGGACCGTAACATGTGATTGATATTCTAATATGATATATGTGTGACTTGATTACGACATCATACAGGTGTAACTTGATTTCGATATCATATACGCGTGACTTGATTACGATATCATACAGGTGTGATTTGATTATGATATGATCTAAGTGTGACTTAATTGCAATATGATACATGTACATGATATTTTTGAGGATAAATTAATGATGTATATTTATGCTGGCAATGATATATGATTGATGTATGCGATTACAGTATAACACCTTGATCATGACATGTGTTGATGATGATATTATACGAATAATGAGACACGTAGGTGATACTTGACCCGTACCCCGATATTGGGATGCCGTACGATGGATTTTACCGTACGAGGCATAGATGTGATGATTGATCCGCACTCTTGTTTCGAGGAAATCGTACTACGTACGTGACGCTATTGAGGCTGGATCGCCGACTATTAGAGATATGGACTCAGACTTTAGGTGTACTCTTATTTCTTACCGACTAGTTCTTAGGTTTAGTTCTTTAGGTGGTTAGATGGACACTAGTTAGGCTCGAGACATATAGTTGTAGTTATACTTGTATATCAAATGAGTGGTTATTGCACATCTGTCTTTACATTCATACTGTAATCATAATGTTGCATGTTCATACATAAGTTTCTATGATCAGTATAATCTTTGCCTGTTAGGACACCAGCACCATTACCGATGATGCGCATATTCCACATACACTTATTTGCCGGCTCACACACATCATCATCGGTAATTGCTATGTCACGTACACTTTAGATCATATTATCTTTTATTGATGCAATCGGCTAACAGGTAGATTGATGTAATATCGTGATTGCTCTCTAGGGTTAGTATAGACATGGCATTGATTACTTAGACATTTCATGCATTTATATTTCTATGTTATCATGCAGTATTATGGGCATATGCCGACACTTATCATATATTTACTCATGATTTTGGGATTTTGGTTTTCTATGAGATGTCTGGATTTTGGGGAAAACTGCAAAAATATATAAAAACTTCTTTCTCTCTCCTCCTCTCTTTTTAAAACATAAGATGCGGTTTTCTCGTTATGTACGTGTCGTCCACCATGAGATTTCATGTTTTCTGTTGGATTTCGAGACCCGATCCGAGGAGTGGATGAACCGTCTCGGGTACATGGTGGGCCCGGTATGGTACCCCGGGGCTAGAAGATCGAGTTGTAGACGATGAGCCTGGCAGGGGAAGGCTACCTACCGGTGATGTCTTGGCGCGGCGGATATCCGGAGGATACCGACCGTTGTCGTGAGATTTGATGATATGGGCCGATCCGGACTGACGGAGCCCGAGATATTGAGACCATGAGACATTGAGATTATGAGGTATTGAGACTTGAGATTTACATGCTTTGTGTCGATGCTTGACACGGATTTCCCTGGATTTCGTTGTTGATATCTCAAATTTCTATACACATTTTACTATGATAAAAGCTAAACATTTCTTATACAGATATACCTAGATTTCAGGATTGGTTATTTTACATTCATGGTGCATGCATACTCATTCACATGACATAGTACTATATGAGGCACTGACACGAGCACGGAGTATTTGCATTTACTCGTAGTATTACCCTGCCATTTCTAAATGATTAGGATATGGTAGTGTATTATTATGACCTAGGATAGCGTCGTGCATTCGATTTCTTTTCGTAGATATTTTCTACTCACGAGTTGGCAACTCACCCCCGTTGTGCCAAATTTTATTACAGGTTGATGTACAGGGTTCCTTGGCAGTTACTGCCACACCATTTTCATTCCGGGTGATTTGCACGGTAGGTTGGTTCATTTGTATCTGAACCGCCGTTGTATTTTTATTATTTCATTTGTATCTAGAAAGCTCCATCAACCAAACTTGTATTACTTGATAGTTTACTGGACCATTTTTTTGTTTCGACCTTAGAGACGCGCTTGTATTATTATGATATCTGGTGGTTTTGTTTCCTTTGAGTTTTGAGCCTCGCCCCTTTGGCGTTGTATACTATTGTGCTTGTTGTGGTTGTTTCCGCCTGTTGGCGTTGAGCTAGCTCCCGTTTGTGGATGCCTTTTTATTGTTTATATGTATTTATATTTGTTGTACCCGTTTGGGGCCAGTTTTTACAGAGGAGACTCTGCCGAAATTTTGGGAAAAATTTGATGATGCTTTTAAACTTGTTTCCTTCATTTTTTCTTTTACTTCTTCTTTTATATGGTTTAGATTTCTGGGCTTCGGCTTACTTAGGTTACGTTGCGCCTCTAGACGCTTCGTAATCTAAGTGCCGGTCACGTTCCGTACTTTCGGTTCGTGACACTTTACATCTAAAGTGAACAAGGAATACAACCTTTGTAGACCGGTCCTTCACTTCAATAGCTCCGTGTAGTAGTCCCTTCACTGCGATCACGAACTCCCGGACTCTAGAGATGCTCCCATGAAGAAACGAACAAGCTTCTTTCGAGGCCGAATATAATCTACGTCGAGGAGTCACTAACCCAAGCAATCTCTTCACTAATTTTGAGATTAGTGAAGCAAACACTCTAAACTAAATGGCAAGTAGCAGAGGATGATGAAGTAGGAAGTGGGCTCACTTTAGTTTTATTTTTCTCACACTAATTCTTCACATGGAAAAAACCTAGCAAGCTTTTTCTTTTGTTGAAGAAGAAGAAGAAATGAAACTCATGAGAGAGTGAGGTTGGAATTGCAACTATGGGTGAGTAAGTATCATGCCTAACTCATGTAGAGAATAAACCAATGTCAAGGGTTAAGGTTGGGTTAACAAATATCTTAAGAAATGACAAAAGAGTGGACTTGGTCAATGTTCTACAAGCTTCATCCAAGCTTGAAACATTGACTAAGTCTTCACTATTTTGTGATAACTTAAGTGATAAATATCAAACCCTAGCTTTAACCCTAGCATGGTATAAGTCTTATACATTCATATTGCAAGTGTAACCTAGCATGACACAACAATATATATCACATATATATTATGTGTACAAATAGAAAACAATACATATATCACATATATGTAAAGTGTATCAAATGTGAGAAAAGAAATCTTAAGTGAGCTAATACTAGTTAATGTAATGTAATATATCAAATATATAATTATACATTAAATTATCAAATCAAAACTTGATTTAATAATCCGGCTGTATCACATATAACCGACTAATATCAAATGTAACATCTTATCGAATCAACACTTGATCCAATAACCCGGTTATATCACATGTAACCAATCATTACACATATCGCGAGAATAGAATGCGGTATCACATACACGCATTAATCTTGGTCCCGCACATATCACATATATGCTCCTACTCCATTTAGCTTGAGCCAGGAAACCTCTGTGTAGGACTCTAAAGACTAGTCAGTACACCGGCAGTAGGTGATGATCATATCAAACACCCACAAGCCGCAAGCGGTCTGCTAAACGTAACGGCCACCCGGGTATTGAGCGATCAGATGATCAATAAGAAAGCATGCTCGTACTCCTACAAAGCCACTCAGTAACACTACCGTACAGTCCGGTCTCTTCGTCTGATATGTCGCATATCACAGCCAAGGGGTGGTATAACGTCAGACCCCAATAGCCTGATAAGTCATGCCGATGCAAGGTCCATAACGGTTCGAGAAACTACTGGTAACACTTACCAGTAAATCTCAGCAACCCTGGCCAGGGATTTCCTGTTATGGCTAATCGAGCATAGCGCAACATCAACCCCCAATACCAGGAGAGACGAAACCCCTCCTATCTCTCATTGCCTCCATGTGACTCGGGACTATACCCAAAAACCACCTTTTTGCACGATCCCTTGACCGTGGTATGGTGGATATCAAAGCACAGTGGGAATCACACATGACTCTATGACGATCTCGGGTCTACAGACTAACCTGTACCAGTGTCACCAGAGAACTGCTATCCGACGATAGGTATAATACCATCTAGGAGTTCTCGGCGAGTCCGTTCAGTGTACCCAGTCTCCACTGAGCACCCGTATACCTTCTCTGATGTCAAACACCAATGGATGTGGGATCATCCATCGCCCATCACATAGGTCGAGAAGCGTATACGCTAGTCTACTCTGGAGTATCGATGCCCTGTTTCGATACTCCCACGACTAGGAACATTTGAAGGATGTACTTGGTGACTACCCTGTCCCCACTAGTATGATCTGCATCATAATCCTGATAGTCAAGTACTCATCCTAAGGGCTTTATCAACATGTAATAGAGATACAATAAGTGTACATGTTAAGATAAAGTGCAACCAGATAGCATACTATCATATCAAGCAAGATAGTCCTTCCTATATATGTCCAAGCATCCACTACAATATACATCGCAGGTACAGTAATGGCCTCAAAGGCATATATATAACTAACAATCTCCTACTTTCACTAAGGCCATCTGTTGTAGTATCCAATACCCAACAATATAGCAGTGGTTGTAGTATCCCATACTCAACCATCCTATAGAAGTCTCTCTAGGGGTAAGGCCTTTGTTAGTGGATCCGCTGTGTTATCCTTCATGTCTACTCTCCTTACCTTGATCCCTTGGAGATCAACCATCTCTCTGATCAGGTGATACTTGCCTCAGAATATGTCTGGAACGCTGATGGGACCGGTGTTCCTAGTGTTGGAGATAGTGCCCTCAGAGTCAATTATTGGATCACAGGCACGTGATTGCAATAATTGAGGGTGGACCTATCTCGGTAGGACAGTCTTACTCGAGATGATAGTATGCTATCTGGTTTATCTTTATCATCGTGTACTGCTTTAGGTAACCTTACGAGTCGCTATTACACGTTGATAGAGCCCCTAAGATTCTTGCTTGACTACCAGCAATATGAGGGTGATATATACGTGAGAGCTGGAGTCTATAAGCACATCCTTAAAAGGTCCCTAGTCGTGGGAGTTTCGAGACTGGGCAACGATACTCCATTAGCAGACTAGTGTATACAGTCGAGACCCCGTCGAGGGGCGGTGGCCGGTCTCACAAGCCATTGGTGTAAGTTGGTTCACCTAAGATGTATACAGGTGCTCATTGGGTTATGAGTACACCGGACAGGACTCGCCGGGAACCTGCTAGTTGGGATTATACCAGACGTCAGATAGCAGTTCCCAGATGACATGTGTACAGGTTAGTTCATCGACCTGAGATCGTCATTTGTCTCGTGTGAGTTCCCACTGTGCTTTTATTACTACCCTACCACGGCTCAAAGGAGTCGTGCAAACAGGTTTTAGTTGGGCACAGTCCCGAGCCACATGGAGGCAGTGAGCGGATCTGCAGGGGTTCGTCTCTCCCGGTATTGGGGGTGAGGTCGCGCTGTGTCTAGGAGAGCCATTACACAAAGCCCTCGGCCGAGGCAGGAGATTTACTGGTAGGTATTCCAGTAGTATCTCAGGGTGTTCTGGGCTACACTCTGACACGACTTGTACCGCTTTTGGGGGTCTGACTTTTACCAACCCCCTAGGCCTGCCATGCGATGCTCATAGACGAACGGACCGGACTGTATGGATATTGTCACTGACAGGCTCAGTAGGGTGTCAGGATGAGTTCGCTCATCGACGTCCCTTTTGGTCAATAGCTGGTGGCCCGTCACGTATGGCTAATACCTCTGATGTGCTAGTGGTTAAATCCACAGCCATAGTATTGACGAGTCTTTAGAGTCCACCACACTCAGTTACTCAAGTTTCGGGCGAAACGCTGTAGAGGCCGTATGGAGATATGGCAGGGTTCGATCAGATACGTGCGGTATTGCACGGATCGTGATCGGACGGTTTTTACTAGCCGGCTTTGGCTTAAGCCGGATCCTAGTATTAGATAGTGTAGTTTTGTCTCTTTGCATTTGTATTCAGTGGGAATACAAATGCGGGCATGTATATGCAGTAGCGGGGTTTTCCTGTAATTTATTACGGGATCAGTTTTCTGAAGTTGCCAGTTTGCATTCCGTTCCGGCCAGTTTTCCTTTGTTCCTTCGCGGCCGGACTTTTCTGGTGGAGGGGGTTATTTGCTAGTTTGCAAATAACTTATTGTGGAGGGGTTTCTTGCATTTGTGGCTTCTATCATCATGAGATGCTTTATACATCATTTCTTTGTGATTTGAGTTGATCTTGAGTTGATATGACTTTGTTATCATGGTTTTTGGGTATGGTCACCTTTCACCTTTTCCTACTCTCACCTCCCTTCTTGTGTTAGTTTTTTTTCCTCCACCATTTTGTTAAGGGAGGGGCCGGCCATTTTAGAGGAGAGGATGATAGGAGTTCATTTTTTCATGAGGGAATTATTCATATCTCATTTGCATGCTTGCGACAAAGAAATCCCTCTCCTCTCCTAAGTTCATATTGATTCCTCCATCAAAGGCAACTTCACCCCATTGAGACAAAGGTTCTACACTACAACCTCCAGTACCCTTGGACGTGTCGGCTAGCCAACTTCGCGCCCGAGTTGCCTCGGTCCAGAGGTGGGAGCCCGTAAAAGTATTCGGCTACGTGGTGCCCTTTCCGACGAGAAGACGACGAATGGTGATTCCGTGGGAGATCGGGACGACGACGAGAAGACCGAAGGACATGGATCGCTCGGTATATCTCTCACCCCATCTCTTGTTAGCTAGTATAGGTTAATGGTTACGATACGGGTATATTGTCCGCGATAGCGCCAGTTTAAAAGTTAAGAAAAATTTTGATTTCGCATTTTAGCCTCGGATAGACGGCCGGGGCGCTGCCGTGGCGCAACATGGTATCAGAGCCACGCCATTAACCTAATCTAGCTTGCTCTAACGTGTTTACAAGTTTGATCAAACGAATTTTCCGAAAACCCATTTTCATTTGTACAGTTTTCTGTGGAAATTTTTTTGGCTCCAAAATTTTTTCAGTACATTGCAGTGACATGTGCAGGGAATTCTAAGCATTCTGTGAAAATTTGGTCGGGTAATCTCACTATTCCACCGCGGAACCGCGGCCAAACCCACGTATTTACCGCGGTTCCGCGGCCATTTTTACTATTCATTGGACCAAATTTTTGCAGTGAGCTCTGATTGTTAGAGGTTCTGCATGTTCAAGTTTTAGTTAAAATACCGCAATCAAGACGGTTTCGCTTGTAGCTAGCCGGTTGAGTACGGGTCGTCCGCAGGGAGATGGGAGTCTTTTTCTATGTGCTTTAACGAGTTAAGTCCGGTTTTTCAGATTTTGTTTGTAATTATCTAAGTGTTGAGTTGATATTTAAAGAGAGCTTGTTAGGGTTAGGATTAGGTTAGTTTGAGTTAGGAGTCTCCACATCTTTCGTTGCCCCTCTTAATATCGGTGTTACGGTAATCGGCAACAACGGGGATTAGCACGACTAGGAAGGAACTTGCGAGTATAAGCTAGGCTTTCCAACGCATAAGTCCTTCCTTTTGGTGCTTGTCCGTCCGTTCTTGGCTCTTAGCCATAACCTCCGGTTAATTCAACCACAACCGGTCTCACTACGGGATCACCGCTATCATGTAGGATAGGGTGCCGTAAGGAGCGGATTGTGGTTCAATTAACGGGAGTCGATTTAAGCTGTTGGGCAAGGAAAGAGTGAGAGAGATTTCCTTCTCTCAAACTCCCCTTATCCTACCCTAACAAGTATGAACAACTCACACATCATTTTACGGAAAAATAAAACAAAACAAAAGAGGAAGATAGAAAGAAGGAGATTAGAAGAATACGACTAGCTATTTGCGACCTCACCTTGGCGAGGATCGAGCGTAAGCATCATTGTCGTATTAAGGATAACGAAAAAGAGAGAAGAAAGAAACAACAAGAAAATAACAACAACTACTTAACGAATTAAAATTACAACAATTATAGCAAAAGTAAGACAAGCATGATAATAAAATGATCTTCTTTATTCACCATTCTTCACTCACAAAGCTCACTCAAGTTTAATGGAGAAGAGATGAGAAGAAGAAGAACATGTAATCTAAAACCTAGCAAAAAGAAAATACAAGAATGGACCCTTTCCTTCTCAAAGTTCTAGGCTATTTATAGGCTGGAGAATGGAAATCTAGGGCAACCACCAGAATACATCTGAAAAGACCAAAATACCCCTGGAAAAGTTTTGCCTGCCGCCACTATACGGCCGCGGATCCGCGGCCTTTTTGATGAATTGGATCTTGGGCTTTTTGGTGGCACCCTGGTTTGATGTACTCTTCAATCTGGTACATGTGTTTTCTGAAAATACCTCCATATTTCTTCCAGAATTTCTGTTGAGGGAAAGGTGGACTTTTTGTCAAGATTTGGCATGATTGTCTCGAGCTCCGTGTAGATTTCTTGGAACTTGTTGTTGCCATTGAGCCTTGTGCATGAAGGTGACATTGATTTGACATTTTGTCTTCCTAAACTGGTATCTGGCAACAAACGGATGAAGAGCGGAGACTGTGTTTTATCTGTGGTTGGCAGGAACCCGGATTTTGTCGTGTTTTTCATGAATTTCACCGTTTTAGAACCGAGAACCTGTATCCTTCAATTGACTAGCAAACACGGCTCAAGAGTATCTACCGATATGCAATGTGATAAAAATTGGGCGGTATGAAAATGCAAAAATCTGATATGAACAAGCTCCTGTGTTGAAAATGGGGTTTTTGGAACATTCTTTTTGGACCTAGACTCTCTTTATGTGCTAGAGTAATGCTTGGGGCCCACTTCGATAAATTAGATCAATCGAAAACTTTAAACACATTAGTTCACAGTATTTACATTATATCTGCGACCGTGAATGTCACTCGATCGGTAAATCCAGTCTATCTGCTATAGCTCTTTTAGACGGATTTGCGAACGTGACATTCACGTTGATGTTCTGTGTTGTGCTGTGTTGTTGCGGATCGGTCGTGGGGATAGCCTGGTTGCAGTGGTAGTACAGTTTTGTTTTATATGTACATTTGATATTGCGGGGCGAGCGTCCGACATGTGGACTGCCGTCACTGCTTGTTTGTATTATTCTTTTGGGGCACGACCAGGTTGCGGTCGATGTACCCGTTGTATGTATATTTTACTTTCTGTACTATGATTACCCCGCGGAGGGGTGCACGGATAGCCGGGTTCTAGAGGGCAACGAGCCCGCATCTCATGGCATTGAGACGGAGGGGGCTTTACTCTAGAATTGGCGGGCTGTTCGCCGCACTCGTAGGGGGTACAGGTTGGCCCAAGGAGGGGTGCCCAAGTTACCGGATTCCGAGAAGTGCTGGGTGGTCCATTCACATTGCTGAAGGGGGCTGCCTCGCTTCAGGTTTTGGCGGGTAACTTGCCGCGCCCGTAGGGGTCTAGGATCTCTTTGCACAGGCTATCCACACGACCAGGGGAATGCCGGGTTTCAGTAGCGGCTCTATGAAACCCGGGGATCCCAGATATCTGTATTGTTCTGTGATGCTGGTTACATTTCTGTGATGTTGCATTTTATCACGCCTTGAGCGAAAATTATATATTGTATATATACTAGTAGATGTTGTATATGTTTTGCATCCGCGCTAGTCCAGTCCCCGCTCTGTCGTTAGTTAAGTAACCTAACGGGTGATGACGGGACCCAGTGGCGAATGCGGATGGCATATATGTACGTCATTATTTTCGTTCTTTTGTGGTGTGATCAATTGATGGGACTGCGTTGATTCGGATCAATGCAAGATAAACAAACCTATTCGGATGTTGTTGGAACATTTTTCAAAAAAAGCTGTTGTTGCAAGGACGTTCACTTTTGTTTTGCACAGTGGTATTCAGTTCGAATATCCTGCTCCTCAGTCGACGAGGCAAGGGCCGAGATCCCTTCATCGGGAGTGACCCCTTGGACAAAAGTTTGCGTCAGAGCAATAACTTCACTATAGCCGATTGCCTTTTGCTTTGCATCGTGGTATTCAGTTGGAATATCCTGCACCTCATTCTACGGGGAAAGAGCCGAGATCCCTTCACCGGGAGTGACCTCTTTAGCAAAGGGTTGTCGTCACTATATTTTTATAAAAAACTATGCAGTTCCTTCAACGATATCAAGTTCATTACGTTAAAAGTTTTTCGCCAAAAACTAGACGTAGCCCTCCGTCATTTCTTACAAGTATTACTTAGTATTCGTGCTGCGTTTGTTGACTGTGTCAAGGCGTAGTGTGCGGTAGCTAAGTAGTGTTTGTTTGTAGCATATTAATAGGATTGGTTAGGACAGTCGTGCGACCTTATTGACTGTGTCAAGGGCTCGTACGGGTGGGTTTAATGCAATCCAGGATAATGACGGGTTGAACTTGACTAGGACTCTTTGATTTGTTGACTGTGTCAAGGTCACTTGGGTCCTAGGGGTAAAAATCACATCGGGAGTTTCTAAAGAAACTGAAACTTGCCAGGCATGCGCATACCTTCTGGAGTGTGGTGACTTGAGTGGATTCCGTCAAGTTATCATGCGATGATAGTTGGATCCCGATTCCCACTGATGAGTTGGTTTACTCCTCAGGTGATCCCGACTAATTCTTCTTTTAGGTTTGGAGAAGAATTTGAGGTTACAGTGGGAGGTTTCTTGATTAGATAAAGTGATAACCATTCTAATCTAGGTTAGAGTGCACGCTGAGTGTTTCTTTTCTCTCTCTCTCTTTGGCAGCGACCATTGACCCGACCCTAGACTATGACTCAGTGACCAAGTTGACCGAACCTTCTTAACACTGGCTTTTGGATTGTCAGAGTTGCAGACCTCATTGCCACTCTTACTTTTACCCTTTTCTCCAGCACACCCCGTATTTGTACGAACGTCCACTTCCATTGGACAAAACCATCATATGGTTATATACAAACTCGAAGGATTTTATTCGAGGATGGTTTCCGGTTCTGGAGAAAACGAATAGGACTATTCAGTTGTCTTTTCCTTTCACCTTCTCTCATTGCGAGTACTCCTTGGTTTAGGAGATAGTACACCTATTACGTAAATTGGATAGTCTTCTTCCAAACCATAGGCAGGTGCCGACTGGTAAGGAATGAAGAAAACCAATTAGCCTAAACGGTGTACAGAAGGTATTAAGTTAAGAGAAAGAAAGGGATTAGTAAGAGGGCAAAGTAATCTGTGACTGCTATTCCCGACCAAACCAAGTATTTCTTCGCCAATCCTAAATCACCTTTGTATTTCTCCAGGACACTCCGTATCACTACGAAGATCCCAAGTTTATTGGATAATCCAACGTATGGTTATATACGAACTCGAAAGGAACTTGTTCCAGTTCGGGGATGGATCCTGGTTCAGGAGAAATAGGAATAAGGTTTATTCGGTTGTCTTTTATCTTCACCTTCTCTCGCATTGTGAGTGCTCCTAGGATTAGGACAGTACACCCATTATGCTTATTGGATAGTCTTCTTCCAGACCATAGGCTGGTGCCGAACGGTAGGGAAGGAAGAAAACCATTTGGCCTAAAGGGGTGTACAGAAGGTAATGACTAAAGACATATAAAGGGATTTGGACAGATGGCAAAGAGATATATGGTTACAGTTGTGAATCTAGATAATGGAAGAGGCATTACTAGGAATACCCAGATACTCCATCGAAACATTTCAATGTTTCAGTTTCACTGTGTATAGTTAAAAGAAAACTGATTTCCCAATTAGACACTTGCTCCAGGGTATGTATTTACCAGGTATGATTCTCACATCTGTATGGTTTTACAGATGATGAGTGGGAATGAGTTATTGGGAATTAGGTGATCGTCCTCATTATATCGGAATTCGTTGTAATTGGTGATATTTGAGGAAGTCACCTGGGTTGTTTGCCGGACGACAAATATTTGGTTTTGAATATCCGTTGTTATGCACCAATTTCAAATTGATATATCTGTACGTCTATTTTTATAGAGTGAGATATACCTTTTTGAAATTATGTCTATGACATTTACCTTTATCAGTGGATGGTTAGGTAAGGAGCATTGAACAGCGGTGTAACTCTTCTTAACCATAGTACAGTTTTCAACCTACGACACACAGTGAATGAGTTATTAGACTCATGGGACTTATACAGAGTATTGTATATTGTCCAGTGTCCATTAGGACAGAGGGGTTGGTCCTCGTACTATATTCGGCTTACTTATGACTTCCCTAGTTTTTAGACATGTGTTTCGTAGAAACACAAGGTCTGAATTTTGAGAAGTTATAGGTATAAGAGTAAAGTAGAGAACCAGGTATTGCAAGTATCGGGATTCTTCAAGGTGATCGAAGATGTAGATACTTGTGAATGGTATTCAGTTGATAGTAATGATTAAAAGAACTAGCTTCTCTTTCAGGTTACTCATAATTGGAAGTACTCCTAAGTTGAGTAACGCTGATCGGCCTCTCTTCCATTTAGTTGACATGCACTGGAGACAGCTGCATGATTTGAATCTGGTTCAATTAAATCAGTGCCTCTGTTTCTATATTGGATATAGAACAGTTCATATCTTGACATTGTTAAGATACGGGGAGTTGTCCGGCTTATGCTTAAAACTAGACTCTGGATAACTCAAGGCACGTTTCTGTAATGGCTGTTTGTGGGTTGACCCGGGCTATGACGAGGGTTGACTTTCTACCATCTGCAAGATCAATAGTGATATTGTTCTTAACTCTCCACAGTTTTAACAAAAAGGGATTTTTTCAGAAAACAGTAGTGGGAGTATGGTAGAACTGGAAGTGATTCCAGAACCGCAAACGATTACTGAAGATTTGATAAGAACCTAAAGATTCAATCTGTTTGACATTCCATTGGCCACTCCGCAGATAAAGTGGGTAACCTCAGGCACCCGAGAGGTACTTCGGTTGCTCAAGGACGGTGGCAGGGAGGTTCTTGTTTACCCAGACTTTCCATTGCTGTTGTTCCAGACTGTGAGACCCGACAGGAGGATGAGTATAGCGTCATTCTAAACTACTTTTAGAAGTGTACGTCTATATGACTCTGCCAGAGGGTTGTCGTAGTCAGTGGGAGCAGCGGAAGCATTGGTGGACAGGATGCTTATGTCTATTTATAGACTTAAGCAGATATAGCGGAGATAGATCATCTATTTCTGATGTGACAGTCATAGGTTTGACTTCATCAGAATAGGGGATGGATCTGTTAAGAAGGTAGTAGGGTGTGATGTCCTGGTATTAGGATGACATACACAGAGTAGGAAGTGATATTGCTATACTACGATCGGTTATTCTTTGGATGTCACACAGTGGTTTCTCCACATAGGACTTGGATATTATACATTCTGGTTGCTGGATCTATGGTTTTAGATCTAGATTTGGGTGGTTTCCCAATCTGGGTACTTAGACAGCATTCTATAAGTATTTAGAATGGACGACTCCTCGCACGGTAGTGTACCTGCAGGTGATGGAGTCACCCTCTCTAAAGGTGTCTTACAGACTAAAGGGGAGAGGGATGTGCATGATTGGCAGATCACTTGCTTAGGCAATTGAGTCAATCATGAGATGTCAAGTACCACACCAGATGTTGTTCTTGCAGGAGATGCAATAAGTTGATATTAATCCAATCCTGGAGAAACAATCGGAAGCAGTTTTAGAACATAAGTGAATGTTCTAGGGATTTGATAACGGCAGCCTCCTTTAGGAGACAGTTATCATTCCAGGCTTCCAAGGTGACCTGGATGGTAGAGTGGCTGTCAGAGTTATAGTTTTCCCTCTGACGAGGGGTAGTATTTTGGACAGGTGGTCCAGGTGGATACCGAGGGAAAGGCATGGCGCAGGATACTGATTAAGTTCAGTTGACGATACAGTCTAAAAAGTTTGGATTTGGAGTTCATTTATGAGCTAGGTCCCATCAGACATCCAGACACATTCTAAGACAGGTATTGCTCATTTCGGGAGATGCTTTTCTCCGCGAACTTGAGATAAGAGAGACATAGAAAGAAACATCACAGGGGATCCACTCACTGAGGCTATTCCTCGAACGCAATAGTTTCGCAAACGAGCTTTGTGAGATTGACTAGTAGAGCAGTTGGGTGTTCGGTATCACACGTGCTGTGAATATGCGACATCGCAATAATTAGCCTTGAGTGCAAGTGGGAGATTGTTGGAGATAGTGCCCTCATAGTCAATTATTGGATCACAGGCACGTGATTACAATGATTGATGGAGGACCTATCCCGGTAGGACAGTATTACTCGAGATGATAGTATGCTATCTGGTTTATCTTTATCATCGTGTACTGCTTTAGGTAACCTTACGAGTCGCTATTACACATTGATAGAGCCTCTAGGATTCTTGCTTGACTACCAGCAATATGAGGGCGATCATATACGTAAGAGCTGGAGTATATAAGCACATCCTTAAAAGGTCCCTAGTCGTGGGAGTTTCGAGACTGGGCATCGATACTCCATTAGCAGACTAGTGTATACAGTTGAGACCCCGTCGAGGGGCGGTGGCCGGTCTCACAAGCCATTGGTGTCAGTTGGTTCACCTAAGATGTATACAGGTGCTCATTGGGTTATGAGTACACTGGACAGGACTCGCCGGGAACCTGCTAGTTGGGATTATACCAGACGTCAGATAGCAGTTCCCAGGTAACATGTGTACAGGTTAGTTCATCGACCTGAGATCATCATTTGTCTCGTGTGAGTTCCCACTGTGCTTTGATTACTACCCTACCACGGCTCAAAGGAGTCGTGCAAACAGGTTTTAGTTGGGTACAGTCCCGAGCCACATGGAGGCAGTGAGCGGATCTGCAGGGGTTCGTCTCTCCCGGTATTGGGGGTGAGGTCGCGCTGTGTCTAGGAGAGCCATTACACAAAGCCCTCGGCCGAGGCAGGAGATTTACTGGTAGGTATTCCAGTAGTATCTCAGGGTGTTCTGGGCTACACTCTGACACGACTTGTACCGCTTTTGGGGGTCTGACTTTTACCAACCCCCTAGGCCCGCCATGCGATGCTCATAGACGAACGGACCGGACTGTACGGATATTGTCACTGATAGGCTCAGTAGGGTGTCAGGATGAGTTCGCTCATCGACGTCCCTTTTGGTCAATAGCTGGTGGCCCGTCACGTATGGCTAATACCTCTGACGTGCTAGTGGTTAAATCCACAGCCATAGTATTGACGAGTCTTTAGAGTCCACCACACTCAGTTACTCAAGTTTCGGGCGAAACGCTGTAGAGGCCGTATGGAGATATGGCAGGGTTCGATCAAATACGTGCGGTATTGTACGGATCGTGATCGGACGGTTTTTACTAGCCGGCTTTGGCTTAAGCCGGATCCTAGTATTAGAAGTGTAGTTTTGTCTCTTTGCATTTGTATTCAGTGGGAATACAAATGCGGGCATGTATATGCAGTAGCGGGGTTTTCCTGTAATTTATTACGGGATCAATTTTCTGAAGTTGCCAGTTTGCATTCCGTTCCGGCCAGTTTTCCTTTGTTCCTTCGCGGTCGGACTTTTCTGGTGGAGGGGGTTATTTGCTAGTTTGCAAATAACTTATTGTGGAGGGGTTTCTTGCATTTGTGGCTTCTATCATCATGAGATGCTTTATACATCATTTCTTTGTGATTAGAGTTGATCTTGAGTTGATATGACTTTGTTATCATGGTTTTTGGGTATGGTCACCTTTCACCTTTTCCTACTCTCACCTCCCTTCTTGTGTTAGTTTTTTTTCCTCCACCATTTTGTTGAGGGAGGGGCCGGCCATTTTAGAGGAGAGGATGATAGGAGTTCATTTTTTCATGAGGGAATTATTCATATCTCATTTGCATGCTTGCCACAAAGAAATCCCTCTCCTCTCCTAAGTTCATATTGATTCATCCATCAAAGGCAACTTCATCCCATTGAGACAAAGGTTCTACACTACAACCTACAGTACCCTTGGACGCGTCGGCTAGCCAACTTCACGCCCGAGTTTCCTCGGTCCAGAGGTGGGAGCCCGTAAAAGTATTCGGCTACGTGGTGCCCTTTCCGACGAGAAGACGACGAATGGTGATTCCGCGGGAGATCGGGACGACGACGAGAAGACCGAAGGACACGGATCGCTCGGTATATCTCTCACCCCATCTCTTGTTAGCTAGTATAGGTTAATGGTTACGATCCTGGTATATTGTCCGCGGTAGCGCCAGTTTAAAATTTAAGAAAAATTTTGATTCCGCATTTTGGCCTCGGATAGACGGCCGAGGTGCTGCCGTGGCGCAACACCTAGGCCAAAGCCACAACTCCATGGTTGTCACAATAACAGTTATTGGACACTCAATGGTAGGAACCTTTTTCATCTCATGAACAAGAAATTCCCAGACAACGATTTTGGCAGCATCATTTGTAGCAATGTTGTCACGACCCGAAATATTAGCTCGTGACCAGCACTTAAATCACGCAACGTCTAAAGGCGTAACGTAATCCAAGTAAGCGGAAACCCAGAAATCGAAACCTTTTAAAGAAATAAAAGAGGTGAAGTTTTGAAATAAGGTATAATGAAGAATAAGGTTTTCTTAAATGCATAGAAAAGGGAACATGAAAAATGCAAGTTTATCTTACTAGTTGTAAAACATGTTCGTCTTTTAAAAATTTGCGCAGCACCTCTTTTGTATATTTTGATCCAAAACCACAAATACCTGATAATAATAAAGGCATCCCCAAGCGGGAGCTAGCTCTTCGCCAATCGGCGGATGCACAAACACGCAAGTAATAAAACAAGTATACGATGCCCAATGGCGAAGATTAACACAAAAGATAATGAATAAAGCAAGACATCAACCCAAAAAGCGAACATAAAACCCATCGCTCAAATCTCGCAACTACAAGTCTCACTAAGTCTTACTATTTATACAAATACTAGTTTTGATTGATGGCGTTGACTAGATACAATATGAAAAATAAATACAAAAGTGGTACGAGCCGACATGTACCGCCTACCAAAGCAAGTCACTCGAAAGCAAGCTGTGTGCCAACAATGCCGCTACCGATCCATACGGTCAACCTGCAAGAACTGTGGCACAACGGGGGTGAGTTGCCAACACGTGAGTAGAAAATATCATCAGATAGAAATCGAATAAACAACGACTTCCTAGGCCAACTATATCAAAAAGGTAATACTATGATATCTAGGGTGAACGTATGTAAATATGTGCCAACAATATAATCAATGCCTGAATGCAAGTGGATAAAATCCAACAATTAATAAATACCTGTATTCATGTGGATCTCGTCCACTCGAAACATCATAAAAACGTATGCATGTAATTATATGAGGATATCAAAGAATGTGTGTCCATCAATGACACAACAAATCATGGAACCTGAGTGTCCAACACTGACACTCGAAAACATCATGAAACCAGTGTCCAGTATCGATACGTAAATCCTCATATCTCGGGCGCCGCATCATCAGATCGTCCTTCATGCCCATCTCACTACTCCGGTCGGTATCCTCCGGATAACCTCCGAGTCCAAATACTATCACCGGTAGGTAGTGCTCCCCTTCCAGGCTCAACGCCATCATCTGCGACCGTCTGGCCCCGGGGTACCACACCGGGTCCACATGCACCCGCAGACGGTTCCTCTTCCTCCTCGAATTGGGTGTCACATGCCAATCTCAGAACCGAGAAAACACATGGTGGACACACTGAAATATCATATCAAGAGAAACCGTTTTTTTTAAACTAATACATACTTACCTTTGAAATAACCACGGTTCTCAAATCCAGAAATCTCATGAAAGCAGCATATCTGAATGCGTAAAATCGTAAATCATGATGTATGCGACATATGACAGAATGTAAGCATATCCGTAAATCATGTAACATGGAACAGTAATATGCATATATCAAGGGAAAACCGCTCTTTAAAATGAATCCAGTTTTAAAATATATCCTGTAGTTCCCAATTCCTCAAAGGTCAAATGCAACATCGTATAAAGGTGTATATGTAACTACAGCAAGTAAATTATGCAAAGAGTCATATCATAATGCAGCAAATCTACTGTATAGTGATATGGTAATTATTGATGATGAAGTGTGTGAGCCGGCCAATCCGTGTAAGTGTGACATACGCATCATCGATAATGGTGTAGGTGTACTAGCACAGGTATATAAAATGCAAAGGGAAAGACATGAACGTACCATAAGTAAATCGGCAGCTAAATGCTAATAGGTAAACGTATCTAACATGACCGAGTCGGTGAATCTATCAATCGGCATCCTCTAGTCAAGGGTATGGATCAATCATCAATTAAACTCGTCACGTACGGTAAATCATCGTACGACGTTATTAAAAATTTGGCATCCTAACAACCTATATGACAATGAGGGTATGGACCTAACGTCTCGTACGGCTTATAACTCAAGATTCACAACATTTATCTCCCTATATGCCCATTTCCCTGGGTCGCATCCATAACAACCTCATATTAGGGGACCGGCAAGGGTATCAATCCTCTCTTATCGACTCGCAACCGTATACCGACAAATCCATCAAGTCGTTATATCACATCAAATTTTCATAACCCTAAGCTTCCATCTCATATCATCTCTAACTATCCTTTTAACCATACTCCTAGTTTCCTAATCTAGGTTTCTACGACGGTATCCTATAGATCGGTTTCCATTTTATAATTTGCGGGGGTGCTATACGCCATCCACCCGACTTCCCCCGTAGATATAGATCTACTCACCTTGCCCCTTGCTTACCGAAGTCGATAACGCCATGCTCCGTCGTCTCGAAATCCATGCGAAGGTACCTATAATACATACACAGTCACAATAGCAATAAAATCAAGTACGGAAAACCAATACGGCACACGTTGCGCTCATAGGTTAGAACCTATAGCCTACGCATGCAAAACAACCAAACCAACCCTTGTTGTTGACGTACAAACGTCCAACAACCAAATGCAAATCCAATCATCAAACCAATCATTCCAAAATACGGAAAACATAGCCAAACACACCCAAAAGTGCTCCCAGATTTTCAGTCAGGTGAAAAGAGCCTAAACAAACAATTCTATGGGGTAGTATATTGAGTGTGTGAGCTACTAGACCAATTCCAGCACCAAAAACCACCATGGGGCCGGCCACATCACCAAAAATTCCGGCGAGCTCGTCCCAAAATGCTCAGATGGGGTTCGAACTTGCAGGGTGGTCTCCTATGGCTTTAACTAGGTCTCTAGAGTTGTTTGATTTTCTCTTAATTAGCCCAGATTCCCTGTAGACACACTAAATGTCACAAAACCAACATGATTCAAATTCTAAGTTTGTATTTTGGTTTCTATTCTCATTTCCAGGTTAGGGAATCAATCTCTAAGGTCCTAGAACATCCAATAAGTAACCCAAGTTCACACAATAACCCAAACCCTCTCTAGGGATTTCCAAGTTCACAAATCCACCACTAAACAAATTCTAAACTAAACTAAAATGATAGGAACTCAAAACTAAACCAAATGAAAAGAGATATACCTCACTTAGGCAACTCAAGAAAAACCCTAGCTTCCCAATGTCATCAAAATCCAACTTTGCTTGGTCCATTGCACTACTACAAAGAAGGGTTGCCCCTACGGATTTATCCGTAGGGGCAACGCACTGCCCCTACGGATATATACGTAGGGGCGAAAAAATACCCCGTAGGTGCAAAGGCCGCAGGTGCAAGTTGAGGCCCTGAACCTGCCCCTACGGTTAAATTTTTGCCCCTACGGATATGTGTGTAGGTCCCGTTGCCCCTACGGATTAAGCCGTAGGGTATAATATTTTATATTATTTACGGTTTATTTTAATAAATTACTTGGCCCTACGGATATACCCATAGGGGCACGTACTACCCCCTACGGATATATTCGTAGGTACGTTTCCGTAGGGGCACAAATTCAGGATTCCTGATATTTTGCCCCTACGGATAACGCCGTACGGGAGAGTCAGTGGCCCCTACGAATATATCCGTAGGGGCACTCCCAACCCCCTGGCACTGACATCTGCGGGAAATATCAGTTACTGCTGATATTTAGCCCCTACGGATATATCCGTAGGGGTAAAATGTGTGTCTACGGATTAATCCGTAGGTACATATTGTCTGTAATTTTTTTTTAAAAATGGGCTGCTTGATTTTTTTCCGCCCTGTGCACAATAATATATACATCAATCAAATCATATATTACAGTATTCATAATCACATCTCACGCATATATATAATATACAAAAGAAACACAAAAACTGAATATGATATAAATACAAACCAATATCAATATCGTTTCAAAATGTAGTACAATGTGTATGATATAAATAAATACATGTTTCAAAAAAAAAAGAACCAAAAATCTACCCTAGCTCGGTCCAGCTCCACCTCTGAATAACGATAGAATAACGCGCGCCTGCTCCTCAGTCAATGAACTCTGCAATTCGTCGCGAGCGGGAGTCTGAGTGGGCGGTGGAGCTACAGGAGCTGTCTGCGGAACCGCAGCCGATGTAGTGGCTTGCGGAGCCGCAGCTGAAGGAGATGCGTGTGGAACATTATATTTAGCACATACTGGTCTATAAAATTGACAAGAAACACCAAAATCAACAAATTCAAAGCCTTACCTACAGAGAAAGAAGATGTGCTCCTCTGGTATCTGCATGTATCAAAATTTGAATAATATTAATTAATTTCAGTACATACATACTAACAAGGTAAACTCGCATATAGCGCTGCTTACACATATGACAGGGAGTGAACAAGCTCTTGTAGATCATCAGGCGCAAATCTAATCTCATCAAGCAGCCCATGATAATGAGTTGGACGACTAAGAGCAAAAGGAATGTGTGTATATTTATGATATAGCATTCTAAATCAATATACATGCCCTATATAATATATAAACATACCTGGAGGAACGGGAGTGGCCTCTGTCCTTGATATGGACGCATCACCAACAACTAGACAATCAAACATTGACAATATAAGTAATTTTGACATAAACAGGCATGGATATCTATAATATTACATTCAAAATGGATATTAGAGAGCGCACCTGCAGTGAGAAGTGGTAAAAGTATCACACAACTATGGTGTAATTTACAGAATCAGTTGAGACTCTTAAAAGTCATAGAAGAACCCGACCTGCACAAATCTGATGTATGGTTTCCATTGGACACTAAGAAGTCTCTAAAGGGAAAAGCCTATGTGAAAGCCATCATTAGTTCATATCAGAAGATTGATGCTGAAACAGAGAACGAGGAATGTCATTTTTTTCTTCTTCCGTCACATTACTGTCTTCTCCTTCTGCCACATTACTGTCTTCTCCTTCTTGTTATGTGCGCGCGCAAATTCAATGACTATATTGAGAATATGGATTAATAGTGGGTAGGAAAAGTATTTCTCAAATGGCTTTTGCGTCTTAAAACCATAAACTACTAAGTAATGGCATACATAATTTTTTTAGTATAAAGGTTGTTATTTTAAGTTTTCCCTTATAGAGATATGATCTAACTGCATCTATAAACTATAAGTGTGCAGAAAATTATGATAAGAAACCATAAGAAAGGGTCGTAGCCATGCATAACCTTGAATCTACATACCAAATCATGCAAAAACATGCACTTATTGTCACCTTGCCTTGGAATATAAAATATCTTGGAAGACTATAAGCGAGCATTTAAATCTTGATAGCTTTTGACTTCAACATATATTTTTCTCAAGTACCATGAAATATACTTGCTCCGTATAAACCGTTTTCAGGAAGATGGATTAATAATGACAAATTATCCATTGTGGCTCACTAGGTTAGCATTTTCTCTTCTATTGACCATCTTACTAATCTGCTTGGTAAATTTATTCGGAACCGGCTGCGAATCATTAAAAGACATGCATAAGAAAGAAAGCTAAAATACAGATATATAGCATACCGATACATCGAAACTTCATAGTTGCGATGGCAATCCAGAGATATTTATTTCTACACACGTGGTGCGCGTGCGAATGCGTCAGGCATCATGGACAAATATTTCAGAACATGGAAAGTATTATTCGTATAAAGTAATTAAAACTTTTAAACACCTTGGGTAGATATTTTCTTAGTTGATGCAATCATATCATGAGGACTAAATTTAAGCTATTATACATATGCATATGTATTTTTCTAACCTAATATATCACACACACACACACACACAGAGAGAGAGAGAGAACACCTGGTAGGTAGAGAAATCAGGTAGCAGGATCCTGAAGAAATGGAGTCCATAGCATTGCTCATCATCATCATCCATGATCCCTTTGATAATATTTTTTCAAAGGGATCACGGATGATGATGATGAGCAATGCTATGGACTCCATTTCTTCAGGATCCTGCTACCTGATTTCTCTATCTACCTGGTGTTCTCTCTCTCTCTCTCTGTGTGTGTGTGTGTGTGATATATTAGCTTAGAAAAATACATAAGCATATGTATAATAGCTTAAATTTAGTCCTCATGATATGATTGCATCAACTAAGAAAATATCTACCCAAGGTGTTTAAAAGTTTTAATTACTTTATACGAATAATACTTTCCATGTTCTGAAATATTTGTCCATGATGCCTGACGCATTCGCACGCACACCACGTGTGTAGAAATAAATATCTCTGGATTGCCATCGCAACTATGAAGTTTCGATGTATCGGTATGCTATATATCTGTATTTTAGCTTTCTTTCTTATGCATGTCTTTTAATGATTCGCAGCCGGTTCCGAATAAATTTACCAAGCAGATTAGTAAGATGGTCAATAGAAGAGAAAATGCTAACCTAGTGAGCCACAATGGATAATTTGTCATTATTAATCCATCTTCCTGAAAACGGTTTATACGGAGCAAGTATATTTCATGGTACTTGAGAAAAATATATGTTGAAGTCAAAAGGTATCAAGATTTAAATGCTCGCTTATAGTCTTCCAAGATATTTTATATTCCAAGGCAAGGTGACAATAAGTGCATGCTTTTGCATGATTTGGTATGTAGAGTCAAGGTTATGCATGGCTACGACCCTTTCTTATGGTTTCTTATCATAATTTTCTGCACACTTATAGTTTATAGATGCAGTTAGATCATATCTCTATAAGGGAAAACTTAAAATAATAACCTTTATACTAAAAAAATTATGTATGCCATTACTTAGTAGTTTATGGTTTTAAGACGCAAAAGCCATTTGAGAAATACTTTTCCTACCCACTATTAATCCATATTCTCAATATAGTCATTGAATTTGCACGCGCACATAATAAGAAGGAGAAGACAGTAATGTGGCAGAAGGAGAAGACAGTAATGTGGCGGAAGAAGAAAAAAATGACATTCCTCGTTCTCTGTTTCAGCATCAATCTTCTGATATGAACTAATGATGGCTTTCACATAGGCTTTTCCCTTTAGAGACTTCTTAGTGTCCAATGGAAAGCATACATCAGATTTGTGCAGGTCGGGTTCTTCTATGACTTTTAAGAGTCTCAACTGATTCTGTAAATTACACCCTAGTTGGGTGATACTTTTACCACTTCTCACTGCAGGTGCGCTCTCTAATATCCATTTTGAATATCGATAATATTACATTCAAAATGGATATTAGAGAGCGCACCTGCAGTGAGAAGTGGTAAAAGTACCACCCAACTAGAGTGTAATTTACAGAATCAGTTGAGACTCTTGAAAGTCATAGAAGAACCCGACCTGCACAAATCTGATGTATGCTTTCCATTGGACACTAAGAAGTCTCTAAAGGGAAAAGCCTATGTGAAAGCCATCATTAGTTCATATCAGAAGATTGATGCTGAAACAGAGAACGAGGAATGTCATTTTTTTCTTCTTCTGCCACATTACTGTTTTCTCCTTCTTCTTCTGCCACATTATTGTCTTCTCCTTCTTATTATGTGCGCGTGCAAATTCAATGACTATATTGAGAATATGGATTAATAGTGGGTTGGAAAAGTATTTCTCAAATGGCTTTTGCGTCTAAAAACCATAAACTACTAAGTAATGGCATACATAATTTTTTAGTATAAAGGTTGTTATTTTAAGTGCGCGTGCAAATTCAGTGAAAGTTAGATTTGAGGATACCCATGTATGAGTTGTATTATATATATGTGTGTTTCGATTTATGATTTCGCTTAAGTGTAGGGTTGTTTTTACTTAAAGAAGTATCACCATCTACTATATATAAAAAAATATAGCAAACTAGGATTGGTATTCAAATCCCAGTCCAGATTGGTATTCAAAATTTATTTAATTAGTTTGTGATCCAAATCATTTGATTCGTTGCTTGAGGCATCAATGTAGGCACAAATATCGGCGACGAGGAACTCGACGAGGAAGAACGAGGGCTGTGGTGGGCCAAGAACGGAAGGCGGTGGCGGGCTGAGAACGGATAGAACTGATAAATAAAAAAACGAAACACAAACCGTATCAAGATTTAACAACTTTGATTATGTCATATACGCGGGCCGATATTTTAATATTAGCCAATAGGCAAAAATAGATTGCGGTCTGGATATGGCATATTGGCAGATGTTACCTATATGCATAAATCTTATGTCTAATGACCATAAGATTGTCGGAGACAGTTTTGATGTTTTGTGGGTTTGGTTTTATACTTGGGACAATACAATGTTGACACACACACATAAATAACAAATTAAAGTAAACTAACTAAGAGGCATGTTTGAGTTTTATACTGGGATCACAAATAGCATGATGGCTGCAAACAGGTTGCTTGAATACTTGCAGACAATCCAATGTTGCCTCGCCATTTCTATAAATTTTAAACTCCCTGGAAAATTATCATCACTCAGGATTACTTTAGGGCCAGTTTGGCTGCTTCTTGCTTGTGATCCAACATTCAGCTTTTTGTTGATTTGGAACTCAGAGAGTGTTGCAAAACAAATCCAAAACTAAATAAACCTCAAACTAGCTACAGAGAAGGCAAACAGCAAACCCCATGAAGTTTGGCTTTCAAGGGTTTTCCCACTAAAATACACTTAGATGCAGCACTTTAAGGAAGCTTGCAGCAATATAAAAACTTTTAGGTAGTTTAGTGAAAAACTGCAGTGCTTCAAGATTGTTTAAGTTTTATGTGTGCTTAAGCTGTCATACAGAAATTATCGTTGCAAAAATGTTCGCAACCCTAGCTTTTCCTGCAACGATACTGGAATACGAGCCTCAGATATGCCAGCTTAGGAATCAAAATAAGAAAGAGATTTGGGGTTATCCTAAGTCAAAAGTCAAACGGGCTCTAGAAATATATAAACCCAAAAAAAGGACTGCATAAAGATCTCATAAAGATGAAAAGGATGTTATGCAAGCTCTGAACAAATCTTGAACGGAACTTTCACAAGAATTTACAATACCCGACCAGAATCCAATCCTGAGTTTGATGAAGCTTCAGGCCTTCAGCTTCCCCACAGAAAATAGTTAGGGCAAACCCTTTGCAAAACCATAGCTTTCATGCAGAGATGACGCTCAGAACATGCCAGCTTCCAAACACATTGAATAATACATAATCTCCAATACTCTCTCTCTCAATCAGACAGTTTATATTTGGATTTGAATTTAGGAAAAGAAATAAGATGGCTACAAACCAGCTTGCCTCGCCAATCTCATAACTATAAAGCTCATAAAAGTGGAAGCTTGAGGGCAAGCCATCATCGCCTCCATTCAATTGAAGCCAAATCATCCACAAAAAATAGAAATAAATATAATAATTGATCGATAGGCAAAATTGCAAGAAACCTATTCAGATTTTTGCATGAAAAAATAAGAGATGTAAAATAAGTAAAAGATTACCAAATGAAATTATCCCATCACTTGAACCCCCTCTCAAGACATTTTAGCAAAAATTCCCCCAGTAATTTTCCTCGGTTTAACCGTTTTATATCATAGAAGAAAGATAAATTTCAAATGTATATACATGCATACACACACACACATCATATACACAGTTTTTGAATGTTGCCAGAATTTCAACGGTAATTTTTGATTTTTCCAAACTCTGAAGGCTTCACAAAAATTTTAAATACAGATAATAATATGATTGAAGAGATCAATCACCAATTTTTTAATGAGGATCAACTGAAACCCCAAACAGAGCAAGCAAATTACAAAGATCCCAAAAATTTGATGAGAGCATAAAAAATTTAACATCATGATAACAATATAACCAAAATGGCTGAAAGATCTACGATGTCAGACTCGAGTTCTGATACGAAACGGGGCAACCCCAACCCCAACCATAATTCTAAACCTAACCCTAACCCCAGCCCCAGCCCCAACCCCAGCCTAACCCCAACCTTAACCCCAACCCCAACCCCAACCGCAACCCCCTGCCGAATCCCAACCCTAACCGCAACCCCCTGCCGAACCCCAACCCCAACCGCAACCCCAACCCCAGCCCCAGCCCCAACCGCAACCCCAACCCCAACCCTAACGCTACCCCCAACGGATGCCTCATCGGTACCCAAACCATGAACCCTAGCCCTAAAATAATCAAAAATTTGTTTAATTTAAGATTATTTTACCTGTGCAGTGGAGGCATCGACGATCCATTGGAGGCGGCGACGAAAGGGGGCGACGACGAAAACGGAGATAAGGATGAACCAGGCGGTGGCGACGGAGAATTGGCCTGCGCTGGCGATGACGATAACGGCGATGAAACACAGGCGATCGGCGGGAACAAGGGTTTGGGGATTTTGGGTTCGCGCGCGATATTGGGGAAAAAAATTTTAGGTAATGAGCGTAGGGATCGATCCGTGCCTTTTTAATTAAATCTCTATTTAGTTGCCCCTACGGATAAATCCGTAGGTTCTTGGTTTGCGGCTCCGTAGGGGCAAACAACAATTTACGATTTAATATTTTTTAAATTAATATGTAAGGACCGTAGGGGCAACCTTAAGGCCCTACGGACTAATCCGTAGGGTAAAACTAAATCTGCCCCTACGGATTTCGTTATCCGTAGGGGCAACCCCCTATTTTACTAGTGTTGAGTTGAGGATGAGGTGGGGATCGACTTTTGTGAAGGGGTATAGGTTTTTGATGAAGATTTGGAGATGGATCTTGGGGGTGAAGGTGGAGGGAAGTGAGGTTGAAGGAGATGAAAATAACTAATAGGGGAGGAAAAATGTGGCTGCCCCCCTCTCTCCTTCTTATTCTCACTCTTTCTCTCCCCAATATTTCATTCTTCTTCCCTTCTTCCCTTTCTCCCTTTTTCCTTCTCTTTTCTCACAAAGACAAATACAATATGGAACTAACAAACACAAATGAACCACATGCAACCAAATGCAACATGCCATGGTGCACTAGACATGAAAAAATATAGAAACACAGATTTGGCTTAATCGCGATTAGCAGTGCACTAATCGATTTTTAACAAAATTGCATATAATAAGTTATAAAAATACCAAATCCGATAAATATATTTTTTGAAAGAATAAATCATTTTATTCTCCAATTATTTCATAATTATTGGTATATATATTTATACCATTTTACGAAAACCCCAATTTCGCAAATCGGGTAGTTTTCGCGAAATATGTTATTTTAATATTAAATTCCAAAAATAATATTTTATATTTTCTGAAATGTTACAATCTTCCCCACTTAAAGAAATTCGGTCCCCGAATTTAAATTTAAACCCCCAAATACTAAAACATTTCAATAATCAACTCAATCGACGGGGTTCCGAAATCATGGAAGATATAGAAAGCCATAGCACATCGCGTGCGACTGAAAACGAATATAAAACTCAAAATCGAACTCCATCAAACGTCACGCAAATCATCGGATTTGCACACATATCATCGGAGTTACAGATCTCGAAATCCACTACAGAAATCTGATATGCACAGCCAAATACTATAATACATATATAGCACGCATCCTTGGAAAAATCTTAACACTGAATAAAACACATGCAAAATCTTTTCTGAATTGTCGTGTGATGCATAACTCAAGTCAAGAAGGGACGGACGCTTATTGTAAAGTAGTAAATATACTTATATATGTTTTTGCTCAAATTGTACGTTCCGCCGTTTTGAAATATCCCAAATGGTTTTCCTTTATAAACGTTCGTGCCGCTCGCGAGCACGTAGGAAATAGCGAGACTATAGCTCCTTTTTCAAAAACCTCTTACTAAACTTTCAATGCATGCATAGTACTCAGGTACTGTTATCAGATCAGTCCTGTTTGGCTACTACCAATATAGTGCCCAACATGAAAACAATGTGCCCAAAAGCAAAATCAGCCTCAAAAGGCGTATTCGACAATCACGTGCGTCTGGTGCGTACGGAAATCAAATCCAAACACAGGTGCCACAATATGCACAAAGCAAAACCAAGTGCAATGGGTGTGCACGAAAGCATCTGTCCATGCAACGGGTGTGCACGACAACAATATATGGTGCATCTATTGTGCATGAAAATCTCATTCGAGTGCATTCGGTGTGCATAAAATCACATCTCATATCATGAGCCCAAAATGTGCGAAAATCCAAATCAAACGCCTCAGGTCTGTAAAAAACATCTAGTGCAATAGCATGTATAAGTCTGGTGTTACAAATGCACAAAAATACAAATATGGTGTATCAAATGCACAAAATAAAGTACGATGTAACCAATGCACGGCATCTAAATCTAGTGCAACAAATGCATGAAATACAAACAATAACTCTAATGCATAAAAAGCAACACTGAGTGTACCAAGGTGTATAAAGTCCAGAAACGTGTGCAACTATGTGCAAAAAACACATATCGATGCACTGCAAGTACATATAAGCTATACCGAGTGCAAAATCAACTCGAGTGCGTACCACACGCACAAAATCAAATCAACTGTATGAAATCCAGGAAATCATAAACATGTGTAGCCAAGGCACAAAATAAATATCAAGTGCAATAGATATGCACAAATCATAAATCAACACAATGGTGTATAAAAACATATATCAAGTGCAATAACTATGCACGAAAATGTAAATACCCAGTAGGTGCAGCAATGGTGCACGAAATCAATATCATAAAACTCATCATCAAAACTCAAATCCAAGTGATATAAGCGTGATACTCAGATCACAAACGCAAATCGCAACAAATGACATCGAGGTACACCTCCTCCAATGTCGAAAATATCGATGCACCCAAAACTGGCAGAGCAAGAACATCCGCTTGCATCCTGCTCACGGTCTGGCGTCCTCTGTCTCTGGGTCCTCATTTCTTTGTGGATTACCAATCTCGCAATCCATCGGCTCATCGGTTCAGTCAGGTGTGCTAAAGGAAATGCCTCCGCTCTGGCACATCTCTGGTCATCTCTTGGCCAATTAGTATCACCACTCATAAAGCAGCACGTCACTGGTGTCGGGCTCTGTCCTATGAATACACGTCACACATCTAATCTTACGTGCAAATCTTATGTTAGTTATATGTATGCCCTAGAGGCCATTACTGTACATGAGATGTACATTTTAGTGGATGCTCAGACATATATAGGGAGGACTTTCTTACTCGACATGATAGTATGCTATCTGGTTACTCTTTATCTTAACATGTACACTGATTGTCTCTCTGTTACATGTTGGTAAAGCCTTTAGGATGCGTACTTGACTACCTAGATTATGATAGAGATCATACTAGTGGGACAAAAGTAGTCTGTGAGTACATCCTTTAATGTCCCTAGTCATAGGTGTATCGAGACGGGGCATCGATATACCTGAGTAGGCTGGCGTATACCTTCTCAACCCATGTAGATGTGCGATGGATGATCCCATATCCATTGGTGTTTGACATCAGAGATGATATACGGGTGCTCAGTGGAGACTGGGTACACTAGACGGACTCGCCGAGAACTCCCAGATTGTATTATACCTCACATCAGATGGCAGTTCTCTGGTGACACTGGTACAGATTAGTCTGTCGACCCGAGATCGTCATAGAGTCTTGTATGATTCCCACTATGCTTTAATTTCCACCTTTCCACGTTCATGAGAACGTGCAGAACGGTGGTTTTTGGGTGCAGTCCCGAGTCACATGGAGGCAATGAGCGATAGGAGGGGATTCGTCTCTCTCGGTATTGGGGGTTGATGTTGCGCTGTTCTCGATTGGCTATAACAGGAAGTCCCTGGCCAGGGTTGTTTCAGAGATTTATTGGTAAGAGTTATCAGTAGTTTCTCGACCCGTTATGAGCCTCATATCGGCACGACTTATCGAGTTACTGGGGTCTGACGTTTACCACCCGTAGACGAGATATGCGACATCTCAGATGAAGAGACCGGACTGTACGATAGTGTTACTGATTGGATTCGCAGGAGTATGAGTATGCTTTCTTGTTGATCTTCTGATCGCTTAATACCCGGGTGTCCGTTACGTTTAGCAGACTGCTTGCGACTTGTGGGTGTTTGATATGATCATCACCTACTGCCGGCGTATTGACGAGTCTTTAGAGTCCTACACAGAGGTTTCCTGGTTCATGCAAAACAGAGTAGGAGCACATATGTGATATGTGCGGGACCGAGATTGATGCGCGTATGTGATACCGCATTTTATTCTCGTGATTTGTGACATCGATCGGTTATATGAGATATAGCCGGATTATCGGTTCAAGTGTTGATTCGATAAGTTGTTGCATTTGATATTAGTTGGTTATATGTGATATAGCCGGATTTTTAAATCAAGTGTTGATTTAATAATTTAATGTATAATTGTATATTATATATACTAGATTTTATTAACTAATATTAGCTCACTTATGATTTCTTTTCTCACTTGTGTGCATTAGTGTATATGTGATATATATTAATGTACAACTTTTGTGTCATGCTAGATGCCACATGTGACTGTCACAACCCGAAATTGGCACGTGACGGCCTTAATACTACGCAACGTCTACAGGCGTAACGCAGTAAAAGAAAGCCAAAACCCAGAAATCTAAACCATTAAAAGACAAGAAAAGACAAGAAACATTGAAATCACAACCCAAATTCTTTAAAAGTCCAACTTTATTTTCTTTAAAATTTTGGCAGCACCTCCTTTGTAAAAACGAACCCCAAAAATGGGTACAACATAAATATAAAGTAAAGTATCCCCAAACGGGAGCAAATACACACCCAAAGGCGGAAAACAACCACCACAACAAATATACGACGCCGTAGCGAAGACATAAAAGACGATAGAAAAGAAACTGTATAAAAGACAACAAGTCACAAAATAATATACAATATCGTCCTCACCAAGTCTCTAAGTCAACAAGAAAATATAGTAGATGGAGAGTACAAGGATACAACGAATATACAATACAATAAACGAATAACCATAAACCCACCTAAGTAAACTGCACACTATAAGCTGATGCGGTATCCGTAGAAAAAGATGATAGAAGAATAACCTGCCTCGACTACTCTGTTGAACACCCTGCAAAACAAACTGTGGCACAACGGGGGTGAGTTGCCAACTTGTGAATAGTAAATAACATATTCAGGTAATCGCAAGTATGCACGTACAGCGCGAATCTAGCATATGTAAGCTAAAAGCAGTAAAAGGTCATATGAATGCGGTAAGCATGAAAGGTACACTGGCAGGTACAACTAATACATGAAGCAATTACATATGACAAGCGGTATGCAATAATCAAGCAATAATGATATGAAAATGTATATATGCACCAATCATGAAAGGTACACTAACAGGTACTACTAATACATGAAACAGTGCATAAACAATAAAGGTAGAGTATGGAATGAAACATGTAAATTCCACGGAATCCGGACATCGTGGTAGGATCACAATCCGTCAATACAAATCAAATCCAAATTTCCTCAATCAGCCCCCAAATTGGCTCTCATATCATAAGTCTCACAAATCCTGAATGTACAATATCGAATAAATCTCATATATCCTGAATGTACAAATTAGCATTCTCATATATATAACCTGTATCCAATATCAAATGAATCACCTATACCCCAAATCTAATGTCAAGTAAAATTCTAACACCCTAAATATATTTGCATGAATTAATATAATGATGTATATAAGATAATGTCAATATACATATATGAGCGTCCCATTCCACTAATTTTGGTGTAAGGGCATATATAACAGCGTCCTAACCCACTGTTATATATACAAAGAAGTAAAAAGGTCAATACACATGTATTAGCGTCCCATTCCACTAATATTGGTGTAAGGGCATATATAACAGCGGCCTAAACCCCTGTTATATATACAAATGAGTAAAAGAAATATCATGAAACCAATGTGTTAAGCATCGACACAGAAATGCTGGTCTATCAGGTGCTGTCACCAAGACTGGCACCCTTATAGGTACGTATCATACGCTATCCCGAAAGCTCGAGTGCCTAGCTTTGACCCTCGCCTCTCGACGTATCTATACGTACATGACTCCCGTCGGCATCCACATGATAACCGCCGAGTCATGGGTAATGTCACCGGTAGGTGCTTGCCCACCTTCCAGGCTCAATCGGCAAAGTCCATCGATCATCTTGCCGAAGGGAACCGTACCGGGCCCTACCATGTACCCTCATACGGCACCCACTCCTCGTATGGAGTATATAATCAGAACCGATAAATCTCATGGTGGATGCTGAAATATCATATCAAGGGAAACCCGGTTTTTCAAATAATGCATAATTTCATGAACTCCCACGGTCCCTAAATCCAGAAAACATCATGAAAAATCCATAACTCAAATGCGAAAATCCATGAATATAATATATGCAACATAAACTGAAATGTAACCATATAAAGGAAAAAGCCGCTAATTAACTGCAACAAGTTAATATAAAATTTCATGCGGTTCCTAATTTCTCCAATTCTAAATAACATCAAGTAAAGGTAAACATGTAGCTATAACCAGATGTATGTGTAAACATAAAAGTATAGCAAGGTATATGTATCTACCTATAAGTAATGATGTAATATACTGTAACGTGTTAAAAATGATTAAATAAATAATTAAATGAATAAAAGTGTTTAAGTGAATTTTAGGATTTTCGGTAAAGTAAAATGTATTTTTCGTAAAACTAAACCGTTATTGTTTTCATTATAATTTTTAAAATATCTATTTTAATTATGAAATTACTAGTAAATGGTGTTTATTTAGCCACTTATAAATTTTTAGTTTAATAAAATATTTTTCCTAAATTAATTATTTTAAATATTAACATAAGTTTTATTTTTACACTAAATTAGTGTAAATTACAAATTTAAATGGTTTTAATTTGCAAAAATGAACCATGGCATATTAGAAATTAGTGTGTATCATGCAAAATTTATTTGCAAATTTTTCCTATTTTCTAGAGCTTTCTTGAGTTGCTATAGTAAATAAATAAATAAATAAATAAATAAAGCATGAAAAGACTTTTATTGATGTTTCTTCTCTTGAAACTTCTACACACTTTTCCCACTCTCTTCTTTCTCTCCTTCACCTCTCTAGGGCCGGCCACAACCCCCCATGGCTGCGCTCCCCATTTCCCACCTCATTTTTATTCAAAATTCATTAAAAATACATCAAAAATTCCATTAAAATTCCACAAAATCCTATTTATTTCACACTCTTTATTCCTTGCTCATTTTTATATGAAATTTGGAGATGGAAGGCATGCATTTTGGAGGCTCATTTCTTGTTTGGATTTCACATTTTGAAGGTATAATTTTCTTTCTTTTGATTTATTGTTATTAGATGTTCATATTAAGCTTAATTAGATTTAATGAATTAATTCTATGTTCTTTTTTTAAAATGCAAGCTAGGGTTCTAAATTCAAGTTATGATTTTTAATAATTAATTAGGGTTATAGTAGTTAGTTTAACACTTTTAGTATTAGGAAATCTTGCATGGTTATTGTTTAACAAATTGTTATTCAAAAATTGTTTTAAATTAGGAATTTAGTTAACTAGGTTTTTGCAAAATGTGGTTGTGGTTAATATAAAATTCTAATTTGGGTTGTTATCATTGGATTATAGTTTTAGTGGAAATATTAGCATGTTAATGGAAAGAAAAACTTAGTTTGATTGCTAGTTTCTATGGTTAATTGATAAATTGTGATAAAAATTGCTAATTTTGTAAACTAGATTTTAGAAATTCCTATATAAATGAGATTAAAAATATAATTATGGTTTCATTATATCATTATCATCATGAATTGTGGTTTAAGTCATTAATTTATGCAAAATCATGTTTTGTGGTGGAATTGTGGTATTTTGCTTGAAAAATGTTGAAAATTGTTAAAGGGTGCAAACTAGAAATTTCAAATTTATACAAAATTGTGTAATAAAAATATAGTAATGGTTTGTATAGTCTAGTAATGCTATTTAATGAGTTTTATGACCATTGGTTTCATTTAAATGTTAAGTTTTGATGAAAAACGGTAAATTGGCATTTTCGGGTTTTTCGAAAACGGACGATTTGATTGATTTTAGGGTTTTGATGGATTAAATCATGTTTTATATTATAAATAACGAGTTTTCTAAACTACAAGCTGTTTGTTGATGTTTATCTCGATCCATCGTAGTTTGTACGCCGATATCGAGCGGTATTTGGTTCTTTTGCGTGGACGGGACATAGGTTTTAACCTATGCTTGTTCCTTGTATCGTTTGACTTTTGTATGTGATTCGGTTTACGATGCTATTTATATGTTTGCGTTTAGGTACCCTTCAAGTGGACTGCGGGCGATGAAGAGGAGGATGGCGACACCGTCGTCGGCAGACATGGACCAGATGAGTAGATGCATATCTACGGGGGGAAATCGGGTGGATGGCTTTTAGCACCCCCGCAACGTAGAATAGGAATAGTATTTATTGTTAGTAGGAAACCAGATGTGACCCTAGATTCTTAACGCGTAGGACACTAGTAATAACCCTAGGCTGAACTAGACTGATTTAGGAAAACCTTATCAGGGGATGAGTACCTTGGAAAAGTTCTTAGGTTTCAGGTAGAAAACACACGCACACACTGAAACTCGACATGGAGTATACGTATATGTGTGTATATATATAAAACTAGGTATAGGTGTATATATATATATACAACACGTATATGGGATTCATTGATGTGATATGATATCTGAGGTATCATGAAACAGTATAACTGGGCTTGATGCCGTGATTCTTGACTATACAGTCGTATTAAAGTGTTAGCGGATCATTAGAGAATGAGATAATGGACATGAATATATAAATTATGAAGGGTGGTGGTGATATTGAGGTACATGGGACGCTAAAATAGTACCTGGGCTGTAGCTTGTGACTTGATGACGATAAGATATCGGTATGACTTAATCACAATATGATACATGTGACATGATATTTCTGAGGATAAACTAATGATTATTCCATGATGGCAATGATATATGATTTATGTATGCGATTATAGTTTAGCACCTTGATCATGAGATGTGTTGATGATGACACATTACGAATAATGAGACACCTAGGAGATACTTGACCCGTACCCCGATATTGGGATGCCGTACGATGGATTTTACCGTACGAGGCTTAGATATGATGATTGATCCGCACTCTTGATTCGAGGAAGCCGTACTACGTACGTGACGCTATTGAGGCGGGATCGCCGACTATTAGAGATATTGGTTCAGACCTTAGGTAGATGCTTGTTTCTTATTGACCAGTTTCTTAGGTTAGTTCTTTAGGATATTAGATGGACACTAGTTTAGGTTCGACTCACATAGTGGTAGTTGTACTTGTATTTCACAGTGGAGTGGATAATGCACATCTTTATTTACATTCATACTGTAATCATCATGGTGCATGTTCTTACATATGTTGCTATAATCAGTATAAACCTTACCTGTTAGGACACCAGCACCATTACCGATGATGCGCATATTCCACGCACACTTATTTGTCGGCTCACACACATCATCATCGGTAATTTCTATGTCACGTACAGTTTAGATCATATTATCTTTTATTGATAGAATCAGTTAACCACTAAACTGATAAAATATTGTGATTTCTCTCTTATGTTAGTATAAGACATGATAGTTATTACTTAGACATTCATGCATTCATATTTTCATGTTATCGCGCAGTATTATGGGCATATGCCGACACTTATCGTATACTTACTCATGATTTTGAGATTTGGATTTCTATGAGATTTCTGGATTTTTGGGGAAAACCGCAAAAATATATAAAAACTTCTCTCTCTCTCCTCTTCTCTTTTCAAGATAAGATGCGATTTTCTCGTGATGTATGTGTCGTCCACCATGAGTATTTCATGTTTTCTGTTGGATTTCGAGACCCGATTCGAGGAGTGGATGAGCCGTCTTGGGTACATGGTGGGCCCGGTATGGTACCCCGGGGCAAGAAGATCGAGTTGTAGACGATGAGCCTGGCAGGGGAAGGCTACCTACCGGTGATGTCTGGCGCGGCGGATATCCGGAGGATACCGACCGTTGTCGTGAGATTTGATGATATGGGCCGATCCGGACTGACGGAGCCCGAGGTATTGAGACTATGAGACTTGAGATTTACATATTTGTGTCGATGCTTGACACGGATTTCCATGGATTTCATTGTTGAGATTTCAGATTCTTATACACATTTTACTATGATAACAGCCAAAGATTTCTTATACAGATATACCTGGATTTCAGGATTGCTTATTTTACATTCATGGTGCATGCATATCCATTCATATGACATAGTACTATATGAGGCACTGACACGAGCACGGAGTATCTGCACTTACACGTATTATTACCCTGCTATTACTTGAGGTTTGAGACTTAGTAGTGTATTATTATGACCTAGGATAGCGTCGTGCATTCGATTTCTTTTCGTAGATGTCTTTTAGTCACGAGTTGGCAACTCACCCCCGTTGTGCCAAATTTTATTACAGGTTCGATGTACAGGTTTCCCGGGCAGTTTGCTGGCACATCTTTTATTTCAGGGTGATTTGCACGGTAGGTTAGTTCACTTGTATCTGAACCACCATTGTATTTTATTCATTCGTTTGTATCTAGTAAGCTCCATCAACCATACTTGTATTACTTGATAAGTTTATTGGACCAGTCTTTTATTTCGACCTTAGAGTCGCGCATGTATTATTCTGATCTGGTGGTTTTGTTATCTTTTGAGTTTTGAGCCTCGCCCTTTGGCGTTGTATACTTTTGAGCTTGTTGTGGTTGTTTCCGCCTGTTGGCGTTGAGCTAGCACCCGTTTGGGGATGCTTTTTATTGTTTATGTATATTATACTTGTTGTACCCGTTTGGGGGCCAGTTTTTACAGAGGAGACTCTGCCGAAATTTTTGGTAAAATTTGCTGATGTTTTTTTCTAGACTTGTTTTCTTTTTCTTCTTCTTCTTCTTTTATGGTTTAGATTTCTGGGCTTCGGCTTACTTAGGTTACGTGACGCCTCTAGACGCTTCATAATCTAAGTGCAGGTCACGTTCCGTACATTCGGGTCGTGACAAAGTTGGTATCAGAGCGCTAGGTTTAACCCTGTATAAGTCTAGGTGACCCTTGGTTGATGGAGTAGGTGATTTAGGTAGAGTAACGTACCGTGGGTATGGTCTGCGGCATACTTAAGATACGCTACTCTGCTTAAGGAGCCTTAGGAGGTACATTTGTTTGCACCGTATTTCTTTCGTTCCTTTGATCTATCTTCGTCGATGTCGGAGGGTGGTTCTGTTACCACGGGCGCACGGGCAGAGGGAGCTGCGGCTCGAATGCGATAACCATTAGAGTATTGGTTATTCTTGAGGATTGAAGCATTGCTTAGCGTGCGGACGAAGGGTATTCATATGCCGTCCGGATGAAGTTAAGGGTTCGAACGATTATCAGGAAACCATTTTCCCAAGTTTAAGGTATTCGGAAGAACATGCAGGTATTTCGATGGACCCTCTAGAAGAATGAAACCCTAACTCGACATAATGACCACGAGAACGCCCTTGAACCTTAGGGTTTACGGCAGTTCCGCGGTGCCATTAGTGAGGCTTGGGTTTGCCCTTCTACGGCTGGATCATCGATGCTGGGGTATGTACCGGATATTTTTAAACTGTATTTGAGTGTTGAGCTCTCGATGAATTATGGGATTTTGATGGATCGATCGAAAAGTTTAATGTAGTCCGGATATCAAGTGAAGGGATCGACTATGTGGGAGACTCTAGACATGAGTATTGCCGTTGGTAGCGCAGTCAGCACACCTATGAAAGAACGAGTTCGAAGCAGTCGACATCAGAGGAAAGAGGCGCACATTCACGATAGTGCTTACAATTGTGATTTAGTGATTTGAATTTCATATTTTCATTGATTGGATTTTTGTATTTTGAGGATTTTGTTCTACGATTGGTATTTCATGTGTGTACCTTCATTCTATTTGTGTTTCATATATCAGTTGTATTGATATTGTTTAGTACACACCCAGTACACTTGATTTGGTTTTATATATATTTTGGGATTTTTGATTGATTTCGTGCATAGGGGTTACACATGATTTTTACATATGTTTTGACCTAGTTTTCATGTATTTTTGTACTGTGATTTCGATTTTGATATTCAATGTACGTTTTCGTGCACCATGTGCACCTGATTAGGATTCTTGCGCATACTTGGCGCACTTGATGCGATTTTGTGCACACCAGATGCACTAAATCGGGGTTTTGTGCAGATTAGATGCACCTGATATTGTGTCGTGCACGCCCGTTGCACTTGACAGATATTTTTGGTGCACACCTGTTGCACTTAGTTTTGTTTTGTGGGTATTCATGGTATCTATAATTGGTTTCGATTTCAGTGCGCACCGGACGCACATGATATTTTATTGATGTGATTGGGATTGATTTTAGTTTGAGCAGTATGTTTTCCTAATTATTATTATTGATTTAGTAACCAGGAGGGACATGTATGTTAAATAAACGATATATATATATATAGTTATTTTTTTTAAAAATTAAACGTCCGTTACTTATGCCGTGACACGTGCATTGCACGACGATTTTCAAGAGGGGTTTTTGTATGCTTCTTTATTATGAGGTTTGGGCGATTTTACTAGGATGCGAACTATATATAAGTTATAGATTGATGTATATTATGATGGTTTTCACATTGGGTTATGATATTTTATTCTCGCCATAACTCCGATGATTGCGTTATGCTTGACGGAGTTGATTTTTGTTATGTATTGATGATTTCGGAGCCCCGACGATTTGATTGTTTTGCTAAATGTTTTAGTATTTGGAAGGGGAGTTTTAATTTAAATTCGGGGACCGAATTTCTAAAAGGGGGGAAGATTGTAACGTGTTAAAAATGATTAAATAAATAATTAAATGAATAAAAGTGTTTAAGTGAATTTTAGGATTTTCGGTAAAGTAAAATGTATTTTTCGTAAAACTAAACCGTGATTGTTTTCATTATAATTTTTAAAATATCTATTTTAATTATGAAATTACTAGTAAATGGTGTTTATTTAACCACTTATAAATTTTTAGTTTAATAAAATATTTTTCCTATATTAATTATTTTAAATATTAACATAAGCTTTATTTTTACACTAAATTAGTGTAAATTACAAATTTAAATGGTTTTAATTTGCAAAAATGAACCATGGAATATTAGAAATTAGTGTGTATCATGCAAAATTTATTTGTAAATTTTTCCAATTTTCTAGAGCTTTCTTGAGTTGCTATAGTAAAGAAATAAATAAATAAATAAATAAAGCATGAAAAGACTTTTATTGATGTTTCTTCTCTTGAAAATTCTACACACTTTTCCCACTCTCTTCTTTCTCTCCCTCACCTCTCTAGGGCCGGCCACAACCCCCCATGGCTGCCCCCCCCATTTCCCACCTCATTTTTATTCAAAATTCATTAAAAATACATAAAAAATTCCATTAAAATTCCACAAAATCCTATTTATTTCATACTCTTTATTCCTTGCTCATTTTTATATGAAATTTGGAGATGGAAGGCATGCATTTTGGAGGCTCATTTCTTGTTTGGATTTCACATTTTGAAGGTATAATTTTCTTTCTTTTGATTTATTGTTATTAGATGTTCATATTAAGCTTAATTAGATTTAATGAATTAATTCTATGTTCTTTTTTTAAAATGCAAGCTTGGGTTCTAAATTCAAGTTATGATTTTTAATAATTAATTAGGGTTATAGTAGTTAGTTTAACACTTTTAGTATTAGGAAATCTTGCATGGTTATTGTTTAACAAATTGTTATTCAAAAATTGTTTTAAATTAGGAATTTAGTTAACTAGGTTTTTGCAAAATGTGGTTGTGGTTAATATAAAATTCTAATTTGGGTTGTTATCATTGGATTATAGTTTTAGTGGAAATATTAGCATGTTAATGGAAAGAAAAACTTAGTTTGAATGCTAGTTTCTATGGTTAATTGATAAATTGTGATAAAAATTGCTAATTTTGTAAACTAGATTTTAGAAATTCCTATATAAATGAGATTAAAAATATAATTATGGTTTCATTATATCATTATCATCATGAATTGTGGTTTAAGTCATTAATTTATGCAAAATCATGTTTTGTGGTGGAATTGTGGTATTTTGCTTGAAAAATGTTGAAAACTGTTAAAGGGTGCAAACTAGAAATTTCAAATTTATACAAAATTGTGTAATAAAAATATAGTAATGGTTTGTATAGTCTAGTAATACTATTTAATGAGTTTTATGACCATTGGTTTCATTTAAATGTTAAGTTTTGATGAAAAACGGTAAATTGGCATTTTCGGGTTTTTCGAAAACGGACGATTTGATTGATTTTAGGGTTTTGATGGATTAAATCATGTTTTATATTATAAGTAACGAGTTTTCTAAACTACAAGCTGTTTATTGATGTTTATCTCGATCCATCGTAGTTTGTACGCCGATATCGAGCGGTATTTGGTTCTTTTGCGTGGACGGGACATAGGTTTTAACCTATGCTTGTTCCTTGTATCGTTTGACTTTTGTATGTGATTCGGTTTACGATGCTATTTATATGTTTGCGTTTAGGTGCCCTTCAAGTGGACTGCGGGCGATGAAGAGGAGGATGGCGACACCGTCGTCGGCAGACATGGACCAGGTGAGTAGATGCATATCTACGGAGGGAAATCGGGTGGATGGCGTTTAGCACCCCCGCAACGTAGAATAGGAATAGTATTTATTGTTAGTAGGAAACCAGATGTGACCCTAGATTCTTAACGCGTAGGACCCTAGTAATAACCTAAGGCTGAACTAGACTGATTTAGGAAAACCTTATCAGGGGATGAGTACCTTGGAAAAGTTCTTAGGTTTCAGGTAGAAAACACACGCACACACTGAAATTCGACATGGAGTATACGTATATGTGTGTATATATATAAAACTAGGTATAGGTGTATATATATATACAACACGTATATGGGATTCATTGATGTGATATGATATCTGAGGTATGATGAAACAGTATAACTGGGCTTGATGCCGTGATTCTTGACTATACACTCGTATTAAAGTGTCAGCGGATCATTAGAGAATGAGATAATGAACATGAATATATAAATTATGAAGGGTGGGGGTGATATTGAGGTACATGGGACGCTAAAATAGTACCTGGGCTGTAGCTTGTGACTTGATGACGATAAGATATCGGTATGACTTAATCACAATATGATACATGTGACATGATATTTCTGAGGATAAACTAATGATTATTCCATGATGGCAATGATATATGATTTATGTATGCGATTATAGTTTAGCACCTTGATCATGAGATGTGTTGATGATGACACATTACGAATAATGAGACACCTAGGAGATACTTGACCCGTACCCCGATATTGGGATGCCGTACGATGGATTTTACCGTACGAGGCTTAGATATGATGATTGATCCGCACTCTTGATTCGAGGAAGCCGAACTACGTACGTGACGCTATTGAGGCGGGATCGCCGAATATTAGAGATATTGGTTCAGACCTTAGGTAGATGCTTGTTTCTTATTGACCAGTTTCTTAGGTTAGTTCTTTAGGATATTAGATGGACACTAGTTTAGGTTCGACTCACATAGTGGTAGTTGTACTCGTATTTCGCAGAGGAGTGGATAATGCACATCTGTATTTACATTCATACTGTAATCATCATGGTGCATGTTCTTACATATGTTGCTATAATCAGTATAAACCTTACCTGTTAGGACACCAGCACCATTACCGATGATGCACATATTCCACGCACACTTATTTTCCGGCTCACACACATCATCATCGGTAATTGCTATGTCACGTACAGTTTAGATCATATTATCTTTTATTGATAGAATCAGTTAACCACTAAACCGATAAAATATTGTGATTTCTCTCTTATGTTAGTATAAGACATGATAGTTATTACTTAGACACTCATGCATTCATATTTTCATGTTATCGCGCAGTATTATGGGAATATGCCGACACTTATCATATTCTTACTCATGATTTTGAGATTTGGATTTCTATGAGATTTCTGGATTTTTGGGGAAAACCGCAAAAATATATAAAAACTTCTCTCTCTCTCCTCTTCTCTTTTCAAGATAAGATGCGGTTTTCTCGTGATGTATGTGTCGTCCACCATGAGTATTTCATGTTTTCTGTTGGATTTCGAGACCCGATTCGAGGAGTGGATGAACCGTCTAGGGTACATGGTAGGCCCGGTATGGTACCTCGGGGCAAGAAGATCGAGTTGTAGACGATGAGCCTGGCAGGGGAAGGCTACCTACCGGTGATTTCTGGCGCGGCGGATATCCGGAGGATACCGACCGTTGTCGTGAGATTTGATGATATGGGCCGATCCGGACTGACGGAGCCCGAGGTATTGAGACTATGAGACTTAAGATTTACATATTTGTGTCGATGCTTGACACGGATATCCATGGATTTCATTGTTGAGATTTCAGATTCTTATACACATTTTACTATGATAACAGCCAAAGATTTCTTATACAGATATACCTGGATTTCAGGATTGCTTATTTTACATTCATGGTGCATGCATATCCATTCATATGACATAGTACTATATGAGGCACTGACACGAGCACGGAGTATCTGCACTTACACGTATTATTACCCTGCTATTACTTGAGGTTTGAGACTTAGTAGTGTATTATTATGACCTAGGATAGCGTCGTGCATTCGATTTCTTTTCGTAGATTTCTTCTACTCACGAGTTGGCAACTCACCCCCGTTGTGCCAAATTTTATTACAGGTTCGATGTACAGGTTTCCCGGGCAGCTTGCTGGCACATCTTTTATTTCAGGGTGATTTACACGGTAGGTTGGTTCACTTGTATCTGAACCACCATTGTATTTTATTCATTCGTTTGTATCTAGTAAGCTCCATCAACCATACTTGTATTACTTGATAAGTTTATTGGACCAGTCTTTTATTTCGACCTTAGAGTCGCGCATGTATTATTCTGATCTGGTGGTTTTGTTATCTTTTGAGTTTTGAGCCTCGCCCTTTGGCGTTGTATACTTTTGGTCTTTTTGTGGTTGTTTCCGCCTGTTGGCGTTGAGCTAGCATCCGTTTGGGGATGCTTTTTATTGTTTATGTATATTATACTTGTTGTACCCGTTTGGGGGCCAGTTTTTACAGAGGAGACTTTGCCGAAATTTTTGGTAAAATTTGCTGATGTTTTTTCTAGACTTGTTTTCTTTTTCTTCTTCTTCTTATTTTATGGTTTAGATTTCTGGGCTTCGGCTTACTTAGGTTATGTGGCGCCTCTAGACGCTTCGTAATCTAAGTGCCGGTCACGTTCCGTACATTCGGGTCGTGACATATACCCCCTAGGTATAAGTGAAATATGTGTGCAAGGTATACCTGTAGCTACGTCATAAAGTGTGTATGTATCTATCACTAAAGCTACAATACTCTATAGGTATACAGGTATCTAACATGTAAGTATATGAAGGCATATGTATAAGCATGTAGATATACAGGTATGCTATATGTAATATGCGATAAGAAATACGAATCAATGTCTCAATGTCCCTAACCAAGCAATATCATATCTATCAGTGGGTTGTACGTGACATGGCAATTATTGACGGTGTGTGTGGTATACAATCTGTGCTCGTGCAACATAGGCCGTCAATAATGGTGCAGTGTCCTAAGGATACTAGTCCAAGCTCAACACTAGCTAAGCAGTAGGGTAAATGCGCAATTCTAAATACGACAAAGAATATGCGACAGAAATAATATCTCTAGCCCAGACGCATAACGCCATGCGGGAGATTCCCTTGTAGATGTTAAATCTACTCATCAACACTCCAAGCTAGGTGAAGCCAACCACCTGTTTGCCCTTTGTAGCAGTGTCCGAAGTCCCCGCCTGCGAACCTGCAACATTAAAACAATAACGCAAATATATATCAATAATAGACCCAAAACATGTACAAACTACATTAGACCGACGCAACAACACTAAACATACTCTCGAGAGTTCGTATCGTAGCTAACGTGCGTAGCGACACGATGAAACTAACCTAAGAGCAAAACCACACAAAATGCACGATCCGTGTCGTATAATGTATCGCGCGGACATAAAACACTAGAAACTACCTAGGTGATCCCAGATTTTGCATACAAAGAAAACTCTAGAATCAAAAAAGACCAAATACACCAAAACCACTGCAGACACCTACCCAGAAAAACCCACATCCTAACTCCTACCCACGGCCGATCTCGTCGGAATCCCCTTCAGACGTCGCCGGCCGAGTCCGAGATGATGGGGTTCGTGCTCCATGTGAGGTCCTATGGTCTCAGGTACAACACAACCACATTGTTTGGTTTTCTGGTAAATTCTCCGGGTCACAGCAGAACACGGATGTGACATAAAGGCACTAAAATTACGATATTATGCACCAAACTAAACTTTAACCAATCTAAACTGAAACTAACTAGTTACATAACACAAAAACAACATAAACAACACCAAAAGAACATTACCTAGCCAAAAGAACACAAAGATCCCAGCTTTGCGTGCTCCTAGGCATCCAAGAGGCAAAAGGTGAAGAAAGATGTGTTTTTTGTGAGATTGGATTAGATTTTGTGATGGATTTGTGTTGGAAAGGGTAGTGTTCAGTTGTGGGTGAGAGATATGAGGGAAAAGAAAAGTGATAGAGAAAAAGAGAGAGAGGAAATGATAAAGAGAGAGGGAGAGAGAGGTGAGGTTAATGGTGAGTATAACCACATCATTAATGCACCATTAATGATTTCACACACACATCATCACTCTCAAAAACAAATATCTTCTCTCTTCTCACAAAATATCAAGGGATTAGGGTTAAGGATTGGATTAAAGAAATGATTAGGATAAACAAAGGATTAGGTTAAATGTCAAGGTTGCTAAGAACTAAATTAGCATAAACAAATCCTCGAATTTACGTGCACACATGCGTGCATGCTTATAACAAATAATAATAAATTATTAATTAAATGTTATAAAATGTGAGGAACCCGAATTGGTAAACTTTTTACAGTAAACTCGCATTAACGTCTAAACGAACACTAACCGAAACCTAAGGCGTTACAATCTCCCACCTTATAAAAATTCGTCCCCGAATTTAAAATTCTCACTAAGCGTACCTTCAAAGAGAAGATTACAAATTCTCAAACCTCGTTTGCAGCCTCCAAAGTGTTTACTTCACTATACGGCTACGTCCAAGAAAACTCTCCACAGATGGCAAGACCCTTGTCGGAAATTTCTCCACCTGCCAAGCCATTAACACAATTGGCTGCTGGTGAACGAAAGATTGCGTCCAAACTAAATGGTCTGATGCTGAATTATGTGAGAAAGGCCATGAAGGTAATTGCAAAGTATCGACACAAGGAATACGGGGTGACAACTCAATAATCTGGGTGGAAGTGCCAACTTATAGGCAACGTAACTAACTTGCTTTAAGAATCTTTAAAGGACCTACAATTCTGGGATAAGCTTCCCAAAACTCAACACGTCATTCATCGGAAAAGTCTGTAGGAATACATGATCTCTCACTGCGAACTCAGGTCTGCGACCATCATGGTCGGCATAAGACCTCTGTCTGCATTGGGCTACTCTCATCCTGACCTAAATCAACTGGATAAACTCCGAAGTCTCTAGACTAGCTGGGGTCCAAAAATCCTACTACGCAGAGTCAGAAAAACAGATTGGTGATCGACACGACCTAACCCCTAAACCTAAATGTTGCCAATTGGAGTGACTCCTGATAACTGCTATCGAAGGAGAACCCTAACAATGGCCAGAGACGATCCCCAACTGCCGACAACAACTAAATCGTACGCACAAGCATATCCTCCATTGTTAGTATAGCCCGCTCTCACAAACCCATCATCTTGCGGATGGACAGATGGAGCTAAAGCTCAACCAGTACCCAAGGCTTCCTAAAACTCCTGCCCAAGACAGCAAGCGAACAGGGTGCCTTCATTGGATACGACCCATGAAAGAATTTCGTGCAACGCACAAACTTAACAAAGAATAACTGAGCAAACTGAACAAAACCGGACAACAAACATCCAAATGGATTCACACCCAGACTAAACTTGGGTAGACACCATAACGAAATTTGTGGAGATCTGCTCCCACTCCCACTTCGGAACGGTTAAAGGTTGCAACTCTCCAGCCGGTCTCAGACACTTAACCAAAGCATACCACAAGACAGACACCTTGAAACGAAATCCAAAACTTCACTCTTCATTCCTGTCCACCCATAACTATCTTATAAGTCACATCAAATGTTGATGGAACTCGAACGAACACTGAAAATTGACTGATGTGCCTGCCCTAGGATTTTGCGTCTCTGCCCATCAGCAACGGGCACACAAACACATCACTAAACGTAGCACATCCTTGTCATAAATGAAGGACTCCGAATCATTACCTAGCCGAGTCTTCTCAAGAATCTCTGACGAACGAGCATCGGCGGGTAGTGCCTCGTGAAAGCGATTAAGGAAAAGTGGTCGGGAGCGGACATGAGCAAGCTGTCCCCTCAGTAGAGGCGGACACAAGCTGTACTCAACGAACGCACAAGAACTATAAATCTGCAGAAGACTGTCTCAACAATCAACACCCGCTGCAGGAAGATGTACATTAAGCCCTGGTGGTCTGTGAAAATCTGACACGACTCTCGAACAAGTAGTTTCTCCAAATCTCCAACGCAAGACCACCGCGGCCATCTCCAGATCATGAGTGGAATATCCTGCTCGTACTTCCTTCAGATGTAGGGAAGCAAAAGCGATAACTCTATATTGTCACCTCAGTACACAATCGAGCCCCACTCGCGAAATATTACAGTTAAACAACAAAGTCGCCCGAACAAGAAAGCAAGAAAGAACTGGTGCAATTGTCAACCGAATCTCCAACGGCTGGAAAACTCCGCATACATGCCTCAGTCCAAAGAAAAGAAACCTCCTTTCCGGTCAATCCAGTCAATGGTGCAGCACTACACTAGCAATCCTGCACGAAACGGCGGTAAAAACCTGCTAAGCCCAAAAATCTGCGGACCTCTGTCCGTACACAAGTCTGGGCCAAAGCTGTATGACCTCGATCTTTCCTCGGGACCATACAAAAACAGTCTCCCGTAACTAAAAGACGTAGGAGTCAACACAAACAAGCCTGATGGAACACTCCGAGAATTTAGCAAACCGCTGGGCTCTCCCAGTGTCTGCAAAACAAATCCTTAAGTGCTGCTCCTGTTCCTCAAGACACGAAGAATAGACCAGAATGTCGTCAATAACACAACAATAACTGGTCGAGGAACGGCCTGAAGAAATCTGGTTCATCATATCTACGAATGCTACTAGGGCATTGGTGAGTCCAATGACACCACCAAAACACACAAAGCCCATAGCACGCATAAGGCAGTTTTCGGAATGTCATCACTCCGAACCCTTAACAATGATGACCTGATCCCGAACAAACTTAGAAGATGTCTCACACTCTGGTGCTGATCGAGGAAATCGTCAATGCGAGGTAAAGGATACATATCCACACCGTAAGCCAGTTAAATTGACGATCCATCAATATACAACCTAAACTGCCGTCTTCCTCCTTGACGAACAGAAATAGGAGCTCCCTAATGCGAAACACTCAAACGCACAAGCCCCCCAACAAACAACTTTGCAGCTGATCCTTAAGCTCCCTAAGTTTCGCCGGCTCATTTGGAACAACGTCGGATAACTCTCCCACGAAAGGGACCCGGTCCAACAAACCAACTGTGGCTCCGGTACCACGAATGAACGCAAGAATCCACGACATCCTCTCTTCAAAAGCCGACTAGCGAAAAAGGCTGAATTCGAGCTGTGAGAGGTGGCACAACTATCCACCTTCACAACAAGAACTGACTCGCCGGGGAAAACAACACCTGACAGTTTTCCCACGGTAGTCCACAGACGCCTAGCACGTAGCTAACCAGTCCATGCCTAAGAGAACACCAAATCCAACATCTCTAGAAGGATCAAGTGACGGATGAATCTCTTACCCGATTGGCAAACAACTGAAATACGATTTGCGCAACAAAAGAATCACTGACAGAAATTAATACATCAAACGGCTGATCTAGCTAACACGACTCTCCTCGCCCTAAACCACAGCTACTCCGCGACGGTCACGAAAGCTGTCTCGATGACTAGGCCTCTGTCTCTGGGCTGGTACACCGGTACGAGTCCTCCACTGTTCCGGAACTCTCAGAGTCTCTGGAATACGTGTCTCGTAAATTGGGGCTGCATCCACTGGTGCTATGTAGGTGACGGACTGCTGTATGCTGCTCGCAAGGAACAACTGGTTAACAGGGGTGACAACCACCTGTCGCTGCGCTCGAACAACCTCAACCAATGAGCTTATCATCTGGCGCATGTCCTGCATCTCAGCCACAAGCCTAGCGATGCAATTTGTCGAAGGAGAATCCGTCTGCTCCTGTGCAATGAGCGTACCATCCAGGTCCGTCCTCGTCTCACCCAAGTTTACTCTGACCTCGGCCGTCGCTGCACCACTCTGAGTCCCCATAGTCATCGGCGGCAAGGCTATAAATGGAAAAAGGATTCAATAAGAACACGGAAATCGAATCACAAGGATATGAATCATCAAGGAAGGAATTTCAAGCAATTTGTACTTAGCTCACTTTAGGCGGAGTACCGCATCGTGAGTATGCTGCAGACATACACACACTACGTTACTCTGCTTAAGCTACCTACTCCATCATACCAAGGTCATCCTATATTTCGAAAGATAAAACCTAGCGCTCTAATACCAACTTTGTCACGACCCGAAATTGGCACGTGATGGTCCTAATACTGCGCAACGTCTACAGGCGTAACGCAGTAAAAGAAAGCCAAAATCCAGAAATCTAAACTATTAAAAGACAAGAAAAGATAAGAAACATTGAAATCATAACCCAAATTCTCTAAAAGTCCAACTTTATTTTCTTTAAAATTTTGGCAGCACCTCCTTTGTAAAAACCAACCCCAAAAATGGGTACAACATAAATATAAATTAAAGCATCCCCAAACGGGTGAAAATACACGTCCAAAGGCGGAAAACAACCACCACAACAAATATACAACGCCGTAGCGAAGAAATAAAAGACGATAGAAAGGAAACTGTATAAAAGACAACAAGTCACAAAATAATATACAATATCGTCCTCACCAAGTCTTTAAGTCAACAAGAAAATATAGTAGATGGAGAGTACAAGGATACAACGAATATACAAGACAACAAACGAATAACCACAAACCCACCTAAGCAAACTGCATACTGTGAGCTGATGCGGTATCCATAGAAAAAGATGATAGAAGAATAGCCTGTCTCGACTACGCTGGGGAACACCCTGCAAAATAAACTGTGGCATAACAGGGGTGAGTTGCCAACTCGCGAATAGTAAATAACATATGCAGGTAATCGCAAGTATGCACGTACAGCGCGAATCTAGCATATGTAAGCTAAAAGCAGTAAAAGGTCATATGAATGCGGTAAGCATGAAAGGTACACTAGCAGGTACAACTAATACATGAAGCAATAACATATGACAAGTGGTATGCAATAATCATGCAATAATGATATGAAAATGTATATATGCAACAATCATGAAATGTACACTAACAAGTACAACTAATACATGAAACTGTGTATAAACAATAAAGGTAGAGTATGGAATGAAACATGTAAATTCCACGGAATTCTGACATCGTGGTAGGATCACAATCCGTCAAGACAAATCAAATCCAAATTTCCTCAATCAGCCCCCAAATTGGCTCTCATATCATAAGTTTCACAAATCCTGAATGTACAATATCGAATAAATCTCATATATTCTGAATCTACAAATCAGCATTCTCATATATATATCCTGTATCCAATATCTAATGAATCACCTTTATCCCAAATCCAATGTTAAAGTAAAATTCTAACACCCTAAATATATTTCTAACACCCTAAATATATTTGCATGAATTAATATAATGATGTATATAAGATAATGTCAATACACATATATTAGCGTCCCATTCCACTAATATTGGTGTAAGGGCATATATAACAGCGTCCTAACCCAATGTTATATATACAAAGATGTAAAAAGGTCAATACACATATATGAGCGTCCCATTCCACTAATATTGGTGTAAGGGCATATATAACAGCGGCCTAAACCCCTGTTATATATACAAAGGAGTAAAAGAAATATCATGAAACTAATGTGTCAAGCATCGACACAGAAATGCTGGTGTATCAGGTGCTGTTACCAAGACTGGCACCTTGATAGGTACCTATCATACGCTATCCCGAAAGCTCGAGTGCCTAGCTCTGACCCTTACCTCTCGACGTATCCATACGTACATGACTCCCGTCGGCATCCACATGATAACCGCTGAGTTATTGGTAATGTCACCGGTAGGTACTTGCCCACCTTCCAGGCTCAATCGGCAAAGTCCATCGATCATCTTTCTCAGGGGAACCGTACTGGGCCCCACCATGTACTCTCATACGGCACCCACTCCTCGTATAGAGTATATAATCAGAATCGATAAATCTCATGGTGGATGCAGAAATATAATATCAAGGGAAACCGGGGTTTTCAAATAATGCATAATTTCATGAACTTCCACAGTCCCTAAATCCAGAAAACATCATGAAAAATCCATAACTCAAATGAGAAAATCCATGAATATAATATATGCAACATAAACTGAAATGTAAGCATATAAAGGAAAAGCCGCTAATTAACTGCAACAAGTTAATATAAAATTTCATGCGGTTTCTAATTTCTCCAATTCTAAATAACATCAAGTAAAGGTAAACATGTAGCTATAACCATATGTATGTGTAAACATAAAGGTATAGCAAGGTATATGTATCAACCTATTAGTAATGATGTAGTATACCCCCCTAGGTATAAGTGAAATATATATGCAAGGTATACCTGTAGCTATGTCATAAAGTGTGTATGTATCTATCACTAAAGGTACAATACTCTATAGGTATACAGATATCTAACATGTAAGTATATGAAGGCATATGTATAAGCATGTAGATATACAGGTATGCTATATGTCATATACGATAAGAAATATGAATCAATGTCTCAATGTCCCTAACCAAGCAATATCATATCTATCAGTGGGTTGTGTGTGACATGGCAATTATTGACGGTGTGTGTGGCATACAATCAGTGCTCGTGCAACATAGGCCGTCAATAATGGTGCAGTGTTCTAAGGATACTAGTCCAAGCACTACACTAGCTAAGCAGTAGGGTAAATGTGCAATTCTGAATATGACATAGAATATGCGACAGAAATAATATCTCTAGCCCAGACGCACAACGTCATGCAGGCGATTCCCCTGTAGATGTTAAATCTACTCACCAACACTCCAAGCTAGGTGAAGCCAACCACCTGTTTGCCCTTTGTAGCAGTGTCCGAAGTCCCCTCCTGCTAACCTGCAACATTAAAACAATAACGCAAATATATATCAATAATAGACCCAAAACATGTACAAACTACATTAGACCGACGCAACAACACTAAACATACTCTCGAGAGTTCGTATCGTGGCTAACGTGCGTAGCGACACGACGAAACTAACCCAAGAGCAAAACTACACAAAGTGCACGATCCGTGTCGTATAACGTATCGCGCGGACACAAAAGACTAGAAACTACCTAGGTGGTCCCAGATTTTGCATACAGAGAAAATTCAAGAATCAAACAAGACCAAATACACCAAAACTACAGCAGACACCAACCCAGAAAAACCCACACCCTAACTCCTACCCACGGCCGATCTCGCCGGAATCCCCTTCAGACGTCGTCGGCCGAGTCCGAGATGATGGGGTTCGTGCTCCAGGTGAGGTCCTATGGTCTCAGGTACAACACAACCATATTATTTGGTTTTCTGGTAAAATCTCCGGGTCACAGCAGAACACGGATGTCAGATAAAGGCACTAAAAATACGATATTATGCACCAAACTAAACTTTAACAAATCTAAACTGAAACTAACTAGTTACATAACACAAAAACAACATAAACAACACTAAAAGAACATTACCTAGCCAAAAGAACACAAAGATCCCAGCTTTGCATGCTCTTAGGCATCCAAGAGGCAAAAGGTGAAGAAAGATGTGATTTTTGTGAGATTGGATTAGATTTTGTGATGGATTTGTGTTGGAAGGGGTAGTGTTCAGTTGAGGGTGAGAGATATGAGGGAAAAGAAAAGAGATAGAGAAAAAGAGAGATAGGAAATGAGAAAGAGAGAGGGAGAGAGAGAGGTGTGGTTAAGGGTGAGTATAACCACATCATTAATGCACCATTAATGATTTCACACACACATCATCACTCTCCAAAACAAATATTTTCTCTCTTCTCACAAAATATCAAGGGATTAGGGTTAAGAATTTGATTAAAGAAATGATTAGGATAAACAAAGGATTAGGTTAAATGTCAAGGTTGCTAAGAACTAAATTAGCACAAACAAATCCTCGCATTTACGTACACACGTGCGTGCATGCTTATAACAAATAATAATAAATTATTAATTAAATGTTATAAAATGTGAGGAACCCAAATTGGTAAAATTTTTACAGTAAACCCGCATTAACGTCTAAACGAACACTAACCGAAATCTAAGGCGTTACAGTGACATAGGTGTATGAGACTTGCACCATGCTTAATAATATGATGTGTTTATATTTATCTAAGTTAATCAAAATTAGTGGAGTTTAGACACATGGTTAAATCTTGTGGAACCATTGACCAAGTCCACTAAGTTTGTTTTACTTGTAGATATTTATTAACCTAACCATTATTAACTAGCCATGGTTTATTCTCTACATGGGTTAGTGTATACACTAACTCACCCATGGTTCACATTCTCATCTCATGAGTTCACTCTCTCATTTTTCACTTCACTTGAGCTTCTTCTTCTTCTTCGTGAGAAAAGCTCAGTAGCTTTTCTCAAGGTGAGAAAATATTGTGAGAAAAAAAAATCTAAAGAGAGCCCACATCCTACTTCATCATCCTCTACTACTTGCCATTTAGTTTAAGGTGTTTGCTTCACTAATTTCACAATTAGTGAAGAGGTAGCATGAGCTTGAGTCTCCTCGACGTAGATCATCTTCGGAGCTACTGAAGTGAAGGACCGGTCTACAAAGGTTGTATTCCTCATTCACTTAGATGTAAAGATGTTTTCTTTCAAGTTTAGCTCCTAAAACTCTAGTTAGATCCTTGGTTAGAGATGTTTGGTACACTAAACTATTAAATATAGCGTGTTTGATGCCTTGTGAAACCTTGTGGTAGTGCCTAAGAACCCTACAGTGGTATCAGAGCCTTGCTAGAGCATTAGGAGTTGTCTAGGCAAAGATAGAAGTTCGAGCGAACTCCGAAAACCCGATATTGCCCACTTTCTGGAAATTTTTCAAAATGTTGGAATTTTTCACATTAAAAATCCTCAGAAAATCATGCAGGTAAAACTATGGACGATCCAGAAGAACGATACCCAATCTCGACAACATGACCGCGGAACCGCGGCCAAATAGGCTATTTTGCGGCGGTTCCACGGCGCCATGTGTGAAACATGAGTCGGCCCTTCTACGGTTGGTCCGTATGTACTGGTTCATGTTTCTGGGTATTTTTAATACTGCTCAAGTGTTGAGTTTTCTGGGAAGTTTGGGAATTTATTGATTCGATCGAAAGGTTTAACATCGTCTAGCTATTTATGAAATGTGATACAATATGTGGAATTTGTATAGTTAGGCATGAAATCCAAAGTATGTGTTATTTTGGGTTTATCATGTCTAAGGTTATTATGGATTCCAAATATTGTAGTTTGACATTTTCTTTTCTGCGACCGTAATTATAATATATGGTGTATCGCTGGTTTCGTTGCTATACGTCAACGATAATTGGAATACGCATATTTACTTACGTTGATGACATGTGATGTTATATGTTGCTGTGATATGTTATATTGGATCGTCATGCTTTGAATATCCGAGGTTTTATGTGAGATGGGAGTTTTCATTTTCATTCATGTAAAATTAATTGTATGTAATATTCTTTTATTGGGGAACTTCCGGGTTGAGGATGATGTCACCATTGTTGTATATTATTTTCTTTTCCGTATTAAGATAGACCTAAGGAGGGGAGCACAAGTAACCGGGTTCTAGAGTCCCATGGGAAACCAACTCGAGGAGAAAAGTCCGGGTCTTCTAACTCTAGAATTGGTAGGGTTGCTTGCCGCTCTCGTAGGGGTCTAGGGATGTGGGTTTGGCTATTCATCGCGACCGTGGAATCCGTATTTTATACAGGCTCAAAATAAAACACGGACCTCCTAATATATCCAATATTTCATATGTTTCTTCTGCTGCTTTGTGATGTGATCACTGTGGACTCTGAGTTGAATAGGTATACATTATATATGAGATATATAGTAGGCGTTGCTTATGTTTTGCACCCACGCTAGTCCCATCCCGGTATGCCGCTAGTTAAGTAACCTAACGGTGCATAACGGGATACTGTGGCGAATATGGATGGTATAAGCGTACGTTGTATTTTTGTTTCTTCTATGATGCGTAGGAAGAATAAATGACGGACTTTATTAATGAGATTAATGAAAGAAAAGAAACCTAAAAGATGTTGTAGAATCAAATTTTCAAAAAGGGTAGCTCTAGTTTTTGCTTTACATAGCGGTATTCCTTGTAGAATATACAGCACCTTATTCGATAAGGAAAGAGCCGAGATCCCTTCACTGGGAGTGTCCTCTTTAGCAAAACTAGTAGATGCTACAACCCTCGGTTTGTCTTTTGATTGCTTTTATAGTTTTTGCTTTTCATAGCGGTATTTATGAAATATCCTGCACCATATTTGATAAGGAAAGAGCCGAGATCCCTTCACCGGGAGTGACCTCTTTAGCGAAACTGGTAAAAGCCTCAAAAACACTCCTTTTAAAAATCACCCGATTCTACAACGATATCAAGTTCATTACGCAATAGGTTTTCTGAAAAACCTATCGTAGCCCTCCGTCATTTCAGATAAGTAATATTTAGTATTCGTGCTATGTTTGTTGACTTTCGTCAAGGCGTAGTGTGCGGTAGCTACTTACTTCTTATCTGCTGCCTATGATGTGATTGGATTAGGGTAGTCGTACGGCTTTGTTGGCTTTCGTCAAGGGTCGTGCGGGTGGGTTTAATTCAATCAAGAAATGTACGGGTTGAACTTGACTAGCGGACTATGGTTTATTGGCTTTCGTCAAGGTCATAGCATGTTAGGGGCAAAATATTATCGGGAATTTCAAGTGTTGAAATTTGCAATGAGATTGCATACCTTCTATGAGATAGTTAGATCCCGATACCCACTGTGAGTAAGAGTTACTCCTGGGAGAATATTACACAATATAATTAGCCGATCAAGTAGGTGTTTATGGGGTTATGCCTCAGGGAAAACGAGGTTTATTTTAATTAGGTCCGTGCGAGAGCACGGTGAACCTCCCTCAAATTACCGGCACTGGCCTGGCTGAAAGATTGGCGAACTTGTAGAGTGTAATTAATCCCGGCTAGTCAATCCTTTTAGGGTTTGAAGGAAGATTTGATAAAAACAGTGGGAGCCATCCTGATTAGATAAAATAATAACCAATCTGATCTTGCAAGAGCATACGCTGAGTGTTTTCTTCTCTCTCTCTCCAGGTAGCGACCATGTCACGCCTTAATCAAGATAATAATATGGATGTATTGACCGAACCCGCTTGTTATACTGTGCTGGGGAACGTTGGTCCCGCTCCAACTTATAATTTTTATAAGACCGAGCGGGAATAGGGGATTACCAGGATTCCCGTGCCGCCCAAACGAAGAAAGTGCATGTTGATGTATCTTCTTTGGGTGTGTTTATTATAGAGAACTGTTTCTCAGTGTCCTCTACGTCCTGGGTATGAGATACCGGATCAGGATCCCACATATGTAATTTGTTACATGGGCTGCAGATAGGGAGAGAACTGAGAATGGATGGTAAAATTTCAAGAGTTGGAAACAGTGCAATTGTTGCAGACAAGATGTTGGCAGTTATCACCCTGTATTACAAAATACATTGATTCAATTATTCCTCGTCTGAAAATAGTCCTAGCTGTGAACCGAACCTGATATACAACATCATATATGTCTTTTTATTTACTAAAGAAGGATATAATTTTATATTGTTGGATAATGTTTTGAACATTTCCTATATCAAGAGTTGATCGGTTCAGGCACGTTATCTAAAAGCATATACGTTCTAAATCAAACTACCGTTCTCAACGTACAGAACACACACAAGAGGAATAGTTCAGAAATGAACGAATCTTTCTTGAGACATTGTAGACTAGGTCATATCAATGCGACCCGACTAGCTAAGTTACATTAAGATGCATATTTAAATCAGTTTGAATTTACATCTTGTGAAACTTTCCAGTCATGTCACAAAGTTAAAATGACCATAGCTCCGTTTACTAGAAACAGAGAAAGAGTTAGTGAACTCTTGGGATTGATACATGATGTATGTAAGTCCCATGTCTACACATGCCAGAAGCGGTTCTTTGTACTTCATACATTCACTGATGATCTCTCAAGATTCGAATATATGTTCCTGTCGAAACACAAGTCTGAATCTTCTGAGAAATTCAATGAATATAAGTCAGAAGTAGAGAACCAAAAATGGGTATAAGTATTATGTCCTTTGATGTGATCAGGGAGGAGAATACTTGAGCACGGAATTCCTAGACTATTCTAAAGGAGACTGAGATTCTCTCTCACCATTACTCCTCCGAATACACCACAGCACAATGGTTTATCGGGGCAGAGCAATTGCACCCTATTAGATATGGTGCGCTCCATGATGAGTACTACTGAGTTGCCTATTTCCTTTTGGGGTTATGCGCTTGATGAAGCAGCATACCTATTGAATTGGGTTCCAACCAAATCAGGTGCCTACCACTCCATATATGATATGGTATGGGAAGAGCCTATCTCTTATGTAAGTTAAGATTTGGGATTGTCCAGCCTATGTCAAAAGCAAAATCCGGACAAGCTTGAGGCAAGGTCAGTTCTGTGGATGTTTGTTTGATATCCCAAGCATTCGCAAGAGAATATCATCTACCACACCGAGGAACAAAAGGTGTTTTATTTCTCGGCATACCACCTTTTTAGAAAAGGAATTTATTTTGGAAACAAATTTGTGGTCATGAGGTAGAACTGGAAGGAGTTCCAGCTATACAAACTATAGCTCACAATTTGGTAAAACCGGAGGATTCAATAGCTCCCAACGATCTTCAGCCTCTCTGCCGATCTGGTAGGGTTCCTCATCCGCCTGAGAGATACTTCGGTTTTCTCTATGACAGTGGAAGCGGGGATTGCATCATGAGATGATGACCCAACTAGTTTCTAGCAGGCCATCAAGAGTGGAGACACTGTAAGAATGGCTGGATGCTATGTGATTTAAGATGGAATCTATGTACACCAACAAAGCATGGACTTTGGTTGCTATATCTGAAGAGTTAAATCCCCATCAGGAGCAAGTATATCTTGAGAAGATTACTTGGTGTATATGGAAAAGTTGAGACTTTCAAATCAAAGACTTGTTGCAAAAGGTTTTAGTCATCGATCAGGTGTGGATAATGATGAAACTTTTTCTCCAGTAGCTATGCTTAAGTCCATCCGGATCCTACTTGCCATTGTTACATACCATGACTACGATATCTGGCGGTTGGGTTTCATGACTGCTTTTCTAAATAGTGATTTAGAAGAGAACGTCTATAAGTACACAACCAGAGGGTTTCGTAGACAGTGGGACCAGCGGAAACGTGTGCAAGTTGCTTTACAGGTTAAAGCAGACATCGCGGAGTTAGAACATCTATTTTGATGTGGTAGTCAAAGAGCTTGACTTCATCAAAATGGTAGATGAACCTTGTATATACAAAAAAGTAGTAGAGAGTAAGGTGGTCATCCTCGTATTGTACGTAGATGACATACTCTTGATAGGAAAAGAGTTTCCTATGCTACACTCGGTCAATCTCCTCTTATCACATTGATTCTCCATATAGGATCAAGGTGATACCTCCTAAATCCTGGGTTTTGGATCTATGAGATAGATCTATGTGGATGTTAGGGTTCTCACTAGGTGTAGTGAGATGGTATCAATCGATTCTGGGGAGAATCACTGGATAGATTCCAGGGTGGCAAGGTCGACTGAATGTCAGTCACAGGCATTGTCTTCACCCTCAGTGGAGGGACGGTATGTTGATCGCTACCAAAAAGGAAGTCTGGATGTATATGTGTTCATGAGATGAACTTCGTTCCTACCATTGTGAGACAATGGAGTTGTGGCTTATGCTTAGGAACGCCCGTCCCATCAGTGATGTAGAAATATTCTAAGGCACTATCACCTGATCAAGGAGATGGTTGATCTCCAGGGGATCGAGGTCAGGAGAGTAGACTCGGATGACAACACGGTGGATCCACTCACAAAGGCCTTTTCCCAGGAGAGACTATTATAGGATAGTTGAGTATGCGATACTACAACCACTGCTATATGATGGCCCTAGTTCAAGTGGGAGATTGTTAGTTATATGTTTTCCCTAAAGGCCATTACTGTACATGAGAGGTACATTGTAGTGGATGCTTGGACATATATAGGGAGGACTTTCTTGCTCGACATGATAGTATGCTATCTGGTTACTCTTTTTCTTAACATGTACACTGATTGTCTCTTACATGTTGGTAAAGCCCTTAGGATGCGTACTTGACTACCTAGATTATGATGGAGATCATACTAGTGGGACAAAGGTAATCTGTGAGTACATCCTTTAATGTCCCTAGTCGTAGGTGTATCGAGACGGGGCATCGATATACCAGAGTCGACTGGCGTATACCTTCTCGACCCATGTAGATGGGCGATGGATGATCCCAAATCCATTGGTGTTTGACATAAGAGATGATATACGGGTGCTCAGTGGAGACTGGGTACACTGGACGGACTCGCCGAGAACTCCCAGATGGTATTATACCTCACGTCAGATGGCAGTTCTCTGGTGACACTGGTACAGGTTAGTTTGTCGACCCGAGATCGTCATAGAGTCTTGTGTGATTCCCACTGTACTCTGATTTCAACTTTACCACGTTCATGAGAACGTGCAAAACGGTGGTTTTTGGGTACAGACCCGAGTCACATGGAGTCAATGAGCAATAGGAGGGGATTCGTCACTCCCGGTATTGGAGGTTGATGTTGCGCTGTGCTCGATTAGCTATAACAGGAAGTCCCTGGCCAAGGCTATTTCAGAGATTTACTGTTAAGTGTTACCAGTAGTTTCTCGACCAGTTATGAGCCTCATATCAGCATGACTTATTGAGTTACTGGGGTCTGACGTTTACCACCCCTAGACGAGATATGTGACATATCAGACAAAGAGACCGGACTGTACGGTAGTGTTACTGATTGGATTCGCAGGAGTATGAGCAGGCTTGCTTGTTGATCTTCTGATCGCTCAATACCCGGGTGGCCGTTACGTTTAGCAAACCGCTTGCGGCTTGTGGGTGTTTGATATGATCATCACCTACCGCCGGTGTATTGACAAGTCTTTAGAGTCCTACACAGAGGTTTCCTGGTTCATGCGAAACGGAGTTGGAGCATATATGTGATATGTGCGGGACCAAGATTGATGCGCGTATGTGATACCGAATTTTATTCTCGCGATTTGTGACATCGGTCGTTTTTATGAGATATAGCCGGATTATCGGATCAAGTGTTGATTCGATAAGTTGTTGCATTTGATATTAGTCGGTTATGTGATATAGCCGGATTATTAAATCAAGTGTTGATTAAATAATTTAATGTATAATTGTAAATTAGATATACTAGATTACATTAACTAATATTAGCTCACTTATGATTTCTTTTCTCACTTGTGTGCATTAGTGTATATGTGACATATATTAATGTACAACTTTTGTGTCATGCTAGATGACACATGTGACATGGGTGTATGAGACTTGCACCATGCTTAATAATGTGATGGGTTTATATTTATCTAAGTTAATCAAAATTAGTGGAGTTTAGTCACATAGTTAAAGCATGGAGAAGCTTGTGGAACCATTGACCAAGTCCACTAAGTTTGTTTTACTTGTAGATATTTATTAACCTAACCATTATTAACTAGCCATAGTTTATTCTCTACATGGGTTAGTGTATGACACTAACTCACCCATGGTTCACATTCTCACCTCATGAGTTCACTCTCTCATTTTTCACTTCACTTGAGCTTCTTCTACCTCATGGGAAAAGCTCACTAGCTTTTCTCAAGGTGAGAAAATATTGTGAGAAAACTTAATCTAAAGAGAGCCCACATCCTACTTCATCATCCTCTACTACTTGCCATTTAGTTTAGGGTGTTTGCTTAACTAATTTCACAATTAGTGAAGTGGTAGCATGAACTTGAGTCTCCTCGACGTAGATCATCTTCGGCCTCGAAAACTTCGAGAAAGCTTGTTCATTTCTCCAGGAGAACACATACTAGAGTTCGGGAGATCGATACTTGTAGCGAAGGGACTACTACACGGAGCTTTAGAAGTGAAGGACTGGTCTACAAAGGTTGTATTCCTCATTCACTTAGATGTAAAGATGTTTTCTTTCATGTTTTGCTCCTAAAACTCTAGTTAGATCCTTGGTTAGGGTTGTTTGGTACACTAAACTATTAAATATAGCATGTTTGATGCCTTGTGAAACCTTGTGTTGGGCCTAAGAACCCTACATCTTATCGCAGCAGCGTCCTGGAAGGAACCTACTCAGGGTCTCTTCCGATCTTGCCTATGCCGAACTATACGGAGGCTGGTACTCTTACATAATCTTTTCTCGTTTTCTGGACATCTACGTTCTCAACATAGCATTTTCTCGGGAACTGGTCGTATTTGATTAGTTCAAAAATATATGTTAACCGTAATCAGAAACGGCGTCGCTTTGCAGCTAGCCGGTGAATACGGGTAGATCCACAGAGATGTATAATTTTCTTATGTGTTTTTACGAGTTGATTCCAAATGTTGTTTGGATTGATTTATTAAATCTAAGAAACTACCAAAAATTATCTAGATCTAAGTCTTGCTAGGGTTAGGCTTAGGGGAAGTTGGGAGATTAAAGGTTTCCTCACCACTTTCAATGCCTTATTTTAGATCTATTAGATGTTATGGTAATTATCAATAAAGTGGATTAGAATCTTTTGGGAAGATGTTTCTTCCTCTAGGTTCTTGTCCTTCCTTTATCGATCCTTACCCTAACCTCCATGGAAAACGCACGCAACCGGTCCTTTATACTACGGTGTCACCGTTACCTCGAGGGATAAGGTGCCGTAGGGAGCGGTGTGTGCGTGCATGCATGGAGTTCTAATTCTTAGTTGTGAAGGGGAATGAAAGGGGTGAGAGATCTCATCTCTCAACCCTTTCCCTAAGGCTAACCCTAACAAGCGAGGATATTACTCACTCATTAGGGGATTAAAAGACATTCTAATTAAAAGAGAATTAAAGCAAAGAAATAAACGTAACTTACTAATTTTTATTGATGGCTCTCTCCAAACAATAATGCAGAACAGATCTGAATTTGTGAAATGAAAAGAGGCATAGTGTTTACAATCTTGTGATTACAATTTATAAGTAAACAGGGAAAACCAGGGTTACAAATTCTCGCGCACGTGATTTTACAGATATGCCCACGGAAAATCCCAACCCTCGCACCGACGCACCGACACCAGAAAAATACACCGACACGGGCACTTAATGGCCGCGGAACCGCGGCAAATGTAGGCCTTGGGCCGCGGTTCCGCGGCCCTTTGGTAAGCTCAGCTCACCAAATTTCTTGAGCTGCATTCTGGGTATTTGGGCTTCTTTATTATTCACTACTTTTCTCTGTTTGGCTTCTTATTCTTCCCCAGATCTTTCAGTGAAAACTTGTAGCGATCTTTTAACCGTTTGCCTTGACATTTTGGACATTGCACTGTTCTTCGTCTAGGCTTGACTATGACCATTCTACTTGTTGGTCAAAAGTCACTCTTTTGTATCGTTTTTTTGCATTTTTCACTGTATTCGCTCCAAGAACCTGTATCCTGTAACGTGCAGCAGACATGCGTGAAAAGCACCTGTTTAATTATAAAACGAATAAGAATTGGGGAATATAAAATGCAATATTATGATATGAACAAATACCCCCAAACTTATCTTTTGCTCGTTCTCGAGCAAACTTATTTTTTATTCAGTAAAATCCTAACCACACTTTCGCAGGGAAACGTGATTGCACTGAGCACGTGCAACAAGCCGTTAAAACTCTAGGTGTCCCTAGTAGGAGGAGTGTTGTCTCCTGAGGGTTTTCAGCGGATTACACCCACAAAATCCTATCAACTCGGCCCATTGACTTTTGTTCTTCAATAAGGTTTTCTAATAAGGAATTCTATTATCGTCGACCCGTAAATTATCCATCCATATTCTTCATACTTCCTCATCATCTAACTTAAGATTATATATATCCTATAGACTTACTTAGCTTTCGGCATTTCTTAAGTTTTCCTTCAAGGGTTCCATCTCTACTTAGGAATTTTTATCAATTCTACTAAAGATACAAGTTCTATTCTTCACTCCTTTCTCTCATCTAAACTCCAATCACATACCCCTACGTGTGTGTTTAAATCATCCGTACACTTGGAAATTCAAATCAAGCAATCATACTCTTGTCCTTTTGTCCAAAGCACTTATTAATTGGTGAATTTTTAAATGAATTTTTCTTACACATTCTTCATGCGACCGTTAATACTTCCTTCCTAGTTTTGCAACCCCCAAGGCTTTAGCAGTGACTCCTAAACCAGTTGGTCTATGGCACTAGGTGATGAAGCAGCCTCGCTAAATATTTTTCTATTTTTCACAGCCTTAAGTAATCACAAAAACCAGTGTCCATTTTTTTCTTTATTCACTTTTTTTTTCTTTTATTTTCATTGTACTAAGGACTTTAGACAAGAGCATTTCAAGGTCTCTTCTACTATTCCAAGTTTTAAGGTGCGTGATTGTGCAAATTGTAGGGTATATATTTTCAGAATCTAGACTTAAGCTAGGAACTATTTTTCAAATTTATACTCTAATAAGAACATCAATACTCTTCTCTTGTTTCGACTTAGCCCAAGAAGTGAACCCAAAATTTGCCTATTTCTAAATAAACTACAAGGCATATACTTTCTACAGTTAAACTGTAAGGAATGTTATTTTTAGGGTTTTTAATTCACTAAGTTTAAGATCTAGTTGCTCCTAGCTAGTTAACCTATCTGTCAAACTCTAGTCAAATAAGGCCAAAATTGAATACAATTATTTTTATAATTTTTCAAAATTTTTCAATTTTTATGGGTTTTCAAATAAGTATGCAAATACAAAAGTATGTACAAATGAATGCGAAGGAAGAAGACGTACCGAGCATACCCCCAAACTTGAACTTGACAGTGTCCTCACTGTCATGCTATACCAAGAAGGTAAAAATGCCGGCACTTCCCTGTTTATTTATTTATAATTTTTTTTATCGTTAAGAAAAACAAAAATATATACAGAAAGGCCCCCCCAAACTTCATTTAAACAATGTTAGACATTACTGCCAAACTTTGGATAGACCAAACGTCAACACCAACCAGTTGAAAAATTTATCAGTAAAGAGTATCGGTTGGTGGAAGAATAAGTTGTAGCGATCCAAAAAGAATTGGGGAAGATAGAAGTGGTGGTATGGAAGGTGTGGAGGTGAAAAGACAGGAGGTGGTGATGAATCAAAATGAGAATGTGAATAATCAGCAATCAGTGGAATATTGGCATTCTCGTAGCTTATTAAAAGAAATGGGGGTGGTTCAACTTCTAAAGGAGGAGGTTGACTAACCACAATATCCCCAAGATATTTCTGTGGATCCTTTATTGACTTGGCATCATCCATCATATACATATGATATTCAATTATGAGAGAACTAATCTCCTCAATGTCCGCCATAGTCCAACCGAAAGCTTGCCGCCTATCTTGTAAGACCATCAAAAGGGCGTTCTCTTGCTCAAGGGCTAGAGAAGCCGATATGATAACGGGAAAGGTCTCATTCTCACCTATGTAAGCATATTTAAGGTGAGACGGCAAGGGCGTGAGTTCGAGTTTCGGAGGTGAAACAATCATAGGCAAAATTGGGAAATCTACCTCGAACTCAAAGGACTCCAACACAGGTTCGAAATCACTGCAAACAACCGATTTGGATGGTTCAACTAATTCATCCAAAAATTCAAAAGACTCATATTCTGGCTGTGAGTCGTTATCATCCAAAAAAGTGAAACATTCATAATCAATATCGGTTGTGTTAACTGTGGTAGGCTTGAGGAGGGACATATTAGTGGCGTCAAAACTGTTCTCATCAAACAAAAATCTTTCAAGCTCGCAGTCCTCCTGCGTGATTTCGTGAATAGAGAAAACTTCTCGTGTACTAGTTTTAGGCACGGGGGGCAGACTTCCTAACTTATAAATATTGAACTCACTAGACGTCTTCCCGAAGGATAGAGTCATGGAGCCATTGCGACAGTTTATTACAGCATTAGAAATGACCAAAAATGGTCACCCGAGAATCACCGGAATTTGGTTCCGTGAGTTAGCAACAGGTTGTGTATCCATAACAATAAAATCAACGGGGAATATGAACTCCTCAACTTTGATCTACATATCCTCTAGCTCACCCCTTGGATGGGTGATCGATCGATCAGCCATTTGGAGAGTACAACGAGTGGGTTTCAACTCTCCAACCCCTAATTGTTCGTACACGGAGTAGGGAAGCAGGTTAACACTAGACCCAAGATCTAAAAGTGCTCGATTAATTTTCTTATCCCCAATTGTGATTGAAATCGTAGGACAGCCGGGGTCCTTTCGTTTTTGGGGTAAGGGTTGAGGTTGGTTAATAGCATTGCTCACTGCACTAGCCACTAGCACTTTCTTGGGTATTTGAGATGACTTTCTCTTCGAGGTGCATAAGCCCTTTAAGATTTTCGCGTATGAAGGGACTTGTTGGATTGCATCCAAGAGAGGTATATTTATGCTAACCTGCCTAAATAACTCCACAATTTTCTCCATTTGTGCAGTTGGTTTATTGGGACTCAACCTGTTTGGAAATGGAGCATTTTGAAAATTTGTTGAGTCAAATGTCTGTGGAGAAGAATGTAGAGTAGGAACGGATCCCAGTGTGGGTCCGTTCGGATTATAAAAAGAAGAGCCTTTTGAAGAATGGAGAATAGGCTCTAGCGGAGGAAATGAGGGTGAAGAAGAAGGAGGAGAAGAAGGAGAAGATGACGATGGAGAAGAAGAAGAAGAAGAACCACCGGCGGGGATCTCATCACTAATACCCACATTATTCTGCAACACTCTTCCGGATCCCAACGTGGTCACCGCATTTACATTGTGATTGTGATATGCATTTTGTGTGTGACCGGGATTTGGCAATTGTTGAGATGGAAGTTTTCCCTTTTCTCTCTCGCTCAACGCAGTAGTTAATTGTGCAATTTGTGCCTCAATAGATTTGATGCTTTGATCGTGTGAAGCATTGTTATGCATCAAAGACTGAACACAATTTTCAAATCTTGCTGCGGATTCTGTAGATTGCTTGAGAAATGCATCTAGACTTTTTTCTAGCGAGATAACCTTATCATCATTTGGTTGAACCAAATTGTTCATTTGATTGGTACAAGGTTGTTGTTGGAAAGGCTGCTGGTTTTGAGTTTGTTGGGGTGCTTGTTGTTGTGGAGGAGGCCTTTGAAAGTTGTTGTTTCCTTAGAGTTGCTGATTTTGATTCCAAGCAAAATTTTGGTGGCTCCTCCAACCCGGATTGTAGGTCGAAGAGTAAGGATCATTTCTTTGTCGTTGCTAAAAGGAAGCATTGACTTGATCTTGTCTTTGAATAGGTGGATTGTAAGGACACTCTTCGGTAAGGTGTGATGGATCCGAACAACAAGCACAAACAGTTCGTGGGGGTAAAGCAGGGGCAGGAGAAGACGATGAGATTTTGGTTTCAATGGCTTCTACCTTTTTCTTAAGTGCGTCCATCTCGGCCTTCATAGCAATCGACATATCTACTTGATGTATTCCTGCCCTAGATTGACCAATAGAAGAAGATGAGGTGGTCTTTGTGCTCTCCCACTGAATTGTTTGTTCACTAAGATTCTCGAGAAACTGCCATGCTTCCTCACTAGATTTGGTTAGAAAGTGACCTTGACAAATAGTTTCTAGCAACTGCTTCTTTGCCGGGTTCAATACCTCATATAATGTTTGGCAAAGTTGCCAACTTTCGATCCCATGATGAGGGCATTGAACAAGTAGGTCTTTGAATCTTTCAAAACACTTCCAAAATGGTTCGGAAGGAAGCTGGGAAAATTGTATTATTTCATTGCGAATTCTCGCGGTCTTGTGATGAGGATAAAACTTTTTAAGAAAAGTTTTAACAAACTCGTCCCAATTTCTAATTGAATGTGATGCTGTGCTGTATAGCCACTTCTCGGCTAAGTCACATAAGGTGAAAGGAATGACCCTTAGCCTTATAGCGTCATCACTTAATTGGGTTGTTTTCATCATGGCGCAAACATTTTGGAATTTATTGATGAAGATATAAGCATCTTCAGATTCCAAACCATAAAATTTTGGCAGCATATTGATGAAATGTGGTTTTATTTCAAAATTGTCCCTATTTGCCGGTGGGGGTGAAAGACAGGTAGGTAAAGAAGTGCGGACGGGGTAAATGAGATCCTGGAGCGCGATTCGTTGGGGCGCTACAACAGGCGGAAGATTCGGGTTATTCGCACCTAACGGAGATGGAATCATTCCCGTCGGTAAAGTATTGTTGGGGTTGAATACCGACATACCTTCGAAAGAAGAATTTGAAGGTGGAGGTAAGGAAATGGAGGGAATTTCGACTTCGGTGTCGAAAGGTTCGTCTGTCGGTACCAACGAAACACGGACTAATCGGGCGTTAGTATCCCTAGTCCAAAGTGACATACACTAAAGGAGTAGTGTAGTCAGAAAAAAGAAAAAACAGAATGTGGAGGTAAGATAACGTCAATGAGAAGAAGTGGTGTAAGCGAGGTGCAAGATTTCTTTAGGGACAAGTTGCAAGTTTTGAAAAGATTTTTCTTTTTTTTTTATTTATGTGATAATGCTTGCAAATAGATTTTTGAAAAGGGACTTGTGACACAAATGTATCAACCACACATGCACAATCAGGCCTAGATCTAGGGTCACCTAGGTCTGCTAGACAGCTCCTAACTAGGGCTAGAAATAGAACCTCAAACCGCCTCTTCACCGACAATTGCGGCCAGGTAAGTGCCAGGTAAGTGGGAAGGAACCACAATAGTGGGCCTAATTAATAACCACTAGCCTAGACACACTTGCCTAGACACCGCAAAGTCAGGTTAGGATAAGCGGTCGATGCCTATACTAGTCCTTTTTCTATTGAGCTCGATGTCCTTAGGGCCGAGTCTAGTATTTTTTAATTAATTGTGGTCAATGCAAATGCTTTAAGTGTTTTCTGGGGTCCTGGGAAGGGTGATGAAATCCCCACCCAATCTGAGTTTGGTCAATTAGCCCCTTAAAGTCCGATTAAATTATGCAAAACATTAAATTCACTTGCAATCAATTTTTTTTTAGCGCAGCGCAAAGAAACCTGCAGAAAATCTGTTATTTAGAAGGGGAGAGAAGAGTTTTAGTGCAAAGAAATCCTGCAGAAAGTTTTGACAGTGGATATATTGTAGGTTACAGAGGGGAGAATGAGGGATCAAACCATGTAAAATTTATGGGCTGATGTGGCAATAATGCGGTGGAACCGCGGTCTGGGGCCCACCTTTGCCACGGAAGCGCGATGGAAAGAGGAGATCAGCTTCTGGAAAAAATTGTGTTGCTCCTGTACTCCAATTCACCTCTGTTCTGATGTGATTTTTCCTGATTTGCCCTCTGTAAATTTTCAGATCTGCGATTCGTCGCTGTTCCTGCAAGATTCAAAAGAGGAACCCTTCAAACAGATAAAATTAATGAAATTTTTTTTGTACATTTTATATTTCCAGATTTTTATGATTTTTAAAATTTATATCAACCCGAAATTACACAAAAGAAATTTTACGCCATCCCCGGCAACAGCGCCATTTGATTAGTTCTAAAATATATGTTAACCGTAATCAGAAATGGCGTCGCTTTGCAGCTAGCCGGTGAATACGGGTCGATCCACAGAGATGTGTAATTTGCTTACGTGTTTTTTCGAGTTAATTCCAAATGTTGTTTGGATTGATTTATTAAATCTAAAAAACTACCAAAAATTATCTAGATCTAAGTCTTGCTAGGGTTAGGCTTAGGGGAAGTTGGGAGATTAAAGGTTTCCTCACCGCTTTCAATGCCTTATTTTAGATCTATTAGATGTTATGGTAATTATCAATAAAGTGGATTAGAATCTTTTGGGAAGATGTTTCTTCCACTAGGTTCTTGTCCTTCCTTTATCGATCCTTACCCTAACCTCCATAGAAAACGCGCGCAACCGGTCCTTTATACTACGGTGTCACCGTTACCTCGAGGGATAAGGTGCCGTAGGGTGCGGTGTGTGCGTGCATGCATGGAGTTCTAATTCTTAGTTGTGAAGGGGCATGAAAGGGGTGAGAGATCTCATCTCTCAAATCTTTCCCTAAGGCTAATCCTAACAAGCGAGGAGATTACTCGCTCATTATGGGATTAAAAGACATTCTAATTAAAAGAGAATTAAAGCAAAGAAATAAAAGTAACTTACTAATTTTTATTGATGGCTCTCTCCAAACAATAATGCAGAACAGATCTGAATTTGTGAAATGAAAAGAGGCATAGGGTTTACAATCTTGTGATTACAATTTATAAGTAAACAAGGAAAACTAGGGTTACAGATTCTCGCGCATGTGATTTTACAGATATGCCCACGGAAAATCCCAACCCTCGCACCGTCGCACCGACACCAGAAAAATACACCGACACGGGCACTTAATGGCCGCGGAACCGCGGCAAATGTAGGCCTTAGGCCGCGGTTCCGCGGCCCTTTGGTGAGCTCAGCTCACCAAATTTCTTGAGCTGCATTCTGGGTATTTGGGCTTCTTTATTCTTCACTACTTTTCTCTGTTTGGCTTCTTAATCTTCCCCAGATCTTTCCGTGAAAACTTGTAGCGATCTTTTAACCGTTTGCCTTGACATTTTGGACCTTGCACTGTTCTTCGTCTAGGCTTGACTAGGACCCTTCTACTTGTTGGTCAAAAGTCACTCTTTTGTATCGTTTTTTGTCTTTTTCACTGTATTCGCTCTAAGAACCTGTATCCTGTAACATGCAGCAGACATGCGTCAAAAGCACCTGTTTAATTATAAAACGAATAAGAATTGGGGAATATAAACTGCAATATTATGATATGAACAGTATCTCACGACTCTGTTTACATATCAGATCTCTAATCTAGACGGGGAGTCACCACAGCTCGTCAGCATCTCACACAAACCTCTGGTTCCACTCGTCTTTATCATCGTTTGCTTCGACGTCACATCATATTATCTGCGTACTGCAATTGTCTCGGCTACAGTCAATCCAGAATCTCTCACACAGACTCGAAATCGCGAACTCAGTATTTTCATCACTCTGTAGAAGATCTCTAGCCGAACACGTCCTCGGGAACTCGTCCATACCATCGGAGGAATACTCAATACGCGTCCGTTCTCGATCAACTCACAACGCATCTGGGTGAGGTCCTCTATCTGAAGCTGGTCCACTTACTGGTCTCCTATCACATGATATTCGGACGATATTAAACCTTTCGATCGATTCATCGAAGTCCCATAATTCCCCGAGAGCTCAACACTTAAGCACAGTTTAATAATATCCAGGACATGCCACAGTACCTATGGACCAGCCGTAAAAGGGCAAACCCAAGCCTCACTGATGGCACCGTGGAACTGCCGCAAACCCTAAGGTTCAAAAGCGGTTCCATGGGCATTATGTCAAGTTAGGGTTTCATTCTTCTAGAGGGTTCACAGAATTACATGCATGTTCCTCTGAATACTTTAAAATTGGAAAAATGGGTTTCTAACATTCGTTCAAACTTTTTAACCATGCCTAGACAACATGTGAATACCCTTTGTCTCTCAACTTGGGATAGACTAGCTATCATCTGTCGCATCTCTACCTAAAAGCTCCGGCGATCTCAGCTCGTAAAGTATGGAGGCGACATCCTATCAATCTCTGCAACAGCTGGGTCATCTGTCTGCACTGTAGACGATATCATAATCATTGAGGTATGCTGTACATCAACAGTCCTTTCATAACTGGCAGCCTTTATCAATGGCCCGATCATACGGTGCAAAACCGAACACTCGCCTCAAATGAGAAGTCACAACACCAATAAAAAATTGAGACGTTCTCGTGTCACCAGAAAACACGATGGTTAGTTCTCGTCCATGACGAGCTCGCCCAGACCGCATCACTAGCAGCAACTCAATCTACACTCAAACAATGGTGACAGGAACTTCAAGTATGTATCGATGAAACCATATCAATAGAATGAAAGGAATGAACAGATCCCAAAATGGATACATGATCATAAGGAGGAATAGAATCAATAAGAGTATGATCATGGAAACAAATAGAATCAAAGATCTCAATATATGTACATCCTAAGGTTTCTTAAGTGGAGTATCGTATCGTAAATATGCCGTGGAAAATACGTACGGTACGTTACTCTACTCAAACTACCTACTCCATCAATCAGGGTCAGCCTATGTTACGAAAGTTCGGGCCTAATACCCGTCCGTCCAAGTCTACGTTCCGTAAGGTCAAGCCTAGGTTCCAGAATATTTACGCCCAGACCCCACATAGTCAAACCTAAACTCGAACAAAGGTTAAACCTAGCGCTCTGATACCAACTTTGTCACGACCCGAAATATTAGCTCGTGACCAACTCTTAAATCACGCAACGTCTAAAGGCGTAATGTAATCCAAGTAAGCTGAAACCCAGAAATCTAAACCTTTTAAAGAAATAAAAGAGGTGACGTTTTGAAATAAGGTATAATGAAGAACAAGGTTTTCTTAAATGCATAGAAAATGGAACATGAAAAATGCAAGTTTATCTTAGTAGTTGTAAATAATGTTTTTCTTTTAAAAATTTAGGCAGCACCTCCTTTGTATATTTTGATCCAAAACCACAAATATCTGAAAATAATAAAGGCATCCCCAAGCGGGAGCTATCTCTTCACCAATCGGCAGATTTACAACCACGCAAGTAATAAAATAAGTATACGATGCCCAATGACGAAGATCAACACAAAAGATAATGAATAAAGTAAGGCATCAACCCAAAAAGCGAACATAAAACCCATCGCTCAAATCTCGCAACTACAAGTCTCACTAAGTCTTACTATTTATACAAATACTATTTTTGATTGATGGAGTTGACTAGATACAATATGAAAAATAAATACAAAAGTGGTACGAGCCGACATGTACCACCTACCAAAGCAAGTCACCCGAAAGCAAGCAAGTGACCCGAAAGCAAGCTTTCCTCCCTACCACGGCTCGAAGGAGTCGTGCAAACAGGTGGATTTTTGGTACAGTCTCAAGTCACTTGGAGGCAATGAGCGATAGGAGGTGTTTCGTCTCTTCTGGTATAGAGAGTTGATGTTGCGCTATGCTCGATTGGCTATAACTGGAAATCCCTGGTCAGGGTTGTTGATGAGATTTACTGGTAAGTGTTTGCTAGGTTCCATAGCACCCTAACTAGGATTTATAGGGCATCAAGTATGCAATTGTAAAAAACCTAGAGAGCTATGTAACCCATACCAAGGATCTAACTAGAAAATTAGGAGTAAGCTAGCATGTAATCAAATATTACACTAAGTGAAAGAGGAATACAACCTTTGTAGACCGGTCCTTCACTTCTAAAGCTCTGTTTAGTGGTTCCTTCGCTCCAAGTAGTGATTTCCCGGAATCTAGTAAAGGTTCACAAGGAGAAAGGAACAATCATGCTTGAAGTCTTCGAGGCCGAAAACGATCTACGTCGAGGAATCTCCTACTCAAGCTACCTCTTCACTAATTGGGAATTAGTGAAGCAAACAACCTACACTAAATGGCTAAGCTAGTATAGGTTGATGAAGTAGGATTTTTGCTCACTTTAGAATTATTTTTCTCACTATATTTCTTCACTTTCCAAAAAGCTAGAGAGCAAAATTGGAATGCAGAAGAAGATGAAGATGAGAATGGAATGAGAATCAATGAATGAGAACATCAACCATGGGAGAGATAATATCTCATTTAACTCTTGTAGAGACTTATCCATGGCTAAAGATAATGGTTGGATTAACAAATATCTTAAGATAAAACAAAATTAGTGGACTTGGTCAATGTTTCTACAAGCTTCTCCAAGCTTCAAACAATGTGACTTTTCCACCTAATTTTGAATTACCTTATATAAATAAATACCCTCATTATCTTAATTATGGTATGAGTCTCATACACCCATCTTGCATGTAGCAACTAGCATGACACAATAATATATATCACATATATATTAAATGTGTACAGGTAAGATAAAGAAATTCTTAAGTGAGCTAATATTAGTTAATGTATGTTAATATATCAAATATATAATTATACATTAAATTATTAAATCAACACTTGATTTAACAATTCGGCTATATCACATATAACCGACTAATATCATTTGTATCAACTTATCGAATCAACACTTGATTCGATAACCCGGCTATATCACATATAACCGACCTACATCACATATCGGGAGATTAGAATATGGTATCACATACGCGTATTAATCTCGGTACAGCACACATCACATATATGCTCCTACTTCGTTTCGCCTGAGCCAGGAAATCTCTGTGTAGGACTCCAAAGGCTCATCAATACGCCGGCAGTAGGTGATAATCATATCAGTCACCCACAAGCCGTCAGCGGTACTAGATGGACGTAATGGCTACCCGGGTATTGAGCGATCAGAAGATCAACAAGAAAGTCTGCTCATACTCCTGCGAATCCAATAAGTAACACTACCGTACAGTCCGGTCTCTTCGTCTGATATGTAGCATATCCAGCCCGGGCGTGGTAAACGTCAGACCCTAATAACTTGACAAATCATGCCGATGTGAGGCCCATAACGGTTTGAGAAACTACTGATAATACTTACCAGTAAATATCAGCAACCCTGGCCACGGATTTCTTGTTATGACCAATCCAGTACAGCGCAACATCAACCCCCAATACCGGGAGAGACGAAATCCTCTCCTATCGCTCATTGCCTCCATATGACTGAGGACTATACCCAAAAACCACCGTTTTGCACGTTCTCTTAAACGTGGTAAGGTGGAAATCAAAGCACAGTGGGAATCACACAAGACTCTATGACGATCTCGGGTCTACAGACTAACCTGTACTAGTGTCACTAGAGAAATTCTATCTGACGTGAGGTATAATACCATCTAAGAGTTCTCGGCGAGTCCTGTTCAGTGTACCCAGTCTCTACTGAGCACCCATATACCATCTTTGATGTCAAACACCAATGGATGTAGGATCATCCATCGCCCATCATATGGGTCAAGAAGCATATACGCTAGTCTACTCTGGAATATCGATGCCCCGTCTCGATACTCCCACGACTAGGAACAATTGAAGGATGTACTTACAGACTACCCTGGCCCTACTAGTATGATCTGCATCATAATCCTGGTAGCCAAGTACTCAACCTAAGGGCTTTATCTGCTTGTAACAGAGAGACAATAAGTGTACATGTTAAGATAAAGAGCAGCCGGATAGCATACTATCATGTCGAGCAAGAATGTCCTCCCTATATATGTCCAAGCATCCACTATAATATACATCATATGTACAATAATGTCCTCTAGGGCATACATACAACTAACAATCTCCCACTTGCACTAGGGCCAGTTGTTGTAGTATCTTATACCCAACATCCCGTAAAAAGTCTCTCTTGGGAAAGGCCTTTGTGAGTGGATCCGCCGTGTTATCCTTCGCATAAAATTTCCTATCCTTGATCCCCTGGAGATCAACTATCTCCCCGATCTGGTCATACTGCTTCAGAATATGTCAGGATCGCCGATGGGACCGGGGTTCCTAGGCCAAAGCCAGAACTCCATTGTTGTCACAATAACAGTTATTGGATGCTTAATGGTAGGAACCATGTTCATCTCATGAACAAGAAATATCCAGACATCCACTTTAGCAGCATCGTTGGTAGAGATGTATTCATCCTTTATCATCTAGTTTGTCACGGTATTTAGCTTGGAAATCTTCGAACATACCGTTCCTCCATTGAGGGAAAAGACAAAGCCTGAGACTGACTTTCAGTCGACTTTATCACTCTGGAAGCTCGAATCGGTAAAGGACACCTACTGGAGTTCACCGTTACCAATCACCAAGAACATTTCATCAGTGCTTCTTAAGTACTTAAGAATGTTCTTCACAGCTGTCCAGTGATTCTCCCAAGATTTGATTGATTCCTGATCACTACACCTAGTGAGTTAGCTACATCTAGTCTAGTACATAACATCACATACATGATAGAGCATACCGCCGAAGCATAGGGTATCCCTTGCATGCTAGCTCTCTCCAAATCAGTCTTGGAAGATATCCTTTTGGAGAGAGTGGTTCCTGAGTAAGTGGGCGAACCACCACGCTTAGAATCTTCCATACTAAACCCCTTTAATATAGTGTTAATGTACCTGGATTTGGGACACTCCCAACATCCACTTAGATCTATCTTTATAGATCTAAATCCTTATGATATAGTGGGTATCATCCAGATCTTTCATGGAGAATCATCGTGATAAGAGGAGCTAGACCGAGTGTAGCATAAGAACACCATTTCCTATAAAGAGTGTGTCATCTATGTATAATACGAGGAAGACAATCATACTCTCTACAACCTTCTTGTATATACAAGGTTCATCTGTATTTTTGATGAAGTCATACTCTTTGACTTCCATATCAAAATAGATGTTCCATCCAACCATTTCACAGAGTCCCTACTCGTGATGGCCTGCCTGAACCTAGTTGGGTCATCATCTACCATGATGCATTTCTCGCTCCCACCGTCACTGAGGAAACTGTAGTATCTCTCAGGTGGATGAGGAACCCTACCAGATTCGCGGAGAGGCAGAGGTTCGTTGGAAACTATCGAATCCTTTGGTTCAACTAAATTATCAGTCCTAGTTTGTATGGATGGATCTCCTTCCAGTTCTACCTCATGACCACTAATTTGTTTTTTAAGAAATTCTTTTTTCTAATAAGGTGGCATATTGAGAAACAAAACACCTTTTGTTTCTCAGTTTGGTAGACGATATTCCTTTGCAAATGTTCGGGATATCCAACAAACTTACAGAACTGACCTTGCCTCGAGTTTGTCCGGATTTTTGCCTTTCAACATAGGCCGGACAACCCCATATCTTGACTCGTTTAAGACATGCTCTCTTCCCATACCATATCGCATATGGAGTAGTTGGCACTTGATTTGTTTGGAACCCTATTAAATAGGTATGCAGCTTCTCAAGTGCATAACTCCAAAAGGAAACAGGTAACTCAGAAGTACTCATCATAGAGCACCCTATATCTAATAGGGTGTGATTCCTCCGCCCCGATACATCGTTGTTCTATGGTGTATATGGAGGAGTAAGCTGAGAGAGAATCCTATTCTCTTTTAAATAATCCACGAACTCCGTGCTCAAGTATTCTCCTCCCCGATCACATCGAAGGACTCTAATACTTCTACCCGTTTGGTTCTCTACTTCGTACTTATATTCCTTGAATTTCTCAAAAGTTTTAGACCTGTGTTTCAATAGGAACACACGTTCGAATTTTGAGAGATAGCCAGTGAATATAATGAAGTACGATGAGCCATCCCTATCATGTGTAGACATAGGATCGTATACATCACCATGTATCAGTCCCAAGAGTTCAATAACTCTTTCTCTGTTTCCAGTAAATTGAGTATTGGTCATTTTACCTTTGAGACAAGAATGACAAGTATCATAAGATGAAAATTCAAACGGATTCAAATATTCATCCTTATGTAACTTAGCTAGTCGTGTCGCATTAATATGACCTAGCCTACAATTCCATAAGAGGGATTCGTTCATTTCTGAACTACTCCTCTTGTGTGTGTTCTTTATACATTGAGTTGTGGTTTGATTTAAAACGTATATGCCATTACATAACGTGCATGATCCAATCAACTCTTGATTAAGGAAAATGTTCACAACATTATCCTGCAATACAAAATTATATCATTCTTTAACTTAATAAAGAAATTGATATAATGTTGTATATTAGGTTCGGTATGTAATAACATTCGTTCAGAATCAATATATTAATACAAGGTGATATTTACCAACTGATTTGGCTGCAACAATTGCACCATCACCCGATCCCAGTTCTCTACCTATCTAAGCCCATGTAAAAAATTACACATGTGGGATCCCGATCCAGTATCTAATACCCAGGACGTAGAGTGTACTGAGAAACAGTTCTCGGTAACTAACACACCCGAAGTAGATGTATCAGCATGCTTATTCCTCGTTTGGGTCGTCTGGGAATCCGAATATTCCCCTATTTCCTACTCAGACTTATAAAAATTATAAGGAAGAGCGGAACCAACGTTCCCCAGCTCAGCATAATAAGCAGGTTCGTTCAATACATCCATATTATTATCTTGTTTAAGATATATCACGGTCGCTACCAGGAGGGAAAGAAGAAAACACTCAGCGTATCCTCTTGCAAAATCAGATTGGTTATTATTTTATCTAATCAGGATGGCTCCCACTGATTTTATCAAATCTTCCTTCAAACCCTAAAAAGTAAGACCAGCCGGGATTAATTACACGCTACATGTTCTCCAATCTTTCGGCCAGGCTAGTGTCGGTACTTTGAGGGAGGTTCCCCGTGCTTTCGCACGGACCTAATTAAGATAAACCTCATTTTCCTAGGGACGTAACCCCGTTAACACATTTCTAGACACCTACTTGATCGGCTAATTGTAATGTGCAAAACTCTCCCAGGAGTAACTCTTACTCGCAGTGGGTATCGGGATCCAACTATCACATAGAAGGTATGCAATCTCATTGCAAATTTCAACACTTGAAATTCCCAATATTATTTTAGCCCTAGCAGCTTATGACCTTAACATAGTAAAAAAATCATAAGTGCTTGTAAAGTTCAACTCGTCATTTCGTGATTGAATTAAACCCACGCATACGACCCTTAATATAGTCAACAAAGTCGTACGACTACCCTAATCCAATCGCATCACATGCTTTAACAGATAGGTACTAATTAGCTACCGCACACTACGCCTCAACATAGTCAACAAACGTAGCACGAATACTAAATAGTACTTATCTGAAATGACGGAGGGCTAGGACATGTTTTTAAGAAAACCTTTTGCGTAATGAACTTGATATCATTGTAGAATCGACTGATTTTGAAAAGGGATGTTTTTTAGGCTTTTGCTAGTTTTGCTAAAGAGGTCACTCCCGGTGAAGGGATCTCGGCTCTTTCCTCATCGAATGAGGTCCTGGATATTCGTCAAGGAATACCATTATGCAAAGCAAGAACTAGAGAAGCAATCAAAAGACAAAACCGAGTGGGTTGTAGCATCTGCTAGCTTTTTGCTAAAGAGGTCACTTCCGGTGAAGGGATCTCGGCTCTTTCCTCATCGAATGAGGTTCTGGATATTCTAAAAGGAATACCGCTATGAAAAGAAAAAACTACAGCTACCCTTTTTGAAAATTTGATTCTATAACATCTTGGGTTTCTTTCCTTTCATTAATCTCATTAATGAAGTCCCATCAATTATGCTTCCTAAGCATCACAGATAACGAAACGAAAATAGAACGTACGCTTATGCCATCCGCATTCGCCACAGTGTCCCGTTATGCACCGTCAGGTTACTTAACTAACGGCATAGCGGGGCGGGACTAGCGCGGGTGCAAAATATAAGCAACGTTTATTATATATCATATATATAATAACAACATTCGTCTCATCATAAAAAGCGATCACATCACCAAATATCAGCAGCAGAAGATAACATATGAAATATTGGATATACTAGGATTTCCGCCTTTTAAATTTGTAAGTTCATGCTACCTCTCCCGGTACTTACGGGCTTGCGGAAATGATGAAAAACGATTTTCAAGAGGTGGTAACATGGACTCAAAATACGGATCTTTGTTAAACAACTAACTAATAAACCTAACAAGAGTTTTACCTACTCGGTTAGGGGGTTATACCTTTCTTGAACTCCTTCGTCTTCAACTCTTTCCGGTTTACGGATCGGCCTCACCTCGTCGTCTCCTTGCGCCGAAGTTGGATCCACCTGAAAGCTTCTACCTTTGGCTTCTTCTTTGAACTTGAAGAAACTAGAACACTTGGTTTGCTAAACCTTGTGAACTAGGATGAGTAGAGAAGTGATATGGGTTTTCTTTTATCTTTAAGGCAATGTTTCTGAACTCATGAGAGGGTGTTGCCTTGAGCTAGAGAGAGAGCAAGAGGAAGAGGAAGAGGGAGAGCTCAAGCAAGAGAGAGAAATGAAATGAGAGAATGAGTAACTCTTTTGCCATCCAAGCTCTCATAATCCAAAACCATCATAACAAAAATAGTAATCAAGTATTATGTGATGGTTCAAGTCAAAATGGCTATATCATTTCATGCACTCATTTTGCAAAAACAAGCAAGCAAGCAAAAGTCTTTGCCATGAAATGATAGCCATTGTCATGATGATGGTCAACTAGTCCAACCTAATCAACCGGTCAACAAAGTCAACAAGTCAACAAAGTCAACCCCTCAACAACCATGTCACCATAATACTTAATTAATATTATGTTTAATTATATTTCTTATTCTCATTAGGGTTTAGCCAAAAGTCAATAGTGAACAACCAACAGTCAACAACCCCAATGAGAATCCTTTGCCTCTGTCTCTCTGTCAACTGTGCATACACACCCGCATCCGCGTTCCAAGGAACACGAATACAAACGAGATAAAACCAATCCCAAAATGTACACTAGGATCCGGCTTAAAAAAAAGCCCGCTAGTGTTAACTGTCCGGACACCAAACGTGCACAAGTGCACGGATGTGACCGAACCCTGTCGCAAAACCATGCGACCTGTCGCAAAACCATGCGACCTCTACTCTTTTGCCCAAAGGCGAATAGCTTTCTGTGTGGGACTCTAAAGACTCGACACTACGCTGGCAGTGGGTTTAACTACAGACCGCAAGCGGCACTAGCTGTGCATAACGGTCCCCAGGTAGATGCTGACAAGAAGACTGACGAGGTGAAACCCATCTGAACTCCTACCGAGCCTGAATATGACAATCTCCGTACAGTCCGGTCTGTTCGTCTGATACATCGCATGGCGGGCCTAGGAGGCGGTAAACGTCAGTCCCCTAATAGCGGTATAAGTCGTGTCGGAGTGAAGCCCAGAACACCCTGAGATAGCACTGGAAACCTACCAGTATATCTCGCTTGCCCTGACCAGGGACTACTCGTGTAATGGCTCTCCTAGACACAGCGCGATGTCAACCCCCAATACCGGGAGAGACGAATCCTTTCTAACCGTCACTGCCTCCAAGTGCTTCGGGACTGCACCCAAAAACTACCTGTTTGCATGACTCCTTTGAGCCGTGGTAGGGTAGTAATCAAAGTACAGTAGGAACACACTCGAGGCGAAGTGACAGTGTCAAGTCAGCAGACTAAGCTGTACTTGTAGGGTTTCTAGGCACCCTAATGAGGTCTCACAAGGCATCGATCATGCCAAATTAAAATTTTAACGGTGCCGAGAAACCCGACTACGGATCGTTTGCTAGAAAACTAGGCGAAAAGATAACTAGTTAACACTTAACTAAGGGAATACGGAAATACAACCTTTGTAGATCCGGTGCTCCACCTCCATAGCTCCGCAACGAAGTCCTCTCCGCTGTCCAAATCAAATCCGGGCTCTAGCGTCGGCTTCGTCGGAGAATGGGCAAGCTAGGTCGTCGATGTCCATGCCGAAGATGATCTACGTCGAGGCATCGCTAGATCAAGCTCCGACTTCACCAAGTCAAGAAACTTGTGAAGAAAACACACTCTACTACTTGGCAAGAGGTAGAGGATGAAGAAATAGGAAGTGGGTTAACTTTAGAATTGGATTTCTCACTCAAAAACATCAATCACCATTGATGAGGTAAGCTTTTCTTCACTTGAAGCAAGGAAGAAGAAGAAGAATAATATGATAAGATTATTATATTTGGAAAAGAAAATGAATACTTATCATATTAGAACCATGGTCAAGTGTAGAGAATTAACTAAGGTTAGATTAAAGGTTAGGGTTAAAGATGAAGACAAGAATGGTTACAAAGTCAAAGCTTCATGAAGCTTCAACTAAACTCCAAAATTAGCAACCATTCTTTTCTTATCTATTCAAAATAAATAAATAAATAAATAAGTAAGAATAGAAAACCCTAATCATTAGTTTAACCATGGCTTAATCCATTACACTTAACTATAGTTAAACATGTATCATCAAACATGATACAATCAAGTGCACAAAAGTATATCACATATACAATGTGTACAATCCGAGTGTGAAAATCCATTTAAAGTGAACCAATACTAGTTAATGCAAAGTAATATATCAAATATATAATTATGCATTAAATCATTAAATTAACACTTGATTTAACGATCCGGTCATAACGCATATAACCGACTAGTATTCTATGTATCGGCTTATCGAACCAACCCTTGATTCGATAACTAGGTTATATCGCATACAACCTTTCGATACATTCATCGCGAGAATGGAATACGGTATCACATACACGCATTATTCTCGGTCCCGTACATATCTCATATGCGCTCCTATTTCGTTTCGCTTGAGCCAGGAAACCTCTGTGTAGGACTCTAAAGACTCGTCAATACGCCGGCAGCAGGTGATGATCATATCAAGCACCCACAAGCCGCAAGCGGTCTGCTAAACGTAACGGCCACCCGGGTATTGAGCGATCTGAAGATCGACGAGCAAGCCCGCTCACACTCCAGTGAATCCGACCAGTAACACTACCGTACAGTCCGGTCTGATCGTCTGATATGTCGCATATCTTGCCTAGGGGTGGTAAACGTCAGACCCCAATAGCTCGATAAGTCGTGTCGATATGAGGTCTATAACAATTCGAGAAACTACTGGTAACACTTACCAGTAAATCTCAGCAACCCTGGCCAGGGATTTCCTGTTATAGCCAATCGAACACAACGCAACATCAACCCCCTATACCGGGAGAGACGAATCCCCTCCTATCGCTCATTGCCTCCATGTGACTCGGGACTGTACCCAAAAACCACCGTTTTGCACGCCCTCTTGGACGTGGTAAGATGGAAATCAAAGCACAGTGGGAACCACACAAGACTCTATGACGATCTCGGGTCAACAGACTACTCTGTACCAGTGTCACCAGAGAACTGCCATCTGACGTGAGGTATAATACCATCTGGGAGTTCTCGGCGAGTCCGTCCAGTATACCCAGTCTCTACTGAGCACCCGTATATCATCTCCGATGTCAAACACCAATGGATATGGGATCATCCATCGCCCATCTGTATGGGTCGAGAAGGTATACGCTAGTCTACTCTGGTATATCGATGCCCCGTCTCGATACACCCACGACTAGGGACTTTGAAGGATGTACTTATGGACTACCATGTCCCCACTAGTATGATCCGCATCATAGTCCAGGTAGTCAAGTACAGATCCTAAAGGCTTTACCAACATGTAACAGAGAGACAAACAGTAGACACGTTAAGGTAAAGTGTAACCAGATAGCATACTATCATGTCGAGCAAGAAAGTCCTCCCTATATATGTCCCAGCATCCACTACAATATACATCCTATGTACAGTAATGGCCTCTAGGGCATACATATAACTAACAGTACTCATGTCATCTGGGAACTGATAACTGACGATAGGTATAGTACCAACCAACAGTTCCAGACGAGTCCTGTCCAGTGTACTCGTAACCTAACAAGCACCTGCATACTATCTCAAGTACGACGTACTGACGGCTGTGGGACAGGCTGTCTCCCATACTGGGATGAGAAGCGCATACGCCAGTCTATTCCGGAGTATCGATGCCCTGTCTCAATAGTCATGCAAATAGGGACCTGCATAAGGATGTGCTTATAGATTACCCAGCCCCCATGAGTGTGACTGCCATCACAACACTGGTAATCAAGCAAAGATCCTAAGGGCTCCACTAATGTGTATAGGTGATATACTAAAATAAAGACATGTACACATTAAAGTAGAAACAAACCAAGTAGCATACTACTATATTGAGCAAGATTGTATATACAAGGTGAATATCCCAAGCTTCCATTAAGTAATATACAAATTAGTATGATACAGTAATGGCCTCTAAGGCATATACACTAGCAATCTCCCACTTGCACTAAGGCCATGTACTGGCGTATCGAAGACCTATCATCTCGATCAGCCGCTCGAACTGAGTCTGGGGTAAGGCCTTTGTGAGTGGATCAGCAGTGTTATCTTCCGTAGAAACTCTCTGAACCTCGATCTCCTGGCGACCCACGATCTCCCTGATCAGGTGATACCGCCTCAAGATGTGTCTGGACTTATGATGGGACCTGGGTTCCTTCGCTAAAGCTATAGCCCCGTTGTTGTCGCAATACAGCGGTATTGGATCAACAATGGATGGAACCACCTGAAGTTCTGTTAAGAACTTCCTTATCCAGACGGCTTCTTTTGCGGCATCTGCAGCAGCGATATATTCCGCTTCCATCATCGAGTCAGCAACGGTTTCCTGTTTGGAACTCTTCCAACACACCGCCCCTCCATAGAGGGTAAAGACATAACCCGACATGGACTTGGAATTATCCTTGTCACTCTGGAAGCTGGAGTCAGCAAAGGCCTCGATCTGGAGGTCTTTTCCGCCATACACCAAGAACATCTCCTTAGTCCTTCTCAGGTACTTGAGAATGTTCTTCATCGCTATCCAGTGTTTCTCCCCAGGGTTTGACCGATACCAGCTTACTACACTCAGTGCATAAGCTACATCCGGTCTGGTACACAACATCGCATACATTATAGAGCCTACCGCAGAAGCGTAGGGTATAATAGACATGCGATCCCTTTCCAAATCAGTCTTGGGAGACATCTCTTTGGAGAGGGTGATCCCGTGACAAGCCGGTAGATTACCGCGCTTGGAATCTTCCATACTGAATCTTTTCAGTATGGTGTCGATGTACCTGGACTGTGAGAGTCCTAATATCCTCTTAGATCTGTCACGTTAGATCCGGATCCCTAGAATGTAACAGGCATCACCCAGGTCTTTCATGGAGAACCTGTGTGACAAGAACCCCTTGACAGATTGTAGCATAGGAATGTCATTTCCTATTAAGAGAATGTCATCCACGTATAAAACGAGGAATACTACAGTTCTCGCTACAAATCTATTATAGATGCATGGTTCATCTGGATTTTTGATAAAGCCAAATTCTTTGACCATCTCATCAAAACAGATGTTCCAACTCCGTGATGCCTGCTTTAGTCCGTAGATGGACTTAAGCAACTTGCACACCTTTCCGCTGCTCCCACGCTGAATGAAACTCTCTGGCTGGTCCATATAAACACACTCCTCTAAATTTCCATTAAGAAAAGCGGTCTTTACGTCCATCTGCCAAATCTCATAATCGTGGAAGGCAGCAATGGCAAGAAGGATCTAAATGGATTTCAGCATAGCTACTGGAGAAAAGGTCTCGTCATAGTCCAAACCAGGTCTTTGACGAAAACCCTTTGCAACCAGTCTAGCTTTCTAGGTCTCAACCTGTCCATCTACACCAATCTTCCTTTTGAAGATCCACTTGCATCCTACGGGTTTTACCCCATCTGAAGCAACGTCCAACGTCCATACTTTGTTGGTGTACATGGACTCCATTTCAGTCCACATTACATCCAGCCATTTTACCGAGTCAACGCTCTGAATGGCCTGCTGGAAGCTAGTCGACTCATCATAATCAATGATGCAATCTTCTCTATCCCCGTCTATGAGAAAACCGTAGTATCTCTCGGGCGGATGGGACTGCCTACTACTTTTGCGGAGCGGCGTAGGAATGTCATTTTCTTTTGAACCCTCTGGTTCTACTAAGCTTTCAGTAATAGCTCATGGTTCTGGAATTTCTTCCAGTTCTATTGCCCTCCCACTTATCTGATTTTCCAAAAACTCAGTTTCCAAGAAGTGGGTGTTGGAGATAGTGCCCTCAGAGTCAATTATTAGGTCACAGGTACGTGATTGCAATGATTGATGGAGGACCTATCCCGGTAGGACAGTCTTACTCGAGATGATGGTATGCTATCTGGTTTACCTTTATCATCGTGTACTGTTTTAGGTGACCTGACAAGTTGCTATTACACGTTGATAGAGCCCCTACGATTCTTGCTTGACCACCAGCAGTATGAGGGCGATCATATACGTGGGAGCTGCCAGTCTATAAGCATATCCTTAAATGGTCCCTAGTCGTGAGAGTTTCGAGACAGGGCATCAATACTCCAGAGTAGACTAGTGTATACAGTCGAGACCCCGACGAGGGGCGGTGGCCGGTCTCACAAGCCACTGGTGTCAGTTGGATCACCTAAGATGTATACAGGTGCTCATTGGGTTATGAGTACACCGGACAGGACTCGCCGGGAACATGCCAGTTGGTCATATACCAGACGTCAGATGGCAGTTCCCTTGTGACATGTGTACAGGTTAGTTCATCGACCTGGGGATCGTCATTTGTCTTGTGTGAGTTCCCACTGTACTTTGATTACTACCCTACCACGGCTCAAAGGAGTCGTGCAAACAGGTTTTAGTTGGGTACAGTCCCGAGCCACATGGAGGCAGTGAGCGTATCTTCAGGGGTTCGTCTCTCCCGGTATTGGGGGTGAGGTCGTGCTGTGTCTAGGAGAGCCATTACACGAAGCCCTCGGCCGAGGCAAGGAGATTTACTGGTAGGTATTCCAGTAGTATCTCAGGGTGTTCTGGGCTACACTCCGACACGACTTGTACCGCTTTTGGGGGTCTGACTTTTACCAACCCCCTAGGCCTGCCATGCGATGCTCATAGACGAACGGACCGGACTGTACGGATATTGTCACTGACAGGCTCAGTAGGGAGTCAGACTGAGTTCGCTCACAGACGTCCCTTTTGGTCAATACCTGGTAGCCCGTTATGTATTGGCTTATACCTCTAACGTGCTAGTGGTTAAATCCACAACCAAGGTGTTGATGAGTCTTTAGAGTCTCCCACATTCAGTTACTCAGCTTTCGGGCGAAAGGTTGTAGAGGCCGTATGGAGATATGGCAAGGTCCGACCAGATACGTGCGGTATTGCACGGATCGGGATCGGACAGTTTGTACTATAGGCCATATGGATATATGGCAGGGTTCGATCAGATACGTGCGGTATTGCACAGATCAGGATCGAACGGATATTACTAGCCGGCTTTGGTTTAAGCCGGATCCTAGTATAGTACAGTGTAGATTTTGTCTCATTGCATTTGTATTTCGGTCGAAATACAGATGCGGGTGTGTATGCACAGTATCGGGGTTTTTCCTGTAATTTATTACGGGACCAGTTTTCTGGAGTTGCCAGTTTGCTTTTCGTTTCGGCCGATTTCCTTTGTATCGTTCATTGGCCGAAGTTTGGTGGAGGAGGGCTTATTTGCATTGTTGCAAATAAGCATTTTGTGGAGGGGTTCTTTGCTTATATTTGTATCATGATGGTTTTTCATGATGAGCACCATCACTTGACTTTCCTTGTTCATGATTGCTTGACTTTGTTGATGGGTTATGATGATTGTTTTGGTGTGTTGGTTTTACTAGTAATCATTTCCACACATCATAACTCCACACTCTCTCTCTTGCATTATGATATACCCTCCCCTTGGCTTTTTCTCTCTCTTGCTCTTGCAATTTTTGGCCGGCCATATGGGAGGGGGGCTGTCCAAAAATTGAGGTGGGGAAATGTTGTTCATTTCATGCACCAAAATTCTCCAAGCTCCTCCATATACTTCTTGTATCATCCCTCTACCAAAGTGGCACCTCCAAGAACCCCAAATGAGACACAAGTCTATACACTACATTCTACAGCAAACCTTGGGCACGTCGAGTAGCCAGCTTCGTGCCCGAGTTGCTTCGGTATTGAGGTGGGAGCCCGTAAAACATGGAGACGATATGGTGCCCTTCCGGCAAGGTGGCGACGACCGGAGATTCCGCAGGAGATCGGGACGATGATGAGAAGACCGGAGGACTTGGATCGTCGGTATATCTCTATTCCCCTTCTTGTAGTTAGCTAGGACTAGTTAATGGTTCGATCCGGGTATTAGTGCGCGGCGGTTTGCCAGTTCATGAAAAATTAAAGTTTATCACCGTTTCCGCATTTGGCCGTCGGTTTGACGGCCGGGGCGCCGCCGTGCACTTACAGTGGTATCAGAGCCTCGCCATTAACTTAGTCTAGCTTTCCATAATGTGTTTTGCATTTCCGATCGACCAAAATTCCAAAATCTACATTTTTGTTCACATCAGTTTTCTGTTGAAAATTTTTGGTGTCGAAATTTTTTTCAGGTTACAGAAAAGTGATCTACTAGAAAATACAAGAGTTCTGTGAAAATTCGATGAAGTAAATCCACTGTAGGAGCGCGGAACCGCGGCCAAACACCCCTTTGGGCCGCGGTTCCGCCGCACTACTTTGGGTTCGCTGCACCAAATTTTTACAGAGGCTTTCTGGGGTTAAAATTGGGGTTTTGGAATATTAATATTGGGCCCAGAATTTCCTGATCTGCTACAGTAATGCTTGGGGGCCCACTTGTTAAAATTTGATTGATCGGATATTTTAAACACATTATTTCACAGTATTTACATTATATCTGCGACCGTGAATGTCACTCGATCGGTAAATCCGGTCTAACTGCTATAGCCCGGTTAGACGGATTTGCGAACGTGACTTTCACGTTGATGTTCTGTTTTTGCTGTGATGTTGCGGATCGGTCGTGGGGAATAGCCTGGATGCAATGCTAGTACAGTTGTGGTTGTATTATGTACATTTGATGTTGCGGGGCGAGCGTCCGACATGTGGACTGCCGTCACTGCCTGATTGTATTATTATTTTGGGGCACGGCCAGGTTGCGGTCGATGTACCCGTTGTATGTATATTTTACTTTCTGTACTAGGATTGCCCCGCGGAGGGGTGCACGGATAGCCGGGTTCTGGAGGGAAACAAGCCCGCATCTCATGGCATTGAGACGGAGGGGGCTTCACTCTAGGATTGGCGGGCTATTCGCCGCACTCGTAGGGGGTACAGGTTGACCCAGGAGGGGTGCCCAAGTTACCGGATTCCGTGAAGTGCTGGGTGGTCCATTCACGGAGCTGAAGGGGGCTGCTTCGCTTCAGGTTTTGGCGGGTAACTTGCCGCGCCCGTAGGGGTCTAGGTTTTCATTGCACAGGCTATCCACACGACCAGGGGAACGTCGGGTTTCAGTAGTGGCTCTGTGAAACCCGGGGATCCCAGATATCTGTATTGTTTCTGTGATGCTGTACATTTCTGTGATGTTGCATTTTTTTTCACGCCTTGAGCGAATATAATATATTGGTATATATATTAGTAGATGTTGTATATGTTTTGCATCCGCGCTAGTCCAGTCCCCGCTCTGTCGTTAGTTAGCTAACCTAACGGGTAATGACGGGACCCAGTGGCGAATGCGGATGGCATATACGTACATCAGTATATTTTCGTTCTTTTTGGTGTGATCAATTGATGGGACTGCATTGATTCGGATCAATGCAAGTTTAAAAACAAACCTAATCTGATGTTGTTGGAACACTTTTTCAAAAGGCTGTTATTGCAAGGACGTTCACTTTTGTTTTGCATCGTGGTATTCAGTTGGAATATCCTGCTCCTCAGTCGACGAGGCAAGGGCCGAGATCCCTTCACCGGGAGTGACCCCTTGGACAAAAAGTTTGCGTCAGGGCATTAACTTCACTATAGCCGATTACTTTTGCTTTGCATCGTGGTATTCATTTGGAATATCCTGCACCCCATTCTACGGGGAAAGAGCCGAGATCCCTTCACCGGGAATGACCTCTTTAGCAACGGTTTTCGTCACTATATTTTAAAAAGCTATCAGTTCCTTCAACGATATCAAGTTCTTTACGTTAAAGGTTTTCGCCAGAAACCATTCGTAGCCCTCCGTCATTTCAGTTAAATATTCGGTAGTATTCAAGCTATGTATTTTGACCTCACGCTAAGGCATAGTGATTGGTAGCTGCCGGGTATTTATCTGTTGCATAGATAGATGCGTTGGTTTGGGACAGTCGTACTACTATTTTGGCCTACGTCAAGGGTATGTACGGGTGGGTTCAGATTAACCTGGATAATGACGGGCAGAACTTGACATGTGACTTATGATATTTTGACCTCACGCCAAGGTCATAAGAGCATGGGGCAGAAATCACATCGGGAGTTTCAAAAGTACTGAAACTTGTCAGATATGCGCATACCATCTGGAGTATGATGATGTGAGCGGATTCCGTCACGTTATCATGCGATGATAGTTGGATCCCGATTCCCACTGATGAGTTGGTATACTCCTCGGGTGATCCCGACTAATTCTTCTTTCAGGTTTGGAGGAGAATTTGAGGTACAGTGGGAGGTTTCCAAATTAGATAAATTGGTAACCATTCTGATCTAGGATAGAGTGCACGCTGAGTGTTTCTTTTGTCTCTCTCTCTTTGGCAGCGACCATTGACCCGACCCTAAGACTATGACTCAGTGACCAAGTTGACCGAACCTTCTTAAACACTAGCTTTTGGATTGTCAGAGTTGCAAACCTCATTGCCACTCCTACTTTTACCCTTTTCTCCAGGACACCCCGTGTTGCTACGAACGTCCACTTCCATTGGACAAAACCATCGTATGGTTAGATACGAACTCGAAGGAATTTATTCGAGGATGGTTTCCGGTTCTGGAGAAAACGGATAGGATTATTAAGTTGTCTTTTCCTTTTACCTTCTCTCAGATTGCGAGTACCCCTTAGATTAGGGGATAGTACACCTATTACGCAAATTGGATAGTCTTCTTCCAAACCATAGGCAGGTGCCGACCGGTAGGGAATGAAGAAAACCAATTAGCATAACGATGGTGTGCAGAAGGTATTAAGTTCAGACAAAGCAAGGGATTAGTAAGAGGGCAAAGTAAATTGCGACTGATATTCACGACCAAACCAGGTATTTCATTACCACTCCCACTTCACCTTTGTATTTCTCCAGGACACTCCGTATCACTACGAAGATCCACAGACTATTGGATACTCCATCGTATGGTTATATACGAACTCGAAAGGAACTTGTTCCAGTTCGGGGATGGATTTTGGTCCAGGAGAAATAGGAATAAGGTTTATTCGGTTGTCTTTTATCTTCACCCTCTCTCATTGCGAGTGTTCCTAGGATTGGGACAGTACACCCATTATGCTTATTGGATAGTCTTCTTCCAAACCATAGGCTGGTGCCGAACGGTAGGGAAGGAAGAAAACCATTTGGCCTAAAGGGGTGTGCAGAAGGTAAAGACTAAAGACATATGAAGGGATTTGGAGAGGTGGCAAAGAATTATACGGTTACAGTCGTGAATCTGGAAGAGGCATTACTAGGAATACCAGGATACCCCATCGAAACATTTTAATGTTTCAGTCTCACTGTGTACTGTTAAAGGAAAACTGATTTCCCGATTAGATACTCACTCCAGGGTATGTATTTACCAGGTACGATTCTCACATCTGTATGGTTTTACAGATGATGAGTGGGAGTAAGTTATTGGGAATTAGGTGATCATCCTCATTATATCGGGATTCGTTGTAATCGGTGATATTTGAGGAAGTCACCTGGGTTGTTTGCCGGACGGCAAATATTTGGTTTTGAATATCCGCTGTTATGCACCAATTTCAAATTGATATATCTGTATGTCTATTTTCATAGAGTGAGATATACCTTTATGAAGTTATGTCTGCGACATTTACCTATATCAGTGGATGGTTAGGTGAGGAGCATTAAACAGCGGTGTAATTCTTCTTAACCATAAGTACAGTTTTCAACCTACGACACACAGTGAATGAGTTATCAGACACAAGGGACTTATACAGAGTATTGTATGTTGTCCAGGGTCCATCAGGACAGAGGGGTTGGTCCTCGTACTATATTCGGTTTACTTATGACTTCTCTAGTTTTTAGACAGGTGTTTCGCGGAAACACAGGGTCTGAATTTTGAGAAGTTATAGGTATTTGAATAGAGTAGAAAACCAGGTATAGCAAGTATCGGGATTCTTCAAAGTGATCGAAGATGTAGGTACTTGTGTATGGTACTCAGTTGACAGTAATGATTAAGAAATCTTGCTTCTCTTTCAGGTTACTCATAATTGGAAGCATTCCTAAGTTGAGTAACGCTGATCCGCCTCCTTCCATTTAGTTGACATGCACTGGAGATAGTTGCATGATTTGGATCTGGTTCAGTTAAATCAGTGCCTCTGGTCTTATATGGGATATAGAACAGTTCGTATCTTAACGTTGTTAAGGTACGGGGAGTTGTCCGGCTTATGATTAAAACCAGACACTGGACAACTCAAGGCACGTTTCTGTAACGGCTGTTTGTGGGTTGACCCAGGCTATGACGAGGGTTGACTTTCTACCATCTGGATGAACAATAGCAATATTGTTCTAGACTCGCCACAGTTTTATTAAAAATGGATTTTTTCAGAAAACAGTAGTGGGAGTATGGTAGAACTGGAGGTGATTCCAGAACCACGAACGATTACTGAAGATTTAACAAGGAACCTAAAGATTCAATCTGGATTGACATTCCATTGGCCACTCCGCAGATACAGTGGGTAGGTTCAGGCACCCGAGAGGTACTCCGGTAGCCTCAAGGACGGTGACAGGGAAGTTCTTGTTTACCCACACTTGCCATTGTTGTTGTTCCAGACTGCGAGACCTGGCAGGAGGATGAGTATATCGTCGTTCTAAACTAGGTTTAGAAGTGCACGTCTATATGACTCTGCCATAGGGTTGTCGTAGTCAGTGGGAGCAGCGGAAGCATTGGTGGACATCAGGCTTATGTCTATTTATAGACTAAAGCAGATATAGCGGAGATAGATCATCTATTTCTGATGTGACAGTCATAGGTTTGACGTCATCAGAATAGGGGATGGATCTGTTGAGAAGGTAGTAGGGTGTGATATCCGGGTTTTGGATGACATACACAAAGTAGGAAGTGACATTCCTATACTACGATCGGTTACTCTTTGGTCGTCACACAGTGGTTTCTCCACGAAGGACTTGGACATTATATCAAACATACTGGTTACTAGATCTATGGTTTTAGATCTAGATTTGGGTGGTTTCTCAATCAGGGTACCTTGACAGCATTCTAAGAGTATTTAGAATGGACGACTCCTGGCACGGTAGTATACCTGCAGGTGATGGAGTCACCCTCTCTAAAGGTGTCTTATAGACTAAAGTAGAGAGGGATGTGCATGATTGGCAGATCACTTGCTTAGGCAATTGAGTCAATCATGAGATGTCAAGTACCACACCAGATGTTGTTCTTGCACTAGATGCAATAAGTTGACATTGATCCAATCCTGGAAAAACAGTCGGAAGCAGTTTTAGAACATAAGTGGATGTTCTAAGGGATATGATAACGACAGCCTCATTCGGGAGACAGTTATCATTCCAGGCTTCCAAGGTGACATGGACAACAAGGAGGTTGTCAGAGTTATAGTTTTTCCTTCCGACGAGGGGCAGTATTTTGGATAGGTGGTCCAAGGCAATACTGAGGGTGGCATGGCGCAGGATACTGATTAAGTTCAGTTGACGATACAGTCTAAGAAGTTTGGATTTGGAGTTCATTTATGAGCTATGTCCCATCAGACATCCAGACACATTCTAAGACAGGTATTGCTCATTTCGGGAGATGGGTTTTCTCCGCGAACTTGAGATATAGAGAGACATGGAAAGAGACAACAAAGCGGATCCACTCACTAAGGCTATTCCTCGAACGCAATAGTTTCGCAAACGAGCTTTGTGAGACTGACTAGTAGAGGAGTTGGGTGTTCGGTATCACACGGGCTGTGAGTATGCGACATCGCAATAATTAGCCTTGAGTGCAAGTGGGAGATTGTTGGAGATAGTGCCCTCAGAGTTAATTATTAGGTCACAGGTACGTGATTGCAATGATTGATGGAGGACCTATCCCGGCAGGACAGTCTTACTCGAGATGATGGTATGCTATCTGGTTTACCTTTATCATCGTGTACTGTTTTAGGTGACCTGACAAGTTGCTATTACACGTTGATAGAGCCCCTAGGATTCTTGCTTGACCACCAGCAGTATGAGGGCGATCATATACGTGGGAGCTGGCAGTCTATAAGCATATCCTTAAATGGTCCCTAGTCGTGAGAGTTTCGAGACAGGGCATCGATACTCCAGAGTAGACTAGTGTATACAGTCGAGACCCTGACGAGGGGCGGTGGCCGGTCTCACAAGCCACTGGTGTCAGTTGGATCACCTAAGATGTATACAGGTGCTCATTGGGTTATGAGTACACCGGACAGGACTCGCCGGGAACATGCCAGTTGGTCATATACCAGACGTCAGATGGCAGTTCCCTGGTGACATGTGTACAGGTTAGTTCATCGACCTGGGGATCGTCATTTGTCTTGTGTGAGTTCCCACTGTACTTTGATTACTACCCTACCACGGCTCAAAGGAGTCGTGCAAACAGGTTTTAGTTGGGTATAGTCCTGAGCCACATGGAGGCAGTGAGCGTATCTTCAGGGGTTCGTCTCTCCCGGTATTGGGGGTGAGGTCGTGCTGTGTCTAGGAGAGCCATTACACGAATCCCTCGGCCGAGGCAAGGAGATTTACTGGTAGGTATTCCAGTAGTATCTCAGGGTGTTCTGGGCTACACTCCGACAAGACTTGTACCGCTTTTGGGGGTCTGACTTTTACCAACCCCCTAGGCCCGCCATGCGATGCACATAGACGAACGGACCAGACTGTACGGATATTGTCACTGACAGGCTCAGTAGGGAGTCAGGCTGAGTTCGCTCACAGACGTCCCTTTTGGTCAATACCTGGTAGCCCGTTATGTATTGGCTTATACCTCTAACGTGCTAGTGGTTAAATCCACAACCAAGGTGTTGATGAGTCTTTAGAGTCCCCCACATTCAGTTACTCAGCTTTCGGGCGAAAGGTTGTAGAGGCCGTATGGAGATATGGCAAGGTCCGACCAGATACGTGCGGTATTGCATGGATCGGGATCGGACAGTTTGTACTATAGGCCGTATGGATATATGGCAGGGTTCGATCAGATACGTGCGGTATTGCACGGATCAGGATCGAACGGATATTACTAGCCGGCTTTGGTTTAAGCCAGATCCTAGTATAGTACAGTGTAGATTTTGTCTCATTGCATTTGTATTTCGGTCGAAATACAGATGCGGGTGTGTATGCACAGTATCGGGGTTTTTCCTGTAATTTATTACGGGACCAGTTTTCTGGAGTTGCCAGTTTGCTTTTCGTTTCGGCCGATTTCCTTTGTATCGTTCATTGGCCGAAGTTTGGTGGAGGAGGGCTTATTTGCATTGTTGCAAATAAGCATTTTGTGGAGGGGTTCTTTGCTTATATTTGTATCATGATGGTTTTTCATGATGAGCACCATCACTTGACTTTCCTTGTTCATGATTGCTTGACTTTGTTGATGGGTTATGATGATTGTTTTGGTGTGTTAGTTTTACTAGTAACCATTTCCACACATCATAACTCCACACTCTCTCTCTTGCATTATGATATACCCTCCCCTTGGCTTTTTCTCTCTCTTGCTCTTGCAATTTTTGGCCGGCCATATGGGAGGGGGGCTGTCCAAAAATTGAGGTGGGGAAATGTTGTTCATTTCATGCACCAAAATTCTCCAAGCTCCTCCATATACTTCTTGTATCATCCCTCTACCAAAGTGGCACCTCCAAGAACCCCAAATGAGACACAAGTCTATACACTACATTCTACAGCAAACCTTGGGCACGTCGAGTAGCCAGCTTCGTGCCCGAGTTGCCTCGGCATTGAGGTGGGAGCCCGTAAAACATGGAGACGATGTGGTGCCCTTCCGGCAAGGTGGCGACGACCGGAGATTCCGCAGGAGATCGGGACGATGATGAGAAGACCGGAGGACTTGGATCGTCGGTATATCTCTATTCCCCTTCTTGTAGTTAGCTAGGACTAGTTAATGGTTCGATCCGGGTTTTAGTGCGCGGTGGTGCCGGTTTGCTAAGTTCGCAAAATTAAAGTTATTCACCGCTTCCGCATTTGGCCGTCGGTTTGACGGCCGGGGCGCCGCCGTGCACTTACAGTGGGCACGACGAGAAACATAAATCTTTTGTTCCTCTTCGCAAAAGAAGAAATATCCCTTGGAGTTCTTTGGATATCCCACAAACTTGCACTGTACTGAGCGTGCCTCGAGTTTGTCCGCATGCTGCTTTTTGACAAAAGCTGGACATCCCCATGTCTTAATGTGATTAAGATAGGGTCTCTTCCCACACCACATCTGATATGGTGTAATAGGCACAGTCTTAGTTGGAACTCGGTTCAAAAGGTATGCAGCTGATTCTAGTGCATATCCTCAGAATGATCGCGGTAACTCAGCGTTACTCATCATGGACCGTACCATATCCAATAGGGTTCGGTTCCGTCTCTCCGATACACCGTTATGTTGCGGGGTGTATGGAGGAGTAAGCTGAGAGAGAATTCCATTCTCTTTTAAGTAATCCAGGAACTCAGCACTTAAGTATTCACCACCTCGATCCGATTTCAGTGTCTTGATACTTTTGCCGGTTTGTTTTTCTACTTCATTCTTATATTCTTGGAATTTTCTAAAGGCTTCAGATTTATGTTTCATTAAGAAGACATAACCGTACCTTGAAAAGTCATCCGTAAAAGTAATGAAGTAAGAATAACCGATTCACGCATGTGTAGACATTGGACCGCACACGTCGCTGTGTACGAGTCCCAAGAGCTCGCTCTCTCTTACTCCGTGTCCAGTGAACGGAGTCTTTGTCATCTTTCCTTTGAGACAGGATTGACAAGTGGCATACGATTGATATTCGAACGGATCCAAATATCCTTCTGTATGTAACTTCGTCAACCTTCTCACATTGATGTGACCCAGTCTACAATGCCATAAGAAAGTCTGATTTATTTCCGGAGACTTTTTTTTGTGTGTATTCTATACATTGAAAATCTGTGGTTGGTTTAGTACGTATATACCATTGCTTAATGTACCTGACCCAATCAGAACTTGATTAAGGTGAATGTTTACAACATTACTTACAAACGCAAATTCATAACCTTCTTTAGAAATCAAAGATACATAAATGATATTACAAGTTGCGTTGGGTACAAAAAAGCAATTACGTAAAACTAAAACATGTCCATCTGACATTCCTAGGTTATAGTCCCCCACGGCCTTAGCATCCATGCTAGCTCCATTTGCAACTTTGAGGGTCATGTCACCTGCCTTCAAAAACCTACGGTTTCTCAACGCCTGCAAAGAATTACAGATATGATATCCTGATCCGGTATCCAATACCTAGGAAGTAGAGTTTATTGATAGACAGTTTTCAATAACATACACACTTGAAGCTGAAGCCGCAACTTGCTTCAGATCCTGTGTTCTAGCATTCCAAGCCCTGCAATCTTTCTTCCAGTGCCCACTCTTATGACAGTAAAAGCACTCTTCCTTCCCCACAAGTTTCCCCGCTATCTTTGTTGCTTTTGCCTTTCCTTTCGTATCCACTTTACTAACACCGTCCCTTGGTTTGGCGGGGGTTTTCTTCTTCTTTCCCTTGGCTTTCGCCTTGGACCTAGAAGAGGAAGATCCTCCTACAAACAAAGTGGATGTTTCCCTACCTTTCTATAGGGTGCCCTCTGCACTCCTCAGCATGTTGAGGAGCTCTGAAAGTTCAACTTCCTTTTCTTGCAAGTTGAAATTCAGGATGAACTGGGCGTAAGTGGAAGGAAGGGACTGAAGAATCAAGTCCGTATAGAGCTCATTCTCCAACGTGGTCCCAAGGTCCGCGAGCTCCTCTATGAAGCCAATCATCTTAAGCACGTGTTCCGCTACCGATGATCCGATGGCCAACCTTACCGAAAATAACTTCTTCGACACTTCGTATCTTGCGATACGAGATTGCTCTCCATACAGTTCTTTTGTATGGAGAAATATGGATTCGAGGTCCATATTCTCGTGCCTCCTCTGATGTTCGTTGTCCATAGAGGCAAGCAAGAGGCACTTGGCCTTCGCGCAATCGATTTCCCAGGCCTTATGGATTTCCTTATCCGCGACGCTGGTTTTGGGACCTGGGACAGGGGGAGCTTTGGTGGTAAGGAGATACCCCAACTTGTCATAAGTGATTGCCATTTTGACATTCCTGAGCCAATCTTTGTAGTTTGACCCTGTCAGTATGTTTTTATCTAGTAGTAACTTAAGTCCGGTCATGATGTTTGGTCGCTGCAATTAGGAGAGAGAGAAGAAACACTTTAGCATGATGCTCTTGCAAGTTTAGAGTGGTTTTTAATTTGTCTAAACAGGATGGCTCCCACTGTCTCTCGAATCCCTCCTCAAACCAAAAAGGAAGAATTAGTCAGAATCAATCTCACCGTACAATTCTTGCTTAACCGTTCGGCCAGGCTGGTGTCGGTAATTCGAGAGAGGTTTTCCAACGCTTTCGTGAAGTTCCATAATTAAATAACCTCTTTTCCCTGTGGGCGTAGCCCCGCTAACACCTTTCTAGACACCTACTTGGTTTATAGCATTGGTCGTTAAGTGAGAAATTTCCCGAGGAGTAGCATATACTCACAGTAGGTGTAGGGTTCCTAGGCATGCTAATGAGGTCTCACAAGGCATCAACCATGCCAATTTCAAAAATACGGTGCCGAGAAACCCTAAACTACGGATCGTTTGCTAGATTTCTAGGCGAAAAACAAACTAGTTAACACTTAACTAATGGGTTATCGGAAATACAACCTTTGTAGATCCGGTGCTCCACCTCCATAGCTCCGCAACGAAGTCGTCTCCGCTGTCCAAAACAAATCCGGGCTCTAGAGTCGGCTTCGTCGGAGAAAAAGGGAGCTAGGTCGTCGATGTCCATGCCGAAGATGATCTACGTCGAGGCATCGCTAAATCAAGCTCCACCTTCACCAAGCCCTAAAACTTGTGAAGGAAACACACTCTACTACTTGGCAAGAGGTAGAGGATGAAGAAATAGGAAGTGGGTAGACTTTAGAATTGGATTTCTCACTTGTTTGCTCAATTCACCATTGATGAAGAAAGCTTTTTCTTCTTGAGTTCAAGGAAGAAGAAGAAGAAATGTTATGATAAGAATAATCAAAAAAGAAACGAAATATAATCCTTATCATAACTTGAACCATGGTCAAGTGTAGAGAGTAAATCATGGTTAGTGGGATGGTTAGGGTTAAGCATGAGACAAAATGGTAACTTGGGCAAAGTCTTCATGAAGCTTCATGAACAAAACAAAAGAAGCCACCATTTTCCCATTTGCTTTACATTTTCCAAAATGAATAAATGAATAAATAAATAGATATGAAAATGTAAACCCTAACCATTACATAACCATGGTTTAAACTTTACACAAAACACAAGTAAACATGTATCATCAAACATGATACAATCAAGTGCACAAAACTATATCGAATATACAATGTGCACTACCGAGTGAGAAAATCCATTTAAAGTGAACCGATACTAGTTAATGCAAAGTAATATATCAAATATATAATTATGCATCAAATCATTAAATCAACACTTGATTTAACGATCCGGTCATATCGTATATAGCCGACTAGTATGCAATGCATCGGTTTATCGAATCAACCTTTGATTCGATAATTAGGGTATATCGCATATAACCTAATCGATACATTCATCGCGAGAATGAAATACGGTATCACATACACGTATTATTCTCGGTCCCGCACATATCTCATATGCGCTCCTATTTCGTTTCGCTTGAGCCAGGAAACCTCTGTGTAGGACTCTAAAGACTCGTCAATACGCCGGCAGCAGATGATGATCATATCAAGCATCCACAAGCCGCAAGCGGTCTGCTAAACGTAACGGCCACCCGGGTATTGAGCGATCTGAAGATCGACGAGCAAGCCCGCTCACTCTCTAGTGAATCCAACCAGTAAGACTACCGTACAGTCCGGTCTGATCGTCTGATATGTCTCATATCTCGCCTAGGGGTGGTAAACGTCAGACCCCAATAGCTCGATAAGTCGTGTCGATATGAGGTCTATAACAATTCGAGAAACTACTGGTAACACTTACCAGTAAATCTCAGCAACCCTGGCCAGGGATTTCCTGTTATAGCCAATCGAACACAGCGCAACATCAACCCCCTATACCGGGAGAGACGAATCCCCTCCTATCGCTCATTGCCTCCATGTGACTCGGGACTGTACCCAAAAACCACCATTTTGCACGCCCTCTTGGACGTGGTAAGATGGAAATCAAAGCACAGTGGGAACCGCACAAGACTCTATGACGATCTCGGGTCAACAGACTACTCTGTACCAGTGTCACCAGAGAACTGCCATCTGACGTGAGGTATAATACCATCTGGGAGTTCTCGGCGAGTCCGTCCAGTGTACCCAGTCTCTACTGAGCATCCGTATATCATCTCTGATGTCAAACACCGATGGATATGGGATCATCCATCGCCCATCTGTATGGGTCGAGAAGGTACACGCTAGTCTACTCTGGTATATCGATGCCCTGTCTCGATACACCCACGACTAGGGACTTTGAAGGATGTACTTATGGACTACCATGTCCCCACTAGTATGATTCGCATCATAGTCCAGGTAGTCAAGCACACATCCTAAGGGCTTTACCAACATGTAACAGAGAGACATCAGCATACACGTTAAGGTAAAGTGTAACCAGATAGCATACTATCATGTCGAGCGAGAAAGTCCTCCCTATATATGTCCCAGCATCCACTACCATATACATCCTATATACAGTAATGGCCTCTAGGGCATACATATAACTAACAATCTCCCACTTGCACTAGGGCCATCTGTACAGTGGTTGTACTATCTCATACTCAACCATCCCATAAAAGTCTCTCTCTGGGAACAGGCCTTTGTGAGTGGATCCGCTGTGTTGTCCTCTGAGTCTACTCTCCTAACCTCGATCTCCCTGGAGATCAACCATCTCCATGATCAAGTGATACTGCCTTAGAATATGTCTGGATCACTGATGGGACCGGCGTTCCTTGGCATAAGCCACAACTCCATTGTCACACAATGGGAGGAACATAGTTCATCTCATGAACTAATATACACCCAAACAGCCTCTTTGGTAGCATCTTAAGTAGCGATGTATCCAGCCTTTATCGTCTAGTATGTCACGGTATCTAGCTTGGAACTCTTCCAACATACCGTCCCTCTACTGAGGGTAAAGACAATGCCTGCGACTGACATTCAGTCGTCTTTATCACACTGGAACCCTTCCAGCGATTCTTTCCAGGATCGATTGATACCATCTCACTACAACTAGTGAGTATCCTAACATCCAATTAGATCTATCTCATAGATGCAAATCCAGGATTTAGGAGGTATCATTTTGATCCTTTATGGAGAATCATTGTGATAAGCGGAGATTGATTGAGCGTAGCATAGGAAACTACTTCCCTATCAAGAGTATGTCATCCACGTACTCTACGAGGATCGTCACCATACTCCCTACTACCTTTTTGTTTATACAAGGTTCATCTACCATTTTGATGATGTCAAACTCTTTGACTACTCCATCAAAACAGATGTTCCAACTCCGCGATGCCTGCTTTATCCTATAAAGCATCTTGCACACGTTTCCGCTGCTCGCACTGTCTACGAAGCCCTCTGGCTATGTACTTATAGACGCTCTCTTCTAAATCATCATTTAGAAAAGCAGTCAAGACACCCAACCACCAGATATCGTAGTCATGGTATGTAGCCGTGACAAGTAGGATCTGGATGGACTTAAGCATAGTTACTTGAAAAGGTTTCATCATGATCCACACCTGGTCAATGATGCAAACCCTTAACAAGTCTAGCTTTGAAAGTCTCAACTTTTCCATCTACACCAAGTAATCTTCTCAAGATATACTTGCTCCTGATGGGGATTTAACCCTTCAGATGTAGCAACCAAAGTCCATACTTTGTTGGTGTATATGGATTCCATCTCAGATCACTAAGCATCCAGCCATTCTTACAGAGTCTTACTCTCGATGGCCAGCTCGAAACTAGTTGGGTCATCATCTCATGATGCAGTCCTCGCTCCCACTGTCATAGAGAAACCGAAGTATCTCTCAGGTGGGTGAGGAACCCTACTAGATCGGCGGAGAGGCTGAGGTTCATTGGAATCAACTGAATCCTTTGGCTCTATCAAATCATCTGCTGTAGTTTGTATTGCTGGAACACTTCCAGTTCTACATAACAGACCTTGTCTCGAGCTTTTCCGGATTTTGCTTTTAGACATAGGCCGGACAACCCCAAATCTTAACTAGCTTAAGACATGGGCTCTTCCCTTTCCATATCACATATGAAGCGGTAGGCAACTGATTTGATTGGAACCCTATTCAATAGGTATGCAGCTTCTCAAGTGCATAACTCCCAAAAGGAAATAGGTAACTCAGTAGTACTCATCATAGAGCACACCATATCAAATAGGGTGTATCTGCTCCGCCCGATATACCATCGTGCTATGGTGTATACGGAGGAGTAATGCTGAGAGAGAATCTCATTCTCCTTTAGAATAGTCCAGGAATTCCGTACTCAAGTATTCTCCTCCCTGATCACATCAAAGGACGTAATACTTATACCCTTATTGGTTCTCTACTTCTAACTTATATTCTGTGAATATCTCAAAAGGTTCGGACTTATGTTTCAACAGGAACATAGGTCTGAATCTTGAGAGATCATCAGAGAACGTAATGAAGTATAAAGAACCAGTCTTGGCATGTGTAGACAGGGGACCTAACATACATCAACATGTATCATCCCAAAAGTTCAGTAACTCTTTCTCTGTTTCCAGTAAACGGAGCTATGGTCATCTTATCTTTGTGACATGACTGGCGAGTTTCACAAGATGTAAATTCAAACTGATTTAAATATGCATCTATATGTAACTCTAGCTAGTCATGTCATATTGATCTGACCTAGTCTACAATGCCTCAAGAAAAATTCGTTCATTTCTGAACTCTTCCTCTTGTATGTGATCCGTATACTAAGAACTGTAGTTTGATTTAGAACATTAATGTTTTTAGATAACGTGCCTGAACCGATCAACTTTTGATATAGGAAATGTTCAAAACATTATCCAACAATACAAAATTTTATTGTTTCTTTACAAATAAAGAGACAGATATGATTTTGTATATCAGGTTCGGTATCTAATAACATTCGTTCAGAATCAATGTATTGTAATACAGGGTGACAGTGACCGACAGACTTGGCTGCAACTCTTGCCCCGTTTTCTGCCTCATGAAACATATCACCCGTTCTCAGTTCTTTACCTTTCTGTAGCCCTATGTAACAGATTACATATCTGGGATCCTGATCTGGTATCACATACCCAGGACGTAAAGGATACTGAGAAACAGTTCTGTATAATGAACACACCCGAAGATGATGCATCAGCATGCACTCTCTTCGTTTGGGCGGCACGGGAATTATGGTAATCCCCAATTTCCTGCTCTGTCTTATAACAATTATAAGGTGGAGCGGGACCAACGTTCCCCAGCTCAGTATAACAAGCGGGTTCGGTCAATATTCCGTTTTATTATCTTGATTAAGGCGTGATATGGTCGCTACCAGGAGAGAGAGAGAGAAGAAAACACTCAGCGTGCGCTCTGGCAAGAATAGATTGGTTATTATTTTATCTAATCAGGATGGCTCCTACTGCTTTTTATCAAATCTTCCTTCAAACCCTAAAAGGAAAGACTAGCCGGGATTAATTACACACTACAAGTTCGCCAATCTTTCAGCCAGGCCAGTGTCGGTACTTTGAGGGAGGTCCCCCGTGCTTTCGCACGAACCTAATTAATGTAAACCTCGTTTTCCCAGAGGCGTAACCCCATTGACACCTTTCTAGACACCTACTTGATCGGCTAATTGTAATGTGTAAAACTCTCCCAGGAGTAACTCTTACTCGCAGCGGGTATCGGGATCCAACTATCTCATAGAAGGTATGCAATCTCATTGCAAATTTCAACACTTGAAATTCCCGATAATATTTTTCCCCTAGCTCGCTATGACCTTGACGCATGCCAAACAACCCATAGTCTGCTAGTCAAGTTCAACCCGTACATTTCTTGATCGAATTAAACCCACCCGCACGACCCTTGACGAATGCCAGACAACGCCGTACGAATACCCTAATCCAATCGCATCATATGCTCAAGCAGATAAATACTAGTTAGCTACCGTACACTACGCCTTGACGAATGCCAAACTACCGCAGCACGAATACTAACTAGTACATATCTGAAATGACGGAGGGCTACGACAGGTTTTTCTGAAAACCTTTTGCGTAATGAACTTGATATCGTTGTAGAATCAAATGATTTTGAAATGGAGTGTCTTTGAGGCTTTTCTAGTTTTGCTAAAGGAGTCACTCCCGGTGAAGGGATCGTCGGTCCTTTCCTCGTCGAATGAGGTGCTGGATATACGGTCCTTTCCTAGGCACGCTAATGAGGTCTCACAAGGAATCAACCATGCCAATTTCAAAAATACGGTGCCGAGAAACCCTAAACTACGGATCGTTTGCTAGATTTCTAGGGGAAAAACAAACTAGTTAACACTTAACTAATAGGTTATCGGAAATACAACCTTTGTAGATCCGGTGCTCCACCTCCATAGCTCCGCAACGAAGTCGTCTCCGCTGTCCAAAACAAATCCGGGCGCTAGAGTCAGCTTCGTCGGAGAAAAAGGGAGCTAGGTCGTCGATGTCCATACCGAAGATGATCTACGTCGAGGCATCGCTAAATCAAGCTCCACCTTCACCAAGCCCTAAAACTTGTGAAGGAAACACACTCTACTACTTGGCAAGAGGTAGAGGATGAAGAAATGGGAAGTGGGTAGACTTTAGAATTGGATTTCTCACTTGTTTGCTCAATTCACCATTGATGAAGAAAGATTTTTCTTCTTGAGTTCAAAGAAGAAGAAGAAATGTTATGATAAGAATAATCAAAAAAGAAAAGAAATATAATCCTTATCATAACTTGAACCATGGTCAAGTGTAGAGAGTAAATCATGGTTAGTGGGATGGTTAGGGTTAAGCATGAGACAAAATGGTAACTTGGTCAAAGTCTTCATGAAGCTTCATGAACAAAACAAAAGAAGCCACCATTTTCCCATTTGCTTTACATTTTCCAAAATGAATAAATGAATAAATAAATAGATATGAAAATGTAAACCCTAACCATTACATAACCATGGTTTAAACTGTACACAAAACACAAGTAAACATGTATCATCAAACATGATACAATCAAGTGCACAAAACTATATCGAATATACAATGTGCACTACCGAGTGAGAAAATCCATTTAAAGTGAACCGATACTAGTTAATGCAAAGTAATATATCAAATATATAATTATGCATCAAATCATTAAATCAACACTTGATTTAACGATCCGGTCATATCGTATATAACCGACTAGTATGCAATGCATCGGTTTATCGAATCAACCCTTGATTCGATAATTAGGGTATATCGCATATAACCTAATCGATACATTCATCGCGAGAATGAAATACGGTATGACATACACGTATTATTCTCAGTCCCGCACATATCTCATATGCGCTCCTATTTCGTTTCGCTTGAGCCAGGAAACCTCTGTGTAGGACTCTAAAGACTCGTCAATACGCCGGCAGCAGATGATGATCATATCAAGCATCCACAAGCCGCAAGCGGTCTGCTAAACGTAACGGCCACCCGGGTATTGAGCGATCTGAAGATTGACGAGCAAGCCCGCTCACTCTCCAGTGAATCCAACCAGTAACACTACCGTACAGTCCGGTCTGATCGTCTGATATGTCGCATATCTCGCCTAGGGGTGGTAAACGTCAGACCCCAATAGCTCGATAAGTCGTGTCGATATGAGGTCTATAACAATTCGAGAAACTACTGGTAACACTTACCAGTAAATCTCAGCAACCCTGGCCAGGGATTTCCTGTTATAGCCAATCGAACACAGCGCAACATCAACCCCCTATACCGGGAGAGACGAATACCCCTCTATCGCTCATTGCCTCCATGTGACTCGGGACTGTACCCAAAAACCACCGTTTTGCACGCCCTCTTGGACGTGGTAAGATGGAAATCAAAGCACAGTGGGAACCACACAAGACTCTATGACGATCTCGGGTCAACAGACTACTCTGTACCAGTGTCACCAGAGAACTGCCATCTGACGTGAGGTATAATACCATCTGGGAGTTCTCGGCGAGTCCGTCCAGTGTACCCAGTCTCTACTGAGCACCCGTATATCATCTCTGATGTCAAACACCGATGGATATGGGATCATCCATCGCCCATCTGTATGGGTCGAGAAGGTACACGCTAGTCTACTCTGGTATATCGATGCCCTGTCTCGATACACCCACGACTAGGGACTTTGAAGGATGTACTTATGGACTACCATGTCCCCACTAGTATGATCCGCATCATAGTCCAGGTAGTCAAGCACACATCCTAAGGGCTTTACCAACATGTAACAGAGAGACATCAGCATACACGTTAAGGTAAAGAGTAACCAGATAGCATACTATCATGTCGAGCGAGAAAGTCCTCCCTATATATGTCCCAGCATCCACTACCATATACATCCTATGTACAGTAATGGCCTCTAGGGCATACATATAACTAACAGTAGGATCGGGATCCAAATATCATTGCGTGACAAAACTGAAGGAATCCTACCAGAATCATCGCACTCCAAATGGTATGCAGCGCTAGCAAGATTCAGTTCTTTTGAAACTCCCGATGTGGATTTTTGCCCCATGCTCTTATGACCTTGACTTTGGCCAACAAATCATAAGTCACATGTCAAGTTCTACCCGTCATTTTCCAGGTTAATTTGAGCCCACCCGCACATACCCTTGACTTTGGCCAACAAGGTAGAACGACTGCCCCAAACCAACACATCTATCTATGCTGCACATGAATACCCAATAGCTACCAATCACTATGCCTTGACTTTGGCCAACAAACATAGCTTGAATACTTATTGACCATTCATGTGAAACGATGGAGGGCTACGAATGGTTTTGGCAAAACCGTGAACGTAGTGAACTTGATATAATCGAAGGAATGAGATAGCTTTTAAAAGGAGTGGCTTAAGCTCCGCGTTTAAAAGTTATTTTTGAAAAGAAACCGAGTGGTTTTGAAAGTGTTCCAACGACTTTTACTTGGTTTATTTTTCTTGCATTAATTCCAATGCATCCCATCATTTAATCCTACCTTTGCAGAAAACAACGAAAATATGACGTACGCTTATGCCATCCGCATTCGCCACGGGGCCCCATCATTACCCATTAGGTTACTTAACTAACGACAGAGCGGGGGCTGGACTAGCGCGGATGCAAAATATAAGCAACGCCTAAATAATATCATATATAGATACATTGCAATGATAGTCATTTCAGATCACAGATGAACACATTGGATATACTAGGAATTCGCAATTCGTACGAGCCTGTAACGAAAAGCGGATTACACGGTCGCGATGAATAGCCAATACCCCACCCTAGACCCCTACGGGTGCGGCAAACTACCCGCCAAATATCCGAAGCGGAGCAACCTCCCTCAACGACGTGAGTCGGCCACTCGGCACTTCGAGATACCCGGTAGTTTGTGCACCCCACCTTGGGTCTATCCTAGGAGCATAAACAGTAAAAAGAAATTATACAATGACGGCTACAACCCCGACCCGGTTGTGCGGCCATACAAATAATATTACATCAATTTACATATTACATGAATTGAAAGAAAAGAAAACTCTCATCTCAAAACCCCCGGCTATTCACCCGCGACAATCCAATGAATTCATATACACATACCATCAACATTACAGATCACAGATATGTATAACCTCCACTAATCGACGTATAGCGATTAGCGGACGTTCAATACATATAACACATCACAGATATATACCCGTCAGCTTAAGTCTTTAGAAGTTCGATCAAAATACGGATTTTCAAGCCCCAAAAACTAATTTTGCTTTCTGGAAAATCTGGGAAGAAAAATCATATTTTAAAAATCCCAAAACAACCCTAGAAACACTCTGCAGGAAATTTGCACCACGGCCGAGTCAACTAGGCCGCGGATCCGCGGCGGGAGCATGCTCCCGCCGCGGTTCCACGGCGCGTTGACCGAGTCAGTGGACCAAATTTCTTGGGTGTTTCATAAAAAGCCTGAGTCGATTTTTGGTGCATGATTTATTAATTTTTGAAAAGAATACAGAATCGACAGAAACTTGATTTTTCGGTGATTTTTCGCGACTTTTTCTCCAATCGAATTTCTAGTTACTTTGCTAACATGTTAGATAGTGTTTAACTAGGCTCTGATACCACTGTAAGTCCATGCTACCTCTCCCGGTACTTACGGGCTTGCGGAAATGATGAAAAACAATTTTCAAGAGGTGGTAACATGGACTCAAAATACGGATCTTTGTTAAACAACTAACTAACAAACTGATTGAAACGAATTCTTGATGTGTAGTATGAAATTGTAAAGAAATCACAATCAAAAATTATTTGACCGCAATCAACTACGGTGTCGGATGTAGATTGTTAGTGAGTGCGGATCGTCCACAGGGAAAGTGTAATCGTTCGTCTTTTCGAATTTAGATGAGTCGAAACTTTAAAGAAAAGAAAACAAACAATTCATGATTTAAATTTTGTATTTCAAGAAAAAGAAAATATCTAGATCTAATAACAAGAAAAGATAGAATCAAGAATTTATAGTTTGTTGATTTTTCCAAACCAAATATCAAGAATCGAAATGAGGCTCGTAGGAATCGATAGGATCTATAGATGTGATGTAATCTTACAATTACGTATTCTTATCCTTCGATGAATTGATACTAGATCGATGATAATCGATGAGAATTAGAGACTTCTTGTGAAACTAGGGTTTCATCTTATCTCTTGTTCTTTCATTGATACCATTCATATTCTAGCCTCTAGTAAATTCAAGAAACGATCGTAGATCCCTAATTTCGAGCGATCACAATCAAGAAAGCATCGCTACGAAACTAGGTCATCGATTCTTGAACTTGCTAGGGTTTACAAAACTCGTAGGACTTAAAAATAGTATTAAGATTTGTTACATCATCATTCTACAATCGTCTCGACTCCTTTACGAGCGGAGTTTTACTCAAACATCACAACAAGAACAACAATTACAAATTGAGATCTAATCATGATGCAAGAATTAAAAGAAAGCAAGATTAAAGAATTTCACCTTTTATTTATATCAACAATTTCATTACATTCGCTCAAGAACTACAAGAGGAAGAATTCGATCGTCGACTTGGCTTCGCTCGTCTCCGTGGATCGCGGATCGGCTTGGATCACTTGCCCGATTGAAGATCGGCTCGGCTCCTAAAAGGTTGAAGGCTTATCGCTTGATTTGGTACTCAAGATCTTGAAGTTGGAGTGGAATTAGGGTTAGGGTTTCGCACAAGCCTTGTTACGAGACTTGTGGAAGAAAATGGTGTAGAATGAACCAATGATTATTGATTAGCCTTTAACCCTAGATCTAGGTTCCTATTTATAGATAACTAACCCTAGATCTAGGATTTCAATTCTAAGTTTCCCTCCAAAAGTTTGTTGAGAGAATTCAAATTTCCCTCCAAAAGTTAGTTAGAAGAGAAGCTTCTAGAAGAGGATTAGTTTAGGAGCTTAATTAGGATTAGCCTTCTTAATTTTCTTTGCTGATCTGGCAGTAGCTTCGAGATATTTCTGGTATTTAAAGTATCAGAATGGACTGTGGGACCAGAGAAAGGAATTGTGCCCAAACTTGGACGGCTGACGTGGCAGAACCGCCGCGCTTCCGCGGCTCAAGCCATCTTCTGCCGCGGAAGCGCGGCGCTCTTGAGGGATTAGGGCTTGGGCTTTCTGGGTTGAACTTAGGCTCACTTTTGGGCTTTTATTTCATATGTTGAATTGTCTAATTCCTTCTGCACTGCTACCAGATCTGAAATGATTTAGTTGGTGTAATGTTGATCAGCTCTTTGGTTTTTCTTCCGTATTTTCCTGCATAGACTCAAGACAAGTGTTGCGCAAATACAGAAATGATGCGATGCCATAAAATGCGGTTAATTTCCTTTAAAGTGTCGGTTTAAAAGTCTAATACATGAAATCTCATATTTTGTGACAGATTTGCTAATATGTAGAATATGAATGCCGAACACTTCTAAATGTATGCAAATGTTACGGAAATTGCCGGCTAAAATATACAATATTTTCGACTGATCAAATACCCCCAAACTTAATTTCGATCGTCTCGAGCGAATGTTTTATTAAAAAGAGAAGGAGAAAAATAAAGAAAGAGAAAAACTAACTAGCACACTTTCGTAGGCAACACGATTGCACTAAGCACGTGCAACAAGCCTTTAAACCTCTAGGTGTCCCTAGTAGGAGGAGTGTTGTCTCCTGAGGGTTTTCAGTGGATTGCACCCACAAAATCCAATAATAAAAGGAAGATCATGAATATTACATTTAAAGAAGAGAATTGTAAAAGAAAAGCCTTGAAAATTAGGGTTTCCAACTAAGCTAGCTTTTCGGTTGTCATGAGCCCTATCTTAATGGTCATGAAAAGATGTCAGAAATCACGTCCTCCCTCAATAAAACATCGTCTTATTCTTCATTCCTATCTTTCTTCCAAACATCGATCATATCACCCTGCGTGTGTGTAAAGACATCCCTACACCCGGAGAATTCAATTCAAGCTATCATACTCTTGCCGATCAACCTTAGTATATATTTTTTTCTCGATGAGCTCACACACTTTCATGCGACCGTTAATACTTCTTGAGGTACTAACCGACCGATTACTCATGTGATCGCTTATTTGGTGTATTTTCCTCGTCTTGCACCACCTTAGGTATAGCAGTGACTCCCAGACCAGTTGGCCTTAGGGCACTAGATGAAAAGGCACCCTTGCTATATATTTTTTATTTCCCTTGGTGATAACAAAACCAGTGTCCATTTTTCTCACCATTTTTTTTTTCTTCATTCTTTTGGCTTTAAGACGAGCATTTCAAGGTATCCTCTACTATCCCAGGCTTTAAGACGTGTGTAAGTGCGAATAGCAGGGTATCAACGTTCAAAATGTTTGGCTTCCAGAATAGAAACTATTTTTCAGACTTATTTTTATCCTCAGATTAGTGACTACCTTCATCTTACTAACCCTTGGGACAACGGCTCATAACTACTTATTACTAGTTCGTATAAGAAAACTTCTAATTTTCTTAGTTTTCTTAAATTTTTCTAATCTCATGGATGTAATTTTTCACTATCTAGATTTTCATTATCTTATTTATGTACAAAAAATATTTTTATAATTTTGAAAATTTTTAAATTTTTATAGGTTTTTAAAGAAATGTTTTGTGCTTATGCAATGTATGATGCAAATGATGCGTAAATAAGCATAAACCTCCCCCAAACTTGTTTTCAATAGTGTCCTCACTGTTGCCTTCTGCTAAATCTCGAAAAACCTGTAAGCTTGGGAGGAATTTATTAGTGGGGGCACAATATTTAAGTGAAGAACCTCCCCCAAACTTATTTTTGGCTCAAAATTTTGTAAAACTTTTCTTTTCAAGAGCCAGAAAAAATATCCCCCCAAACTTGAGTTATGCAATGTTAATCTTTTAAAATCACAAGTGGGGGTCAAAAATCAGTGGTCGATGCCAAGCTTTGCAAAGACCGAATGTCAACACCAACCATTCAAAAATTTTATCAATGCAGTGCTCTGGTCGGTGGAAGAAGAAATGGGGAAAGGTTAAGTGGTGGAAGAGAATGTGTGTGCGTCTCATATTGGAGAGACGATGCAGTGAATATGATGGATTACTCGCATTCTTTTTACAATTCAGAAAAAGGGGTGGAGGTTCGATTTCAGTGATTGGGAGATGATTCATCTCAACACCCGTGTCATTCAAAAATGCGAGTTCATCAGCGAAGATTTCCTCAAAAGTTCCATCAATACCCCGATGAATAATGTCATCACAAAGTGCGGGGTGATCTTCAGACTCTAAGAACAGTTCATAATCAGTGTTATTTGTTGACCCGGACATCTCAGTGGAAGAGTCCGTATGTGTATGATACATAGTTGGGTCAAACAATAACGAATGAAAAGAGTCAAGATCGATATTAGGAGGATCATCAAATTCGCTGCTGTCGACATCCATTAAGTCGACAGAACAGACCTGAGCAGTAGGTTCGGAGGGTACACTTCCCAACTTGTAAATGTTCAGTTCTATTGACCTATTCCCGAAAGTTAGGGTCATAGAACCGTTACGACAGTTGATAATAGCATTGGAAGTGGCCAAAAAGGGGCGACCTAAAATCACCGGAATTTGATTCCGTGGGTTCGCTACAGGCTGTGTATCAATTACAATAAAATCTACCGGGAATATAAATTCTCCGATTTTTATTAACACATCCTCCAGTTCACCCCTGGGTTTGGTGATTGATCGGTCAGCCATCTGGAGAGTGCAATTGGTTGGCTTTAACTCTCCGATCCCTAATTGCTCATAAACTGAGTATGGAAGCAAGTTAACACTAGCGCCAAGGTCTAGTAGAGCACGGTTAATGTGTTTTTCCCCAATAGAAACGGAAATAGTAGGATATCCTGGATCCTTACGTTTCCTCGGTAATTGTTGGGGGAAAGCCGTGTCTATTGTTTTTTCCATGAAAATCTTCTTGGGCACTGAATTCTTCCTCTTCCTAGTGCACAAGTTCTTAAGAGTTTTCGCATAAGACGGAACTTGTTGGGTGGCATCTAGGAGAGGGATGTTGGTGTTTACTTGCTTAAAAATGTTCATAATCTTCTCCATATGTGGACTCGGTGTGTTAGCCCTTAACCGATTAGGATAAGGTGCTTTAGCAATAAGCGCGGGGTCCATCATAGGAGAAGAAAGTGTGTGTGGAACCGATCCCGGAATAGAAGTGGGGATCGTCCGTGGAGGGGTAAAAGAGGTGGGCTGTAGTGGCGAGCCTTTTGGGAAATGGAGAATAGGCTCGGAAGAAGAAGGTGGGGTAGAAGAACTGGGGTCAGAAGTGTGTGTGTGAGGAAAGGTCTCAGCCGGGGTGTTATTGATTGATTTATTAGTATCATCAAACTCTTCCCCAAGGTGATGGTCAAGCACTCTTTCAGATCTCAACGTGATCTCATCCACATGATGTGAATAGCCAGGATTGGGTAAAGGTTGAGCTAGAAGTTTCCCTTTCTCCCTTGCACTCATCTCGGCTTTTAGTTGTGCAATTTGTGCTTCCATCGATTTGATATTATCATTTTGAGAGATAATGATCTTCATCACATTCTCGATGGAAGATTGCAAACTTGCCGTCCCTTGGATGGATTGTTTCATGAAAGTATCCAAGGTTTGTGCTAGTGCAGAGGTATTATTTGTACCGGTCAATTGCAAAGGACTAGACGGTGCAAAAGTATTGGCCGGATTTTGGAAGTTTTATGATTGAAAGGGGTGCTGACTCAATTGAAGTGGTGGCTGCTGTTGTGGTGGAGGGGCCCTTTGGAAATTGTTTTGGGTTGGAACCGTGTTTTGAAATTTGGATTGGTTCCATTCAAAGTTAGGGTTATTCCTCCAACCCTGATCATATGTGGAGGAAGATGGATCGTTTCTAGGTCTTTGAAATGAGGCATTGGTATGCTCATGACCTTGAAACGGACATTCTTCCGTCAAGTGAGACGGATCAGAACAGCAGCCACATACAGTTTTGGAGAGTGATATTTGACTTAGGGCGGCGGCTAAAAATTTATTTTCCATATTCTCGAGTTTCTTATTAATAGCTGCAATGTCAGCTCTAACTCCTATGGAAATATCATTGCCATCCCTAGACGATTGACTCACACCTTCCTACTGTAAAGATTTTTCAGCGAAATCTTCTAGAAATTTCCAGGCTTCCCCATCATCTTTGGTCATAAAGTTGCCTTGACACATGGATTCAAGGGTCTGTCTTGTGTAAGGAGTAATGCCCTCATAAATGATTCGGCACAATTCCCATCTCGGGATGCCGTGATGTGGACATTGGACTAACAGATCCTTGAAACGGTCAAGACATTTTGAAAATGTTTCATTTGGAAGCTGGGTGAATTGATAGATTTCGCTACGGATTCGAGCTGTTTTGTGATGTGGGTAGAATTTCTTAAGGAATGCTTTGACGAATTCGTCCCAATTTGAAATGGAATGTGCGGTAGTGTTATATAGCCACTTCTCGGCTAAATCGCACAAGGTGAATGGGAGAAGACGTAGACGGAAAGCATCCACAGAAAGCTGTGAAGTACCCATCATTGCGCATACATTTTCAAATTTCGTGATAAACACGTATGCGTCTTCAGACTCGAGACCGTGAAATTTTGGTAGAAGGTTGATGTATTGGGGTTTTATTTGAAAATTTTCCCCGTTGGCTGGTGGTATGGAAAGACAAGTGGAAAGTGGGCCTCGTGTAGGATAACATCTCTCTTGGGGAGAAATGCGAGGTGGAATCTGCGCACCAACGGACGGCGGCAGGGTAGTGGAAAAGAAGTTCGATGGAGGTGGATCCATCGATGTGGGTGTGGTGGTGGGTAAAAGAAAGGGTAAATGTAGAATTACCGACTTTAGGGTCGATCGGGGGACGCGGACTAACAGGCACTAGAATCCTGTTGTCCAGCCTATCTTGTACTAAAATGGGTTAGTACAAGTGGTAGCGTAGATTTATAATTAGGGGAAATGAAGAATGCGGTGTTTGTTTTGAAAAGATACGGATTTTTTGAAAAAATATGATGCAACAAAACAAATGCAACACACAAACCCTAGAATCTAGTGGTCACCTAGGTCAAACTCTAGACCGCTCCTAACTGCCAAAAGACAAGTCGCAGGATAAATCCTCCACTGCCTCTTTGTCCCCCTGTGGCCGGATAAGTGCCAGGTAAGTGGGAAGGAACCACCACTACAGTGGGCCTAATTAAAAACCACTAGCCTTAGACACACTCGCCTTAGGCACCACAAGAAAACTCGGATAAGCAATGAATTACCCACGGCCTTCTCTTGTCCTAATTGAGCGCGACGGTCCTTAGAGTCATCTCTAGATTTCTTTTAATTAATGAGGGTAAATGAGGATGCAAGTTTTGCGATTTTCGGGGCCTAGGAAGGGTAATGAAATCCCCACCTAATTTGGATTTGGTCGTGCCCCTTAATTTCCGTATTAATATGCAAACAACCAAGAATTAAAAACACGCACAAATTTTTATTTTGCTTTTGCGCACAGCGATTTATTTGCAAAGAAACCTGCAGTAAAATTGTTATTGGAGCAGACAGAGGAGAAGATAAGAAAGTGAGAGACTTACAGAGAAAAATTGGTGCAGTGAACAGTCAGGAATGCCGCGGATCCGCCGCGTGAGATGGTGTTTTGCCACGGAAACGCGCCTTGGGAGATGGATCACTGCACAGAAATTTGGGAGAATGTTTCTGTTGCTTCCTGTATCTCTCTGGAATATTCACAAAAATTTTCCCAAAGCTCCAATGATTCCAGATTTCCTCGCAATCAAACCACAAAACACGTATTAGTGTTTGCACGAATTTTGATCACAAAATTTAGATGGAATAAAATTTTCAACTCAAATTTCAAAATACGAACTATTAGCGCACTATCCCCGGCAACGGCGCCATTTGATTGAATAGAATTCTTGATTGGATGTATCGAATCAAATAGTCCCCGGCAACGGCGCCATTTGATTGAATAGAATTCTTGATTGGATGTATCGAATCAAATAGATCCCCGGCAACGGCGCCATTTTGATTGAAACGAATTCTTGATGTGTAGTATGAAATTGTAAAGAAATCACAATCAAAAATTATTTGACCGCAATCAACTACGGTGTCGGATGTAGATTGTTAGTGAGTGCGGATCGTCCACAGGGAAAGTGTAATCGTTCGTCTTTTCGAATTTAGATGAGTCGAAACTTTAAAGAAAAGAAAACAAACAATTCATGATTTAAATTTTGTATTTCAAGAAAAAGAAAATATCTAGATCTAATAACAAGAAAAGATAGAATCAAGAATTTATAGTTTGTTGATTTTTCCAAACCAAATATCAAGAATCGAAATGAGGCTCGTAGGAATCGATAGGATCTATAGATGTGATGTAATCTTACAATTACGTATTCTTATCCTTCGATGAATTGATACTAGATTGATGATAATCGATGAGAATTAGAGACTTCTTGTGAAACTAGGGTTTCATCTTATCTCTTGTTCTTTCATTGATACCATTCATATTCTAGCCTCTAGTAAATTCAAGAAACGATCGTAGATCCCTAATTTCGAGCGATCACAATCAAGAAAGCATCGTTACGAAACTAGGTCATCGATTCTTGAACTTGCTAGGGTTTACAAAACTCGTAGGGCTTAAAAATAGTATTAAGATTTGTTACATCATCATTCTACAATCGTCTCGACTCCTTTACGAGCGGAGTTTTACTCAAACATCACAACAAGAACAACAATTACAAATTGAGATCTAATCATGATGCAAGAATTAAAAGAAAGCAAGATTAAAGAATTTCACCTTTTATTTATATCAACAATTTCATTACATTCGCTCAAGAACTACAAGAGGAAGAATTCGATCGTCGACTTGGCTTCGCTCGTCTCCGTGGATCGCGGATCGGCTTGGATCACTTGCCCGATTGAAGATCGGCTCGGCTCCTAAAAGGTTGAAGGCTTCTCGCTTGATTTGGTACTCAAGATCTTGAAGTTGGAGTGGAATTAGGGTTAGGGTTTCGCACAAGCCTTGTCACGAGACTTGTGGAAGAAAATGGTGTAGAATGAACCAATGATTATTGATTAGCCTTTAACCCTAGATCTAGGTTCCTATTTATAGATAACTAACCCTAGATCTAGGATTTCAAATTCTAAGTTTCCCTCCAAAAGTTTGTTGAGAGAATTCAAATTTCCCTCCAAAAGTTAGTTAGAGGAGAAGCTTCTAGAAGAGGATTAGTTTAGGAGCTTAATTAGGATTAGCCTTCTTAATTTTCTTTGCTGATCTGGCAGTAGCTTCGAGATATTTCTGGTATTTAAAGTATCAGAATGGACTGTGGGACCAGAGAAAGGAATTGTGCCCAAACTTGGACGGCTGACGTGGCAGAACCGCCGCGCTTCCGCGGCTCAAGCCATCTACTGCCGCGGAAGCGCAGCGCTCTTGAGGGATTAGGGCTTGGGCTTTCTGGGTTGAACTTGGGCTCACTTTTGGGCTTTTATTTCATATGTTGAATTGTCTAATTCCTTCTGCACTGCTACCAGATCTGAAATGATTTAGTTGGTGTAATGTTGATCAGCTCTTTGGTTTTTCTTCCGTATTTTCCTGCATAGACTCAAGACAAGTGTTGCGCAAATACAGAAATGATGCGATGCCATAAAATGCGGTTAATTTCCTTTAAAGTGTCGGTTTAAAAGTCTAATACATGCAATCTCATATTTTGTGACAGATTTGCTAATATGTAGAATATGAATGCCGAACACTTCTAAATGTATGCAAATGTTACGGAAATTGCCGGCTAAAATATACAATATTTTCGACTGATCACAAACCTAACAAGAGTTTTATTTAGTCGGTTAGGGGGTTATACCTTTCTTGAACTCCTTCGTCTTCAACTCTTTCCGGTGTACGGATCGGCCTCACCTCGTCGTCTCCTTGCGCCGAAGATGGATCCACCTGAAAGCTTCTACCTTTGGCTTCTTCTTCGAACTTGAAGAAACTAGAACACTTGGTTTGCTAAACCTTGTGAACTAGGATGAGTAGAGAAGTGATATGGGTTTTCTTTTATCTCTAAGGCAATGTTTCTGAACTCATGAGAGGGTGTTGCCTTAAGATAGAGAGAGAGCAAGAGGAAGAGCAAGAGGGAGAGCTCAAGCAAGAGAGAGAAATGAAATGAGAGAATGAGTAACTCTTTTGCCATCCAAGATCTCATAATCCAAAACCATCATAACAAAAATAGTAATCAAGTATTATGTGATGGTTCAAGTCAAAATGGCTATATCATTTCATGCACTCATTTTGCAAAAACAAACAAGCAAGCAAAAGTCTTTGCCATGAAATGATAGCCATTGTCATGATGATGGTCAACTAGTCCAACCTAGTCAACCGGTCAACAAAGTCAACAAGTCAACAAAGTCAACCCCTCAACAACCATGTCACTATAATACTGAATTAATATTATTGTTAATTATATTTCTTATTCTCATTAGGGTTTAGCCAAAAGTCAATAGTCAACAGTCAACAGTCAACAACCCCAATGAGAATTCTCTGCCTCTGTCTCTCTGTCAACTGTGCATACACACCCGCATCCGCGTTCCGAGGAATACGAATACAAACGAGATAAACCAATCCCAAAATGTACACTAGGATCTGGCTTAAACCAAAGCCCGCTAGTGTTAACTGTCCGGACACCAAACGTGCACAAGTGCACGGATGTGACCGAACCCTGTCGCAAAACCATGCGACCTGTCGCAAAACCATGCGACCTTTACTCTTTTGCCTAAAGGTGAATAGCTTTCTGTGTGGGACTCTAAAGACTCGACACTACGCTAGCAGTGGGTTTAACCACAGACCGCAAGCGGCACTAGCTGTGCGTAACGGTCCCCAGGTAGATGCCGACAAGAAGACTGACGAGGTGAAACCCATCTGAACTCCTACTGAGCCTGAATGTGACAATCTCCGTACAGTCCGGTCTGTTCGTCTGATACATCGTATGGCGGGCCTAGGGGGCGGTAAACGTCATTCCCCTAATAGCGGTACAAGTCGTGTCGGAGTGAAGCCCAGAACACCCTGAGATAGCACTGGAAACCTACCAGTATATCTCGCTTGCCCTGGCCAGGGACTACTCGTGTAATGGCTCTCCTAGACACAGCGCGATGTCAACCCCCAATACCGGGAGAGACGAATCCTTTCTAACCGTCACTGCCTCCAAGTGCTTCGGGACTGCACCCAAAAACTACCTGTTTGCACGACTCCTTTGAGCCGTGGTAGGGTAGTAATCAAAGTACAGTAGGAACACACTCGAGGCGAAGTGACAGTGTCAAGTCAGCGGACTAAGCTGTACTCATGTCACCTGGGAACAGATAACTGACGATAGGTATAGTACCAACTAACAGTTCCCGACGAGTCTTGTCCAGTGTACTCGTAACCTAACGAGCACCCGCATACTATCTTAAGTACGACATACTGACGGCCGTGGGACAGGCCGTCTCCCACACTGGGATGAGAAGCGCATACGCTAGTCTACTCCGGAGTATCGATGCCCTGTCTCGATAGTCCTGCGACTAGGGACCTGCATAAGGATGTGCTTATAGATTACCCAGCCCCCACGAGTGTGACTGCCATCACAACGCTGGTAATCAAGCAAAGATCCTAAGGGCTCCACTAATGTGTATAGGTGATATACTAAAATAAACACATGTACACATTAAAGTAGAAACAAACCAAGTTGCATACTACTATATTGAGCAAGATTGTCTATACAAGGTGAATATCCCAAGCTTCCATTAAGTAATATACAAACTAGTATGATACGGTAATGGCCTCTAGGGCATATACACTAACAAAATTAAGCCAGTAAAAAATACGGATTCCACGGTGGTGATGAATAGCGAATCCCGTATCCCTAGACCCCTACGAGAGCGGCAAGCAACCCTACCAATTCTAGAGTTAGAAGACCTGGTCTCAACTCCTCAAGATGGTCTCCCACTGGACCCCGGTTACTTGTGCTCCCCACCTTTGGTCTATCCTAATGCGGAAAAGTAAATAATATACATCAATGGTGACATCATCCTCAATCCGGAAGTGCCCCAAGAAAAGAATATTACATACACGTTTTTACATGAATGAAAATGAATAAACTCTCATCTCACGCAAAACCCCCGGCTATTCAAACATGACGATCCAATATAACATATCACAGCAAGACATAACATCACATGTCATCAACGTAAGTAAATATGTGTATCCTAATTGTCGTTGATGTATAGCAACGCAACCGGCAATACACCACATATTACACTTACGGTCGCAGAAAAGAAGGTGAAAACTACAACGATTGGAATCCGCAACCACCTTAGATATCATAAACCCAAAATTTCACATACTTCGGATTTCATGCCTAACCACATGAATTCCATAGACATTATAAACCCGGAATATCTCATATTCCGAATTTCATGCCTAACATTATAAACCCCGCATTTTAGTCTCAATATTGAAAACACTTTTCAATAACAAGTTGGGAAATTCAACAAGATTCCTGAAAAGTTGATTGAATGCTCGTCGGAAACTTTAGTAGACGGCTGCACCCCCGATGCCGTCGACGAACTGCACTTAGGTGGAACACCGCGGCCGCAAGCACCCTGACGAATGCTTTAGGCAACGGGGTTCTCGTGCAGTCACTCGGTAGGGGCTACAGGGCGTGGCTATCTAGTAATGTTACACGGCGAACATTCGCGTACTATACGAGATTGCAACGGAGTTTTGATCCGAATCAAAACTCCGTGGCAACCGAACAAATGAGACTAAATTGCTAGGTTTACAAAATTCAAAATGGTTTTCAAAAAACTAATTATTGTGGATTCCAAATATTGTATCACTATTCACAGATAGCTAGACAATGTAAAATATTTGAGCACAATTTAAAAAATACCCAAAACATTCCACGGCACCTATGGACCAACCGTAGAAGGGTCGACCCATGCCTCACTCATAGCGCCAGGGAACCGCCGCAAACTCTAGGGTTTGGCCGCGGTTCCGCGGTCAAAGAGTCGAGTTTGGGTATCTTTCTTCTAGAGGGTCCATAGAATTACCTACAAGATATTTAAATAATTTTTGTAACTTGGAAAAATCCAACTTTTGGAAAATCTTCAAGAGAGGGATGAAAAAATGGGTTTTTGATATTCGTTCGAACTTTTTAACATCGTCAAAGTTACCCGAGACGATGTTAAAATTATGACCACAAAACACTAAACTCCAGAGCCCCGAAACAAAAAAAATCGAAGCCAACCCATCATGAATTTTCGGCCAGAATTGACAAGTGTTGTTGTGTCGGGGTATCGGAGTTGTTTCGGTTTTTCAATTCATCTAACATCGTCAAAACAACTCCTAATGCTCTAGCATGGCTCTGATACCACTGCTGTGTTCTATAGCATCCTATGTAGGATTTATGGGGCATCAAGTATGCAATTTTAAAACCGAGAGAGCTATGCAACCCATACCAAGGATCTAACTAGAAAATTAGGAGTAAGCTAGCATGTAATCAAACATTAAACTAAGTGAATGAGGAATACAACCTTTGTAGACCGGTCCTTCACTTCTAAAGCTCCGTGTAGTAGTCCCTTCGCTCCAAGTAGTGATTTCCTAGACTCTAGTAAAGGTTCACAAAGCGAAAGAAACAAGCTTGCTTGATGTTTTCGCGGCCGAAGATGATCTACGTCGAGGAATCTCCAACTTAAGCCACCTCTTCACTAATTGGGAATTAGTGAAGCAAACAACCTAAACTAAATGGCTAATCTAGTATAAATTGATGAAGTAGGATTTTTGCTCGCTTTAGAAAAAAAATTCTCAATATATTTCTTCGCTTTCCAAAAAGCTAGAGAGCAAAATTGGAATGAAGAAGAAGATGAAGATGAGAATGGAATGAGAATCAATGAGTGAGAATATCAACCATGGGTGAGATAATATCTCATATAACTCTTATAGATACTTCGCTATGGATAAATATAATGGTTGGGTTAACAAATATTTTAAGATAAAACAAAATTAGTGGACTTGGTCAATATTTCTACAAGCTTCTCCAAGCTTCAAACCATATGACTTTTCCACCTAATTTTGAATTTCCTTAAATAAATAAATACACTCATTATCTTAATTATGGTATGAGTCTCAAACACCCATGTAGCATGTAGCAACTAGCATGACACAATAATATATATCACATATTTATTAAATGTGTACAAGTGAGATAAAGAAATTCTTAAGTGAGCTAATATTAGTTAATGTATGTTAATATATCAAATATATAATTATACATTAAATTATTAAATCAACACTTGATTTAACAATCCGGTTATATCACATATAACCGACTAATATCATTTGTATCAACTTATCGAATCAACACTTGATTCGATTACCCGGCTATATCACATATAACCGACCGACATCACATATCGTGAGATTAGAATACGGTATCACATACGTGTATTAATCTCGGTCCAACACATATCACATATGCGCTCCTACTTCATTTCGTCTAAGCCAGGAAAGCTCTGTGTAGGACTCTAAAGACTCGTCAATACGCCGGCAGTAGGTGATGATCATATCAGTCAACCAGAAGCCGTCTGCTGTACTAGCTGGACATAATGACTATCTGGGTATTGAGCAATCAGAAGATCAACAAGCAAGCCTGCTCATACTCCTGCGAATCCAATAAGTAACACTACCGTACAGTCCAGTCTCTTCGTTCGCATATCCAACCTGGGGGTGCTAAACGCCAGACCCCAATAGCTTGATAAATCATGCCGATGTGAGGCCCATAACGGTTCGAGAAACTATTGATAACACTTACCAATAAATCTCAGCAACCCTGGCCAGGGATTTCTTGTTATGGCCAATCGAGCACAGCACAACATCAAACCCTAATACCGGGAGAGACGAAATCCACTCCTATCGCTCGTTGCCTTCATGTGACTCGGGACTGTACCCAAAAAACACCGTTTTGCACGTTCTCTTGAATGTAGTAAGGTGGAAATCAAAGTATAGTGGGAATAACACAAGACTCTATGACGATCTCGGGTCTACAGACTAACCTGTACCAGTGTCACCAGAGAACTGCAATCTGACATGAGGTATACTACCATCTAGGAGTTCTCGGCTAGTCCTGTTCAGTGTACCCAATCACTACTGAGCACCCATATACCATCTTTGATGTCAAACACCAATGGATGTGGAATCATCCATCGCCCATCATATGGGTTAAGAAGCGTATACGCTAGTCTACTCTGGAATATCGATGCCCCGTCTCGATACTCCCTCGACTAGGAACAATTGAAGGGTGTACTTACGGACTACCCTTGCACCACTAGTATAATCTGCATCATAATCCTAGTAGTCAAGTACTCATCCTAAGGGATTTATCAGCATGTAACAGAGAGATAATAAGTGTACATGTTAAGATAAAGAGCAACCAGATAGCATACTATCATGTCGAGCAAGAATGTCCTCCCTATTTATGTCTAAGCATCCACTATAATATACATCATATATACAATAATGGCCTCTAGGGCATACATACAACAAACCGTGTTATCAGTAGTTTCTCGTACTGTTATAGGCCTTACATCGGCATGACTTATCAAGTTATTGCGGTCTGAAGATTCCACCCCTAGACTCGATATGCGACAAATCAGACGAAGTGACCGGACTGTACAGTAAGTGTTACCTATAGGCTTCATGGGATTTTAGACAAGCTTGCTTGTTGATCTTCTATTCGTTCAATACTTGGGTAGCCGTTACATCTTTCTAGTACCGCTGATGGCTTGTGGATGACTGATGTGATCATCACCTACTGCTGGCGTATTAACAATTCTTTAGAGTCCCATATAGAAGTTTTCTAGTTCAAGCGAAACGAAGTAGGGCACATATGTTGATATATGCGGGGGCCTGATTAAATACTTGTATGAGATACTGTATTGTAATCTGGTGGCTATTTGTTATCAGTTAGGTTATATGTAATATAACCGGATTATTGAATCAAGTGTTAATTTAATAATGTGATATACAGAGAAATGATATTAGTCGGTTATATGTGATATAACCGGATTATTAAATCAAGTGTTGATTTAATAATATGATATATATTTATATTTGATATAATTATATATTAACTAATAATATAGCTCTCTAATTATTCTTCATATTATATATATATTAATATATATATGATATATATATATATATATCTTATATGAAGCATGGAATGGATTTTCTATTTTTAGAAAATAGAAAATGAGGTGGAAAATGGGGAGACTTTTGTTGTGGAGAGGTGAAGCATGGCTTTAGTTTATTTTATATTCATTTGCTTGCACTATTGAAGCATGGCTACAATTTTTAAGCGTTAAAAATGGTATGATTCAATAATGTGTGAGCTATGTGAGTCATGCTAGATCATTCTACACTTCATTGTTGACTTGAGTTATTTTCCTCACTTAAGTTTTTCTTGAGCTCATATGATGAGCTCTTGCTCTCTAGCGCTTTCCATCCTCCTCCTCACCTCCTCCAAGCTCAATCCCTCACATGTGTTATAAAATCTTGAGCTTGTGAGAACCCTAGTGAGCAAATATAACCCCTACTTCACCATCCTACACTAGATTAGCGCTTTGATGTAGTGTGTTTACTTCACTAAAGAGTTTAGTGAAGAGGTAGCTTGGATTAACGGACTTCGGGTGGATCATCTTCAGCACGAAGGTCATCAAATCAAGTTTGTTCAACCTTCAAGTGGAGCCTAGTGGAGTCGCGTGGACCTCAACCAAGAGCTTCAGAAGAGAAGGACACAGTCTACAAAGGTTGTAGCTGTAGGGTTCCTAGGCACCCTAATGAGGTCTCACAAGGCATCAACCATGCCAATTTTAAATTTTACGGTGCCTACAAACCCTAAACTACGGATCGTTTGCTAGAAATCTAGGCGAAAAACTAACTAGTTAACACTTAACTAAAAGTTTAACGGAAATACAACCTTTGTAGATCCGGTCATCCACCTCCACAGCTCCGCAACGAAGTCCTCTCCGCTGTCCAAGTCAAATCCGGGCTCTAGGATCGGCTTCGTCGGAGAATGGGCAAGCTAGGTCGTCGATTTCCATGCCGAAGATGATCTACGTCGAGGCATCGCTAAATCAAGCTCCGACTTCACCAAGTCAAGAAACTTGTGAAGTAAACACACTCTACTACTTGGCAAGAGGTAGAGGATGAAGAAATAGGAAGTGGGTTAACTTTAGAATTGGTTTTCTCACTCATATGCATCAATCACCATTGATGGAGGTGAAGCTTTTCTTCTTGAAGTCAAGGAAGAAGAAGAAGAAGCTTATATGATAAGTTAAAAGAATAAGAAAAGAAAATGAATTCTTATCATAATTTTAACTAGAGTCAAGTGTAGAGAATGAATCATGGTTAGTGGGAATGGTTAGGGTTAAGGATGAGATAAGAATGGTTGACTTGAACAAAGCTTCATGAAGCTTCAACTAAAGAACAAAATTAGCCACCATTCTTTTCTCTTTTCTTTTATTCATTTATCAAAAATAAAAAGGATAATTAAATAAGATAAATGAATAATAAATAATAAACCCTAACCATTTCATTAACCAAGGTTTAATCTTTACACTTGAACCCTAGCATGACTTGTATCATCAAACATGATACAATCAAGTGCACAAAAGTATATCGCATATACAATGCGCCCATCCGAGTGAGAAAATCCATCTTAAGTAAACCGATACTAGTTGATGCAAAGTAATATATCAAATATATAAATATGCATTAAATCATTAAATCAACACTTGATTCAATGACCCGGTTATGTCGCACACAACCGACTAGTATACAATATATATCGGCTTATCGAATCAACGCTTGAATCGATAACTAGGTTATATCGCATACAACCATTCGATATATTTATCGCGAGAATAGAATACGGTATCACATACACGCATTATTCTCGGTCCCACACATATCTCATATGCGCTCCTATTTCGTTTCGCTTGAGCCAGGAAACCTCTGTGTAGGACTCTAAAGACTCGTCAATACGCCGGCAGCAGATGATGATCATATCAAGCATCCACAAGCCGCAAGCGGTCTGCTAAACGTAACGGCCACCCGGGTATTGAGCGATCTGAAGATCGACGAGCAAGCCCGCTCACACTCCAGTGAATCCGACCAGTAACACTACCGTACAGTCCGGTCTGATCGTCTGATATGTCGCATATCTCGCCTAGGGGTGGTAAACGTCAGACCCCAATAGCTCGATAAGTCGTGTCGATATGAGGTCTATAACTATTCGAGAAACTACTGGTAACACTTACCAGTAAATCTCAGCAACCCTGGCCAGGGATTTCCTGTTATAGCCAATCGAACACAGCGCAACATCAACCCCCTATACCGGGAGAGATGAATCCCCTCCTATCGCTCATTGCCTCCATGTGACTCGGGACTGTACCTAAAAACCACCGTTTTGCACGCCCTCTTGGACGTGGTAAGATGGAAATCAAAGCACAGTGGGAACCACACAAGACTCTATGACAATCTCGGGTCAACAGACTACTCTGTACCAGTGTCACCAGAGAACTGCCATCTGACGTGAGGTATAATACCATCTGGGAGTTCTCGGCGAGTCCGTCCAGTGTACCCAGTCTCTACTGAGCACCCGTATATCATCTCTGATGTCAAACACCGATGGATATGGGATCATCCATCGCCCATCTATATGGGTCGAGAAGGTATACGCTAGTCTACTCTGGTATATCGATGCCCCGTCTCGATACACCCACGACTAGGGACTTTGAAGGATGTACTTATAGACTACCATGTCCCCACTAGTATGATCCGCATCATAGTCCACGTAGTGAAGTACAGATCCTAAGGGCTTTACCAACATGTAACAGAGAGACAATCAGTATACACGTTAAGGTAAAGGGTAACCAGATAGCGTACTATCATGTCGAGCAAGAAAGTCCTCCCTATATATGTCCCAACATCCACTACAATATACATCCTATGTACAGTAATGGCCTCTAGGGCATACATATAACTAACAATCTCCCACTTGCACTAGGGCCATCTGTAGCAGTGGTTTGAAGTATCTCATACTCAACCATCCCATAAAAATCTCTCTCTGGGAACAGGCCTTTGTGAGTGGATCCGCTGTGTTGTCCTCTTAGTCTACTCTCCAAACCTCGATCACCGTGGAGATCAACCATCTCCATGATCAGGTGTTACTGCCTTAGAATAAGTCTGGATCACTGATGGGACCGGCGTTCCTTGGCATAAGCCACAACTCCATTGTCTCACAATGGTAGGAACATAGTTCATCTCATGAACCAATATACACCCAAACAGCTTCTAGGGTAGCATCTTAAGTAGCGATGTATCCAGCCTTTATCGTCTAGTATGCCACGGTATCTAGCTTGGAACTCTTCCAACATACCGTCCCTTTACTGAGGGTAAAGACAATGCCTGCGACTGACATTCAGTCGTCCTTATCACCCTGGAGCCCTTCCAGCGATTCTCCCCAGGATCTGTTGATACCGTCTCACTACATCTAGTGAGAATCCTAACATCCATTTAGATCTATCTCATAGATCCAAAATCCAGGATTTAGTAGGTATCACTTTGATTCTATATGGAGAATCCTAGTGATAAGCGGAGATTGACCGAGCGTAGCATAAGAAACTCTTTTCTTATCAAGAGTATGTCATCCACGTACTCTACGAGGATCGTCACCATACTCCCTACTACCTTTTTGTTTATACAAGGTTCATCTACCATTTTGATGATGTCAACTTCTTTGACTAATTCATCAAAACAGATGTTCCAACTCCGCGATGCCTGCTTTATCATATAAAACATCTTGCACATGTTTCCGCTGCTCCCACTGTCTACGAGGCCCTCTGGCTGTGTACTTATAGACGCTCTCTTCTAAATCATCATTTAGAAAAGCAGTCAAGAGACCCAACCACCAGATATCGTAGTCATGGTATGTAGCCGTGACAAGTAGGATCTGGATGGACTTAAGCATAGCTACTGGAAAAGGTTTCATCATTATCCACGCCTGGTTGATGACGAAAACCTTTAACAATTCTAGCTTTGAAAGTCTCAACTTTTCCATGTACACCAAGTAATCTTCTCAAGATATACTTGCTCCTGATGGGGATTTAACCCTTCAGATATAGCAGCTAAAGTCCATACTTTGCTGGTGTATAAGGATTCCATCTCAGATCGCTAAACATCCAGCCATTCTTACAGAGTCCTACTCCTGATGGCCAGCTCGAAACTAGTTGGGTCATCATCTCATGATGCAATCCTCGCTTCCACTGTCATAGAGAAACCGAAGTATCTCTCAGGTGGGTGAGGAACCCTACTAGATCGGCGGAGAGGATGAGGTTCGTTGGTATCTACTGAATCCTTTGGTTTTATCAAATCATCTGCTGTAGTTTGTATATCTGGAACCTTTCCAGTTCTACACAACTGACTTTACCTCGAGCTTGTCCGGATTTTGCTTTTAGACATAGGCCGGACAACCCCAAATCTTAACTAACTTAAGATATGGGCTCTTCCCTTTCCATATCATATATAAAGTGGTAGGCAACTGATTTGATTGGAACCCTATTCAATAGGTATGCAACTTCACAAGTGCATAACACCCAAAAGGAAATAGGTAACTTAGTAGTACTCATCATAGAGCACACCTTATCATATAGGGTGTTATTGCTCCGCCCCGATAAACCATCGTGCTATGGTGTATACGGAGGAGTAATGCTGAGACAGAATCTCATTCTCCTTTAGAAAAGTCCAGGAATTCCATGCTCAAGTATTCTCCTCCTTGATCACATCATAGGACATAATACTTATACCCGTATTCTGGTTCTCTACTTCTAACTTATATTCCGTGAATATCTCAAAAGGTTCGGACTTGTGTTTCAACAAGAACATAGATCTGAATCTCGAGAGATTATCAGAGAATGTAATGAAGTACAAAGAACTAGTCCTGGCATGTGTAGACAGGGGACCTTACATACATCAACATGTATCATCCCAAGAGTTTACTAACTCTTTCTCTGTTTCCAATAAACAGAGCTGTGGTCATCTTATCTTTGTGACATGACTGGCGAGTTTCACAAGATGTAAATTCAAACTAATTTAAATATGCATCTTTATGTAACTCTAGCGAGTCGGGTCGCATTGATATAACCTAGTCTACAATACCTTAAGAAGGATCAGTTCATTTCTGAACTCTTCCTCTTATGTGTGTTCCATATACTAAGAACGGTAGTTTGATTTAGAACATTAATGCTTTTAGATAACGTGCCTGAACCGATCAACTTTTGATATAGGAAATGTTCAAAACATTATCCAACAATACAAAATTATATCCTTTCTTTACTAATAAAGATAGAGATATGATTTTGTATATCAGGTTCGGTATCTAATAACATTCGTTCAGAATCAATGTATTGGTAATACAGGGTGACAGTGACCGACAGACTTGGCTGCAACACTTGCCCCGTTTTCTGCCTCATGAAACTTATCACCCGTTCTCAGTTCTCTACCTTTCTGTAGCCCTATGTAACATATTACATATCTGGGATCCTGATCTGGTATCACATACCCAGGACGTAGAGAATACTGAGAAACAGTTCTTGTAATGAACACACCCGAAGATGATGCATCAGCATGCACTCTCTTCGTTTGGGCGGCATGGGAATTCTGGTAATCCCCAATTTCCTGCTCTGTCTTATAACAATTATAAGTTGGAGCGGGACCAACGTTCCCCAGATCAGTATAACAAGCGGGTTCGGTCAATAATCCGTATTATTATCTTGATTAAGGCGTGATATGGTCGCTACCTGGAGAGAGAGAGAAGAAAACACTCAGCGTGCGCTCTAGCAAGAATAGATTGGTTATTATTTTATCTAATCAGGATGGCTCCCACTGCTTTTTATCAAATCTTCCTTCAAACCCCAAAAGGAAAGACTAGCCGGGATTAATTACACACTACAAGTTCGCCAATCTTTCAGCCAGGCCAGTGTTGGTACTTTGAGGGAGGTCCCCCGTGCTTTCGCACGAACCTAATTAATGCAAACCTCGTTTTCCCAGAGGCGTAACCTCGTTAACACCTTTCTAGACACCTACTTGATCGGCTAATTGTAATGTGTAAAACTCTCCCAGGAGTAACACTTACTCGCAACGGGTATCGGGATCCAACTATCTCATAGAAGGTATGCAATCTCATTGCAAATTTCAACACTTGAAATTCCCGATAATATTTTGCCCCTAACCTCCTATGACCTTGACAAAGGCCAACAAACCATAGGATGCTAGTCAAGTTCAACCCGTCATTTCTTGATCGAATTAAACCCACCCGCACGACCCTTGACGAAAGCCAACAAAGCCGCACGACTACCCTAATCCAATCGCATCGTATGCTGACAGATAAGCAGCATATAGCTACCGCACACTGCACCTTGACGAAAGCCAACAAATGCAGCACGAATACTATATACAACTTATCTGAAATGACGGAGGGCTACGACAGGTTTTTTCTGAAAACCTATTGCGTAATGAACTTGATATCGTTGTAGAATCAAATGAATTTTGAAATGGAGTGCTTTTGAGGCTTTTCTAGTTTTGCTAAAGGAGTCACTCCCGGTGAAGGGATCGTCGGTCCTTTCCTCGTCGAATGAGGTGCTGGATATATCATATATATCACTGTGCAAAGCAAAAACTCTTAAAAGCAATCAAAAGACAAACCGAGTGTGTAGCATCTGCCAGTTATTGCTAAAGGAGTCACTCCCGGTGAAGGGATCTCGGTCCTTTCCTCATCGAATAAGGTGCAGGATATATCATATATATCGCTGTGCAAAGCAAGAACTGTAGCTACCTGTTTTATTTTGAAATTCGATTCTACAACATCTTAGGTTTCTTTTATCTCATTAATCACATTAATGAAGTCCCATCATTTAAATACCTAAACATCACAGATAAATACGACGTACACTTATGCCATCCGCATTCGCCTCGATGTCCCCTCGTGCACCGTTAGGTTAGGTAACTAACGGCAGAGCGGGGCAGGGCTAGCGCGGGTGTAAAACATAAGTAACGTCTATATAATATATCATATTTACTATATACTGTATCTATCATAGAACATCACATGATCACATCACAGATTTCGCAGCAGAAGAATCATATGAAATAATGGATATACTAGGACTTCCGTGTTTTCAATACGAGCCAGTATAAAACACGGATTCCACGGTCGTAATGAATAGCCAAACCCACACCCCTAGACCCCTACGAGAGCGGCAAGCAACCCTACCAATTCTAGAGTTAGGAAACCCGGACTCGACTCCTCGAGTTGGTCTCCCACTGGACTCCAGAACCCGGTTACTTGTGCTCCCCTCCTTGGGTCTATCCTAGTGCGGAAAAGTAAATAATATACAAACGGTGACATCTTCCGCAACCTGGAAGTGCCCCAATAAAAGAATATTACATACAAGTTTTTACATGAATGAAAATGAAAAACACTCATCTCACATAAAAAACCCCCGGCTATTCAAACACGACGATCCAATATAACATATCCAGCAACACATAACATCACATGTCATCAACGTAAGTAAATGTGCGCATCCCAATTGTCGTTGACATATAGCAACGAAACCGGCGATATCACACATTACACTTACGGTCACAGAAAAGAAAGTGTAAAACTACAACAGTTGGAATCCGCAACCACCTCAGACATCGCATGCCTGACCAAATGAATTACTTAGACATCTCATGCCTAACAATTATAAACCCCGCATTTTAGTCTCAAAATCGAAAACACTTTTCAATATCAAGTCGGGCAATTCAACAGGATTCCCGACAGTCTGATCGAATACTCGTCGCAAACTTCAGTAGACGGTCGCACCCCCGATACCGTCGACGAAGTGCACCAAGGCGGAACACCGCTACCGCGAGCACCCGGACGGATGCTTTCGGCGACGGGGTTCTCCTACAGTCACTTGGTCTGGGCTATGGAGTGAGGCTGTCTATTAAGTTTACCCGGCGAGTATCCGCGTACGCTACGTGATTGCGACGGACTTTTGATCACATCAAAATTCCGTGGCAACCGATCAAGTGGGACTAAACTGTTATGTTTATAACATTCATTTAGTTATCTCATAACTTCTTGTGAATTCCAATTATTGTATCCCATTCCAGATAAATAGAAAATGCTAAACTTTTCGATCGAACAATCGAACACCCAAGTTTTCCCGATACAGATCAACACATGAAACAAGTCTAACAACATTCCGTTCGTGCCTCAGTACCAACGGTCCAGCCGTAGAAGGGTCAAGCCAACGCCTCACATGTGGCACGCCGTACTGCCCCAAACCCGAAGGTTCAAAGGGCAGTTCAAGACGGTCACATAATCGAGTTAAGGTTTGTGTCTTCTAGAGGGACCATCGCGTTACTTGCACTACTTAGAACGTCGTTAAACTACGGAAAAATCCAACACTTGGAAATTTCCCGACAGGGGAAAAGTTGGGTATTTATATCCGGTCGAACTTTTTAACATATTCTAAAATTTATCCGGAAAGCCACACAGACAAAATTTGATATCCCGATCGAAACACCGAATCCCCAAAACAACTGCAGAAATTTCAACTCTGGAATAAGTTTTAAATATTCCCAGAAAACTCACCATAAAATAATAGGAATTACTGTGCAGAGCAGGTACGATGACGTCACCAATGTAGCGCGGAACCGCCGCATAAGCAGTGCTTATGCCGCGGTTCCGCCGCCGTTCAAACGAATTACTCACCTGAGTTTGCACCGTAATTCTTAGTTTTATTTTATGTATTTTCTAGAAATTTTTAATTCACAAAAATCCGCATTTTAGGAAAAAGTCCAGAGAGCAATATTGGTTCGGGGTTTCGGGTTCGTTCGGACTTCAATTTCCGTCTGGACTTCGCCTAAGGCTCTAGCTAGGCTCTGATACCACTGTAGGTTTCCTAGGCACCCTAATGAGGTCTCACAAGGCATCAACCATGCCAATTTTAAATTTTACGGTGCCTACAAACCCTAAACTACGGATCGTTTGCTAGAAATCTAGGCGAAAAACTAACTAGTTAACACTTAACTAAAAGTTTAACGGAAATACAACCTTTGTAGATCTGGTCCTCCACCTCCACAGCTCCGCAACGAAGTCCTCTCCGCTGTCCAAGTCAAATCCGGGCTCTAGGATCGGCTTCGTCGGAGAATGGGCAAGCTAGGTCGTCGATGTCCATGCCGAAGATGATCTACGTCGAGGCATCGCTAAATCAAGCTCCGACTTCACCAAGTCAAGAAACTTGTGAAGTAAACACACTCTACTACTTGGCAAGAGGTAGAGGATGAAGAAATAGGAAGTGGGTTAACTTTAGAATTGGTTTTCTCACTCATATGCATCAATCACCATTGATGGAGGTGAAGCTTTTCTTCTTGAAGTCAAGGAAGAAGAAGAAGAAGCTTAAATGATAAGTTAAAAGAATAAGAAAAGAAAATGAATTCTTATCATAATTTTAACTAGAGTCAAGTGTAGAGAATGAATCATGGTTAGTGGGAATGGTTAGGGTTAAGGATGAGATAAGAATGGTTGACTTGAACAAAGCTTCATGAAGCTTCAACTAAAGAACAAAATTAGCCACCATTCTTTTCTCTTTTCTTTTATTCATTTATCAAAAATAAAAAGGATAATTAAATAAGATAAATGAATAATAAATAATAAACCCTAACCATTTCATTAACCAAGGTTTAATCTTTACACTTGAACCCTAGCATGACTTGTATCATTAAACATGATACAATCAAGTGCACAAAAGTATATCGCATATACAATGCGCCCATCCGAGTGAGAAAATCCATCTTAAGTAAACCGATACTAGTTGATGCAAAGTAATATATCAAATATATAAATATGCATTAAATCATTAAATCAACACTTGATTCAATGACCCGGTTATGTCGCACACAACCGACTAGTATACAATATATATCGGCTTATCGAATCAACGCTTGAATCGATAACTAGGTTATATCGCATACAACCATTCGATATATTTATCGCGAGAATAGAATACGGTATCACATACACGCATTATTCTCGGTCCCGCACATATCTCATATGCGCTCCTATTTCGTTTCGCTTGAGCCAGGAAACCTCTGTGTAGGACTCTAAAGACTCGTCAATACGCCGGCAGCAGATGATGATCATATCAAGCATCCACAAGCCGCAAGCGGTCTGCTAAACGTAACGGCCACCCGGGTATTGAGCGATCTGAAGATCGACGAGCAAGCCCGCTCACACTCCAGTGAATCCGACCAGTAACACTACCGTACAGTCCGGTCTGATCGTCTGATATGTCGCATATCTCGCCTAGGGGTGGTAAACGTCAGACCCCAATAGCTCGATAAGTCGTGTCGATATGAGGTCTATAACTATTCGAGAAACTACTGGTAACACTTACCAGTAAATCTCAGCAACCCTGGCCAGGGATTTCCTGTTATAGCCAATCGAACACAGCGCAACATCAACCCCCTATACCGGGAGAGACGAATCCCCTCCTATCGCTCATTGCCTCCATGTGACTCGGGACTGTACCCAAAAACCACCGTTTTGCACGCCCTCTTGGACGTGGTAAGATGGAAATCAAAGCACAGTGGGAACCACACAAGACTCTATGACGATCTCGGGTCAACAGACTACTCTGTACCAGTGTCACCAGAGAACTGCCATCTGACGTGAGGTATAATACCATCTGGGAGTTCTCGGCGAGTCCGTCCAGTGTACCCAGTCTCTACTGAGCACCCGTATATCATCTCTGATGTCAAACACCGATGGATATGGGATCATCCATCGCCCATCTATATGGGTCGAGAAGGTATACGCTAGTCTACTCTGGTATATCGATGCCCCGTCTCGATACACCCACGACTAGGGACTTTGAAGGATGTACTTATAGACTACCATGTCCCTACTAGTATGATCCGCATCATAGTCCAGGTAGTCAAGTACAGATCCTAAGGGCTTTACCAACATGTAACAGAGAGACAATCAGTATACACGTTAAGGTAAAGGGTAACCAGATAGCATACTATCATGTCGAGCAAGAAAGTCCTCCCTATATATGTCCCAGCATCCACTATAATATACATCCTATGTACAGTAATGGCCTCTAGGGCATACATATAACTAACAGTAGCCATCCATCTCTTAGTTTAGTTTATGATATCATGGTTAAACCCTAATCATCTAATTGAAGATCTTGGTTAGTGTTGATTAGCCCCCTAATTTTTAAAAATTGGAATGCTTGATGCAAGTAAAACCCAGTGGTGGTGTTAACATACACTTCATTGCGGACTACCCAAGCCCTACTAGTATGATCTGCATCATAGTCCTGGTAGTCAAGCTAACATCTTAAGGGCTTTATCAACATGTATCAGAGAGATAATATAATAATACTAGTTTACATGTTAAGATAAAGAGCAACCAGATAACATACTATCATGTCGAGCAAGAAAGTCCTCTATATATATGACCAAGCATCCACTATATCATAAAATAATGGCCTCTAGGGCATACATATTCTTAACATTGGATTCACTAACAGTAATCGGACAGTAGAAATACTAGCCGATCTTTTTCGAAAGATGGATATTAAATTGGGTACCGATTTAATACATTGATACATATTTTTTGTAGTATGTATTTTCTAGTATTTTGTCAGTAATTAGTTTTCATCTCTTTATGTATTTGTATACATTAGAAATTAAATACAAGTGTATGTATATATATGTATCTATACATTTAATATATATATATATATATATACACACAAATTGTATTTAATTTATTCTTTTCTTTTCTTTTTCTTTTCCCTTAGCCTATGTTGTGCTTTGGGTGCAACATACCCTCACCCTTGTGTAGAGTGGTGACATGTGGAGGAGGGAGAAAGGGTTGGACACTTGTTTTGTTGATGAGAATGGATGGTGAGGATTTTGTAGAGAATTCTAATTAAAGGTTGAAACCTTTTTCTAATTAGTTTTTCTCTCTTCTCCTTCTTCCATGCTCTCATCCTCCTCTTCAAAAATGGAAAAAGAAAATCAAAAGAAAAAAAGAGACAAATTAATTTAGCGAGGAGAACACTACAACTCTTAGTTCTTTAGATTAGCAACCTATTGATCTAAGTTAGCTTCAAGAATGAAGCTTGAAGCTAAAGACTTGGAGCTCTCAAGGTGGATTATCTATGACGAGGAGGGTCTTTAGCAAGCTTGTTCATCTCCTAGGAGCCCACAAGGAGTGCAACACAAATTGGAGCACTTGAAGATATTACATGGGTAGCTATGGCTCTAACTTGTTGTTTTTGTTGCTAGTTTAGCTTAATGGTTATGATTCTAGGTATTGTAGACATTTGCTCTCTTGATTTTTATTAAAACCCTATTTTTCTTGTGCTAAAATTGTAGTAGAGAGCACTAAACCTACTTACAGGTTATAATTAGCAGCCATCCTAATTCCTTATATCATTTCTTCACCTCATTTTCTTCTTCTTCTTCTTCCTATCCTCCTCTTTCTCCACCTCCTCCACCATCAACTACAACCACAAACACCCACAAATCTCTCTAAAACACCATCAAACCTTCACAAAACATGTTCCAGTCCTCATTCTACACATGAAGATCTGCTCAAGTCTTCAACTTGAGATCCTTTGCATGCTTGAAGCTTCTCCTAATCACTATTATGAGGTAAAAGTCCCACTTTTAAAATGTTTCACAACACTTGCCATGACACAACTAGTTTAGAGTTAAACGTTCATGTTTTCTAGACTTGAGAATTCTAAAGTGAGTTTTGGTGGATACAACTTGTAGTGGTGGTATAGTAGAGGGTTGGTGAGCTATTATAACTTTAGTGATATATGAGAGTAATTTAATGCAAGTATCATTAATTTTAAAGGACTTTTGAAGTTTTAAGACATGGTTTTCTTGAGTTTTTGATGTTGGATTTGAATCTGGAGCAATTAGGGATGTCTGAAAATTATTTAGAGGATACAGTGAGATGCTTGGACCTATATAAGACCACCGTAGAAGCCCGAGCCCCCAATTCTTGAACAAAACCGCAAATTTAATCCTAATAGCCGCAATTTGCAGCCAAGTTGTGGTGTCAGGGTCTGGGGTTTGTTCTGTAGCTCACTCACTCGATAACTATGCCACTTTATATGCTATTTTGTCCCAAATCACCTGAATAAAAACTTAGAAGCATTTTGACTTGTTTTTGGTGATATTTTCCGATATTGGAAACTTGGATTTTTGATATTTGTGTCCTGGCTCGGTCGTTCAACATTCGTACGTCAACGTCGGGGGGATTTTTGTTAGTTATATGTATGCCCTAGAGGCCATTACTGTACATTGGATGTATATTGTAGTGGATGCTGGGACATATATAGGTAGGACTTTCTTGCTCGACATGATAGTACGCTATCTGATTGCTCTTTATCTTAACATGTATACTTTATGTCTCTCTGATTACATGTTGATAAAGCCCTTAGGATGTGTACTCGACTTCCAGGACTATGATGAAGATCATACTAGTAGGGCCTGGGTAGTCAATGAGTACATCCTTCAATTGTTCCTAGTCGTGGGAATATCGAGACGGTGCATCGATATTCCAGAGTAGACTAGCGTATATCTTGTCGACCCATGTGATGGGCGATGGATGATCCCATATCCATTGGTGTTTGACATCGGAGATGGTATGCGGGTGCTCAGTGGAGACTGGGTACACTGAACGGACTCGCCGAGAACTCCCAGATGGTATTATACCTCACGTCAGATGGCAGTTCTCTGGTGACACTGGTACAGCTTAGTCTGTTGACCCGAGATCGTCATAGAGTCTTGTGTGTCTCCCACTGTGCTTTGATTTCTACCCTACCACGGCTCTACTGAGTCGTGCAAACAGGTGGTTTTTGGGTACAGTCCCGATTCACATGGAGGTGATGAGCGATAGGAGGGGATTCGTCTCTCCCGGTATTGGGGGTTGATGTTGCGCTATGCTCGACTGGCCATAACAGGAAATCCCTGGCCAGGGTTGCAGTGACCTACTGGTAAGTGTTATCAGTAGTTTCACACATGTCATGGACTTCACGTCGGCATGACTTATCAAGCTACTGGGGTCTGACGTTTACCACCCCTAGGCGAGATATGCGACATATCAAACGAACAGACCGGACTGTACGGTAAGTGTTACTGGTTGGATTCACAGGAGTGTGAGCGGGCTTGCTCGTCGATCTTCTGATCGCTCAATACGCGGGTGGCCGTTACGTTTAGCAGACCGCTTGCGGCTTGTGGGTGTTTGATATGATCATCATCTGCTGCCGGCGTATTGACGAGTATTTAGAGTCCTACACAGAGGTTTCCTAGCTCAAGCGAAACGAAATAGGAGCGCATATGAGATATGTGCGGGACCGAGAATAATACCAGTATATGATACTGTATTTGATTCTCGCGATTTGCAACATTGATCGGTTATATGCGATATAGCCGGGTTATCGGATCAAGTGTTGATTCGATAAGTTGTTACTATTGATATTAGTCGGTTATATGCGATATGACCGGATCGTTAAATCAAGTGTTGATTTAATGATTTAATGCATAATTATTTATTTGATATATTACTTTGCATTAACTAGTATAGGTTCACTTAAATTGGATTTTCTCACTTGATGTGCATATTGTATATGTGATATATTTTTTGTGCACAAGATTGTATCATGTTTGATGATACATGCATGCTTGGGTTTGTGTAAAGAATTGACCATGGTTATATGAATGGTTAGGGTTTCATTTTATTTACTTACTCATTTATTTATTCTTTTTGTTTATTTTGGCAAAAGAAAATGATAAAGATAATTGAATGGTGGCTATGTTTGTTTTTAGTTGAAGATTCATGAAGCATTGACTAAGTCACCATTCTTGTCTCATGCTTAACCCTAACCATTTATTCTAACCCTAGTTCATTCTCTACACTTAACCATGGGTTAGTATATGATAAGTATTATATTTCTTTTCTATTTTCATTAACTTATCATATTCATCTTCATCTTCTTCTTCATCTTGAACAAGAAGAAAACAATGCCACCATCAATGGCAACTTGAGAATAAGAGTGAGAAATCCAATTCTAAAGTGAACCCACTTCCTATTTCTTCATCCTCTACCTCTTGCCAAGTAGTATAGGGTGTTTTCTTCACAAGTTTCATGACTTGGTGAAGTGAGAGCTTGATCTAGTGATGCCTCGACGTAGATCATCTTCGGCATCGAAGCCGACGACCAAGCCCGCCCATTTCCTCGATGAAGCCGATGCTAGAGTTCGGAATCCGATTTGGACAGCGGAGGGACATCATCGCGGAGCTTAGGATGTGGTGGACCGGATCTACAAAGGTTGTAGTCACTTTCCTTTAGCATTTAATTCATTTACATGCTTGCATCGCCTATATATCTAGTTAACGATCCGTATTAGGGTTTGTAGGCACTTGTAAAATTTGAATTAGCCATGCTTGATCACTTGTGAGACTTCATTAGTGTGCTAAGGAACCCTACAATTTTTTCGTTTTAGCATGCGTTGAACATAGGTCTTAACCTATGTGCGCTTTGCTCGTCGTATCGAATTGCATATAAGTTTTATGTGATTTTGTATAGTTTCGATTGTAGGTACAATCGCGTGGACTTCCGAGACGACGAAGAGGGAAAAGGTATCCATTGGATTCAACAAGGGTGAGGCGTTTAGGTGAGTAAATGTATATCTATGGGGGAAGTCGGGTGGATGGCGTATAGCACCCCCACAACCGTAATACATAAGATATTATAGATACTAGAATCATATACCTAGTTTAACTATATGGAATAGTAGTAACTTAGTAGATGATTATAGCCCTAGTTCTATTTCATAGCCATTGAGCTATGTGTGTGTACTTATTATGATATAAGTATATATGACATGAGAATGGATACAGTATGAGTATACATGATATGATATGACCATGTTCATTGGATGATATTGTCACGACCCGAATGTGGCACGTGTCCGGCACTTAAATCACGTAACATTTAAAGACGTCGACGTGGTCTAAGTAAGCCGAAACCAGGAATCAAAAGCTTTTTGAAAATATTGGAGGTGAGGTTTAAATTAGTCATCAGATGAGATCATTTTAAAATAAACATTTAAGTCTAACTAAGTAAGTTTGAAAAGCATCTCTGACATTTTAAAATTCGACAACACCTCCTTTGCAAATTTTGAATAAAACCCGATACAACATAACAACATAAACAGCATCCCAACGGGAGCTAGCTTCCACGCCTAAACGGTGGAGCAACCAAGCAAACAATATATGACGCATAATGGCGAAGAAAACGAAAAGAGAAACAAAATCAACAATATAAAAAGGTCGACTCCAATGAGTACAACGCCCACAAACACACAATTCTATGTCTCGTTTCTAAGTCCATAATATACCAGTTCTAAGTCGATAGAGTATTACTAGATACAAGAAGATATGAATATACAAGTGTGAGTATGATACAATAGTAACCCACCTATTAAAGCAATCACCGAAAGGAATGTGTGCCCCAAGCTACTGATAATCCAAGCGGTAAAACCTGCAAGAAACTGTGGCACAACGGGGGTGAGTTGCTAACTCAGTGAATAAAAGTACATCACAAGATAGAAATCGAAATGCACAACGATACCTAAGTCATAAGTATAATACTATCATATCCTGCAGTAATATAAAATATGATATGCATATGTATCATAAATGTAACTCTATCCATCACATAAACCCAAAATAGAATGTATCAATGCAAATGACCTGTATCTAGGTATAAGCCCATAAGTAGCCGAAAAAATATATATATAACCTCTTCTTTAAAACAGCCGCGGAATACATATGTCGCGGCATAAAAGCAGACGTGATAGTATGAAATATATAATAGGTATCTTATTTAAGATATACGTCCTGCTGTTTTAATGAATAGTGTTAAGAGGTTTAAATTTAAAAAATTCAAATGTCATACCGGACACGTCAAAATAATGAGGCTATAGCTCGATTTTGAAATCCATTTTGTATGCAATAACTCTTAAAAAATATGCAGGTACTATCCCCCGGATTAGTCCTAGTCGGCTTCAATAACTCATAACATAACTGTATACCTCATAAGATAACAATATATCAACATCTGGATATTCAGTATCGACACCCGAAATCAGAAATCTCTCGTGTCCATCACCAACACGTAAATCCTCAAATCTCTCGTGTCCATCACCGACACGCAAATGCAGATATCGTCGACACCATCTCAACAGATGATCGCCACCCGATATCCCTGTCCCCGATCGGTATCCCCTGGATATCAGCCGTGCCCAAATCGAGCCCCGGTCAGTATCCCTGGATATCTGCCGTGCTCATCTCTATCTCCGGTATCGAGTGTCCTCTCTAGGCTCCCCGCCTCTAATGCGGCTTTCCTGCCCCTCGGTCTCGACCGGGTCCACCATGTATCCAACTGTATACTCCTCCACTCAGTACGGATAAATAGCAAGTCCGTAACCGTATATCTCCCCCACTCGGTTCGGAATAAAACAATCTGAAAACATCAAGCTCATAGTCGACGTCAACTCATCATATCCAGAAATATCAAGTAAAGAATAAGAATACTTGCATAGATCATAGTTAGATATGTATGCCCTAGAGACCTGTATTGTATAGGATGCTAGGTATGTATATGTACAGAAATAATCTTTGCTCGAAATGATAGTATGCTATCTGGTTTATCTTCATCTTAACATGTGTTGTGTTATATTTCATATCTTTATATGCATGTTGATGAAGCCCTTATGATCAAGCTTGACTACCAGGATTATGATGAGATCATACTAGTGGGGCCTGAACAGTCTATAAGCATATCCTTTAATGGTTCCTAGTCGAGGGTATATCGAGACACGGCATCGGTATTACCAAGTTAGACTAGTGTGTACGTTTCCTGACCTTGGGGGCGATGGTTGACTCCACAACCAATGGTGTTTGACATCAAAGATTGTACACAGGTGCTCATTCGAGAATGGGTACACCGAATAGGACTCGCCGAGAACTCCTAGATGGTATGCATACCAATTGTTAGATAGCATTTCTCTGGCGACACTTGTACAGGTTAGTCTGTAGACCCGTGATCGTCATAGTGTCTTGTGTGATTCCCACCGTGCTTTGATTTCCACCCTACCGCGGCTCTGCCAAGTCGTGCAAACAGGTGGATTTTGGGTACAGTCCCGAATCGCATGGAGACAGTGAGCGATAGGAGGGGTTTTGTCTCTCCGGTATAGGGAGTTGGTGTCACGCTATGCTTGATCGGCCATAACATCAAATCCCTGGCTAGGGTTCTCGAGATTTACTGTTAAGTGTTATCAGTAGTTTCTCAAACCGTTATGGGCCGTAAATCAGCATGACTTATAAAGTTACTGGGGTCTGACATTTACCACCCCAAAACTTCATATACGACGTATCAGGCGAAGAGACCGGACTGTACGGTAAGTGTTGCTTGCAGGCTCGTTGGGGTTGTGATGAGTTCGCTCGTTGGCTACTTTTTCTTCATGTACCTGGGTAGCCGTTACGCACAGCTAGTGCCACTGACGTGCTTGTGGTTAAACCCACTGTTACCGTACTGTCGAGTCTTTAGAGTCCCACACAGAGGGTTCCCTCGTTCAGGCGAAAGATGTAGAGGCCATAAGTTGTTACGGCAGCCGTAAGGTGTTATGACAAGGTTTTGATTATATTCGTGTAATTGTTACAGGAATAATAATTGGAAGGATAATACTGGTAGGTTTTGGTTTAAGACGGATACCGGTATTATATCATTAGATTAATAGTATTCGTATTTTTCAGAATTCGGATACGGGTATACGGTATACGGTATACGGATGAGGGGTATTCTTGTAATTGTTACAAGAATACCTTCTAGAAGGTGCCACCTCATAATGAAATTATTTATTTTATGAAAATAAATAAATGAGGTGAAAATTAAGAAATTCTAAGCATGGTTGTAAGAATGGCTTGTATTATATTTTAGTGTTTTGGAGTTACTATTGAAGCATGGTGCTAATTTTATAATGCATGCTCCAATTATTTCAATTGTGCCATATCCTTCATCATGCTTGATTTTTCTATCATTATCAAAAACACTTTCTCTCTCCTTCTTCTCTTCTCCTCCTTCATCCTAAAGCTTTACCCTTCACATGTGTTGTGAAACAAAAGTTTAGGATTAAAGATAATCCAATACCCTAATCTCTACATGATCCTAGTGACCTCTTCTAGCAAACTTGATCTCTAGGTTAAGCTCTTATGAAGAGTTTCTAGCTTGCACGACAACTCTCGTGTGGTCATCTAGGTCTTGGGGTGGCCGGAGATCGAGAACATCGGCAACATCCAAAAGAGCTAAGGAGTGGCAAAGAGCAAAGGAGTTGCACGAAAGAGAAGATCCGAAGGACCATATCATTGAGGTATAATCCCTAACATAGTAGATAAGACCTCTAGTTAGGGTTTTCTAGTAATGGTTTAGACAAGTTCTTTGGAAAAGTGCGTGTTGCATGCAAAGAAAATTTTCATTTACCGCTTCCGCCGCCTCACAAGAGTTGTGGGAGCATGCAACATGCACTAACATGGTATTAGAGCCTAACTAAACCATAATTAGATTATTAGCCAAAATTTAGAACTTCGATCGATGAATTTTTCTCGGAAAACCACATTTTCTGTCCCCGTTTTCTGTCGATTTTTAAAGTGTTCAAAAAATCAATTCAGTGGCCTTAAAAATACATGCAGGGTTTTCTAAGAACACTCTAAAAAAAACGAGACTCTAAATCGCCAGGAACGTCGCGGATCCGCGGCCAAACTCAGTGTTTGGCTGCCGATCCGCGGCCGAGTCATGGCCTTGTTGACTCGTTTTTCAGAAGTTTGTTTAGATTAAGAAAATTGTGTTTCTGGGATATCTGGAATTTACACTAAGTTGTTTATGCTCCGGATTGTGACAAGTGTTGGCATGGTTTAAAATTATCGATCGAAATTCTAAAGTGCTTGGATAATTGGGACTTCTTGGTTAATGATATGTTTGTTTGAAACGTCGACTAATTGCTATAAGTCGATTAGTCGAGATTGCACACTTCTGTAATGATATCATGAGATAGTATATATAAATAAATATGTTGGATCGTCGTGATGAATGGCCGGGGGATGTGAGAAGAGCGTTTTTCTTTTTTTTCATTCAATGTAATTTGTAAAAAGCAATGTAATATTATTTTGCGGGGCACATCCAGGTTGAGGTTGTAGCCACCGTTGTATAATTTCATTTTACTATTTTTGCTCTTAGGATAGACCCAAGGCGGGGTGCACAAACTACCGGGTTTTCGATGTGCCGAGTGGCCTACTCACTTTGTTGAGGGAGGTTGCTCCACTTCGGGAATTTGGTGGGTAGTTTACCGCACCCGTAGGGGTCTAAGGTGGGGTTTTGGCTATTCATCACGACCGTGGAACCCGTCTTTCATTAAGGCTTGAATGAAATGTGGAATTCCTTGTATATCCAATGTATTCATCTGTGATCTGTAATGGCTATATTTATATATGAGATATATAATAAACGTTGCTTTTGTTTTGCACCCATGCTAGTCCAGCCCCCGCTCTGCCGTTAGTTAAGTAACCTAACGAAGCATGACGGGGCCCGGTGGCGAATGCGGATGACATAAGCGTACGCTCTATTTTCGTTTCTTTTCTGTGATGTTTAAGAAACGTAAATGATGGGACAACATTAATGTGATTAATGTGAAGAAAAAGAAACCTGAAGATGTTGTAGAATCAAATTTTTAAAATGGGTAACTCTAGTTTTTGCTTTGCATAATGGTATTCATGAATATCCTGCACCTCATTCGATGAGGAAAGGGCTGAGATCCCTTCACCGAGAGTAACCCCTTTAGCGAAACTAGCAAATGTTATAAAGAACTCGATTGTTTTAATAGTTGATCTAACTTTTGTTTTGCATCGTGGTATTCATCAATATCCTGCACCTCATTCGATGAGGAAAGAGCCGAGATCCCTTCACCGGGAGTGACCTCTTTAGCAAAATTAGAAAGACACTACAAAACCATTCGATTTTTAAAACTGGAGCTTAAACCACTCTTTTCGCTCGATTCTACAACGATATCAAGTATTCAAAACGTCAAAGGTTTTCACAAAAACCATCTGTTGCCCTCAGCCATTTTAGGAAGCAGAGTACTTAGTATTCGTGCTACGTTTGTTGACTATAGTTAAGGCGTGGTGTACGGTAGCTAAGTGTCACGTCCCGAAAGTACAGAATATGACCGGCACTTAAACTACGAAACGTCTCGAGGCGTACGTAATCTAAGTAAGCCAAAAACCCAGAAATCCAAACCAAGGAAAGTAGTAATGTGAAGGAAAACCAATTTAAAATCAAGTAGTTTTAATAGCATAAGCCGAGTTATGCGGTTTTAAAAACATCAAGTATTTCCTGAAAATTTCGGCAGAGACTCCTTTGTAAATACTGGCTCCCAAACGGGATACAACATGAATAGTATACGAAATCAATAAAAAGGCATCCCCAAGCGGGAGCTAGCTCTTCGTCAATCGACGGTCACAACCAAACAAGCAATATAATATACAACGCCAAGGGCGAGGATCAAAACTCAAAAGGAATCTCAAAACAGCAAGAAATCCAAAGAAATACAACGCGCGACTCTAAGGTCGAAAGAATAAACATCACTGGTCTCTATCTGAGATAAATACAAGTTTGGTTGATGGAACTTCTAGATACAACAGAATAATAATATACAAGATATATAATGGGGGTACGATACAAGTAAACCCACCTACTAGCAAATCACCCGAAGAAAACTATCCCCGCAAGCCTTAAAGAAACCGGTACGGCAAACCTGCAAGAAACTGGGGCACAACAGGGGTGAGTTGCCAACTCGTGAATAGAAAAACATCTACACACAGAAATCGCATAAATAACGCAACCTAGGTCGATGATCATAATATATCCTCAAATATATGAATAACATGCAGCCTATAACAATGGCTAGGGTAATATCTAACCTGAGTGTGATCTCATATGCCCGTGTCAGTGCCTCAGGTAGCAATATATCATATGAATGAGGTATGAATGCATGAAAACAGAATACATGTAAACGAAGAAACTGTTTTCATAAATTAGTGAGATTTCCTTTGTATTTTTAAAATGAGGTATCATAAATGAAATCAGCATCAACAGTGTCTAGTATCGACACAAAACATAAATCTCAATGTCTCAAAACCTCAGGCTCCGGCTATCCGAACTGGCCTGTATCATCAAATCTCAGTTCCTCAATATCTCGAAATCTCAATGTCTCAATCTCAATAACTAGGGCACCGTCAGTCCAGACCGGCCCCTACCATCCATCTCAAGACCATGACGGTATCCTCCGGATATCCGACGCGTCGGGTAAAATCACCGGTAGGTAGTGCTCCCCTGCCAGGCTCACATCGTCATCATCACGCGCTTCTTGCCCCGAGGTACCTTACCGGGTCCACCATGTACCCAAAACGGTTCATCCGTCTCCTCGAATCGGGTCTCGAAATCCATCAGCAAACTCATGGTGGACGACTCATACATCATGGGAAAACCGCACTTTTTATTTAAAAAGAGAGAAATCAGTTTATATAAGTTTTGCGGTTTTCCCCCCAAATCCAGAAAATTTCATGGAAATCTGAATCCAAATCATCAATAGCATGTAAAAACCATGAATATAGGCATAACAATGAATAACAGTATGCATGAAGTGACAAGTAAATACTACAATGTTAAGCTGGCATATAAGGCAGGCACACTAATATCATGTCAAATTACTAACTAACAAGCTAAGTCAAGCAATAATATTTTCTAAGGTGTACGTGACATGGCAATTACCGATGAAGATGTGTGTGAGCTGGCAAGTAAGTGTACGTGGTACATACGCATCATCGGTAATGGTGCTGGTGTCCTAACAATATGATATCAACATTGCAATAAGAAATTATAACATAAGTATGCGATGCGAAGTGAACCACAATAATAAGCGGGAGCTGAATACTAGACGCAACTGTAACTAACCTGCATTAATCTAATATAAGTCCTACAAATGATGCCTTTTGAAATAACACGAATCATGGGGTTTTGAAAATAGGGGCTACGGTGTTTTTATGAAAAGATACGTCTTTTGAAATATCCGTAGGATACCTTGGGCTGTCTTTTAAAATACCCACGATTCGTTAGTTTTTGAAATAGGTAAGAATCCAATCTAATCTAACAACTAAACTAAACTAAAGGGCTAAGCTAACAAGCTGGACTACAGGTAAGGAAACCGCCTAACATTTGAATCGATCCATATACATACCTGTATATATATTAGTCGGTGATCCCGCCTCAACAATATCATATCCGATACCATATCTACAATCAGCCATCCCAAGTCAAGAGTGCGGATCAATCATCAAGATATAGCTCGTACGTAAATCCGTCGTACGGCATCCCCAAATCTGGGTACGAGTCAATATCATATTCCTCACACCATTCCTCTGGTATCCTCTTTATTCAAGATCATAGTCTAGGGTACTGACCTATGTCTAGTACAATACTAATATCCTCAATATACCCATGATCTGACTACAGATCGACAATCTCGTACAAACCGATACCGTCAGCACATAGCATCATCAAGGGTATACATCGCCCGATACGGCCTAATATCAATATCCTAGCATATCATGTCTCATATCACGATCACATGTCGACCATTTTATTTATAACACTATTCACCCGTATCGCCGCCCCAAGATCCACTATAACACCAGGACGTACCTCAAGTACGAATCCTGCCATATCACCGATATCACAACCACAAAACAAATCTCATCGACTCAGCTCAATCCTAAGTATCATCCTCAAATCCGTATGTGAACACATAGTCCCATACCCATGTGAACACATAACTATAAAGAATCTTATGAGCACAGATAAAAAGGAATGTATGCAAGTATGTATGTGTGTATGTGTATTGCAACACTACCCTAGGGTTCGCAACACTAAAGTAATCCAACACACCAATATCCATCATAACATCGTTATTAATCCCAAATAACATATACTATTGTTGGTGTGTATACGCATCCGTATACACCACCACGGACTGCGGGGGTGCTATACGACATCCACCCGATTTCTCCCTGTAGATATAAATCTACTCACCTGGTCCTCGTTCGCCGGTGCCGACGTCGCCACGCGCTTGCTTGTCGTCTCGAAGTCCACATGGGGTACCTACATATCATAACGCACCATACCGCATTAAAATCCGACTCATGACCAAAACGACGCACGAATCCCACATAGGTCAAAACCTATGGTTGCTTTCGCAAATCGACCCAAAAACCCTCAACGTCGGCGTACAAACGCCAAATCATCGAGAAAACTCCCAACACACTCATTTGCACATTCACGAACACTAATTTTAATATAAAATAGGTTAAAATTCACAAAAACCCCAATTTCACTTAAAAAGTCATTTTTCCGAAAATCTAGCAAGCACAATTCGCCGTTTTTGTACAAAACATGATGTTTTAACAATTCTAATGACCAAGATGATAACTTAATATCTTAATTGTGCCATAGAAACCATTACGTAACCTTTAAACCCACAATTTAATTCGATTTCAAAAACCTAGTTTGCAATATTAACCAATTTTAACAATTTTATAGCAAAATGCACAAACTACAATCTAGCTTGGATTTTCATGAACTAAAGTATTAAAATACACTTAATAATGTTAATGAAGTCATGAAAAAACCTAATTATATTTTTCTCATAATCAAATTCATGGTTTACAAAAACCTAGCTAGCAATATAACTTAAATATTACAATTCCAAACTAACAATTTGCAACTAGAAATTTGATTAGGTTTTCACTTCACAATATGAAGAACTACAATTGCAACCCTAATTACATACACAAAAACCTAACTTGAATTTCATAAACCCTTACTAAGTTTTTCCAAACATACAATTAAACCCAAATTAATAACTAATAATGCTTGATTTAAGGTATTCAAACAACAATTTAACAAAAGGTCTTGATTTATACCTCACAAGATCAAGGATCTAGCATGCAAATTTTAGCCTCCAAAAGTAGCTTCCATGCTCCTAGATCCATGTAAGTTTGGCTAATGAGAAATGGGTAGGAGTTGGATTTGGATTTTGGGATTTATTTGATGGATTTTGAGGCAATTTTTGAAGCAAAAGAGATGGAAAATGGGGGGAAAGGATGGGGGCTGTTGTAGCAGAATTTCGGCTGAGGAGGGAGTGGGGAGAGGTGTGGGGGAGTTGTGGAAAAGAATCCAAGTCAAAGCCCCTCCCAAATTACCATAATACCCCCACCTACTTTACTATATATAAAAACCTTATTTTAACCCATTTCTCACATGATTTAAGGTCAAAAAGAGGGAAATAAAATTCGTGGCTGCTACAATAGTGTGGGGCCGGCCAAGGGGAGTGAGGGTGAGTGTGAGAGACTTTACAAAAAAATTCTATGCAAAAAGACCCCCCACAATACCATATTTGCAAGTTTTAGTTCAAAATAACTATATTTTTGTTTTCCATATAATAAATCAATTAAAACTTGAAATAAAATACTAAAAAATTATATTACAACTATATTTTAATTAAAATAATTTTAAATATTAAAATTAGCCCATTTAAATTTGTATTTATCGCTAATTTAATGTATTTTCTTACCGGATTAAAATAATATTAAAATAATTAATTTCGGAAAAATTTTCAGAAAATTTGAAATTTCAGCAGTGGCTCAATAAACACCAAATACTAGCAATTACATAACTAGAATATGTATATTTAATTTTATAATAAAGATATTTGCATTTTGACTTTTTACAGAAAACCCCCTTATTTTACCGTTTTTTCGAAATTTCACCGAAACGATTTTCAAAACGTTACAATCTTCCCCCTTGAAAAAATTCGGTCCCCGAATTTAAATTAAAACTTCCCCCAAATACTAAAATATTTCAGCCAAAACCATCAAATCGCCGGGGCTCCGAAATCATAAATACATAAAACAAATCGTAGCGCAACGCATGCGCATGAAAAATGAGCATATAATTCAAACCAGAACTCCGTCAAGCATCCCGCAATCATCGGAGTCATGGGGAAGACATCAATACCAAATCCAAAGCAAAATCAATATGATATAACTCGAAACTATACATGTAAAATATATTCAGGTACTGTCCTCTGACTAGTCCTGCTCAGTACGAAAACACATAGCAATATCATAAAAACGTACTGCTCTATAAGAAAAATCAATCCCCAAAATAAGCGTATGAATACTACGTGCGTCTTGTGCGCACGGAAATCAAAATCCAAATATGTGCCATACATATGCACAGAAACAACATCTAAGTGCATCGGGTGTGCACGAAACATCTGTCATAGGCAACATGTGTGCCTGACAGCAAAATCAGGTGCATCTGACATGCACGAAAAATCTCGATTTAGTGCATCTGGTGTGCACCAAAATCACACTTCAAAACATGCGCCCAACATGCGCGAAAATCCAAATCAGGTGCATCCATCGTGCACGAAATTATGAAATCCAATATCAAGTGCCGAACATGCGCAAAATCAAATCAGGTGCACAAAACAAATATCGAACATCACCATCGAAATCAAAGTCCAGGGCATCTAAATGCACAACATACGTAACACTGCACTGCAAGCATATATGAACTATACCGTGCAAAAACCAAATCGTGTGCGTATATACGCACAAAATCAACTCAAATGTCTAAAACCGTAAAATCGCAAACATGTGAAACCAAGCACAAAAACGATATCAAGTGCAACACTGTGCAAAGATCGTAAATCCTCAATCATCAAAATCAAATCATGCGAAGAAATCACCCAAAACATCGAAATCAATAATGGCGGAATAGTACCGCTCAAGTGCATCCTCTAAGAATCTCGGGCCAACTGTCGCGGTCACTAGTGGGACGTCTCGTCGATGATCATGAACTCTGGCCTGCTGGTGTGCGTAACATGATCACTCCTGGGTCCAAGTCTTCTCGTAATTTGTCCCAGAAAGGTCCTGTCGAGGTCTCTTCCAAATCTCGCCTCTGCCGAACTATCCGAAAGTCATCGTTCCTTACTAGATCTATTCTCGTTCCAGAACGGCTGCATACTCATCACGACTCCTTCTGGAAGGTAAATCCAAGTACCATGCCTCGGCATGCGCATCGCATCTCTGATGTCGGCGGAGTGGAACGTCATCTCATCTAGTTCTGGTACGAACCTCTTACTTCACTTCCCTCTAATGTCGTCTTCTTTGGACTCGTCTCGTCGCGGCTGCATGGACTGAGCTCCAACGGCTATCCTCGTATCTGGAGTCTCCCAAGAAATGCATCTTACCACCTAGCATCCGAATTAAGTCGAGCCATCCTATCGAGTCGTCAAAACCTCATAATCCCCCAAGAGCTCAACATCTTGGGCACAATTTAATAGTATCGAGTACATACCACAGCATCGGTGGTCCAGCCGTAGAAGGGCAAACCCAAGCCTCACTAATGGCGCCGTAGAACTGCCGCAAACCCGAAGGTTCAAAGGCTTTCACACGGTCATTAAGTCGAGTTAGGGTTTCATTCTTCTAGAGGGACCATAGAATTGCCTGCATGTCTTTCCGACTACTTTAAACTTGGAATAATAGGTTTCTGACATTCGATCGTCTCTGTCGACTACCAACGTCTCCGCGTGAAGTCGTCCCTAGCTGGAATCAATCTATCTGATGACCTCGCATCGGGGTAGGCGAACGATCCACATGTCCTAGTCATTCATCCTCGATCACTAGCGACCTTCTATCATCTCTTAGTACAACTCGTTCTGCACTAACGCCAGCATCTGGGGTAATATCTCGTCGTTCGCAGCAATAATTGGCTCGCTCGTCTACACGCTGAACAGTGCCTCGACCATCATGGATAAGCAACACACCAACGGTCATCAAAATCTGGCTGGCCTCTGTCAGTGGCCCAATCCTCTGATACTGATCGGCACGTCCGAGAAATCTCATAAAGGCGATCCGCCAAACGCTCGTGGCGCGGAAACACAGTAAAAAGACACATCTCCACAATCGAGTGTCGCCGGAATTTTGCCCTGGTCAGTCCTCGTTCGCGACGAGCTCGTACTGACCACAACTCTAGCTGTAGCTCTCCCTGCCTGTAATCGTGACAGCAAAACCATAACTGGTATTGATGAGGCTAGATCGGAATGAATATAATACTGAGCAAAGAAATGTACATCCTAAGGCTCCTTAAGCGGAGTGGTGTGTCGTAAGTATGCCGCGGAACATACCCACGGTACGTCACTCTACTTTAGTCACATATTCTATCAACCAAGGGTCATCCTACGCTCCGAAGGTAAAACCTAACGCACTGATACCAACTTTGTCACATCCCGAAAGTACGGAATATGACCGGCACTTAAACTACGAAACGTCTCGAGGCGTACGTAATCTAAGTAAGCCGAAAACCCAGAAATCCAAACCAAGGAAAGTAGTAAAGTGAAGGAAAACCAATTTAAAATCAAGTAGTTTTAATAGCATAAGCCGAGTTATGCGGTTTTAAAAACATCAAGTATTTCCTGAAAATTTCGGCAGAGACTCCTTTGTAAATACTGGCTCCCAAACGGGATACAACATGAATAGTATACGAAATCAATAAAAAGGCATCCCCAAGCGGGAGCTAGCTCTTCGTCAATCGACGGTCAAAACCACAGAAGCAATATAATATACAACGCCAAGGGCGAGGATCAAAACTCAAAAGGATACTCAAAACAGCAAGAAATCCAAAGAAATACTACGCGCGACTCTAAGGTCGAAAGAATAAACATCACTGGTCTCTATCTGAGATAAATACAAGTTTGGTTGATGGAACTTCTAGATACAACAGAATAATAATATACAAGATATATAATGGGGGTATGATACAAGTAAACCCACCTACTAGCAAATCACCCGAAGAAAACTATGCCCGCAAGCCGTAAAGAAACCTGTACGGCAAACCTGCAAGAAACTGGGGCTCAACGCGGGTGAGTTGCCAACTCGTGAATAGAAAAACATCTACGCACAGAAATCGTATAAATAACGCAACCTAGGTCGATGATCATAATATATCCTCAAATATATGAATAACATGCAGCCTATAACAATGGCTAGGGTAATATCTAACCCGAGTGTGATCTCATGTGCCCGTGTCAGTGCCTCAGGTAGCAATATATCATATGAATGAGGTATGAATGCATGAAAACAGAATACATGTAAAAGAAGAAACTGTTTTCATAAATTAGTGAGATTTCCTTTGTATTTTTAAAATGAGGTATCATAAATGAAATCAGCATCAACAGTGTCTAGCATCGACACAAAACATAAATCTCAATGTCTCAAAACCTCAGGCTCCGGCTATCCGGACTGGCCTGTATCATCAAATCTCAATACCTCAATATCTCGAAATCTCAATGTCTTAATCTCAATATCTAGGGCGCCGTCAGTCCAGACCGGCCCCTACCATCCATCTCAAGACCACGACGGTATTCTCCGGATATCCGACGCGTCGGGTAAAATCACCGGTAGGTAGTGCTCCCCTGCCAGGCTCACATCGTCATCATCACGCGCTTCTTGCCCCGGGGTACCTTACCGGGTCCACCATGTACCCGAAACGGTTCATCCGTCTCCTCGAATCGGGTCTCGAAATCCATCAGCAAACTCATGGTGGACGACTCATACATCATGGGAAAAACCGCACTTTTTATTTAAAAAGAGAGAAATCAGTTTATATAAGTTTTGCGGTTTTCCCCCTAAATCCAGAAAATTTCATGGAAATCCGAATCCAAATCATCAATAGCATGTGAAAACCATGAATATAAGCATAATAATGAATAACAGTATGCATGAAGTGACAAGTAAATACTACAATGTTAAGCTGGCATATAAGGCAGGCACACTAATATCATGTCAAATTACTAACTAACAAGCTAAGTCAAGCAATAACATTTTCTAAGGTGTACGTGGCATGGCAATTACCGATGAAGATGTGTGTGAGCCGGCAAGTAAGTGTACGTGGTACATACGCATCATCGGTAATGGTGCTGGTGTCCTAACAATATGATATCAACATTGCAATAAGAAATTATAACATAAGTATGCGAGTCGAAGCGAACCACAATAATAAGCGGGAGCTGAATACTAGACGCAACTGTAACTAACCTGCATTAATTTAATATAAGTCCTACAAATGGTGCCTTTTGAAATAACACGAATCATGGGGTTTTGAAAATAAGGGCTACGGTGTTTTTATGAAAAGATACGTCTTTTGAAATATCCGTAGGATCCCTTGGGCTGTCTTTTAAAATACCCACGATTCGTTAGTTTTTGAAATAGGTAAGAATCGAATCTAATCTAACAACTAAACTAAACTAAACTAAAGGGCTAAGCTAACAAGCTGGACTACAGGTAAGGAAACCGCCTAACATCTGAGTCGATCCATATACATACATGTATATATATTAGTCGGTGATCCCGCCTCAATAATATCATATCCGATACCATATCTACAATCAGCCATCCCAAGTCAAGAGTGCGGATCAATCATCAAGATATAGCTCGTACGTAAATCCGTCGTACGGCATCCCCAAATCTGGGTACGGGTCAATATCATATTCCTAACACCATTCCTCTCGTATCCTCTTTATTCAAGACCATAGTCTAGTATGTCTAGTACAATACTAATATCCTCAATATACCCATGATCTGACTACAGATCGACAATCTCGTACAAACCGATACCGTCAGCACATAGCATCAGCAAGGGTATACATCGCCCGATACGGCCTAATATCAATATCCTAGCATATCATGTCTCATATCACGATCACATGTCGACCATTTTATTTATAACACTATTCACCCGTATCGCCGCCCCAAGATCCGCTATAACACCAGGACGTACCTCAAGTACGAATCCTGCCATATCACCGATATCACAACCACAAAACAAATCTCATCGACTCAGCTCAATCCCAAGTATCATCCTAAAATCCGTATGTAAACACATAGTCCCATACCCATGTGAACACATAACTATAAAGAATCTCATGAGCATATATAAAAAGGAATGTATGCAAGTATGTATGTGTGTATGTGTAGTGCAACACTACCCTAGGGTTCGCAACACTAAAGTAATCCAACACGCCAATATCCATCCTAACATCGTTATTAATCCCAAATAACATATACTAATTGTTGGTGTGTATACGCATCCGTATACACCACCACGGACTGCGGGGGTGCTATACGCCATCCACCCGACTTCTCCCCGTAGATATAAATCTACTCACCTGGTCCTCGTTCGCCGGTGCCGACGTCGCCACGCGCTTGCTTGTCGTCTCGAAGTCCACATGGGGTACCTACATATCATAACGCACCATACCGCATTAAAATCCGACTCATGACCAAAACAACGCACGAATCCCACATAGGTCAAAACCTATGGTTGCTTTCGCAAATCGACCCAAAAACCCTCGACGTCGGCGTACAAACGCCAAACCATCGAGAAAACTCCCAACACACTCATTTGCACATTCACGAACACTAATTTTAATATAAAATAGGTTAAAATTCACAAAAACCCCAATTTCACTTAAAAAGTCATTTTTCCGAAAATCTAGCAAGCACAATTCGCCGTTTTTGTACAAAACATAATGTTTTAACAATTCTAGTGACCAAGATGATAACTTAATATCTTAATTATGCCATAGAAACCATTACGTAAATTTTAAACCCACAATTTAATTCGATTTCAAAAACCTAGTTTGCAATATTAACCAATTTTAACAATTTTATAGCAAAATGCACAAACTACAATCTAGCTTGGATTTTCATGAACTAAAATATTAAAATACACTTAATAATGTTAATGAAGTCATGAAAAAACCTAATTATATTTTTCTCATAATCAAATTCATGGTTTACAAAAACCTAGCTAGCAATATAGCTTAAATATTACAATTCCAAACTTACAATTTGCAACTAGAAATTTGATTAGGTTTTCATTTCACAATATGAAGAACTACAATTGCAACCACAATTACATACACAAAAACCTAACTTGAATTTCATAAACCCTTACTAAGTTTTTTCCAAACATACAATTAAACCCAAATTAATAACTAATAATGCTTGATTTAAGGTATTCAAACAACAATTTAACAAAAGGTCTTGATTTATACCTCACAAGATCAAGGATCTAGCATGCAAATTCTAGCCTCCAAAAGTAGCTTCCATGCTCCTAGATCCATGTAAGTTTGGCTAATGAGAAATGGGTAGGAGTTGGATTTGGATTTTGGGATTTATTTGATGGATTTTGAGGCAATTTTTGAAGCAAAAGAGTTGGAAAATGGGGGGAAAAGATGGGGGCTGTTGTAGCAGAATTTCGGCTGAGGAGGGAGGGGGGAGAGGTGTGGGGGAGTTGTGGAAAAGAATCCAAGTCAAAGCCCCTCCCAAATTACCATAATACCCCCACCTACTTTACTATATATAAAAACCTTATTTTAACCCATTTCTCACATGATTTAAGGTCAAAAAGAGGGAAATAAAATTCTTGGGCTGCTACAATAGTGTGGGGCCGGCCAAGGGGAGTGAGGGTGAGTGTGAGAGACTTTACAAAAAAATTCTATGCAAAAAGACCCCTCACAATACCATATTTGTAAGTTTTAGTTCAAAATAACTATATTTTTGTTTTCCATATAATAAATCAATTAAAACTTGAAATAAAATACTAAAAAATTATATTACAACTAGATTTTAATTAACATGATTTTAAATATTAAAATTAGCCCATTTAAATTTGTATTTATCGCTAATTTAATGTATTTTCTTACCGGCTTAAAATAATATTAAAATAATTAATTTCGGAAAAATTTTCAGAAAATTTGAAATTTCAGCAGTGGCTCAATAAACACCAAATACTAGCAATTACATAGCTAGAATATGTATATTTAATTTTATAATAAAGATATTTGCATTTTGACTTTTTACAGAAAACCCCCTTATTTTACCGTTTTTTCGAAATTTCACCTAAACGATTTTCAAAACGTTACACTAAGTGATGTCTTCCTACAAAGCATCTGATGCGATCGATTAGGACATTCGCATGACTTTGTTGACCATAGTTAAGGGTCTTGTAGGTGAGTCTAAATCATCCCGAAATGGCGGGTAGAAATTTACTAGTGCTTATGATTTGTTGACCATAGTTAAGGTCATAAGACACTAGGGGTAAAAATCAAATCGGGAATTTCAAGAGTTGAAATTTGCAATGAGATTGCATACCTTCTATTTGATGGTTGGATCCCGATCCCACTGTGAGTAAAAGTTACTCCCGGGAGAATTTTGCACTTTACAATTAGCTAATCCAGTAGGTGTCTAGAAAGGTGTCAATGGGGTTATGCCTCTAGGAAAACGAGGTTTACTTTAACTAGGTCCGTGCGAAAGCACGGGAAACCTCTCTCGAAGTACCGACACTAGCCTGACTGACCGGTTAGCGAACTTGCAGATTGCAGTTAATCCTGGCTAATTTTCTTTTTAAAAGGTTTGAAGGAAAATTTGATAAAAAGCAGTGGGACACATCAGTTAGATAAGATTAATAACTAATCTAATTATGCAAGAGCAATCGCTGAGTGTTTTCTTTTCTCTCTCCTAATGAGAAAAATAAACTCACGGGACCGAATTACAAAGATTGGCTAAGGAACGTGAATATTGCCCTGACCTATGATAAGGCCGGATACGTCCTGACTACTCCAGCCCCTCCTATCCCAGGCCTTGATTCTTCAGTTGCGGATAAAGAAATCCGCAAGACATGGGATATAGACTGCACAATAGCCAAGTGCCTCGCCCACGCTTCTATGAACAATGAACATAAGAAGCAGCACGAGAAGATGGATGTTCAATCTATCTTTCTCCATACAAAAGTTGTATGGAGAGGAATCTCTGACTCTCCGATACGAGGCATCTCGAAAGTTATTTCGGATGTGGATGGCTGCTGGTACGTCTGTAAGTGACCATGTATTGAAGATGATTGGACTTATCAAAGATTTTGAGGACCTGGGTTAAACCATGGAGAACGAGCAGTATGTTGATATTGTTCTACAGTCCCTTTCCCCTGCCGTTGCTCAATTCATTTTAAACTTCAACATGCACAACATGGAGAAGTCTTACCTGAACTCCTTAAGATATTGAGGAGTGCAGAGAGCACACTAAAGGTAGGAAAAACTCCCACTCTTATTGCTGGGACATCTTCTTCCTCCGTCCTAAAAGCCAAGGCCAAGGGAAAGAAGAAGATGAATCCCATCAAGCAGGGAGGAGGAGTGAAAAAGGCACCGGGAAGGGACAAGAAAGGGGCTGCTGCGACAGGACGAGGGGAATGTTTCCACTGCCACCAGACTTGGCACTGGAAGAGAAACTGTGTTAGATACCTAGCCGACCTCTAGAAAAAAAAACAGGCCTAAGTATCAAGAAACTTCGATCAGATCGAGGAGGTGACTATCTAAGCTCAAAGTTTCTATATTTCCTAAAAGAGAATGGGATTCTCTCTCAGCTCACTCCTCCGTACACACCACTGCACAATGGAGTATCGGAAAGGAGGAATCGTACCCTATTAGATATGGTACGATGTATGATGAGTGATGCTGAGTTACCAATATCATTCTGCGGGCACGCATTAGAGACTGCGATTCATCTTTTGAACAGGGTGCCGACCAAAACCGTGTCTACCACTCCATATAAGATATGGTATAGGAAGAGACCATCTTTTAAAAGATTTAGGATATGGGGTTGTCCGGCTTATGTAAAAAAGCAGAATCCAGACAAACTCGAGACACGATCGGTTTTGTGTAGATTTATGGGATATCCAAAACACTCGTATGGATATCTCTTCTACCACAAGGAGGAACAAAGGGTGTTTGTTTCTCAGTATGCCACATTTTTAGAAAATGAATTTTTTGCAAATGATACTGTTGGCAATGCTGTAGAACTGGAAGAAATTTCAGATACACAAACAATTACCGATGATTTTGTTGAACCTGAGTTTTCAATAGAACCTGACAAACCTCAGCAACTACCTAGATCTAGCAGAACTTCTCGCCCACCTGATAGATACTATGGTTTTCTAATTGATGGTGATAGAGAAGATTGCATCATGGATGATGATGACCCTACTAGTTTTCAGCAAGCTATCATGAGTGGTGACTCAGTAAAGTGGCTGGATGCCATGAGATCCGAAATGGAATTCATGTACACCAACAAAGTATGGACTTTGGAGGCTGCACCTTCTGGAGTAAAACCCATAGGGTGCAAATGGATCTTTAAAAGAAAGATCGGTGTGGATGGTCAGGTGGAGACCTATAAAGCTAGGCTGGTAGCAAAAGGATTTCGTCAAAGACCAGGCTTGGACTATGATGAAACCTTTTCACTAGTCGTGATGCTTAAATCCATTCGGATCCTGCTTGCTATAGCTGCTCACTATGATTATGAGACCTGGAAAATGGATGTTAAAACGACATTCCTAAATGGTGATTTAGAAGAATGCGTTTTTATGGATCAGCCAGAAGGCTTCATTGATAGTGGGAGCAGCAGAAAAGCATGCAGGCTGCTTAAATCCATCTATGGATTAAAGCAGGCATCACGGAGTTGGAACATCTGCTTTGATGATACAATCAAAGAGTTTGGTTTTATCAAAAATGTGGATGAACTATGCATTTATAAAAGGATTGTAAAGAGTACTGTTACATTCCTCGTATTGTACGTGGACGACATTCTCTTAATAAGAAATGATATTCCTATGCTACAATCGGTCAAATTATTCTTATCGCAAAGGTTCTCCATGAAAGACCTAGGCGATGCCTCGTACATTCTGGGGATTAAGATCTATAGAGATAGATATAAGAAATTATTGGGATTGTCCCAATCGAGATACATTGACACCATACTAAAGTGGTTTAGTATGGAAGATTCCAAGAGGGGTAATTTACCCGCTTGTCATGGGATCACCCTCTCCAAAGATCTGTCTCCAAAGACTGATGAAGAGAGGGCTCGCATGAGAATTATTCCCTACACTTAAGCAGTAGGATCTATAATGTATGCGATGTTGTGTACTCGCCCAAATGTGGCTTATGCACTGAGTGTAGTAAGCAAGTATCAATCCAACCCAGGGGAGAAACACTGGACTGCTGTGAAGAACATTCTGAAGTACTTGAGAAGAACTAAAGAAATGTTCTTGGTGTATGGTAACGGAGATCTCCAAATGGAGGGATTTACCGACTCCAGCTTCCAAAGCGACAAGGATGATAGTAAGTCTATCTCAGGGTTCGTATTTACCCTGAACGGAGTGGCGGTATGTTGGAAGAGTTCCAAACAAGATACCGTCGCTGACTCCACGATGGAAGCTGAGTATATTGATGCTAATGATGCCGCAAAAGAGGCAGTTTGGATGAGGAAGTTCATTTCCAAACTTCAGGTGGTTCTATCCATTGCTAATCCAATACGTTTGTATTGCGATAACAATGGAGCCATGGCTTTGGAAAAGGAACCAAGGTCCCATCAGAAATCCAGACATATCTTGAGGCGGTATCACCTCATTAAGGAGATAGTGGATCACCAGGACATCGAGGTACGGAAAGTAGACATGAAGGACAACATAGCAGATCCATTCACCAACGCCATCCCTCAAGTCCAGTTTGAGAAACTGTTCGAACTGTTGGGCATGCGGTTCACTAGCAACTAGTTCTAGTACAGAAAGTGGGTTCTTATTGCATCAACTACAGGCCTTAGTGCAAGTGGAAGATTGTTAGATATGTATGCCCTAGAGACCTGTATTGTATACGATACTGGGCATGTATATGTACAGAAACAATCTTTGCTCGAAATGATAGTATGCTATCTTGTTTATCTTCATCTTAACATGTGTTGTGTTGTGTTATATTTCATATCTTTATATGTATGTTGATGAAGCCCTTAGGATCATGCTTGACTATCAGGATTATGATGAGATCATACTAGTGGGGCCTAGACAGTCTATAAGCATATCCTTTAATGGTTCCTAGTCGAGGGTATATCGAGACAGGGCATCGGTACTACCAAGTTAGACTAGTGTGTACGTTTCCTGACCCTGGGGGCGATGGTTAATTCCACAACCATTGGTGTTTGACATCAAAGATTGTACACAGGTGCCCATTGGAGAATGGGTACACCGAACAGGACTCGCCGAGAACTCCTAGATGGTATATAAACCAATTGTCAGATAGCAGTTCTCTGGCGACACTTGTACAGGTTAGTCTGTAGACCCGAGATCGTCATAGTGTCTTGTGTGATTCCCACCGTGCTTTGATTTCCTCCCTACGGCGGCTCTGCCGAGTCATGCAAACAGGTGGATTTTGGGTACAGTCCTGAATCGCATGGAGACAGTGAGCGATAGGATGGGTTTCGTCTCTCCCGGTATAGGGAGTTGGTGTCGCGCTATGCTTGATCGGCCATAACATCAAATCCCTGGCCAGGGTTCTCGAGATTTACTGACAAGTGTTATCAGTAGTTTCTCGAACCGTTATGGGCCGTAAATCAACATGACTTATAAAGTTACTGGGGTCTGACATTTACAACCCCTAGACTTCATATGCGACGTATCATACGAAGAGACCGGACTGTACGGTAAGTGTTGCTTGCAGGCTCGTTGTGGTAGTGATGAGTTCGCTCGTCGGCCAATTTTTCGTCATGTACCTGGGTAGCCGTTATGCACAGCTAGTGCCGCTGACGTGCTTTTGGTAAAACCCACTGCCAGCGTACTGTCGAGTCTTTAGAGTCCCACACAGAGGGTTCTCTCGTTCAGGAGAAAGATATAGTGGCCGTAAGTTGTTACGGCAGCCGTAAGGTGTTACGACAGGGTTTCGATTATGTTCGTGTAATTGTTACAAGGAATAATAATCGGAAGGATAATACTAGTAGGTTTTGGTTTAAGCCGGATACCGTTATTATATCATTGGATTAATAGTATTCGTATTTTTCGGAATTCGGATATGGGTATACGGTATACGGAGGAGGGGTATTCTTGTAATTGTTACAAGAATACCTTCTAGAAGGTGCCCCCTCATAATGACATTATTTATTTTATGAAAATAAATAAATGAGGTGGAAATTAAGAAACTCTAAGCAAGGTTGTAAGAATGGCTTGTATTATATTTTATTGTTTTGGAGTTACTATTGAAGCATGGTGCTAATTTTATAATGCAAGCTTCAATTATTTCATTTGTGCCATATCCTTCATCATGCTTGATTTTTCTATCATTATCAAAAACACTTTCTCTCTCCTTCTTCTCTTCTCCTCTTTCATCCTAAGCTTTACCCTTCACATTGTTAGTTATATGTATGCCCTAGAGGCCATTACTATACATAGGATGTATATTGTAGTGGATGCTTGGACATATATAGGGAGGACTTTCTTGCTCGACATGATAGTATGCTATCTAGTTGCACTTTACTTTAACGTGTACACTGATTCTCTCTCTGTTACATGTTGGTAAAGCCCTTAGGATGTGTACTTGACTACCTGGACTATGATGCGGATCGTACTAGTGGGGACATGGTAGTCTATAAGTACATCCTTCAAGGGCCCTAGTCATGGGTGTATCGAGACGGAGCATCGATATACCAGAGTAGACTAGCGTATACCTTCTCGATCCATACAGATGGGCGATGGATGATCCTATATCCATTGGTGTTTGACATCAAAGATGATATACGGGTGCTCAGTGGAGACTGGGTACACTGGACGGACTCGCCGAGAACTCCTAGATGGTATTATACCTTACGTCAAATGGCAGTTCTCTGGTGACACTGGTACAGAGTAGTCTGTTGACCCGAGATCGTCATAGAGTCTTGTGTGATTCCCACTGTGCTTTGATTTCCACCATACCACGTCCAAGAGGGCGTGCAAAACGGTGGTTTTTGGGTACAGTCCTGAATCATATGGAGGCAATGAGCAATAGGAGGGGATTCGTCTCTCCCGGTATAGGGAGTTGATGTTGCGCTGTGTTCGATTGGCTATAACTGGAAATCCCTGGCCAGGGTTGCTGAGATTTACTGGTAAGTATTATCAGTAGTATCTCGAACTGTTATAGACCTCATATCGAGCTACTGGGGTCTGACGTTTACCACCCCTAGGCGAGATATGCGACATATCAGACGATCAGACCGGAATGTACGGTAAGTGTTACTGGTTGGATTCACAGGAGTGTGAGCGGGCTTGCTCGTTGACCTTCTGATCGCTCAATACCCGGGTGTCCGTTACGTTTAGCAGACCGCTTGCGGCTTGTGGGTGTTTGATATGATCATCACCTGCTGCCGGCGTATTGACGAGTCTTTAGAGTCCTACACAGAGGTTTCCTGGCTCAAGCGAAACGAAATAGGAGCGCATATGAGATATGTGCGGGACTGAGAATAATACCAGTATGTGATACTGTATTCGATTCTCAAGATATGTGATATTGATCGGTTGTATGCGATATAGCCGGGTTATCGGATCAAGTGTTGATTCGATAAGTTGTTACTATAGATATTAGTCGGTTATATGCGATATGACCGGATCATTAAATCAAGTGTTTATTTAATGATTTAATGTATAATTATATATTTGATATATTATTTTACATTAACTAGTATTTGTTCACTTAAGATGGATTTTCTCACTTGGTGTGCACATTGTATATATGATATAGTTTTGTGCACTAGTTTGTATCATGTTTGATGATACATGCAAACATGGGTGTGTATGATTAAACCATGATTAAGTTAACGGTTAGGGTTTGATTTACTTATTTATTTATTTCTTTTCGTTTATTTTTGGACAAGAAATGAAATGGTTGCTTCTTTTGTTTTTGTTGAAGCTTCATGAAGCTTTGAAAGCTTGACCATTTTGTTTCTTTCCTTAACCCTAACCATTTACTTAAACCCTAGTTTATTCTCTATACTTGTTAAACTAACCCAAGGTTGCATTATGATAAGATCAATTGATTTTATTATTCTCATGATATTCTTTTTCTTCTTCTTCTTCTTCTTCAAGAAGAAGAAACCTTGCTACCTCCAATGGTGCCATGATCAAAAGAGTGAGAAATCCAAATCCAAAGTGAACCCACTTCCTATTTCTTCATCCTCTACCACTTTCCATGTAGTAGAGTGTGTTATCTTCACAAGTTTCATGACTTAGTGAAGGCGGAGCTTGAGTTTGAGTTGTCTCGACGTAGATCATCTTCGGCATCGAAGTCGACGACCTAGCCCGCCCATTTCTCCAATGAAACCGACGCTAGAGTCCGGGATCCGATGATCGCAATGAAGGGACATCGTCATGGAGCTAAGGAAGTGGAGGACCGGATCTACAAAGGTTGTATCCCCTTTCACTTAGCACTAAAGCAGTATAGTAGCTTGTAGTTTCGCCTAATTTCTAGTTAACGATCTATATTAGGGTTTCTTGGCACCTAAATTTTATAATTTGGCATGGTTGATGCCTTGTGGAACCACTTGAGTGTGACTAGGAACCCTACACACGTGTTGTAAAACAAAAGTCTAGGATTAAAGATAATCCAATACCCTAATCTCTACATGATTCTAGTGATCTCTTCTAGCAAACTTGGTCTCTAGGTTAAGCTCTTATGAAGAGTTTCTAGCTTTCATGACAACTTTCGCGTGGATCATCTAGGTCTTGGGGTGGCCGGAGATCAAGAACATCGGCAACATCGAAAGGAGCTAAGGAGTGGCAAGAAGCAAAGGAGTTGCACCAAAGAGAAGACCCGAAGGACCGTATCATTGAGGTATAATCCCTAACATAGTAGATAAGATCTCTAGTTAGGGTTTTCTACTTATGGTTTAGACAAGATCTTTGGAAAAGTGCGTGTTGCATGCAAAGAAAATTTTCATTTACCGCTTCCGCCGCCTCACAAGAGTTGTGGGAGCGTGCAACATGCACTAACAGATTATTCTGATGATATATTATATATATACATATATAACGGCGTCTCATACCACTAATATATATCATCAAAAGTAAAACATCCTAAAAACTCATAAGAATCAAAAACGAAAACCCATGGTACTGGTATTCGCAATGCTTAACAGGTAATAAAGGTAAAGTACGTAAATAAATTCATACAAGTAATAAACGTAACAGTCCTACTGTGTCATGACAATACTAATGATGTGTAGTGTAGCATACGCGTCTGTGCTCGTGCAACATGGAAATCATTAGTATTTGTGCGAGTGTTCTATAAGTGTATAAAGCCTACTCGTATCGACATCTACATACGCATCACGTAGTATAGAAGTCCTACAGTGACATGGCAGTACCAATGAGGTGTAGTGTAACATATGCGTATGTGCTCATGCTACATAAGACTCATTGGTAGTCGTGCAGTGTTCTATCAGAGTGTTCGTATCACGGAAACATATAACATCGATAAATATATCATGAACATGTAAAGTAAATCTAAGCGTAATTATTAAATGTAACTACTTGCTATGAGCTATACCATTATCTTTGAAAATGGAACGAAGCATTGGTTTTGAAATAAGGAAGCTGCCTTAGGTTAAAGTAGATATTCGTTTTGGAAATTGGCATCGCATCCTTATCATTTATTCTTTAAAAGGTAAACGAATCGTTAGTTTTTAAAAGAGTATAGCTCACTCAAGTATTACGTTCTAACACGAAATAAAACATGACTCCACGAGTCTAAAGGAACTTGGCCGTATTCGGCACGCTAATCTCGTCATCACATGTATGGTATGATCCTTCGTACAATTCCACCAAACCATGAATAAAACTATATGCACATGAATAACATACTCGATGCAACATAACTCCAATATCATAAACTTGAATATACACTAAGAACTAACTAGATATCATAACTATCCTATTTATTAGGTTGCGGGGGTGCTATACACCATCACCAACTTGTTGAGCTCGTCGAATCCACGATCGCTCTTCCTCGTCTTGATGCCTTCAGTGTCTCCGCTAATACTCCTTCAAATGTAAGAACACGCTTGTCAATAACATTATCCTACAGGCAAAATGTAGCGAGAAAATTTCAATGCTCGGATGCATATTGTTTGAAAATGTTAGCTCAGAAAACGGCAGTTTTTTGGCTCGCTTTGAAAAATCACCAGAAATCTTAAACATAACGTTTAGAGTGAAACTAAAATTATACACATTTTTAAAGGAGTTAACTTTGATACCCCACAATATCTTTTCCAATTTCTATATATAGGACAATGAATAAAAGGCAAAATTAAAACATGTTTCTGGATAATCTGCTGAAACCAGAAAACAATCTTTACTAAAAAATTTGATATCTGTAGATTTTGTAAATAGAATAAGAAAAATGAATATTTTAGAGATATCTACACAAAATTACCTACAACATACAATTTTCAGATTCTCCAAATTGTTAACAGAAAAATTAAGAAAATTGTTACAATTTGAGTGAAAAAACAGCCACTGGAAATGAAATTTCCAGTTTGGAAACCCTTTCATTAAAAATTCGTGTAAAATTAATTTTACAGTAAAACTTAACCAATTTTTTTGGCTAAATAATATGGTAATTATATACAACTTCTTAGTTTTAACCATTAGCTAATTATCAATAGAAAGTTTTCAAAAAAATTCAAAACCCCTAACATGTCACTGACATTCAGCCAGCAGGTAAAACTCACTATCACTTCAAAATTTAAAAGAAAGATTATATTTACCTATATGGAATGAGAGCAAAGAAATTCCAACTCAAGGATTGTATGATAGAGGCTCTTAGGGGTTGTAGGGGTTTCTAGATTGATGAAGTAAAAAAAATTGGTGAAAGAGTTCATGGCATTTCTCTTATGGTGATGGACACTTAGAAATATTTTGTTTAGAGCTTGTAGAAACCAATGGTTCAGTTTGAGAAAGCTAAAGAATTTCAAAGTGTGATGAGATAAGGTGTGAAGTGTTATGTTGTGTGTAGAGAGAGCATGAGGTGGAGAGTTGTGAAGTGGAGGTGTCATGGGAGAAGTAGGAGGTGTAAAGTTGAGAAGAAGAAGGTGGAGGGAATTGAGCATGGGTGGGTGTGTGTTGGTGTGAGGGTTTAACCTAGCTAACATAAACCCATCCTCATTTTAAATAAAAAGAAACTAAAGAAAACCCTTTTTTCTTTAATTAAAACCTTCCATGTAAAAATCTAATCCATGTTTAAAAAGAATGAAATACTTATTCTAACACTTATATATCATTATCTTAATGTAAAATATCATGTCATGTTAAAATAATTAATATATCATTTTAATGTTATCACACACTTTTCTTTATATTTACCAAAATAATTACATTTTTACGGATATAATTCTGATACTCAATTTCATAAGTGATATCATTTTTTGTAAACTTATTATTTTCATATTTAAAATTATAAATTAAAATTTAGAATTTTTCAAAATGTTACAATCTCTCCCCCTTAAAGAAATTCGGTCCCCGAATTTAAATTAAACACCCTTCTTAAAACATTTTTCTCAATCCAATCAACTCATTTCAAAATAAATTGATGGGGTCCAAATTTTTTAAAATATATAGTCCGCTCAGTATAACGGAACTCCGAAGTCCCATATGAGCTAAAATATAACATAACGCAACAGTTTGCGTGAAAGCTCAAAAAGATATAAATTCACATAACTGTAAATCTAGCGGTTGCTATGAGGATTACTCCAGTTATGATGCAAAATGCAAAATACGAAAGCCGTTGTGTATATCAAATACATGATCAATGCCATAGTCGTAGTGCAATATCGGTAGCACACGATCAAGCGAAAATATAGAAATCAAATCTATAACATATCCTATCAAGTGCAAAGCACGAAAACGAAATCAAGCTTAACGGTTTTGCACAAAGATCCAAACCACATGCAACGGGTGTGCATAAAAACAAAAATTGCACCAAGTGCAACATGGTGCATGAAACAATATCCGCTGCATCAACTGTGCATGGAGAAAATATCAAGTGCATCTAAAGTGAAAAAATCAATCTCAAGTGCATCGGGGTGCACAAATAAATCTCAAGTGCATCGGGGTGCACAAAACGAATCTCAAGTGCATCAGGTGCACAAAACATCAAAACGTGCAACTGGTGTGCACAAAATCATACCGAGTATACCTAGACTATATATATATATATATATATATATATATATATATACTCTTAATCATGTGCAACTGATTTGCCCGGAAAATATCAGTTTAGTGCATCTGGTATACGCAACACTCTAATCGAGTGCAGTCACCTCGCACGAAAATCTCAAAAAAAGTGCACCTGGTGTGCACAAAACATAAATCAAAGTGCAATCACTGTGCACGGAAATCTCATCAAGTGCACCTGGTTTGCACAAAACATTGTGTGACCCTCAAATTTTCAAAATACATATGTCAAAATAATGGACGTTGAGTTGTCCCCTTTACAAAGTTTGAAAACGAAATCTTCAGATCATAAAAACGTAAATCGAAAATAAAAAATATCGATGTATACCTCCCTCAATGTCGAAAGGTGTTTAAACACCCGGAACTGGCATAGCAAGGATTTCTACTTGTCTTCTGCTACGGTCTAGGGTTCTCTGTCTATGAATTTGGGTTCTTCCTACAGATCACTAATGCCACGGCCTCTTATACAATCGTCCGGTGAGGAGCAACGACGCAATCAGTCTTACTGCTGATACCTCCCACAACATCTTCTTGACAATTAGTCCTGTCTCTCTCAACGCAACATGTGGACGACGACGATCTCTAACCTCTACGTGTGCGCCAAACAACTGATCCTGGGTCCAATCTTACTAATTATTAAATTCTGGAAAGAATCAATAAAGTCTCCAGATGATATCATTTATCCTGCCTGCCCGGAACTAGCACTCATTACTGAATCCATTTTCTTTTCATAACAACTGCCATCTCCTCAAGATTTTCTCTGAAAGTGTGGTCGTACGTGCCTCTGCATATGCATCAAATCTTCAATATCGACGGTGAATAACAACTACCGACTGAAACTTCGCACCAGTCTCATGTTCCATTACTCTCCAATATCAATCAATTAAGGAGCATATCGCGATAGTTACGTGAATTGCAAGTCATACTTGGTTATGACCAAGCCCAGAGACTTACACAAAACTCGAAATACGAATCCGGTATCTCTGATACTTTGTAGAAGAATCTGGCTAAGCTCACCTTGAAGAAATCATCCCAATTCGTCGGAGAAAAACTTACTACACGATCACTCTTGAGTGACTCGCATCAGGTCTGAGCAAGACCCATCAAAGAAACTAATCAACTTCACCAAATCTTGCATCGGAGCACCAAAACGAATTAAAATATCCTACCCATCACCTATCTGAACCACTACGACCCTCTGTTCTATCTATTCTTGTAAATATCGGCCACCTTTAACTACATGAATTCTGGAAGCAACACTTTGACAATCTTAGCAACGATTAGTACCACTGTCTGAAAAGTAGGCAACACCATGATCTTTGGAGAGGGAAAACATCATGCTTCAAGTCCGGCTGATCTCCAGGAATGACCCGACTCACTAGTGCGGCTCCCGAAGAAACTCGCTTCTACATTACAAACACGATCATATTTGGATAAACAACACGTTCCTTTGTTACTAGAATGTCACCCTGGTCAGTCTTCGTCCCAGACAAGTCTACCCTGACCGTGTCTCTAATCGCAGCCCTCTCGGCTCGCGTAGACATGGCGACCAGAACAATCAACATGTATTGATAAGGATAGATCAACGGAATGAATAAAAGAAAAGATCTCAAGATATATATCCTAAGGTAACTTAGGCAGAGTATCATATCGTAAATATATCGTGGAACATATGTACGGTACGTCACTCTACTTAGTACCTACTCCATCAACTAAGGTCATCCTATATAACGAAAGTTCGGGTATAAGATCCCTAAAGTCAAGTCTAAGTCCTATAAGGTCAAGCCTAGGTAACGAAAGTGTATGCCTAGGCCCTATATAACTAACCTAGACTCGAACAAAGGTTAAACCAAACGCTCTGATACCAACTTTGTCATGACCCGAATGTGGCACGTGACCGGCACTTAAATCACGTAACATCTAAAGACGTCGATTTGGTCTAAGTAAGACGAATCCCGGAATCTAAACCTTTTTGAAAATATTGGAGGTGAGGTTTAAATTAGTCATCAGATGAGATCAGTTTAAAATAAACATTTAAGTCTAACTAAGTATGTTTGAAAATCAACTCTGACGTTTTAAAATTCGGCAGCACCTCCTTTGCAAATTTTTAATAAAACTCGATACAACATAACAATATAAACAGCATCCCAACGGGAGCTAGCTTCCACGCCTAAACGGCAGAGCAACCAAGCAAACAATATACGACGCACAATGGCGAAGAAAAGAAAAAGAGAAACAAAATCAACAATATAAAAAGGTTGAATCCAATGAGTACGACACCCACAAACACACAATTCTAAGTCTCGTTTCTAAGTCCATAATATACCAGTTCTAAGTCGATGGAGTTTTACTAGATACAAGAAGATATGAATATACAAGTGTGAGTACGATAAAACAGTAACCCACCTACCAAAGCAATCACCGAAAGGAATGTGTGCCCCAAGCCGCTGATAATCCAAGCGGTAAAACATGCAAGAAACTGTGGCACAACGGGGGTGAGTTGCCAACTCAATGAATAAAAATACATCACGATATAGAAATCAAAATACACAACGATACCTAGGTCATAAGTATAATACTATCATATCCTGCACTAATATAATATATGATATGCATATGTATCATAAATGTAACTCTATCCATCATATAAACCGAAATTAGAATGTATCAATGCAAATGACATGTATCTATTTATAAGCCTATAAGTAGCTGAAAAAATATATATAAAACCTCTTCTTTAAAATAGCCGCAGAATACATATGTCACGGCATAAAAGCAAACGTGATAGTATGAAGTATATAATAGGTATCTTATTTAAGATATACGTCCTGCTGTTTTAATGAATAGTGTTAAGAGGTTTACAATTTAAAAGATTCCAATGTCATACCAGACACGTCAAAATAATGAGGCTATAGCTTGATTTTGAAATACTTTTTATATGCAATAACCAGTAAAAAATATGCAGGTACTGTCCCCCGGATCAGTCCTAGTCGGCAATAATAACTCATAACATAACTGCATACCTCATAAGATAGTAATATATCAACATCTGGATATCCAGCATCGACACCCGTAATCAGAAATATCTCGTGTCCATCACCAACACGTAAATCCTCAAATCTCTCATATCCATCACCGACACGCAAATGCAGATATCGTCGACACCATCTCAACAGATGATCGCCACCCGATATCTCTGGCCCAGATCGGTATCCCTGGGATATCCGCCATGCCTAAATCGAGCCTCGGTCAGTATCCCCTGGATATCTGCCGTGCTCATCTCAATCTGCGGTATCGAGTGTCCTCGCTAGGCTCCCCGCCTCAAATGCGGCTTTCCTGCCCCTCGGCCTCGACCGGGTCCACTATATATCCGACTATATACTCCCTCACTCAGTCCGGATAAGTAGCAAGTCCGTAACCATATATCTTCCCCACTCGGTTCGGAATAAAACAATCAGAAAACATCAAGCTCATGGTGGACGTTGATTGATCACTTCTCCGTGTCGTGTTTTGAAAAGTTGAAAAGATCACAACCAAGGAAATGTATACCGCAATCAATTAACGGTGTCGGTGTAGCGCGTTAATGAATACGGATCGTCCACTGAGATTGTGTGAATTTGTTCGATCTTGTTTTAGTTCAGTTGAAATTAAAATATAAAAGAAAATGCAAGAAAATTGATTCAAGATTTGCGAGATTTGATTTTTAAGAAGCATAAAGAAACTAGATTTAGAATCAAGAATCAAGAAAGATCAAGAAAAATGTCCAAATCGATTGAATTATCAAGATTTGTAAAGTAGCTTGTAGGAATCGATCAAATAAGTAGTGGTTATGAAAACTAAAGATTACGAAATCTTATCTATTGAGGAATTGTTGCTAGATCGATAACGATCAATGAGGACTAATGATCTATTGAAGAAACTAGGGTTTCTCCTTCACCATCCCTTGTCCTTTCATTGATTATCATTCAAATTCTAGCCTCTAGCAAATTAAATCACCAATCGTTGTTCTCTAATTTGGAGCGAAAACATTCAAGAAAGCGATCTCGCCCAAAATTAGGTATTCGATGAATCTTTTTGCTTGAGTTAACAAACCTCATAAGACTTAAGAATCATTCAAGAATTTAATCATCATGATCTACCTATTCTCTTTATTCCGCTACAAGCGGAGATTTCACTCACACATCATGAAAAATTAAAGAATCATGAATCGATAATTTTTCATAATGCAAGAATGTAAAGAAAGCAAGATTTGCAATTTTCACCTTTATTAATCGACGATTAGGTACACATTCACTCAATTCGAGGTTACAAGATTTGAGGGGTTAACTAGATCCGTCGAAATTAGCTTCGGATCGATGTCCTTAAGTCGTAGAACGGTTACGATCACTTGCTCTTGATGAAGATCGGCGTTGCATCAAAGGATCGTTGATGGCTTGCTTGATTTGCTTCTCAATTGATCTTGATTTGGCTTTGAATTTGGATTTGGGCTAGGCTTTTGAGTTACAAGTTGTGTCACTCAATTTGTGTGTGGAATGATGAATAATGATCAACAACCTTTGTAATGAAGCCATAGGTTCCCTTTTATAGTTTTCCCTCAAGCTTCCCCTAGAAGCTAGGTCAATCTTCTCAAGGAAGCTAGGTAGTTGTAGAGAAGTTTGTAGATTAAGGTAGTTTTCTATCCTGCATGAGAAGCTTGTCTGTTGGAGGGAAGTTTCTGGAGAATTCTAGGGTATGTGAAGCGTCTTGAAGAAGTTAGACAGTTGAAAGGGAAGCCTCGGGGAAAGTTTCAATCGCCGATGAGTCGGATCGGCTACGGATTCGCGGCCATATAGTGAGCTTGGTGCATCATTTCCCTGGGCTTTTCTGTTGTTGTCTTTAGGGTTGTTTTCTGATGTATGGAATCTTTTTATACTTTCTTGTTTACTGCCAGATCTCATGTCTTTGACTTGCTGTATTTTGTCGGCACTTTTTAGCAGTTCCAGCTCTTTAACCTGGAGAATTTCCTGCAAACAATCTCGAGACAAGTGTTGAGATATACAAAAATCATGCGTGAAGTAATAAACACTCAATTTCCCTCTAGAATGTCGGTTATAATATATAACACATGTTATTTGATATTTTGTATACGAATTGCTAATATGTGCTATATTTATACCAAATACCCTTAGATGATTAGAAAGAGTAGGGAAATTGATGTGTTAAGAATGCAATATTTTCGACTGATCAAATTCCCCTAAACTTAATTTTGGTCGTCTCGAGCAAACATATTTTATTTTTATTTAAGAGAAGGAGAAAATATAAGAAAAAGAAAAACTAAGTAGCACACTTTCGTAGGCAACACGATTGCACTGAGCACGTGCAACAAGCCTTTAAACCTCTAGGTGTCCCTAGTAGGAGGAGTGTTGTCTCCTAAGGGCATTTAGCGGCTTGCACCCACAAAATCCCATAATAAAAGGAAGACTGGGAAAGTTACATATAAAGATAAGAACTCTAAAAGAAAAATTTTGAAAATTAGAGTTTCCAACTAATACTAGCTTTTCGGTTGTCATAAGCCCTATCTTAATAGTCATGAAAACATGTTAGAAATCACATCATCCCTTAATAAAACATCGTCTTTATTCTTCATTCCTATCTTTCTTCCAAACATTGATCATATACCCCTACGTGTGTGTAAAGAACATCCCTACACTCAGAGAATTCAATTCAAGATATCATACTCTTGTCCATCTACCTCAGTACTTTTTAATCGATGAATGGAATTGCTCATACATTTTTCATGCGACCGTTAATACTTTTTGAGGTACCAACCGACCAATTACTCATGTGCTTGCTTCTTAGGTGTATTTAATATTTTCCTCGTCTTGCAACACCTAAGGCTTAGCAGTGACTCCCAAACCAGTTGGTCTAAGGCACTAGGTGATGAAGCACCCTTGCTATATTTCTTTTATTGCTGCCTTGGTGATTACAAAACCGGTGTTCATTTTTTTCTCATTTTATCTTTTATTTTCCATTTATTATTTCCTTCATACTTTGGCTTTTAGACAAGAGCATTTCAATGTATCCTCTACTATCCCGAGTTTCAAGACGTGTCGCTACTAAAAATAGGGGTTGCCCCTACGGATTTATCCGTAGGAGCAAACCACTGCCCCTACAGATATATCCGTAGGGGCAATAAATTACCCTGTAGGTGCAAACGCCGTAGGTGTAAGTCTTAGCCTTGAACATGCCCCTACGGTCAAAAACTTGCCCCTACGGAGTACTGTGTAGGTCCAGTTGTCCCTACGGATTAAGCTGTTGGGACAAAAAATTTATTTAATTTATCGGTTTATAAAATAAATTAGGTGTCCCTACGGACTTATCCGTACGGCCAAATCGTTGCCCCTACGGATCAGTGCGTAGGTCCCGATGTGTAGGGACAAAATATCAGGTATCCTGATATTTTGTCCCTACGGATACCTGTGTAGGGGTATTTGTTTGCCCCTATGGATATTGTTGGATATAGTGCACTCAAAGTCAATTATTGGATCGCAGGTATGTGATTGCAATGATTGAGGAGGATCTATACCGGTAGCACATTCTTACTCGAGATGATAGTATGCTATCTGGTTTGCCTTTATCAGTCGTGTATAGGTTCAGGTGACTGATCACGATTACACGTTGATAGAGCCTGATTGAATGATTTTCCGATTGTGTTAATCAGATGATCCCCGGCAACAGCGCCTTTTTATTGAATGATATTTTCCGTTGTCGGTATTTAGAAAATAGAATAGAGAATCACAACCAAAAATATTTGACCGCAATAAATAACGGTGTCGGTTGTAGCGCGTTAGTAAGTGCGGATCGTCCACAGGGAAAGTGTAACCGTTCGTCTTACGAATTAGATGAGTTGAAACTTTAAGGGAAAGAAAACAAAACAATTCAAGATTTGTATTTGAAGTTCAAGAATTAGAAAATCTAGATCTAATAACAAGAAAAAGATAGAATCAAGAATTGAGAGTTTGTTGATTTTTCCAAACCAAATATCAAGAATCGAAATGAGGCTCGTAGGAATCGATCGGATCTATAGATGTGATGTAATCTTACAATTACGTATTCTTATCCTTCGATGAATTGATACTAGATCGATGATGATCGATCGAGAATTAGGGATTTCTTATGAAACTAGGGTTTTATTTTATCCCTTATTCTTTCGTCGATATCATTCATATTCTAGCCTCTAGTAAATTCAAGAAATGATCGTAGATCTCTAATTTCGAGCGATCACAATCAAGAAAGCATCGCAACGAAACTAGGTCATCGATTCTTGAACTTGCTAGGGTTTACAAGACTCGTAGGACTTAAGAATCGTATTAAGATTTGTTTCATCATCATTCTATTGATCGTCTCGACTCCTTAACGAGCGGAGTTTTACTCAAACATCACAACAAGAACCACAATCACAAATTAAGATCTAATCATGATGCAAGAATTAAAAGAAAGCAAGATTAAAGAATTTCATCATTTATTTATATCAACAATTTCGTTACATTCGCTCAAGAACTACAAGAGCAAGAACTCGATCGTCGATTTGGCTTTGCTCGTCTCCGTGAGTCGCGGATCGGCTTGGATCACTTGCCCGATTGAAGATCGGCTCAGCTCATAAAAGGTTGAAGGCTTCTCACTTGATTTGGTACTCGAGATCTTGAATTTGGAGTGGAATTAGGGTTTGGGTTTCGCACAAGTCTTGTCACTAGACTTGTGGAAGAAGATGAAGAATTGAAGAAGACTAAAGATTATTGAACAACCTCAACCCTTAGATCTAGGTTCCTATTTATAGCCATCAAAACCCTAGATCTAGGATTTGAATTTTAAGTTTCCCTCCAAAAGTTTGTTGAGGAGATTTGAATTTCCCTCCAAAAGTTAGTTAGAGGAGAAGCATCTAGATGTGATTAGTTAGGAGCTTAATCAAGATTAGCATGCTTAATGATCTTTGCTGATCTGGAAGAATCTTCGAGAGAATTCTGGAATTTGACGTGTCTTTCTGAGCTGAAGCCACTGAGATAGGAGTTGTGCACTAAAAACTGAGCGCTAACGTGGCAATACCGCCGCGGAACCGTGGCGCAAGCCTGCTCCCGCCGCGGTTCCGCGGCTCTTTTGAAGCTTCAGGGCTTGGTTCTTCTGGTGATTGTTGGGCCTAACACTTGGGCTATTTTCTGATATGTTGAATTGTATTTCTCCCTTTGGATTGCTACCAGATCTCAAAACTTGGAGTTGGTGTAATGTTTGATCAGCAAAATGACAATTTTGGCTTTTCTTTTGGATTTTCCTGCACAATCTCTCAAGACAAGTGTTGCGCAATATAGAGATGATGCGATGCCATGAAATGCAGTCAATTTCCTTAGAAATGTCGGTTTTAGAATCTAACACATGCAATCTGATATTTAACGACTGATTTGCTAATATGTGCTAAATGAATACCGAACACTTCTAGATGAGTGCAAAAGATAGGGAAATTGCCGTGTTAAAAATGCATTATTTTCGACTGATCAAATTCCCCCAAACTTAATTTCGATTGTCTCGAGCGAACTGTTTTATTAAAAAGAGAAGGACAAAATAAAGAAAGAGAAAAACTAACTAGCACACTTTCGTAGGCAACACGATTGCACTGAGCACGTGCAACAAGCCTTTAAACCTCTAGGTGTCCCTAGTAGGAGGGGTGTTGTCTCCTGAGGGTTTTCAGCGGATTGCACCCACAAAATCCAATAATGAATATTACATTTAAAGAAAAGAATTGTAGAAGAAACGCCTTGAAAATTAGGGTTTCCAACTAAGCTAGCTTTTCGGTTGTCATGAGCCCTATCTTAATGGTCATGAAAAAATGCCAGAAATCACGTCCTCCCTCAATAAAACATCGTCTTATTCTTCATTCCTATCTTTCTTCCAAATATCGATCATATAACCCTGCGTGTGTGTAAAGGACATCCCTACACCCGGAGAATTCAATTCAAGCTATCATACTTTTGCCCATCAGGCTCAGTACTTTTTAATTAATGAATATTTAGACGAATTTGCTCACACACTTTCATGCGACCGTTAATACTTCTTGATGTACTAACCGACCGATTACTCATGTGCTTGCTTATTTGGTGTATTTTCCTCGTCTTGCACCACCTAAGGCATAGCAGTGACTCCTAGACCAGTTGGCCTTAGGGCACTAGGTGAAGAGGCACCCTTGCTATATTTTTTTTATTGCCCTCGGTGATAACAAAACCGGTGTCCATTTTTCTCACCACTTTATATTTTATTCATTTTTTTTTAATTTCCTTCATACATCGTCTTTAAGGCAAGAGCATTTCAAGGTATCCTCTACTATCCCAGGCTTGAAGACGTGTGTAAGTGCGAATAGCAGGGTATCAACGTTCAAAATGTTTGGCTTCCAGAATAGAAACTATTTTTCAGACTTATTTTTATCCTCAGATTAGTGACGTCCTTCATCTTACTAACCCTTGGGACAACGGCTCATAACTACTTATTACTAGTTCGTATAAGAAAACTTCTAATTTTCTTAGTTTTCTTAAATTTTTTCTAATCTCATGGATGTAATTTTTCACTATCTATCTAAACTTTTATTATCTTATTTATGTATAAAAATCTTTTTTATCTTTTTGAAATTTTTTAAATTTTTATAGGTTTTTAAAAATGTTTTGTGCTTATGCAAATGATATGCAAATGATGCAAAAGTAAGCACAAACCTCCCCCAAACTTGTTTTCAACAGTGTCCTCACTGTTGCTAATCGCTATACCCACAAAAACTGTAAGCCTGGGGGGAATTATTAGTGGGGGAAAAATATATAAGTGAAGATCCTCCCCCAAACTTATTTTTGGCTCATCATTTTGTGAAAATTTCGTTTCAAGAGCCAGATTATACCTCCCCTAAACTTAAGCAATGTTAATCTTTGAAAATCACATGAGGGGGTCAAAAATCAGTGGTCGATATCAAGATTTGCAAAGACCAAATGTTAACACCAACCATTCAAAATTTTTGTCAATACAGTGCTCTGGTTGGTGAAAGAAGAAGTGGGAAAAGGGTAAGGGGTGGAAGAGAGTGTGTGTGCGTCTCATTTTGGAGAGACGATGCAGTGAATGTGATGGATTGCTCGCATTCTTTTTACAATTCAGAAGATGGGGTGGAGGTTCAAATTTCATTGATTGGGACAAGATTCGTCTCAACACCCGTGTCATTCAAAAATGCGAGTTCTTCAATGAAGATTTTCTCAAAAGTTCCATCAATACCCCGATGAATAATGTCATCACAAAGTGCGGGGTGATCTTCAGACTCTAAGAACAGTTCATAACCAGTGTTCGTTGTTGACCAGGACATCTCGGTGGAAGAGTCCGTATGCGTATGATACATAATTAGGTCAAACAATAACGTATGAAAAGAGTCAAGATCAGTATCAGGAGGATCATCAAATTCGCTGCTGTCGACATCCATTAAGTCGACAGAACAGACCTGAGCAGTAGGTTCGGAGGGTACACTTCCCAACTTATAAATGTTCAGCTCTATTGTCCTATTCCCGAAAGATAGGGTCATAGAACCATTACGACAGTTGATGATAGCGTTGGAAGTGGCCAAAAAGGGGCGACCTAAAATCACCGGAATTTGATTCCGCGGGTTCGCTACAGGCTGTGTATCAATTACAATAAAGTCCACAGGGAATATAAATTCCCCGATTTTTATTAACACATCCTCCAGTTCACCCTTAGGTTTGGTGATTGATCGGTCAGCCATCTGAAGAGTACAATGGGTTGGCTTCAACTCTCCGATACTTAACTGCTCGTAAACAGAGTATGGAAGCAAGTTAACACTAGCGCCAAGGACTAGTAGAGCACGGTTAATGTGTTTTCCCCCAATAGAAATGGAAATAGCAGGATCTCCAGGATCCTTACGTTTCCTCGGTAATTGCTGGGGGAAAGCCGTGTCTACTGTCTTTGCCATAAAAATCTTCTTGGGCACTTGTTTCTTCCTCTTCCTAGTGCACAAGTTCTTAAGAGTTTTCGCATAGGACGGAACTTGTTGGATGACATCTAGGAGAGGGATGTTGATGTTAACTTGCTTAAAAATGTCCATGATCTTCTCCATATGTGGACTTGATGTGTTAGCCCTTAACCGATTAGGATAAGGTGCTTTTGCAATAAGCGCTGGGTCCATCATAGGAGAAGGAAGTGGGGGTAGACATGATCCCAAAAGGGGAGTGGGGATCGTCTGTGGAGAACTAGAAGAGATGGACTGAGGTGGCGAGCCTTGTGGGAACGAAGAATAGGCTCGCAAGAAGGTGGTGGGGTAGAAGAACTGGGGTCAGAATTAGAAGTGTGTGTGGAAGGATAGGTCTCAGCCGGGGTGTTATTGATTGGTTTATCAGTATCATCAAACTCTTCCCCAACATGATTGTCAAGCACTCTTCCAGATCTCAACGTGATTGCATCCACAAGATGTGAATAGCCAGGATTGGGTAAAGGTTGAGCTGGAAGTTTCCCTTTCTCTCTTGCACTCATTTCGGCTTTTAGTTGTGCAATTTGTGCTTCCATCAATTTGATATTCTCATTTTGAGAGACAATGATCTTCATCACATTTTCGACGGAAGATTGCAAACTTGTCGTCCCTTGGATGGATTGTTTCATGAAAGTATCCAAGGTTTGTGCTAGTGCAGAGGTGTTATCTGTACCGGTCAATTGCAATGGACTAGACGGTGCAAAAGTGTTGGCCGGATTTTGGAAGTTTTGTGCTTAGAAGGGGTGCTGACTCAATTGAAGTGGTGGATGCTGTTGTGGTGGAGGGACCCTTTGGAAATGATTCGTGTTTGGAACCGTGTCATGAGATTGTGATTGGTTCCAAGCAAAGTTAGGGTGATTCCTCCAACCCTGATTATATGTGGAAGAATATGGATCGTTTCTAGGTCTTTGAAATAGAGCATTGGTATGCTCGTGACCTTGAAACGGAGAATTAAGTGGACATTCTTCCGTCAAATGAGTAGGATCAGAACAGCATCCACAGACAGTTTTGGAGAGTGATATTTGACTTAGGGCGGCTAAAAATTTGTTTTCCATAGTCTCGAGTTTTTTTTGCATAGCCGAAATGTCAGCTCTAGCTCCTATGGAAATATCATTGCCATCCCTAGACGATTGACTCACACCATCCCACTGTAAAGATTTTTCAGCGAAATCTTCTAGAAATTTCAGCGAAATCTTCTAGAAATTTCCAAGCTTCCCCATCATCTTTGGTCATAAAGTTGCCTTGACACATGGATTCAAGGGTCTGTCTTGTGTTAAGATTAATACCCTCATAAATGATCCGGCACAGTTCCCATCTCGGGATGCCGTGATGTGGACATTGGACTAACAGATCCTTGAAATGTTCAAGACACTTTGAAAATGTTTCATTCGGAAGCTGGTTGAATTGATAGATTTCGCTACGGACTCGAGCTGTCTTTTGATGTGGGTAGAATTTCTTAAGGAATGCTTTGACGAATTCGTCCCAATTTGAAATGGAATGTGCGGTAGTGTTATATAGCCACTTCTCGGCTAAATCGCACAAGGTAAATGAGAGAAGACGAAGACGCAAAGCATCCACAGACAACTATGAGGTACCCATCATTGCGCATACATTTTCAAATTTCGTGATAAACACGTATGCGTCTTCAGTCTCGAGACCGTGAAATTTTGGTAGAAGGTTGATGTATTGGGGTTTAATCTGAAAATTTTCCCGTTGGCTGGTGGAATGGAAAGATAGGTGGAAAGGGGACCTCGTGTAGGATAGCACCTCTCTTGGAGAGAGATGCGAGGTGGATTCTGCGCACCAACGGACGGCGGCAGAGTAGGGGAAAAGAAGTTCGATGGAGAAGGATCCATCGATGTGGGTTTGGTGGTGGGTAAAAGAAAGGTAAGTGTAGAAATACCGACTTTTAGGTCGATCGGGGGACGCGGACTGAACAGGCACTAGATTCCTGTTGTCCAGCCTATCTTGCACTAAAAAGGGTTAGTACAATTGGCAACGTGAATTTATAATTAGGGGAGAGAATGAATGTGATTGGTGTTTGCTTTGAAAAATTGGACGGATTTTTTGAAAAAATGATGCAACACAACAAATGCAACACACAAAACCCTAATTCTATTGGTCACCTAGGTCAGGCTCTAGACCGCTCCTAACTGCCAAAAGACAAGTCGCAGGATAGAATCCTCCACTGCCTCTTTGTCCCCCTGTGGCCAGGTAAGTGCTAGGTAAGTGGGAAGGTACTCCACTACGTAAGTAGTGGGCCTAATTAATAACCACTAGCCTTCGACACACTTGCCTTAGACACCACAAGAAAACGCGGATAAGCAATGAATTACCCACGGCCTTCTTCTGTCCTAAGTGAGCGCGACGGTCCTTAGAGTCATCTCTAGATATTTTTGAGTTAATGTGGGTAAATACGGATGCAAGTTTGTGATTTTCGGGGCTTAGGAAAGGTAATGAACTCCCCACCTAATCTGGATTTGGTCTTTACCCCTTAATTTCCATATTAATTATGCAAACAACCACAAAAATCAAAACAAGCACAATTTAATTTTGCTTTTTGCGCGCTGCGAATATTTGCAAAGAAACCTGCACAAAATGTTAATTGGAGTAGATAAGGGGAGAGATAAGAAAGAAGAGGAGTATACCTGCAAGTTTTGTACAGAGAGGAAGTCAAACCGCCGCGGTTCCGCCGCGGGAGACGCCTAATGCCGTGGAACCGCGGTACTATAGGAAGATCACTGCACTAATTTTCTTGAGGCTGCTACTGTTCAGCCCCTGAACTCTCTGGAATTTTCAGAAATTTTTTTCTCCAGCTCCAATGATCCCAGATTTCCTCGCAATCAAATCACAAAACACGTATTAGGGTTTATGCGAGTTTAGATCTAAAAATTATAATGGAATAAAATTTTCAACTCAAATTTCAAAATACAACGAATTAGCACGCGATTCCCCGGAAACGGCGCCATTTGATTGAATGATTTTCCGATTGTGTTTATCAAATGATCCCCGGCAACGGCGCCATTTGATTGAATGATATTTTCCGTTGTCGGTATTTAGAAAATAGAATAGAGAATCACAACCAAAAATATTTGACCGCAATCAATAACGGTGTCGGTTGTAGCGCGTTAGTAAGTGCGGATCGTCCACAGGGAAAGTGTAACCGTTCGTCTTTCGAATTAGATGAGTTGAAACTTTAAAGGAAAGAAAACAAAACAATTCAAGATTTGTATTTGAAGTTCAAGAATTAGAAAATCTAGATCTAATAACAAGAAAAAGATAGAATCAAGAATTGAGAGTTTGTTGATTTTTCCAAACCAAATATCAAGAATCGAAATGAGGCTCGTAGGAATCGATCGGATCTATAGATGTGATGTAATCTTACAATTACGTATTCTTATCCTTCGATGAATTGATACTAGATCGATGATGATCGATCAAGAATTAGGGATTTCTTATGAAACTAGGGTTTCATCTTATCCCTTATTCTTTCGTCGATATCATTCACATTCTAGCCTCTAGTAAATTCAAGAAACGATCGTAGATCCCTAATTTCGAGCGATCACATTCAAGAAAGCATCGCAACGAAACTAGGTCATCGATTCTTGAACTTGCTCGGGTTTACAAGACTCGTAGGACTTACGAATCGTATTAAGATTTGTCACATCATCATTTTATTGATCATCTCGACTCCTTAACGAGCTGAGTTTTACTCAAACATCATAACAAGAACCACAATCACAAATTGAGATCTAATCATGATGCAAGAATTAAAAGAAAGCAATATTAAAGAATTTCACCTTTTATTTATATCAACAATTTCGTTACATTCGCTCAAGAACTACAAGAGGAAAAACTCGATCGTCGATTTGGCTTCGCTCGTCGCCGTGAGTCGCGGATCGGCTTGGTTCACTTGCCCGATTGAAGATCGGCTCGGCTCATAAAAGGTTGAAGGCTTCTCACTTGATTTGGTACTCGAGATCTTGAATTTGGAGTGGAATTAGGGTTAGGGTTTCGCACAAGTCTTGTCACTAGACTTGTGGAAAAAGATGAAGAATTGAAGAAGACTAAAGATTATTGAACAACCTCAACCCTTAGATCTAGGTTCCTTTTTATAGCCATCAAAACCCTAGATCTAGGATTTGAATTGTAAGTTTCCCTCCAAAAGCTTGTTGAGGAGATTTGTATTTCCCTCCAAAAGTTAGTTAAAGGAGAAGCTTCTAGATGTGATTAGTTAGGAGCTTAATCAAGATTAGCATGCTTAATGATCTTTGCTGATCTGGAAGAATCTTCAAGAGAATTCTGGAATTTGACGTGTCTTTCTGAGCTGAAGCCACTGAGATAGAAGTTGTGCACTAAAAACTGAGCGCTGACGTGGCAATACCGCCGTGGAACCGCGGCGCAAGCCGGCTCCCGCCGCGGTTCCGCGGCCCTTTTGAAGCTTCAGGGCTTGGTTCTTCTGGTGATTGTTGGGCCTAACACTTGGGCTATTTTCTGATATGTTGAATTGTATTTCTCCCTTTGGATTGCTACCAGATCTCAAAACTTGGAGTTGGTGTAATGTTTGATCAGCAAAATGACAATTTTGGCTTTTCTTCCGGATTTTCCTGCACAATCTCTCAAGACAAGTGTTGTGCAATATAGAGATGATGCGATGCCATGAAATGCAGTCAATTTCCTTAGAAATGTCGGTTTTAGAATCTAACACATGCAATCTGATATTTAACGACTGATTTGCTAATATGTGCTAAATGAATACCGAACACTTCTAGATGAGTGCAAAAGATAGGGAAATTGCCGTATTAAAATTGCATTATTTTCGACAGATTAGAGCCCTTAGGATCTTGCTTGACTACCCACTGTATGATGGCGATCATATATGTAAGAGTTGGGTAGTCTATAAGCACATCCTTAAAAGTGGTCCCTAGTCGTGGGAGTACCGAGACAGGGCATCGATACTCCGGAGTAGACTAGTGTATACAGTCGAGACCCCGACGAGGGGCGGTGGCCGGTCTCATAAGCCACTGGTGTCAGTTGGATCACCTAAGATGTATACAGGTGCTCATTGGGTTATGGGTACACTGGACAGGACTCGCCGAGAACCTGCTAGTTTGTATTATACCTAGCGTCAGATAGCAGTTCCCAGGTGACATGTGTACAGGTTAGTTCATCGACCTGAGGTCGTCATTTGTCTCGTATGAGTTCCCACTGTGCTTAGATTTCTACCCTACCACGGCTCAAAGGAGTCTTGCAAACAGGTATTTTTGGGTACAGTCCCGAGCCATATGGAGGCAAGTGAGAGGATCGGTAGGGGATTCGTCTCTCCCGGTATTGGGGGTGGAGATCGCGCTGTGTCTAGGAAAGACATTACACCAAGTCCTTGGCAAAGGCAGATGAGAATTACTGGTAGGTACTCTAGTAGTTTCTCAGGGTGTTCAGGGCTTGTCTCCGACACGACTTATACCGCTATTAGGGGTCTGACGTTACCAGCCCCCTAGACCGATATGCGATACTCATAGACGAACGGACCGGACTGTATGTATATTGTCATTGTTAGGCTCTGTAGTGTTCCTGGATGAGTTCGCTCGTCGGCTTCCCTTGAGGTCAGTACATGGGCAGCCGTTACGCACAGCTAGTACCGCTGACGGCTTGTGGTTAAACCCACTGCCAGGGTACTGACGAGTCATTAGAGTACCCCACAGATAGTTTCCCAAGTTCGGGCGAAACGTTGTAGAGGCCGTATGGTTTTATGGCAGGGTTCGGAAAATGCACGTGCGTTTACGCACGTGTCATATTTCGGGCAGATAATACCGGTGGGCTTTGGTTTAAGCCGGATCTGTGTATTATACTTTGTAGATATAATATCTTTGTCTTAGTTGCATCTGTATTCAGTCGTAATACAAATGCGGGTATATTTATACAGTTACGAGGTTATCCTAAAATTCGTTTCGGGATCGCTTTTGGAAGTTGCAAGTTTCCAGTTTTCTATCACCCGTATTAAACATTCGGTTAAATGCGGATTTATCTTTTCTTCACTTGGTTGAGTCATGAGGTGAGTCGTGGTTCTAGAAGCTTCTAGATTGGTGACTAGGTTCATGAATCTTTGGTTGCATTAATTGGGTGGTGACTAGGTTTAGATGAGTCATTCATTGCATTAATGCATTTTGTTTGTGCTAAGATATTTCTTCATGATACATTATTGCTTATGGTTACCTTCTTTGTTCCTACACTCACCCCCACCTCTTCAAAATGTGGCCGGCCATTCTTGTGAGAGATAGATGGTTGTTGATTAAAAGCTTATGTGATTTGGTTCATGAAATTTCATAGCTCATTTCTCATTTCATATCATTCCAAAAGGCAACTTCATTAACCGTTCGTCCATGGCTTTAGACGAAGTGAGACAAAGTGTTCTACTCTTTCTCTACATCAATCTTGGTCATCTCTTTTAGCAAACTTGATGACCGAGTTGCCTCAGGTCAGAGGCGGGAGCCCGTTTAAAGATCCGTTGACATGGTGCCACCTGGACGAGGAGATCGGAGATCGACGAGATCGGAGCAGCCGCAACGGAGCGTGGGATGACGGTTAAAGAACGAAGGACTCGGATCGTTCGGTATAACCCTTCCACCCTCTTTGTAGTTTGTTAGTTTAGATTTAATGGCAGATCCGGGTTATAGGTTGCGACAGCGCCAGTTATAAAAATTTTTATTCCGCATTTGGAGTCAGTTTGACGGCTTGGGCGCTACCGTAGACTTACATGGTATCAGAGCCACGCCATTAAGCTTTACTAACTTGTTCTAACGCGTTTAAAATATCGATCGAACGGAATTTCAAAAATCGCAATTTTGTGTGAAAAGTTTCTGTCGAATTTTAAAACAGGTCTAAAAATCATTTTGAGCATCTCAGAAAATCGAGCAGGCTTTTCTAAGAATTCTGGTGAAATTTGGTCAACTGAAGCTTCCAAACCGCCGCTGAACCGCCGCACAAACCCTAGTTTGGCCGCGGTTCCGCCGCCGTTTTAAATCTACAGTAAACCATTTTTCTACAGTGGGTTCTTCATGTAAAATTGTGGTTTCTGGAATATTTCTTTTGGGCCCAGATTTTGTTACTGTACTGCAGATGTACGTGGGGCCCATTTCGGGAAGTTTTGTTGATCGAAATTTAAACGTATTAGTTTACAGTACTTACATTATATCTCCGACCGTGAATGTCATTCGAGCGGTAAATTGCGTCTAATTGCTATAGTTCTTTTAGATGGATTTGCGAACGTGACATTCGCGTTGATGTTCTGTGTTGTGACGTGATGCTGCGGATTTGTCGTGGTGGATAGCAGTGTGCAATGGTAGTGCAGTTTGAGTTTATTTGTACATTTGATATTGCGGGGCGAGCGTCCAACATGTGGACTGCCGTCACTACCTGTTTGTATAATATTCTTTTGGGACACGACCAGGCTCAGGTCGATGTACCCGTTGTACATATTTTTCATTTCTGTACTAGGTTTTACCCCGCGACGGAGTGCATGGATAGCTGGGTTCTGGAGGGCAACGGGTCCGCATCTCATGGGTTTGAGAGGCAGAGGGGCCTCACTCTAGAATTGGCAGACTATTCGCCGCACTCGTAGGGGGTACAGGTTGACCCAATGAGCGGTGCCCAAGTTACAGGATTCCGTGAAGTGCAGGGTGGTCCATTCACTTTGCTGTAGGGGGCTGCCTCGCTTCAGGTTTTGGCGGGTAACTTGCCGCACCCGTAGGGGTGTAGGTTTCATTACACAGGCTATCCACATGACCAGGGGAATGTCGGGTTTCAGCAGCGGCTCTGTGAAACCCGGGGATCCCAGATTATCTGTATTGTTCTGTGATGCTTATTACTTTTCTGTAATGTTGAATATTATCATGCCTGGTGCGATTATTGTATATTGGTATATATACTAGTAGATGTTGTATATGTTTTGCACCCGCGCTAGTCCAGTCCCCGCTATGTCGTTAGTTAAGTAACCTAACGGGTGATGATGGGACCCAGTGACGAATGCGGATGGCATATACGTACATTTTATTTTCGTTCTTTTCTGGTGTGATTAATTGATGGGACTGTGTTGATTCTGATCAATGCAAAGGAAAACAAACCTGTTTGGATGTTGTTAGAACATTTTTAAAAAGTGTTATTACAAAGACGTTTTCTTTTCTTTTGCAAAGTGGTATTCAGTTGGAATATCCTGCACCTCATTCGACGAGGCAAGGGCCGAGATCCCTTCACCGGGAGTGACCCCTTGGGCAGAAGTTTACATCAGGGTAATAACTTCACTATAGTCGATTACATGTTGCTTTGCATCGTGGTATTCAGTTGGAATATCCTGCACCTAATTACAGGAGGAAAGAGCCGAGATCCCTTCACCGGAAGTGACCTCTTTAGCAAATATTTTCGCCACTATATTTTTATAAAAAGCTATCTGGTTCCTTCAACGAGATCAAGTTCATTACGTTAAAGGTTTTTCGCCAAAAACCAGCCGTAGCCCTCCGTCATGTCTTATGGATGGTCAGTAGTATTCAAGCTATGTTTGTTGGCTTTCGTCAAGGCATAGTGTTTGGTAGCTGCTGGGGTATTCATTTGTTGCATAGATAGATGTGTTGGTTTGGGACAGTCATATTACCTTGTTGGCTTTCGTCAAGGGTATGTACGGGTGGGTTCAAATTGACAAGAATATGACGGGTAGAACTTGACATGTGACTTATGATTTGTTGGCTTTCGTCAAGGTCATAAGAACATGGGGTAAAAATCATATCGGGAGTTTCTAAAGAAACTGAAACTTGCCAGGTATGCGCATACCTTCTGGAATGTGATAACGTGAGTGGATTCCGTCACGTTATCATGCGATGAGAGTTGGATCCCGATTCCCACTGATGAGTTGGTTTACTCTTTGGGCGATCTCGATTGATTCTTCTTTCAGGTTTGGAGGAGAATTTGACAGTACAGTGGGAGTTTTCGGGATTAGATAAAGTGATAACCATTCTGATCTAGGTTAGAGTGCACGCAGAGTGTTTCTTTTCTCTCTCTCTTTGGCAGCGACCTTTGACCGACCCTAGACTATGACTCAGTGACCAAGTTGACCGAACCTTCTTAAAATACTGGCTTTTGGATTGTCTAAGTTGCATAAGTCATTGCCGCTCCTTCTTTTACCCTTTGCATTTCTCAGAACATCTCGTATCACTACGAGTATCCACTTCCATTGGATAAATCCATCGTATGGTTATATATGAACTCGAAGGGACTTCTTCGAGGATGGATCCAGGTTCGGGAGAAATAGAATTTGTTTATTCTGTTGTCTTTTATTATCACCTTTTCTCAGGTTGCGAGGGCTCCTTGGTTTAGGAGAGTATACCTATTACGCTTATTGGATAGTCTTCTTCCAAACCATAGGAAGGTAGGGAATGAAGAAAACCAATTAGCCTAAGTAGGGTGTACAGAAGGTAATATGTAAAGACAAAATAATGGGATTAGAAAGAGGGCAAAGTAAATTGCGACTGCTATCATTCACGACCAAACCGCATACTTCATCGCCACTCCTATTTCACCTTTGCTTTTTTCCCCAGTTCGGGAGAAATAGAATAAGGTATTATTCGGTTGTCTTTTATCATCACCTTCTCTCAAGTTGCGAGTACTCCTTTGTTTAGGAGGGTACACCTATTATGCTTACTGGATAGTCTTCTTCCAAACCATAGGCTGGTGCCGAACGGTAGGGAAGGAAAAAAACCACTTAGCCTAAAAGGGGTGTACAGAAGGAAATGACTAAAGACAAATAAAGGGATTTGGAGAGTTGACAATGGAATATACGGTTACAGTCGTGAATTGGATTATGGAAGAGGCATTACTAGGAATACCAGGATATCCCTACGAAACATTTTCATGTTTCAGTTACACTGTGCATTGTTAAAGGAAAACTGATTTCCCGATTAGATACTTACTCCAGGGTATGTATTTACCAGGTATGATTCTCACATCCGTATGGTTTTACAGATGCTGAGTGGGTGGAAGTTATTGTGAATAAGGTGATCATCCTCATTATATCGGAATTCGTTGTAATTGGTGATATTTGAGGAAGTCTCCTGGGTTTTTGCCGGACGGCATGTATTTGGTTTTGAGTATCCGTTATTGTGCACCAATTTCAAAATGATATATCTGTACGTTTATTTTTATGAAGTGAGATATAACTTTTTGAAATTATGTCCGTGAAATTTACCTATATCAGTTGGCGATTGGGTAAGGAGCTTTAAACAACGGAGTAGTTCTTAACCATAATTACAGTTTTGAACCTATGACGCACAGGTTTTGATTTATTCAACTCAGCGGACTTATACAGAGTATTGTATGTTGTCCAGTGTCCATCAGGACAAAAGGGTTGGTCCTCGTACTATGTTCTGTTTACTTATGACTTCTCTAGTTTTTAGACAAGTGTTTCGTAGAAATACAAGGTCTAAGTTTTGAGAAGTTGTGGGTATAAGAATAAAGTAGAGAACCAGATGTCGCAGGTATCGAGATTCTTCAAAGAGATCGAAGATGTAGATACTTGTGATTGGTATTCAGATGATAGTAATGGTTTTGAGAAACTTGTTTCTCTGTCAGGTTACTCATAATTGGATGGATTCCTAAGTTGAGTAATGCTGATTAGCCTCTCTCCATTAAGATATGCACTGGAGACAGCAGCATGATTTGAATCTGGTTCCAGTTAAATAAGTGTCAAAGTTTCTATATTGGATATAGAATGGATCATAATCTTAACGATGTTAAGGTACGGGGAGTTGTCCGGCTTATGCTTAAAACCAGACCCTGGATAACTCAAGGCACGTTTCTGTAATGGCAGTTTGTGGGTTGGCCCGGGCTATGTCGAGGGTTGATTTTCTACCATTTGGAAGATCATTAGTGATATTGTTCTTGACTCGCCACAGTTTTAGTAAAATGGATTTTTTCAGAAAACAGTAGTGGGAGTATGGTAGAACTGGATGTGATTCCAGAACCACAAACGATTACAGAAAATTTAATAGGACCTAAAGATTCAATCAGGTTTGACATTCCATTAGCCACTCCGCAGATTTGGTGGGTAACCTCAGACACCCGAGAGGTACTCCGGTAGCCTCAAGGACGGTGACAGGGAGGTTCTTATCTACCCAGACTTGACACTACTGTTGTTCCAGGCTATGAGACTCGGCAGGAGGATAAGTAAAGCGTCGTTCTAAATTAGCTTTAAAAATGCACGTATATATTATTCTGCCAGAGGGTTGTTGTGGTCAGTTAGAGCAGCGGAAGCATAGTGGGCAAGTAGCATGTGTCTATTTATAGACTTGAGAAGTTATAGCGGAGATAGATCATCTAGTTTTGATTTGACAGTCATCGGTTTGACTTCATCAGAATAGGGGATGGATCTGTTAAGAAGGTAGTAGGGTGTGATGTCCTGGTATTTGGATGACATACACAGAGTAGGAAGTAAAAATTCCTATACTACGATCGGTTGTACTGTGGTCGTCACACAGTTGTTTCTCCAGACAGGATATGGATATAATATAAGACATTCTGGTTTCTAGATCTATGGTTTTAGATCTAGATTTGGGTAGTTTCCCAATGTGGGTACTTTGACAGTATTCTAATAGTTTTTAGAATAGATGACTCCTGGTATGGTGGTGTACCTGCAGGTGATGGAGTCACCCTCTCTAAAGATGTCTTACAGACTAAAGAGGAGAGGGATGTGCATGATTGGCATGCTTAGGCAATTGAGTCAATCGTAAGATGTCAAGTACCACACCAAATGTTGTTTTTGCACTAGATGCGATAAGTTTATATTAATCCAATCCTGGAGAAACATAAGGAAGCAGTTTTAGAACATAAGTGAATGTTCTACGGATTTGATGACGACAGCCTCCTTTGGGAGACGGTTATCATTCCAGGCTTCAAAGGTGACATGGATGACAGAGTGATTGTCCGAGTTATAGTTTTCCCTCTGAAGTGAGACAGTATTATGGGCAGGTGGTCCAAGAGGATATTGTGGGAGGCATGGTGCAGGATACTGATTAGGTTCAGTTATCGATACAGTCTAAGAAGTTCGGATTTGGTGTTCATTTATATACTAAGCCCCATCAGATATCCAGACATATTCTAAGACAGGTATTACTCAATTCGGGAGATGGCTTTCTCCGCGAACTTGAGATTAAGAGAGACATAGAAAGAAACATCAGGACGGATCCACTCACTGAGGCTATTTCTCGAACACAATAGTTTTACAAACGGGCTTTGTGAAACTGATTAGTAGTGGAGTTGGGTATTCGGTATCACACGGGCAATGAGTATGCGGCATCGCAATAATTAGCCTTAAGTGCAAGTGGGAGATTGTTGGATATAGTGCCCTCAAAGTCAATTAATGGATCGCAGGTACGTGATTGCAATGATTGAGGATGACCTATACCAGTAGCACAGTCTTACTCGAGATGATAGTATGCTATCCGGTTTTCCTTTATCAGTTGTGTATAGGTTTAGGTGACTGATCATGATTACACGTTGATAGTGCCCTTAGGATCTTGCTTGACTACCAACAGTATGATGGCGATCATATACGTGAGAGTTGGGTAGTCTATAAGCACATCCATAAAAGTGGTCCCTAGTCGTGGGAGTACCGAGACAGGGCATCGATACTCCGGAGTAGACTAGTGTATACAGTCGAGACCCCGACGAGGGGCGGTGGCCGGTCTCATAGGCCACTGGTGTTAGTTGGGTCACCTAGATGTATACAAGTGCTCATTGGGTTATGAGTACACCACACAGGACTCGCCGGGAACCTGCTATTTGGTATTATACCTAGCGTCAGATAGCAGTTCCCAGGTGACATGTGTACAGGTTAGTTCATCGACCTGAGGTCGTCATTTGTCTCGTATGAGTTCCCACTGTGCTTTGATTTCTACCCTACCACGGCTCAAAGGAGTCGTGCAAACAGGTAATTTTTGGGTACAGTCCCGAGCCACATGGAGGCAAGTGAGCGGATCGGCAGGGGATTCGTCTCTCCCGGTATTGGGGGTGGAGATCGCGCTATGTCTAGGAAAGCCATTACACCAAGTCCTTGGCCAAGGAAGGTGAGAATTACTGGTAGGTACTCCAGTAGTTTCTCAGGGTGTTCAGGGCTTGTCTCCGACACGACTTATACCGCTATTCGGGGTCTGACGTTACCAGCCCCTAGGCCGATATGCGATACTCATAGACGAACGGACCGGACTGTATGTATATTGTCACTGTTAGGCTCAGTAGAGTTCCTGGATGAGTTCGCTCATCGGCTTCCCTTGAGGTCAGTACATAGGCAGCCGTTACGCACAGCTAGTGCCGCTGACGGCTTATGGTTAAACCCACTGCCAGGGTACTGACGAGTCATTAGAGTCCCCCACAGAGAGTTTCCCAAGTTCGAACGAAACGTTGTAGAGGCCGTATGGTTTTATGGCAGGGTTCGGAAAATGCACGTGCGTTTACGCACGTGTCATATTTCGGGCAGATAATACTGGTGGGCTTTGGTTTAAGCCGGATCCATGTATTATACTTTGTAGATATAATATCTTTGTCTCAGTTGCATCTGTATTTGGTCGTAATACAAATGTGGGTATATTTATACAGTTACGGGGTTATCCTGAAATTCGTTTCGGGATCGCTTTTGGAAGTTGGCAGTTTCCAGTTTTCTATCACCCGTATTAAACATTCGGTTAAATGCGGATTTATCTTTTCTTCACTTGGGTGAGTCATGAGGTGAGTCGTGGTTCTAGAAGCTTCTAGATTGGTGACTGGGTTCATGAATCTTTGGTTGCATTAATTGGGTGGTGACTAGGTTTAGATGAGTCATTCATTGTATTAATGCATTTTGTTTGTGCTAAGATATTTCTTCACGATACATTATTGCTTATTGTTACCTTCCTTGTTCCTACACTCACCCCCACCTCTACAAAATGTGGCCGGCCATTCTTATGAGAGATAGATGGTTGCTGATTAAAAGCTTATGTGATTTGGTTCATGAAATTTCATAGCTCATTTCTCATTTCATATCATTCCAAAAGGCAACTTCATTAACCGTTCGTCCATGGCTTTGGATGAAGTACGACAAAGTGTTCTACTCATACTCTATATCAATCTTGGTCATCTCTTTTAGCAAACTTGATGACCGAGTTGCTTCGGGTCAGAGGCGGGAGCCCGTTTAAAGATCCGTTGACGTGGTGCCACTTGGACGGGGAGATCGGAGATCGACGAGATCGGAGCAGCCGCAACGGAGCGTGGGATGACGGTTAAAGAACGAAGGACTCGGATCGTTCGGTATAACCCTTCCACCCTCTTTGTAGTTTGTTAGTTTAGCTTTAATGGCAGATCCAGGTTATAGTATGCGATAGTGCCAATTATAAAAGTTTTTGTTCCGCATTTAGCGTCAGTTTGACGGCCGGGACGCTACCGTAGACTTACAGATATATCCGTAGGGACACGTATAACCCCTATTACTGAGATCATAGGGGCAAAATATCAGGTATCCTGATATTTTGACCCTACGGATAAATCTGTAGGGGCAATGTTGGGCTCTACGGATTAAGCCGTAGGGGTAATGTTTGGCCCTACGGATTAATCCGTAGGTACGTATTATCATTTTTTTTTTATAAAAAAGGGCTGCCTATTTTTTTCTCGTCCTGTGCACAATAATATATACATTATATATAAAATTAATCAGCACACAGAACATATATCGCAGTATTCAAAATCGCATCTCACGCATAATATACAAAAGAAATCACCAAGCAAAATATGATATCAATATAAACACGCAAACACCACAAATATCAATATCGTCCAAAATATTGTACAATATGTATCATATAAATAAATACATGTTTAAAATATAAGAATCAAAAAGCTACCCTAGCTCGGTCCAGCTCCTCCTCTGATAAACGCCACAATCTGGCGCGCCTGCTCCTCGGATATACCCTGATTCAATAAATCATGCAATGCGGAGTGTGCAGGAGTATGAGTGGGCTGTGGAGCTGTAGGAGTGGTCTGCACAACCGCCGCCGAGGTAGTGGCTTGCGGAGCCGCAGCTGCAGGAGTCTGAGCGGGCAGTGGAGCTATAGGAGCTGTCTGCGGAACTGCAGCCGATGTAGTGGCTTGCGGAGCCGCAGCCGAAGGAGATGCATGTGGAGGCTCGGCCGATGTACCCTGTCGCATCTGGACGTACGTATGTAATAAACGAGTAAGAACTGTGTATTAGTCGAATTTGTATCATTATCAAGTTATTTCGAAACCCCAATCTATCTATACTTAGGGACTTAGGGCTCGTTTGGATATCTAGTTTAGAAAACCATAATTTATTTTAATTAGATATGTATGTATGATTAATCAAAGCTAAATCTACAACCAAATAAGCTCAGGCTACGTACTAATATTGGATATGTTGCTATCTATAATATGACATAATATTTTACTATTAAGTAGTATACATTCCAACATCTCCTTCAACTCCTGAATGGTGGCCTTCAAGCTCTCTAGTTCTTGCTGGAAACGTCGCTCACCGGAGATGGAAGAAGTAACCGCCGGAGTGGAGTCCAACCTCATATGGGCCCTGCTAGGGCCCAGTCCCTGGCCTCACTCCCAACCTCCATGGTGCCCTCCATGTGCGGCGTCAAGGACTGGGGTCAGGAGCATCGGATCGTTCTGTCGAATAAAATCGATCCCCGGTGCCTCGGCCTGCTCAACCACCCGCTCCTACACCCACATTAACCAGTAAAATATAAGTATATCATTTAAATCTGAACCTTTCAAACCAAAAATTTCAAATAGGGGTTGAATAAATATTAACACTTACGCAATACTCCTAGGTAGCGGCGTCGGGGTATCGAAGCTCGCCTGTGGCGGGATCTGTCAAGGTGCCGTGGACGGCAAGATATGCGGACAGCACGCTCGGTGTACCACCTTGCGCCAGGGTATGAGCTCTCTGCAATATTAGAAAATAACTTTTAATATTAGATATATTAGAAAATAACTCTTAATATTACATTATATCACAAAGGCCGGTCTATTGTAATTTACCGATAACTCCATGGCACGAGTAATATTTCTCGAGCAACCTGTATAAGTGGGGCGACCCCTCTTCGCCGACTTCCTATTCTCTTTATTTTGATCGGCCTGTTTCTGCACAACACATTCACATTTAGTTTTCCAATTAAGTAACAGAAAAAATAAATTATATACTATATAATGAATTACATTTAAAATACATACCTGTTTGCGCTCAGAGTCGAAATATTGGCACAATAGAGGCCATGTATCTACGTCGACTCTCGCAATGGCCGAAGTAGATAGGATGGCTGCTCTCTCTGCCTCGGGGGTCGCCATCCACAGGGAATAGCAGTCGGTCTTCAGCTCATTCCTGTTGTATCGGGCCTTCGTCTGCATGTTCTTCATTAGGCCATTGTATAGAGCGTGAAGATCGAGCACCCTCCCAAGGTGATCAGGGTCGGGTACAGGCTGAAAATCGTAATCCAACTGAAAATACAAAAAAAAACATTGTTATTAGATTGCAAGTGTTAATAATAAATATATTGGATAAATCAAATGAAAATATATATTAATACCCGAGCTTGATCCCAGAAGAGGGCGAATGAGCGCCGGTGCTGGTCGCCCCACTCAACATGAAGTAGATAGTTCTTCACGAGCCGGCTCTCATCCCCCATATACCAACCGAATCTCTTGGCATGATCGCCGGTATAGCGATAATCAGGAGTAAAAAATAGGGGGAATGCTGCCTCCCCCCTAGTTCCGTCGGGCCTCAGCCCGTGGGACTGATTCGGGCCTCGAGTCCCCCTCTCGGGATGGGGAGGCCCTGCGTCTACAAGAAATATCAAGACAATCAATATTAAGACAAAGTTGTATTTATTGGATATAGTGCCCTCTAAGTCAATTATTGGATCGCAGGTACGTGATTGCAATGATTGAGTGAGGACCTATACCGATAGAACAGTCTTACTCGAGATGATAGTGTGCTATCTGGTTTGTCTTTATCACCGTTCCACTTTGATAGAGCCCATAGGATTCTTGCTTGACTACCAGCAGTATGATGGCGATCATATATATGGGAGCTGGGGTCTATAAGCACATCCTTTAAGTGTCCCTAGTCGTGGGAGTTTCGAGACAGGGCATCGATACTCCAGAGTAAACTAGTGTATACATTCGAGACCCCGACGAGGGGCGGTGGCCGGTCTCACAAGCCATTGGTGTTAGTTGATTCACATAAGATGTATACAGGTGCTCATTGGGTTATGAGTACACCGGACAGGACTCGCCGGGAACTTGCTGGTTGGTATTATACCTAGCGTCAGATAGCAGTCCCCTGGTGACATGTGTACAGCTTAGTTCATCGACCTGAGGTCGTCATTTGTCTCGTGTGAGTTCCCACTGTGCTTTGATTTATACCCTACCACGGGTCAAAGGAGTCGTGCAAACAGGTATCAGTACCGAGCCACATAGAGGCAGTGAGCAGATCATCGGGGATTCGTCTCTCCCGGTATTGGGGATGAGATCGCGCTGTGTTTAGGAGAGCCATTACACGAAATCCCTGGCCAGGGTAATAGAGATTTACTGGTAGGTATTCCAGTAGTATCTCAGGTTGTTCTGGGCTGCTCTCTGACACGACTTATACAGCTATTGGAGGTCTGACGTTTACCGGCCCCCTAGGCCCTATATGCGATACTTATAGATGAATGGACCGGACTGTACGGATATTGTCACTGTCAGGCTCAGTAGGGTTTCTGGATGAGTTCGCTCGTTAGCTTTCCTTCCAATCAATATATAGGCAACCGTTACGTACAGCTAGTACCTCTGACGTGCTAGGGGTTATACCCAGTGCCAGTGTGTTGATGAGTCATTAGAGTCCCCCACAGACAATTTCCCAAGTTCGGGAAAAACGTTGTAGATGCCGTATGATATTATGGCAGGGTTCGGAAAATGCACGTGCCTTTTCGCACGTATCATTTTTCGGGCAGTTAATACCGGTAGGCTTTGGTTTAAGCTGGATCCAAGTATTATACTGTGTAGATATAATATCTTTGTCACAGTTGCATTTTTATTCGGTCGTAATACAAATGCGGGTATGTTTATACAATTGCGGGGTTATCCTGAAACTTGTTTCGGGATCACTTTTGGAAGTTGCCAGTTTCCAGTTTTCTATCACCCGTATTTGACATTCGGTTAAATGCGGATTTATCTTTTCGTCCTTGAGTGAGTCATGTGGTGAGTCAGTGTTCTAAAAGGTTCTAGAGAGGGTGACAAGGCATGTGAGTCATTAGTTCATTAATGGTGCATTTAATGACAAGGTGACTAGGTTAATTGTGATTGGTTTGCATTTAATGATTTTAGTGATTCCTGCTTTGATGTTTTGTTATGATAAGGATGAATGCTTATTGTCACCACTTAATGTTCCTACACTCACCCCCTTGCTTCATTTTAAATGGCCGGCCACATTAGTGAGAAGGGAATTGATTCATTTTTGCGAAAGATTATGATAGTTTAGTGTATGGGAATTTCATATAGTTCAATTTCCATTTACCCGATTCCAAATGGCAACTTCTTTTAACCGTTCGTCCATGGCTTTGGACGTAACGAGACAAAGTGTTCTACTCATTCTCTACATCAATCTTGGTCGTCTCTTTTAGCAAACTTGACGATCGTGTTGCCTCGGTTCAGAGGCGGGAGCCCGTTTAAAGATCCATTGACGTGGTGCCACCTGGACGACGAGACCGGAGATCGAGGAGATCAGAGCAGCCGCAACAAAGCGTGGGATGATGGTTAAAGACCGAAGGACTCGGATCGTTCGATATAACAATTCTACCCTCTTTACAATATGTTAGTTTAGCTTTAATGGTAGATCCGGGTTATAGTACGCGATAGCGCCAGTCGTAAAAGTTTTTGTTCCGCATATTGGCGTCTGTTATACGGCCAGTGCGCTACTGTGGACTTACAGTGGTATCAGAGCCTCACCATTAAGCTTTACTAACTTGTGCTAACGCGTTTAAAATATCGATCGAACGGATTTTCGCGAAACTACAATTTTCTGTTCAAAGTTTCTGTCGATTTTTAATCTGGTCTAAAAATTATTTGACATATCACAGAAAACTAAGCAGGCTATTTCTTAGCACACTGGTGAAATTTGGTCATATGATCCCACAAAACGGCCGCGGATCCGCGGCCCAAACCAGGGTTTGGCCGCTGATCCACCGCGCTTTTGTAGGAACAGAGCGCCAAATTTTTCCAGTGAGTTTACCTTTGGAAATTGTTCTTTCTAGTATATGTGTTTTGGGCCCAAACATTGTTTCTATACAGCAGATGTTTGCAGGGCCCACTTCGGGAAATTTAGTCGATCGAAATTTAAACGTGTTAGTTTACAGTACTTACTTTATATCTCCGACCGTGAATGTCATTCGATCGGTAAACCGCGTCTAATTGTTATAGTTCTTTTAGACGGGTTTGCGAACGTGACATTCGCGTTGATGTTCTGTGTTATGCTGTGTTGTTGCGGATATGTCGTGGTGGATAGTAGTGTGCAATGGTAGTACTGTTTGGATTTATTTGTACATTTGATATTGCGGGGCGAGCGTCCAACATGTGGACTGTCGTCACTGCCTGTTTGTATAATATTCTTTTGGGGCACGACCGGGATGAGATCGATGAACCCGTTGTATATATTTTTCTTTTCTGTACAAGGTTTATCCCACGACGGAGTGCACGGATAGCCGGATTTTGGAGGGCAACGGGTCCGTATCTCATGTCTTTGAGAGGCAGAGGGGCCTCACTCTAGAATTGGCAGACTATTCGCCGCACTCGTAGGGGGTACAGATTGACCCACGGAGGGGTGCTCAATTTACCGGATTCCGTGAAGTGCCGGGTGTTCCATTCACTATGCTGTGGGGACTACCTCGCTTCAGGTTTTGGCGGGTAACTTGCCGCACCCGCAGGGGTCTAGGTTTCATTGCACAGGCTATCCACATGACCAGGGGAACGTCGGGTTTCAGTAGCGGCTCTGTGAAACCCGGGGATCCCAGATTATCTGTATTGTTCTGTGATGCTGATTACTTTTCTGTAATGTTGCATATTATCACGCCTGGAGCGATTATTATATATTTATATATATACTAGTAGATGCTGTATATGTTTTGCACCCGCGCTAGCCCTGTCCCGGCTCTGTCGTTAGTTAAGTAACCTAACGAGTAATGATGGGACCCAGTAACGAATGTGGAAGGCATATACGTACATTTTATTTTCGTTCTTTTCTGGTGTGATTGATTGATGGGACTGCATTGATTCTTATCAATGCAATGATAAAACAAACCTATATCATGATGTTGTTGGAACAAATTTTAAAAAGGAGTTATTACAAAGGCGTTTCCTTTTGTTTTGCTTAGCGATATTCAGTTGGAATATCCTGCACCTCATTCGATGAGGCAAGGGCCGAGATCCCTTCACCGGGAGTGACCCTTTAGGCAAAAGTTTGCGTCAGGGTAATAACTTCAATATAGTCGATTACAAGTTGCTTTGCATCATGGTATTCAGTTTGAATATCCTGCACCTCATTCCACGAGGAAAGAGCCGAGATCCCTTCACCGGGAGTGACCTCTTTAGCAAAAGGTTTTCGCCACTATATTTTTATAAAAAGCTATCAGGTTCCTTCAACGAGATCAAGTTCATTACGTTAAAGGTTTTTCGCCAAAAACCAGCCGTAATCCTCCGTCATTTCTTATGAATGGTCAGTAGTATTCAAGCTATGTTTGTTGGCCTACGTTAAGGCATAGTGTTTGGTAGCTGCTGGGCATTCGTTTGTTGCATAGATAGATGCATTAACTTTAGGACAGACGTACAGCCTTGTTGGCCTACGTCAAGGGCTTGTACGGTGTACTAAATTAATCAAGACAACGACGGGTAGAACTTGACATGTGGCTTATGATTTGTTGGCCCACGTCAAGGTCATAAGAGCATGGGATATTTTTTTTTTCGGGAGTTTCAAACATACAGGAAACTTGCCATACTTGCGCATACCTTCAGGAGTGTGATAACTTGAGTGGCTTCCATCACGTTATCATGCGATGAGAGTTGGATCCCGATTCTCACTGATGAGTTGGTTTACTCCTCGAGTGAATTCGACTAATTCTTCTTTCAGGTTTGGAGGAGAATTTGAGACTACAGTGGGAGGTTTCCTAATTAGATAAAATGCTAACCATTCTGATCTAGGTTAGAATGCACGCAGAGTGTTTCTTTTCTTTCTCTCTTTGGCAGCGACCTTTGACCGACCCTAGACTATAACTCAGTGACCAAGTTGACCGAACCTTCTTAGAATACTGGCTTTTGGATTGTCTAAAGTTGCATAAGTCAATGCCGCTCTTTCTTTTACCCTTTGTATTTCTAAGAACATCCCGTATTACTACGGACATCCACTTCCGTTGGATAGATCCATCGTATGGTTATATACGAACTTGGAGGGATTTCTTCGAGGATGGATCCAGGTTCAGGAGAAATAGAATTGGTTTATTCAGTTGACTTTTATTATCACCTTCTCTCAGGTTGCGAGGGCTCCTTAGTTTAGGAGAGTACACCTATTACGTTTATTGGATAGTCTTCTTCCAAACCATAGGCAGGTGCCGAATGGTAGGGAATGAAGAAAACCAATTAGCCTAAGTAGTGTGTACAGAAGATAATAACTAAAGACAAAATAAAGGGATTAGAAAGTGGACAAAGTAAATTGTGACTGTTATCTTTCACGACCAAACCGCGTACTTCATCGTCACTCCTATTTCACCTTTAATAGAATATGATATTATTCAATTGTCTTTTATCATCACCTTCTCTCAAGTTGCGAGTACTCCTAGGTTTAGGAGGGTACACCTATTATGCTTACTGGATATTCTTCTTCCAAACCATAGGCTGGTGCCAAACGGTAGGGAAGGAAGAAAACCATTTTAGCCTAACGATGGTGTACAGAAGGTAACGACTAAAGACAAATAAAAGGGAATTGGAGAGATGGCAGGTAAATATACGGTTAAAGTCATGAATTGGATTATGGAAGAGGCATTACTAAGAATACCAGGATACCCTTCGAAACATTTTAATATTTCAGTTACACTGTGCATTGTTAATTGGAAAACTGATTTCCCGATTACATACTTACTCCAGGGTATGTATTTACCAGGTTTCATTCTCACATCTGTATAGTTTTACAGATAAAAAGTGGGAGTAAGTTATTGGGAATTAGGTGATCATCCTCATTATATCGGAATTCGTTGTAATTAGTGATATTTGAGGAAATCGCCTGGGGACAGTTTTCAACCTACAACGCACATGTTTTGAGTTATTATACTCAAAGGACTTATACAGAGTATTGTATGTTGTCCAGTGTCCATCAGGACAAAGGGGATAGTCCTCGTACTATGTATGTTCACTTATGACTTCTCTAATTTGAGACAAGTGTTTCGTAGAAATACAATGTCTAAGTATTGAGAAGTTGTGGGTATAGGAATAAAGTAGAGAACCATGTGTCGCAAGAATCAGGATTCTTTAAAGAAATCGAAGATGTAGATTCTTGTGATTGGTATTCAGTTGATAGTAATGGTTTTGAGAAACTTGTTTCTCTTTCAGGTTACTCATAATTGGATGGATTCCTAAGTTGATTAATGCTGATTAGCCTCTCTCCATTAAGTTGATATGCACTGGAGACAGCTGCATGTTTTTCGATATGGTTCCAATTAAAAATGTGCCAAAGTTTCTATATTGGATATAGAATGGATCATATCTTAACGATGTTAGGATAAGGGGAGTGGTCCAGCTTATGCTTAAAACCAGACACTGGATAACTCAAGGCACGTTTCTGTAATGGCAGTTTGTGGGTTGACCCTGGTTTTGACGAGGGTTGATTTTCTACCATCTGGAAGATCAATAGTGATATTGTTCTTGACTCGCCACAGTTTTAATAAAATGGATTTTTTTCAGAAAACAGTAGTGGGAGTATAGTAGAACTGGAAGAGAATCCCGAACCGCAAACGATTACGGAAAATTTAATAGGACCTATATATTCAATCAGGCTTGACATTCCAATAGCCACTCCGCAGATATGGTGGGTAACCTCAGGCACCCGAGAGGTACTCCGGTAGCCTCAATGACAGTGACAGGGAGGTTCTTATTTAACCCAAACTTGACACTACTGTTGTTAAAGACTATGAGACCCGGCAGGAGGATAAGTATAGCGTCGTTCTAAACTTGTTTTAGAAGTACACGTATATATTATTCTGTCAGAGGGTTGTCGTAGTTAGTGGGAGCAGCGGAAGCATAGTGGGCAAGTAGCTTATGTCTATTTATAGGCGTGAGCAGATATAGCAGAGATTAGATCATCTAATTTTGATATAACTGTCATGGCTTTGACATCATCAGAATAGGGGATGGATCTGTTAAGGAGGTAGTAGGGTGTAATGTCCTGGTATTTGGATGACATACACAGAGTAGGAAGTAAAATTCCTATACTACGATCGATTATACTGTGGTTGTCACACGGTTGTTTCTCCACAAAGGACATGGATATAATATCTGACATTCTGTTACTAGATCTATGGTTTTAGATCTTGATTTGGGTAGTTTCTTAATGTGGGTACTTTAACAATATTCTAATAGTATTTTAGAATAGGTGACTCCTGGCATGGTGGTGTACCTGCAGATGATGGAGTCACCATCTCTAAAGGTGTCTTACTGACAGAAAAAGACGGATGTGCATGATTGGCAGATCACTTGCTTAGGCAATTGAGTCAATCATGAAATGTCAAGTACCACACCAGATGTTGTTTTTGCACTAGATGCGATAAGTTTATATTAACCCAATCCTGGGGAAACATTAGGAAGCAGTTTTAGAACATGAATGGATGTTCTATGGACGGCCTCCTTCGGGAGACGGTTATCATTCCAGACTTCAATGGTGACATGGATGATACAGTGATTGTCAGTGTTATAGTTTTCCCTCTGACGAGGGACAGTATTATAGACAGGTGGTCCAAGAGGATACTGTGGAAGGCATAGTGCGCGATACTGATTAGGTTCAGTTATAAATACTGTCTAAGAAGTTTGGATTTGGAGTTCATTTATGAACTAGGTCCCATCAGATATCCAGACATATTCTATGACAGGTATTACTCGATTCGGGAGATGGCTTTCTCCGCGAACTTGAGATTAAGAGAGACATAGAAAGAAACATCAGGGCGGATCCACCCACTGAGGCTATTTCTCGAACATAATAGTTTTGCAAACAAGCTTTGTGAAACTGATTAGTAGAGGAGTTGGATGTTCGGTATCACACGAGCTGTGAGTACGCGACATCGCAATAATTAGCCTTAAGTGCAAGTGGGAGATTGTTGGATATAGTGCCCTCTAAGTCAATTATTGGATCGCAGGTACGTGATTGCAATGATTGAGGGAGGACCGATAACGATAGAACAGTCTTGCTCGAGATGATAGTGTGCTATCTGGTTTGTCTTTATCACTGTTCCACTTTGATAGAGCCCATAGGATTCTTGCTTGACTGCCAGCAGTGTGATGGCGACCATATATGTGGGAGGTGGGGTCTATAAGTACATCCTTAAAGTGTCCCTAGTCGTGGGAGTTTCGAGACAGGGCATCGATACTCCAGAGTAGACTAGTGTATACATTCGAGACCCCGATGAGGGGCGGTGGCCGGTCTCACAAGCCATTGGTGTTAGTTGATTCTCATAAGCTGTATACAGGTGCTCATTGGGTTATGAGTACACCGGACAGGACTCGCCGGGAACTAGCTGGTTGGTATTATACCTAGCGTCAGATAGCAGTTCCCTGGTGACATGTGTACAGCTTAGTTCATCGACCTGAGGTCGTCATTTGTCTTGTGTGAGTTCCCACTGTGCTTTGATTTATACCCTACCACGGGTCAAAGGAGTCGTGCAAACAGGTATATTTTGGGTACAGTCCCGAGCCACATGGAGGCAGTGAGCAGATCATCGGGGATTCGTCTCTCCCGGTATTGGGGGTGAGATCGCGCTGTGTTTAGGAGAGCCATTACACGAAATCCGTAGCCAGGATAATCGAGATTTACTGGTAGGTATTCCAGTAGTATCTCAGGGTGTTCTGGGCTGCTCTCTGACACGACTTATACAGCTATTGGGGGTCTGACGTTTACCGGCCCCCTAGGCCCTATATGCGATATTTATAGACGAATGGACCGGACTGTACGGATATTGTCAATGTCAGGCTCAGTAGGATTTCTGGATGAGTTCGCTCGTCAGCTTTCCTTCCAATCAATACATAGGCAACTGTTACGTACAGCTAGTACCTCTGACATGCTAGGGGTTATACCCAGTGCCAGTGTGTTGATGAGTCATTAGAGTCCCCCACAGACACTTTCCCAAGTTCGGGAAAAACGTTGTAGATACCGTATGATATTATGGCAGGGTTCGGAAAATGCACGTGCGTTTTCGCACGTCTCATTTTTCGGGCAGTTAATACCGGTAGGCTTTGGTTTAAGCCGGATCCAAGTATTATACTGTGTAGATATAATATCTTTGTCTCGGTTGCATTTGTATTCGGTCGTAATTCAAATGCGGGTATGTTTATACAATTGCGGGGTTATCTTGAAACTTGTTTCGGGATCACTTTTGGAAGTTGTCAGTTTCCAGTTTTCTATCACCCGTATTTGACATTCGGTTAAATGCGGATTTATCTTTTCATCCTTGAGTGAGTCATGTGGTGAGTCAGTGTTCTAGAAGGTTCTAGAGAGGGTGACAAGGCATGTGAGTCATTAGTTCATTAATGGTGCATTTAATGACAAGGTGACTAGGTTAATTGTGATTGGTTTGCATTTAATGATTTTAGTGATTCATGCTTTGATGTTTTGTTATGATAAAGATGAATGCTTATTGTCACCACTTGATGTTCCTATACTCACCCCCTTGCTTCATTTTAAATTGCCGGCCACATTAGTGAGAAGGGAATTGATTCATTTTTGCGAAAGATTATGATAGTTTAGTGTATGGGAATTTCATATAGTTCAATTTTCATTTACCCAATTCCAAATGGCAACTTCTTTTAACCGTTCGTCCATAGCTTTGGACGTAACGAGACAAAGTATTCTACTCATTCTCTACATCAATCTTGGTCGTCTCTTTTAGCAAACTTGACGGTCGAGTTGCCTCGGTTCAGAGGCGGGAGCCCGTTTAAAGATCCGTCGACGTGGTGCCACCTAGACGACGAGACCAGAGATCGAGGTGATCAGAGCAGCCGCAACAAAGCGTGGGATGATGGTTAAAGACCGAAGGACTCGGATCGTTCGGTATAACAATTCTACCCTCTTTACAATATGCTAGTTTAGCTTTAATGGCAGATCCGGGTTATAGTACGCGATAGCACCAGTCGTAAAAGTTTTTGTTTTGCATATTGGCGTCTGTTAGACGGCCGGGGCGCTACCGTGGACTTACAGTATTAAGAAATCAGGTTTACCGAAAATTGAAGTGTGATATATACCTCCGGTGACTAAAGCACGAGCCTGGGCCTGGGCAGCAGCACGAGCGGGATGATAGTTCCTCCGGTGAGGAACAGTCGGTGACCCGGATGCAGACGCATCTTCTCCAACTAGAGAATAAAAATTGACGCTAAATTTCCATGAAGTTCATATTTATTCTTTAGAGGATATGTAAAATGAATAAATATTTTATATTTATTCATACTAACCTACAGACTGAGCTGAGGGTACGGAAGTGGCGGGAGTGGCCCCTTCGTCAGATGTGGACGCACCACCTATAATTAGACAATTAAAAATAGATTATATAAGTAATTGCAAAAATAATGTGTAGATCAATAATATAGCATTCTAAATCAATATGCATGCACTATAGGATATATAAACATAACCGCAGGTGCGGTGGTGGCCTCTGCCCGAGATTGGAGGCACCACCTACAGTTAGACAATAAAAAAATGATTATCTAAGTAAGAGCAAAATGAATATGTGTATATTTATGATACAGCATTTTAAATCAGTACACATGCACTATATGATATATAAACATACCTGGAGGTGCGGGAGTGGCCTCTGTCCCTGATGTGGACGCATCACCAACAGCTAGACAATCAAACATTGACAATATAAGTAATTTTGACATGAACAGGCATGTATATCTATAATATTACATTCAAAATGAATATCCGTGCAATATACCTTGAGGTCTGGCAATGTCCACACGGAAGGAGGCATCCTAATGGGTCTCCGATCGTGGTGCAAGACCGTCTCTCTGAAGCTCTCCGGGCGACAGAACCGCTCTGCCTCTGCCGGTGCCGCGGCTGGAGTTCCTGCCGCCCCTCGCTGCTCCCGTCATCGTCATCAAATTTTGATGTTGTGTGTTGATGGCAATGATGACATGCTTTGTGACCGTGTACGGACCAACCTGATAGCATTCGATATGCAGGAAAGTCATTAATTGTCCACATTAAAGCCGCACGCAGTATGAAGGTTGTATTTGTGTTTGCATCATAAGTCTCTACACCATCAATGAACAAAGATTTTAACTTCTCGATCAGAGGTCGGAGATAGACGTCGACATTGTCTCCCGGTGAGTTTGGTCCGTCGATAAGAAGAGCCATCATAAAGTATGATTGGTCCATAGCCAACCAAGGTGACAGATTATAAATTATCATTACAACGGGACATGTGCTGTGACTTCCAGCCATATAGTTGAATGGGCAGAAGCCATCACTAGCCATTCCGAGCCTGACATTGCGAGGATCGTTACTGAATATTGCGTGCCTCCTATCGAAATCCTTCCATGCTAGTGAATCTCTTGGATGGCTCATTTTTCCATCATCACTTGGAGGAGCACGGTGATGCCAAATCATTGCCTCAGCTGTTTTCTTGCACCTGAATAGCCTCTGCATCCTCTATGTTATGGGAAAGTATCGTGCTATCTTGACATGTATATCAGGCTTCTTATCAGAATCTTTCGGCTTATACCTGGCCTCTCCGCATGTTGCACACTCTATCAAATCTGAATTCTCTATTTGGTACAACACGCAATTTTTAGGACATACTTGAATCTTCTCACACTTCAGACCCAAATCAGACATCATCTTCTGGGCTCCGTACCAGCTGTCGGGCACGTTATTTCCTGGGGGCATAGAATCTTTCAAGGATGAAATAAGCATTGTGAATGACTTGTTGCTTCATCCATTTAAGCACTTAATCTGGAAAAGTTGGACGAACCATGAGAGTGTGGAATACTTTGCTTTATCATAAATTGGTTTTCTAGCATCATTCATGAAATTTTCATATTTATCCGTACGCGGTCCTTGACCGGAAGGAATGTCATCTTCGGTACGAATAGATTCACCTAGGGCAGCCTCTACCATATCCTCCATTTTTTCTGATGGAAATAAATTACCGTCTTCTTCTTCTGCCACATTACCGTCTTCTCCTTCTTCTCCAGCCGCATTATCGTGTTCTCCTTCTTCTTCTATCGCATTATTGCGTTCTTCTCCTTCCCCGTGATATTTCCAAGTTGTATAAAGTCTAGCAAAACTATATTTTACGATATGATGCTTTGCCAATTCTACCTTCTGCCGGTACTTATTCCAATATCTAACGCACGGGCAGAGAATCTTCTCTATCACGATCTTATTATGTGCGCGTGCAAATTCAATAAAAGCAGCAACTCCTGCTACAAACTTAGGTTGCATACGTTGTTGCCAATCCACATACATCCGGTCCTTAACTCTGATATACTCATGAGCCATGTTAGACTGTATGACATATAAATTGTAGGTTATGGTGACTATATTGAGAAATCTAAGAACGGGATGGTTACTGACAAAGGAGAAAATCCGTATATATGCTTTGTGTGTACGTTTGTCATTGAAAAGAATAATTTATCGATAATCAAATTTAGATTTGAGGATACTCATGTATCACAGACTATGTTCTTGGCATTGCTTTGTTTTTCTCTCATTTCCTATCTGCGAGAGGAGGCGAATAGAAGCCAGACAGGTAGAGTCCGACAGGGCAGTTAATTTATGCATAAGTGGCGCTTTGAGTTTCATATATGAGTATCGATGAGAATATGAAAGTTTCATATTATCATCGAGTATCATATATTGGTTTTAACAAGAACATCTTGAACCACTCTCTAATGATCCGTTTGTGGTGTATTCTTGTTGTATGTGTGTGTTTCGGCTGTCGGGGGTAAGGCTTCTATCCCATTAAGAATGTATAGAGCGAACACCCATTCGCTTGTGCTTTCAACCGTTTCGAGTAAATTTCGGCAGCACCTCCCCGCTGTTCTCCGAGTACACTGTAATAGAATAGATAATCATTTCAAAGCTATGAAACAACGTTGAAATGAACATCTAATCTATCTTTGTACACGGAGAACCAGCGGAAAGGTACCGACGAAATATCTCAAAATGAATGAAAACACAAGTGAATGAAGGTGTTTGCTTTATACATTCCTAACTTGTCCACACGGGACAAATCTATTGGTTATCATACGATTGAATCTTCTCGTCATATAGGCTATACGACAGTTGTTAGTATCGAGCTATACCGTCCGATATTTAATAACCTTCGTATAGTTCTATGTCACGATGAATATCGAACGTATGTTAACCGATAGACGGGGACTAAGTGGCGCTTTGAGTTTCATATATGAGTATCGATGAGAATATGAAGGTTTCATATTATCATCGAGTATCATATATTTGTTTTAACATGTCACTCTCTAATGATGCGTTTGTTATGTATTCTTGTTGTATGTATGTGTTTCGGCTATCGAGGGGCTTCTATCCCATTAAGAATGTATAGAGCGAACACCCATTCGCTTGTGTTTTCAACCGTTTCGAGTAAATTTCGGCAGCACCTCCCCGCTGTTCTCCGAGTACACTATAATAGAACAGATAATCATTTCAAAGCTGTGAAACAACGTTGAAATGAACATTTAATCTATCTTTGTACACGGAGAACCAGCGGAAAGGTACCGACGAAATATCTCGAAACGGATGAAAACACAAGTGAATGAAGGTGTTTGCTTTATACATTCCTAACTTGTCCACACGGGACATATCTATCTGTTATCATACGATTGAATCTTCTTGTCACATAGACTATACGACGGTTGTTAGTATCGAGTTATACCGTCCGATATTTAACAAGCTTCGTATAGTTCTATGTCATGACGATCATCGAACGTATGTTAACCGATAGACGGGAACTAAGCGGCGCTTTGAGTTTCTTATATAAGTATCGATGAGAATATGAAGGTTTCATATTATCATCGAATATCATATATTGGTTTTAACTTGAACATCTTGAATCACTCTCTAATGATGCGTTTGTTGTGTATTCTTGTTGTATGTGTATATTTCGGCTGTCGGAGGTAAGGCTTTTATCGGTTATCATACGATTGAATATTCTCGTCACATAGACTATACGACGGTTGTTAGTATCAAGCTATACCGTCCGATATTTAACAACCTTCGTATAGTTCTAAACCGACGATGGTAAATAGTGAAGCATGAAATGGGTATAAAGCACTATCACGAATGTATAAAATAACATAAAAAGGTAGCAGTAATGGGCATGGATCATGACAGTACTCTAGGTTAATATGCATGTCACTAAACTAACAGTATTTATCTCATTTGAAATCGATTGGTGGAATATATCCTCATATTTAGACTTCTGGACCCCACAAGATTATGTGAGAGGCCAACCCAATATTTTTTCAAGGACCCTCCAACCCAATTTTTTTTCCTTTTATGAAACCTAAACCTACCGAAACAAGATCAGCACAGACGAAAACACTCCTAGTTTATTGGACGGGTTAGGGTTGAGTCTAACCTGACTTCACCATACTTAGCAGTTAGAATGTATATGAATAGGGATAATTCGAGCTAACTCCGTATCCGTATTTGATTTGCATCATATACAAATAGTGATTTTCATTTTTAACGACCATCCATATCCGTATACGAAAATGATAACATCTATTCCGTTCCGTATCTGATACCAAAAATGGTAATTTTTGGCTTTATCGAGTTAAATTTTCCTAAAAATCACAACCCAACCCTAACCCTAGCCCCAGCCTTAGCCCCAGCCGAACCCCAACCCCAACCCTAACCCTAGCCCCAGCCCTAGCCCCAACCGAACCCCAACCCCAACCCTAACCCTAACCCCAGCCCTAGACCCAGCCCCAGCCCCAGCCAAACCCCAACCCTAACCCCAACCCCAACCCCAACTGTAACACCAGCCGAACCCCAATCCCAACAGCAACCCCAGCCCCAGCCCCAACCGCAATCCCAACCCTAACCCTAACGCTAACCCCAACCGATGCTTAACCCTAACCCTCATCGGTACCCAAACCCTGAACCCTAGTCCTAAAATCATCAAAATTATGTTTAATTAAAGATTTACTAACCTGTAGGCGGTGGAGGAGATGACGGAGACGCTCGATCGGTGGTCGACAACGCGCGCAATCGGAGACGAGGAAGAATGAGGGCGGTGGCGACGACGAAACGGAAGGCGGTAGCGACGAAGAGAACGGCGACGCGGCGGGAACGAGAGATTTGGGGATTTTGGGAGTTAACGAGCGCACGAGAGGATTTTGGGAGTGAATAGCATAGGACATTTCTATGCCTTTTTAATTAAATTCCCATTTAGATGCCCCTACGGATTAGTCCGTATGTCTTTGGTTTGCGGCTCCGTAGGGGCAAACAACAAATTACGATTTAATATTTTTAAATTAAAACGTCTGTGACCGTAGGGGCAACCGTCTGGCCCTATGGACTAATCCGTAGGGCCAATATATGCCCCTACATATTTCATTATCCGTAAGGGCAACCCCCTACTTTAGTAGTGTGTGTAAGTGCATATAGTAGGGTATCAACATTCAAATATTTGGCTTCCAGAATAGGAACTATTTTTCAGACTTATTTTTATCCACAGATTAGTGACTTCCTTCATCTTACTAACCCTTGGGACAACGGATCAAAACTACTTATTACTAGTTTCGTTTAAGAAAACTTCTAACTTTCTATGTTTTCTTAAACTTTTCTAATCTTTTGGATGTAATTTTTCACTATCTAATATTTTATTATAAAATTAAATATTAAATATATATATATATATATATATATATATATTTCATATGTTTTGTGCTTATGCAAAATGATATGCAAAGTGATGCGTAAATAACCACAAACCTCTCTCAAACTTGTTTTCAATAGTGTCCTCACTGTTGTCATCTGTTAAAGCTCAGAAACCTGTAAACTTGGGAGGAAAAATTTGTTAAAGGGGACATGAAATATGATCGTGAAAATCTCCCTCAAACTTATTCATTTATTTATGTACAAAATTTTTATTATATATATATATATATATATATTTTTTTTTGTTTTATAAAATGTATGTACAAGTTGACTCACCTCCATTCTAAAGATGCGACAAAATTAGCAAGTCATAGAGGTGAGGTGGAGGAATATTAGTCATTATAAAGCTGCTCCTGTAAAAACAGGAGCTCCTACGAAAGGTCAATGGAAAAATACGGTTTTAGTGTATGTCCATTTACTTTGAAAATTTTACAATTTTCAACATTTTCAACCTCAACTGCCCCGTGCGGGTATACATACCGCACAACAAAAGGTCCTTTCCATCGAGATCGTAGCTTACCCGCATGAAGATGGAGACGTGAATCATAAAGAAGGACTTGTTGAGCAGGTGTAAAAGTTTTTCTCAAAATGTTTTTATCGTGAAATATCTTAGTCCGATTCTGTACAATTACAGCATTATCATAAGCTTCATCGCGGGGTTCGCTTAGCTCGTTTAATTGCAGCTTCCGAAAGGTGCAGGCTTGATTTAAGTCAAGGTTAAGTTCTCTAATGGCCCACATTACTTTGTGCTCAATCTCGAGTGGAAGGTGACTAGCCTTTCCAAATACTAGTCTGTAAGGAGACATACCTAGATCGGTTTTATATGCAGTTCGGAACGCCCAGAGAGCATCCGTTAATTTGGTTGACCAATCGTTTCGATTTTTAGAAACTGTTTTCTCCAAAATTTGTTTGATTTGTCTGTTTGAAACCTCAGCCTGGCCGTTCGTTTGGGGATGATTGGGTGTAGAAATTTTGTGATTGATTGCATATTTCCGCATCAAAGTCTCGAAAGACCGATTGCAGAAAAGTGTCCCGTTATCGCTAATGATAGCGCGTGGGTGTCCAAATCGCAAAAAGATATTTTCTTTTAAGAACTTAATGGCAACCTTTTTGTCATTAGTGCAACAAGGAATAGCTTCAACCCATTTCGAGACGTAATCAACCGCAAGCAATATATACAAATTCCCAAAGGAGTTGGGAAAAGGACCCATAAAGTCAATACCCCAAACGTCAAAAATTTCAACCACCAAGATGGGTTGAAGTGGCATCTCATTTCCCCGGGAAATCCTACCCCTGTGTTGACACTGTGTACAGGTTTTGCAATGATCAAATGCATCTTTGATTAAACTTGGCCAGTAAAATCAGCATTGCAAAACCTTCTCCGCCGTTTTTCGAGGACCGAAATGACCCCCACATGCCTGATCATGACAAAAAGATAGAACACTCTTGAATTCATCATTGGGAACACATCTGCGATTGATCTGGTCAGGACAATAATTAAACAGATAAGGTTCATCCCACTAAAAATGTTTTACTTGGGAAAGAAATCGATGTTTGTCCTGTTTCGACCATTCACAGGGAATAAGTCAAGTATCAAGATAATTCACAGTATCCCCAAACCAAGGTTCAGTGGATACTTTCAAGAGTTGTTCGTCTGGAAAAGAATCATTGATCGGCAGGGTCACAGGTGAAGAAGAGATGCGCGAAAGATGGTCGGCTACTACGTTTTCACATCCTTTCTTATCATTAATAACAAGATCAAATTCTTGTAATAGAAGGATCCAACGTATTAGCCTACATTTTGCATCCTTTTTCGCCAAAAAAATGTTTCAAGACGGAGTGGTCAGTGTACACAACAATTGGTGAGCTAATCAAGTAAGGCCTGAAATTTTCTAATTCAAATACAACCACCAAAAGTTCTTTTTTGGTAGTTATATAATTAATTTGAGCATCATTCAGGGTCTTACTTGCATAATAGATCACGTGTGGCATCTTTTCAATGTGCTGTCCTAAGACTGCACCAACTGCAAAATCTGATGCATCACACATAAGCTCAAAAGGGTGGTTCCAATCTGGAGATGATAGAACGGGGGCTGTAGTGAAAGAGTTTTTAAGTGAGTCAAATGCAGCCTCACAATCCGAGTCAAAGTGAAAGGTTGTGTCCTTGGCCAAGAGAAGAATTAAAGGTCTAGCGATTTTGCTAAAATCCTTAATGAATCTCTTGTAAAATTCTGCATGGCCAAGAAAGAATCGTATATCCTTGACGCATTTGGGATGAGGAAGGTTTTGAATGACATCTATTTTAGCTTTGTCAACCTTAATGCCTTTTCGTGAACAACATATCCAAGCACAATTCCCTCTTGGACCATGAAATGGTATTTTTCCCAATTCAAGGTTAAGTTCTTCTCTTTACAACGAGTAAGAACTCCATCAAGATGAGATAGGCAGTCAGCAAAAGAATTTCCAAATATCGAGAAATCGTCCATGAAAATCTCCAGAAACTTCTCGACCATGTCCGAGAATATCCCCATCATACACCACTGAAATGTAGCAGGAGCATTGCATAACCCAAAGGGCATGCTTCTGTAAGGGAAAGTACCAAAAGGACAAGTAAATGTGGTTCTGTCTTGATCTTTTTTGGCAATAGGGACCTGGTTATAGCCAGAGTATCCGTCTATGAAGCAGTAATATTCACGTCCAGCTAAGCGTTTTAGCATTTGGTCAATAAAAGGAAGAGGAAAGTGGTCTTTCCTCGTTGCAGCATTGAGTTTTCTATAATCAATACATACACGCCACCCAGTTTGAGTGCGTTTCTGGATTAACTCATTTGCCTCATTTGTTACGATCATGATGCCAGATTTCTTAGGGATGACATGAATTGGACTTACCCATTGGCTATCGGAGATTGGGTAAATGATACCATTGTCAAGGCATTTGGCGATTTCTTTCTTTACCGCATCCTTCATGACGGGGTTTAACTGTCTCTGTGGTTCTCAGGTTGGCTTGGCTTCATCCATCAAATGTATATGATGTTCTATAATCAAGGGACTAATCCCTTTGATGTCAATCAAGGGACTAATCCCTTTGATGTCAGCCATAGTCCAACCAAACGCCTGCCTATTAGATCTTAATACCGTCAAAAGAGCGTTCTCTTGCTCTGAGGCTGGAGAAGCTGATATGATAACAGGTAAAGACTCATTCTCATCTAAATATGCATATTTAAGGTGAGAAGGTAATAATTTGAGATCTAATGTTGGCGGAGAAACTATAGCAGGTAGGGTAAGCGACTGATATTCAGATACACGAAGAAGCTCGTGGCCTGCAAAAGATACAGACTCGGAAGGTGAAGAGTCAAAAGTTTCAGACTCAGGAGTGGAAAGAGTGTCCTCACTAAGACGTGAAAGATTAAACAATGATGTGCTAGTTTTGTCGAGATTATCAAAGCAAAGTTCATCAACCTCGCGGCTTTCGAAAGCAATCTCGTGGACAGAACAGACATCAAGTATATGAGTAGAGGGTTCAGACGGCTGACTTCCAATTTTGTAGAAGTTTAGTTCAATTGTCATTTTTCCAAAAGATTGGTTCATTGAACCATTTCGACAGTTAATGACAGCATTGGAAGTGGCAAGGAATGGTCGACCCAAAATCACCGGAATTTGGTTCCGTGGGTTTGCTACAGGTTGTGTATCGAGAACAATAATGTCCACAGGGGATATAAATTCTCCGACTTTTATCAACACATCCTCCAGTTCACCCCTAGGTTTGGTGATTGAACAGTCTGCCATTTGGAGAGGGCAATGAGCTTGTTTCAACTCTCCAATCCCTAACTGCTCGTAATCAAAGTATGGAAGCAGGTTAACACTTGCGCCAAAGTCAAGTAAAGCACGGTTAATGTTTTTACCCCCAATAGAAATTGATATCGTAGGACATCCTGGGTCCTTACGTTTCTTTGGTAACTGTGGGGTAAAAGCAGTGCTAACATTGTTTGTCAAGAATACCTTTTTTGGCACCTGAGTCTTCCTCTTCAAAGTGCACAAGTCCTTTAGAATTTTCTCATATGACGAAACTTGTTGTATAGCATCTAGGAGAGGGATGTTGATGTTAACCTGTTTAAACATTTCCATAATCTTCTCCATATGTGGACTCGATTTGTTTCCCCTTAACCGATTTGGATAAAGCGCTTTAGCAATAATAGCTGGGTCCAACATTGGAGAAGGTGTTGTGTGTGGAACTGATCCCAGAATAGGAGTAGGGATCATCTTTGGTGGACTAGAAGAGGTATGCTGAGGGTTCGAGCCTTGGGGAAAATGAAGAATATGCTCGTAAGAAGGTGCTGGGGTAGATAAAGTATGATTAGAAATAGAATTGGATGTGGAAGGAAAAGTGGAAGTGGAAGCCGGGGTGTTATTGATTAATTCTTCATGATTATCAATCTCTTCCCCGACTTGATTATTCAGCACTCTTCCAGATCTCAATTTTGTAATGGTATTCACATTGTAGTGTTGTGAATGCCCAGGATTATGTAGGGGTTGAGACGGAAGTTTCTCTTTCTCTCTAGCACTCATCTCGACATTTAATCGAGCAATTTGTACTTCCATCGACTTAATTCTCTCACTTTGGGAGTCAGAGTTTTTCTGGATCTTATCGAGGGAAGACTTAAATTCAGCCGACATTTGAATGGGCTGTTTCATAAACATTTAAAAAGTCCGTTCAAGTTAAGAGGAATTATCAGTATCCGTCAACTGCAAAGGATTATACGGTGCAGGTGCGTTGACCGGATTTTGAAAGTTTTGTGATTGGTAGGGGTGCTGACTTAATTGAAGTGGTTGCTGTTGTGGTGGAGGGAAATTATTTTGGTTTGGAACCGTGTTTTGAGTTAGTTGTTGGTTCCAAGCAAAGTTAGGGTGATTCCTCCAACCCAAATTATAAGTGGAAGAATATGGATCGTTTCTAGGTCTTTGTTGAAAAGAAGCATTGGTATGCTCTTGACCTTGAAACAGAGAATTTAAAGGACATTCTTCTGTAAGAGTTGGATCAGAACAGCATCCACAGACAGTTTTGGAGAGTGACATCTGATTTAGGGAGGCTGCAAAAAATTTATGTTCCATAGCTTCGAGTTTCTTTTACATTGCTGCCATTTCAGCTCTAACTCCTATGGAAACATTCAGTTGATGGATACCACCCCTAGACGATGACTGGTTTACACTCTCCCACTGTAAAGTTCTTTCAGCGAAATCTTCTAAAAATCTCCGGGCTTCACCGTCATCTTTAGTCATGAAGGTGCCTTGACATATGGATTCAAGGGTCTGTTTTGTTGTAGGATTAATGCCCTCATATATGATTCTGCACAGATCCCATCTAGGAATTTCGTGATGAGGACATTGAACTAACAGATCCTTGAAGCGTTCAAAACACTTCGAAAATGGTTCATTTGGAAGCTGGGTAAATTGATTTATTTCACTACGGACTCGAGCTGTCTTATGATTAGGGTAGAATTTCTTTAGGAAAATAGAATGTGCAGCTGTGTTATAAAGCCACTTCTCGGCTATATCGCACAAAGTAAACGGGAGAAGACGTAATCTCATAGCATCCACAGAAAGCTGTGAAGTCCCATCATAGCGCATACATTTTCAAATTTGGTAATAAAGACGTATGCATCTTCAGATTCGAGACCGTGATATTTGGGTAGAAGATTTATGTATTGAGGTTTTATTTCGAAATTGTCCCCATTGGCTGGTGGAATGGTGAGACAGGTCAAAAGAGAACCTCGCATAGGGTAGCATTTATCTTGGAGAGAAATGCGGGGCGGATTCTACGCACCTGCGGACGGTGGCAGAGTGGTGTTAAAGAAATTCGATGGAGAATCGTCCATCGAAGTGGATGTGGTAGTGGGTTTAGAAAAAGTTGACATAGAATTACCGACTCCGGAGTCGATAGGAGGAACGCTGACAAGACGGGCACTAGAATCCCGTGTCCAGCCGAGCAAGCACTAAATGGTTTAGCACAAGTGGCAGCGTTGATTAATTAAAGAAAAGATGGATTGGTGTTTGGTTTTGAAAAAGCCGGATTTTTGAAAAATCACACAAAAAATGCACAAGCAACCCTAATTCTAAAGGCCACCTAGGTCAAGTCTCTAGACCGCTCCTAGACTTCCAGCAGACAAGTCGCAAGATAGATCCTCTACTGCCTCTTTGCCCTTTCTGTGGCCAGGTAAGTGCCAGGTAAGTGGGAGGTTCTCCGCTACGTAAGTAGCGGGCCTAATTAAGTAACCACTTGTCTTAGACATACTTGCCTAGACACCACAAAAGAAACGCAGATAAGCAATAGATTATCTACGACCTCCGTCTGTCCTAAATGAGTGCGACGGTCCTTAAAGTCTTGTCTAGATCTTTTTTAATTAATGAGGGTGATGTGGATGCAAGTTTGTGATTTCCGGGGCTTAGGATGGGTAATGAAATCCCCACCTAATCTGAATTTGGACTTTTGCCCCTTAATTTCCGTGTTAAAATATGCAAACAACCAAGATCAAAACGCGCACAATTTTCTTTTTAGCGGCGCTGCGAATTTTTGCAAAGAATCCTGTAGAAATTGGTTAATGGAACAGAGCAGGGAGGAGATAAGAAAGACAGAGATGGACCTAAAATTTTTGGTGCACTGAATCCTCTAGAATACCGCGGAACCGCCGCGATATGCCTCAAAATGCCGCGTATATGCAGTCTTATAACGTGATCCCTGCACAAAATTTGGTACAGATGCTTCTGTTAACTCACCGAACTCCATGAGCTGACCTGAACATTTTTATCCTCACTCCAGAGATTCTAGATTTCCTTGCAACAATTCACAACAAATTGTTAAGCGCTTGTTGCGATTTTGATCTAAAAATTCTGATGTAATAATAAAATTTTTCAACTCCAATTGCAAAAACGAATAAATTAGTACACGATCCCCGGCAACGGTGTCATTTGATTGATCGCTTCTCCGTGTCATGTTTTGAAAAGTGTAAAAGATCACAACCAAAGAAATTTATACCGCAATCAATTAACGGTGTCGGTGTAGTGTGTTAATGAATATGGATCGTCCACTGAGATTGTGTGAATTTGTTCGATCTTGTTTTAGTTTAGTTGAAATTAAAATATAAAAGAAAATGCAAGAAAATTGATTCAAGATTTGTGAGATTTGATTTTTAAGAAGCATAAAGAAACTAGATCTAGAATCAAGAATCAAGAAAGATCAAGAAAAATGTCCAAATCGATTGAATTATCAAGATTTGTAAAGTAGCTTGTAGAAATCGATCAAATTAGTGATTATGAAAACTAAAGATTACGAAATCTTATCTATTGAGGAATTGTTGCTAGATCGATGACGATCAATGAGGATTAAGGATCTATTGAAGAAACTATGGTTTCTCCTTCACCATCCCTTGTCCTTTCATTGATTATCATTCAAATTCTAGCCTCTAGGAAATTAAATCACCGATCGCTGATCTCTAATTTGGAGCGAAAATATTCAAGAAACCGATCTTGCTCAAAATTAGGTATTCGATGAATCTTTTTGCTTGAGTTAACAAACCTCATAAGGCTTAAAAATCGTTTAAGAATTTAATCATCATCATCTACCTATTCTCTCGATTCCGCTACAAGCGGAGATTTCACTCACACATCATGAAAAATGAAAGAATCGAGAATCGATAAATTTTCATAATGCAAGAATGTAAAGAAAGCAAGATTTACAATTTTCACCTTTATTAATCGATGATTAGGTATACATTCACTCAATTCGAGATTACAAGATTTGAGGAGGCAACTAGATCCGTCGAAATTAGCTTCGCATCGATCTCTTTGAGTCATGGAACGGTTACGATCACTTGCTCTTGATGAAGATCGGCGTTGCTTCAAAGGATCGTTGATGGGTTTCTTGATTTTCTTCTCAATTGATCTTGATTTGTCTTTGAATTTGGATTTGGGCTAGGGTTTAAAGTTACAAGTTGTGTCACTCAACTTGTGTATGGAATGATGAATAATGATAGGTTCCCTTTTGTAGTTTCCCCTCAAGCTTCCCCTACAAGCTAGGTCAATCTTCTCGAGGAAGCTAGGTAGTTGTAGAGAAGTTTCTAGATTAAGGTAGTTATCTAGCTTGTATGAGAATCTTGGCTGTTGGAGAGAAGTTTCTGGAGAATTCTAGGGTATGTGAAGCGTCTTGAAGAAGTTAGAAAGTTGAAAAGGAAGCCTCGGGGAAAGTTTCAGTCGCCGATGAGTCGGATCGGCCGCGGATCCGCGGCAATATAGTGAGCTTGGTGCATCATTTCTCTGGGCTTTTCTGTTGTTTTCATTAGGGTTGTTTTCTGATGTCTGGAATCCTTTTATACTTTCTTGTTTACTTCCAGATCTTAAGTCTTTAACTTGCTGTATTTTATCGGCACTTTTTAGCAGTTCCAGCTCTTTAACCTAGAGAATTTCCTGCACACAATCTCGAGACAAGTGTTGAGATATACAAAATTCATGCGTGTAGTAATAAACACTCAATTTTCCTCTAGAATGTCGGTTTTAATGTATAACACATGTTATTTGATATTTTATAGACGAATTGCTAATATGTGTTATATTTATACCAAACACCCTTAGATGATTAGAAAAAGTAGGGAAATTGATGTGTTAAGAATGCAATATTTTCGACTGATCAGACGTCAACTCATCATATCCAGAAATAACAAGTAAAGAATAAGAATACTTACATAGATCATTCTGATAATATATTATATATTTACATATAACAGTGTCCCATACCACTGATATATATCATCAAAAGTAAAACATCCTAAAAACTCATAAGAATCAAATACGAATACCCATGGTACTGTTATTCGCAATGCTTAAACGGTAATAAAGGTAAAGTACGTAAATAAAGTCATGCAAGCAATAAACAGAACAGTCCTACTGTGTCATGGCAATACTAATGATGTGTAGTGTAGTATACGCGTCTGTACTCGTGCAACATGGAAATCATTAGTATTTGTGCGAGTGTTCTATAAGTGTATAAAGCCTACTCGTATCGACATCTACATACGCATCACATAGTATAGCAGTCCTATAGTGACATGGTAGTACCAATGAGGTGTAGTGTAACATATGCGTATGTGCTCGTGCAACATAATACTCATTGGCAGTCGTGCAGTGTTCTATCAGAGTGTTCGTATCACGAAAACATATAACATCGATAAATATATCGTGAACATGTAAAGCAAATATAAGCGTAATTATTAAATGTAACTACTTGCTATGAGCTATACCATTATCTTTGAAAATGCAACAAATCGTTGGTTTTGAAATAAGGAAGCTGTCTTAGGTTAAAATAGATATTCGTTTTGGAAATTGGCATCGCATCCTTGTCATTTATTCTTTAAAAGGGAAACGAATCGTTAGTTTTCAAAAGAGTATAGCTCACTCAAGTATTACGTTCCAACACGAAATAACACATGACTCCACGAGTCTAAAGGAACTTGGCCGTATTCTGCACGGTAATCTCGTCATCACAAGTACGGTATGATCCTTCGTACAATTCCACCAAACCATGAATAAAACTATATGCACATGAATAACATACTAGATGCAACATAACTCCAATATCATAAACTTGAATATACACTAAGAACTAACTAGATATCATAACTATCATATTTATAAGGTAGCGGGGGTGCTATACGCCATCCACCCAACTTCCCCTGTAGATTTAAATCTACTCACCAACTTGTCGAGCTCGTCGAATCCACGATCGGTTTTCCTCGTCTCGATCCCTTCAGTGTCTCCGCTAATACTCCTTCAAATGTAAGAACACGCTTGTCAATAACATTATCCTAATGGCAAAATGTAGCGAGAAAAATACAATACTCGGATGCATATTGTTTGAAAATGTTAGCTCAGAAAACGACAGTTTTTTGGCTCGCATCGAAAAATCACAAGAAATCGTAAGCACAACGTTTAGAGTGAAACCAAAATTATACACATTGTTAAAGGAGTTAACTTTGATACCACTACAATATCTTTTCCAATTTCTATGTATAGTACAATGAATAAATGCAAAATTAAAACATGTTTATGGATAATCTGCAGAAACCAGAAAACAACCTTCACTAAAAACTTTTATATCTCTAGATTTTGTAAATAGAATAAGAAAAGTGAATATTTTAAAGATATCTACACAAAATTATCTACAACATACAATTTTCCGATTCTCCAAATGTTTAACAGAAAAATTAAGAAAATTGTTACAACTTGAGTGAAAAACAGCCACTGGAAATGAAATTTCCATTTTGGAAAACCTTTTTTAAAACTTCGTGTAAATTTAATTTTACAGTAAAACTTAACCAAATACTTTTGGCTAAATTATATGGTAATTATCTACAACTATTTAGTTTTAACCATTAGCTAATTATCAATAGAAAGTCATCAAAAAAATTCAAAGCCCCTAACATGTCACTGACATTCAGCCAGCAAGTAAAACTCACTATCACTTCAAAATTTAAAAGCAAGATTATATTTACTTATATGGAATAAGAGCAAAGAAATTCCAACTCATGGTTTCTATGATAGAGGCTCTTAGGGGTTGTAGTGGCTTCTAGATTGATGAAGTGAACAAAATTAGTGAAAGAGTCCATGGCATTTTTCTTATGGTGATGGATACTTAGAAATATTTTTGTTTGGAGCTTGTAGAAACCAATGGTTCAGTTTGAGAAAGCTAAAGAATTTCTAAATGTGATGAGATAAGGTGTGAAGTGTTATGTTATGTGCAGAGAGAGCATGAGGTGGAGGGTTGTGAAGTGGAGGTGTCATGGGAGAAGTAGGAGGTGTAAAGTTGAGAAGAAGGAGGTGGAGGGAATTGAGCATGGATGGGGGTGTGTTGGTGTGAGGGTTAAACATAGCTAACATAAATCCATCCTTATTTTAAATAAAAAGAAACAAAAGAAAACCCTTTTTCTTTAATTAAAACCCTCCATTTAAAAATCTAATCCATGTTTAAAAAGAATGAAATACTTATTCTAACACTCATATATCATTATCTTAATGTAAAATATCATGTCATGTTAAAATAATTATTATATCATTTTAATGATATCACACACTTTTCTTTATATTTACCAAAATAATTACATTTTTACGGATATAATTCCGATACCCAATTTCATAAGCGATATCATTTTTTGTAAACTTATTATATTCATATTTAAAATTATAAATTAAAATTTATAATATTCCAAAATGTTACAGATATCGTACGAGGGACATTCCGTACGTGATATGATGAGGATTGATTGCCAAATATGGTCGATATTTATTTCGACTTAAGGAGTCTTGTTAATATTTCAAAGATGGAAAATTATGAGATGTTTAGAGCCATACGTATTTTAAAAACTAACGAATCGTTATGTACTTTTAAATGATAACTTCAAGGGTGTGCTATGACTTTTCAAACGATATTTATTTCAAAAACATCGTAGTCCCTCATTTCCAAAACAACATTTCATGCTATTTTAAACTATAACTTTCCAAAACTAACGAATCGTTACGTACTTTTAAATGATAACTTCAAGGATGTGCTAAGACTTTTCAAATAATATTTATTTCAAAAACATCGTAGTCCCTCATTTCTATTTTAAACTATAACTGTATGGCTTATACGAAGTTGGATATTTTAATACCTGATAACGTTATGATTTTATTATTCTGTATACGCTCGTATTTCGCTTTCTTTATTTCTGCATACGCTCGCGCTTCGACTATTTACAATATATACTACGTTCATACCTTTAACTCTACATAATTTCATGTACTAGGACAAGCCAACCATTACTGATGATTTCATTTTGCACTTGCACATACTCGCATGTTACACCTACAGCTCATCGGCAATTGTCATGCAACGTACACATATATAACTTGCTATATCACCTATATCGCGCTATACCCTGTTTCTATTATAGATTACTGTTTAGTACCCAATACCACGTACTGTTCCGGATATTGCGCTTTCTTTACATTGTTTATACGAACACGCTTATATGAACACCTTACCATGCTATATCACATCATACTATATTTCTGCCAGTACCTTACGTTACTGGTCATTTCACTTCAACTTGCATTATATTACTATTTGTGACTTTTCATGTTGTTCCATTATCGCCATGTTCTTATGAGATTATGTTTTCATGGGATTTTTGAGATTTGAGAAACCGCAGATATGATTTTATAAACTTATGAATGTTTTTAAAATGCGGTTTTCTCTTGATATGATATTTTGGCGTCTACCATGAGTTTTATGAGTTCTGAGATAAGAGTACTTTCCAAATTGAGGGAGGGGGAGGAACCGATTGCCGATACATGGTGGACCCAGTATGGTACCCAGGAGAAAAAAGATCGTATAGAAAGGCGTTGAGCCTGGATGGGAACACTACGTACTGGTGATAGTATAGGACTCGGCGAATATCCGGAGGATACCGACCGGAATAATATGAGATAGATGGATATGAGGGCCGATCAGATGAGATGGCACTTGAGAGAGAGCCGGTCCGAGAGACGGCGCCTGAGATATGAAGATTTTACGTGTCGAATTTGGACACGGGATTTATGAGGATTTCAAGTGTCGATAATGGACATTCAGTGTTTTATCATGATTTTGAGTGTCGATGATGGACACTCATTGGATGATATATATATATATATATATATATATATATATATATATATCTATAACATGTTACCACGTATTGATACAGACACGATAATATATATTTATACAAGTAAACTTTCGTTATCGCATTGTATGATATTATTATACCGGATGACCTAGGTAGATTGTTATGCATTCGATTTCTACCTGATGATGTCTTCTACTCATGTGTTGGCAACTCACCCCCGTTGTGCCATTATTTTCTTGCAGGACCGACCGGTCGGATCAGTAGAGGCTTGCTAACACGTCTTTTATTTTTGGGTCATTGCTTTGGTAGGTGGGCTACATTACAGATCGAAACCGCCTCTTGTATATTTTTATTCATTTCTAATCTAGTTAAAAACTCCATCAACCAGACTTGTATATTTTTGGACTTAGAGACGAGACCTGAATATTATTCTTTTATATATCGAATTGGATATAGTTGACTTGATGATGTTTTGGTATTTCTTTTACTTTCTTTCTTGTGTTGATCTTCGCCTTGGGCATCGTATATATTGCGTGGTTGTGATTCGCCGATTGGGCATTGAGATAGCTCCCGATTAGGGATGTTGATATTATTATTGTTTATGTACTGGTTTTGATCAAAATTTACAAAGGAGGTGCTGCCAAAATTTCAAATGACAAAAATGTTTTCAAACCTTTGTCCTAAAAAACACTTGTATTTCAACGAACTTTACTTATACTTTAAAAAGCATAACTTGATTTCATAAATAAACCTTTTTTTCACTTCACCTATATTATTTACTTAAAAGGTTTAGATTCTGGGATTTTGGCTTACTTAGGTTACGGTAGGGTCCTATAGACTTCACGTGATTCAAGTGCCGGTCACGAGCCGTTTCCGGGTCGTGACAAAGTTGGTATCAGAGCGTTAGGTTTAACCTTTGTTGAGTCTAAGTTTGATTATGCGGAGTTTAGGGAGTATATTTCGGAACCTAGGCTTGACCTTACGGAACTTAGACTTTACTTTGGGGGTATTAGATCCGAACTTTCGTTACGTAGGTTGACTTTGGTTGCTGGAGTAGGTAACTTAAGTAGAATAATGTACCGTACGTATGTTCCGCGGCATATTTATGATATGATACTCCGCTTAGGTAAGCTTAGGATATATATATATATATATATATATATATATATATTGAGTTCCTTCTTTTATTCATTCTTTGATCTATCCTCATCAATACTTGCTTGTGGTTCCTGTCACCATAGCTACGCGAGCCGAGAGGGTTGCGGCTAGAGATGCGGTCATGGCGAGCTCGTCAGGGACGAGGACTGACCCGGGTGTTATTCCAGTGACACAGGAACAGATTGGCTATCTTTTATGTTAGGATTTCTCGTTTGAGGCGAGCGTTCTGGATCCGCACCGGATGGTCGGGTCTTTGCTTGAGGCCAGTCGGATTGAGAGGTCTGTTGACGTATAGCCTACTCTGCAGATCGTTGTATTGTCTACCATGCAGACAGAGGTATCAGTTGCTGTTGAGATTGACGAGATGTCGCTTCCAGAGCTCACGAAGCTGAAACCATATGAGTTCACAGGCAGGGATGTGGCATAGGATCCTTAGTCATTCCTGGATAAGATGACTAGGATATTTCGGTCGTTGGGACGCTCCGATGCGAGATCAGTTGAGTAGACTAGTTCCAGTTTGAAGGGTCTTGCTCAGACCTATTGTGAGTTGATTGAGAGAGGACGAGCAGTGCATTTTCCTCCGATAACTTGGGACGATTTCTCGAGAATGTATTTAGCTAGATTTTTTCCACAGAGTGTTGGAGATGCCGAGTTCATAGTTTTGAGTCTTTGCGTAAGACTCTGAATATGACCATAACTGAGGATGAATTGCAGTTTACGCTGCTATCGAGATATGATTCCGATTTGATCGATACTTAAGAGAAGTGGATTAAAAGATTCGTGAGAGATCTCAATGAATAGTTGTTCCTCTTCGTTGGTGCTAGAGATTTGAAACGTATGCGGAAGCGTTCGATATATCCACACTTTCAGAGGGACGTCTTGATGACATTGCAGCTGTTCCGGAACGGAAGTGGATTCATTTAAGGAGTGCCAGTTCCGGGCAGTTCGGCATAGATGACATCGGAAAAGGCCATGACGGGTTCTTTTCAGGATACTACAGCGATAAAGATTTGGACCCATGATCGGTTGTATGGCACATACTTAGAGGGCCAGAGGTCGTCGTCGTTAACGTGTAACATTACAAGTGGCCAGGCTACTTGGCCAGGAGATGTTCAGAGAGGCGTCAGAGCGGGATTGTTTCCATCGCTATGCCTTACTAGGCTGTCGAGCTGAGAGGCCATGGATTTGGTGGCCCGCGGAGAGAACAATGACTAGAGACAAAGGACGCCAGACCGTGGGCAGAAGGCAGGTGGGAAGTCTTACTCTGCCAGCTCTGGTTGCACAAGCACCTTTTGACATTGAAAGAGTTGTACCTCAATTTCATTTGTTTTTTTATTTGTGTTTTGGTGATTCGAGTATCACGCTTTTGTCGTTTGGACTTTTATGTTTTGATGATTGAGTTTCATGATTGATATTTTCGTGCACCACAGTTACACATGATGGATATTTTCTTTGTGTACAGTAGTGACACTGATTTATGTTTTCGTGCATCCCGATACACTTGATTCTGATTTTGTGCACGTTGTATGCACCTGATTTTGATTCGTGCACTTTAGATGAACTCGATGTTGTTTACATGCGCATTTGATGCATTGATGTGGTTTTCGTGCACACTAGTTGCACCTATAGATGTTTTCGTGCACTTAGTTGCACTTGATATTGATTTTCGTGCACCCTATTGCACTAGATACTTTTGTGCAAATATGATGCACTTGATTTAGATTTTCGCGCACACTCGGTGCACTTGATGTGGTTTTGTTCACATTTGATGCACTTGAGAATTTTTGTGTACACCAGTTGCACTCGATTGAGACTTTCGTGCACAACCTTTGCACTTCATTGAGGTTTTCGTGCAATCTAGATGCACTTGATGTTGTCATGAACACCCGTTGCACTAGACAGATACTTTCGTGCACACTCGTTCACTTGACAGATGCTTTCGTGCAAACCCATTGCTTTTGGCTTTCGTTTCTGTACACATTCGTTGCACTTGGCTTTGACTTCAGTTTTTGTGCACACCAGTCGTGCGTGGGCTTGGTTTTCGTGCACACACCTGTTGAGCTTGATTTCTTTTTCGTGCATCACGTTTTTATGATAAACATTGTGTTATATAGCAGCAGAGCGGGACTGGTCTATTAGACAGTGTCTGAATGTTTTTGCATATATCGATATTTATTGAAGAGATTTTCAAAGGAGCCATAGTCTCATTATTTTCCGACGAGTCAGTGAGCGACACAAGATTTTATTAAAAAAAACCCTTCTAAATTATTTTCAAAAGGCGGGACTTATATCTTAAGAGAAACGTGTGTGTGTATTCATAAATGAACGTCTGCTACTTGTGCCATAATATACGCATCATACGGCAACTTTGAAAGGATTTTTCATATATACATTTTCAGTTACATGGAAGCGTACTATATAGGTATTGTAGCCTTGATTATATTTGTGCTTGATTTAAACGGTTGATTTCGCAAATTGCATATTTCATCCTAGCTTGTAAGATTCGCATGACACTTTTCGGAGTTTCGGCTATTTGAGTTTTGTACCTTGTTTTCATGCGCACGCGTTGCGTTATGATGTTTCTAGCTTTTCCGTGACTTCAGAGCGCCATTAATTTGATTTACTGAATTTTTTTAAGACTTTGGGGTTTAAATTTAAATTCGAGGACCGAATTTATTTAAAGGGGAAAAATTGTAATATTTCAGAAAATGGAAATATTATTTTAGAAATTAAATAATTATATAATGAGTTTTGCAGATATTACACCGAGTATGGATTTATGTTTTCATAGAATGGTATAGTTAAATACCTCTGTTTTTTTAAAATAATTGGAGTTTAAAATGAATCATTATTTATAAAAATATTTATTTAATTGGGATTTTCATAAATTAGCATATAAATATATCCATACAAGTTTAATGTTAAACTTAATTAGTGTTTTACTATTTATTACACTAAATCAAGTTTTATTTTTGTTAAACATGGTTTTAAATGCCATGATATATTTTTATAAGAGGGTTAACATTTCATTTGTTTTTTAAGTATGGTTTTATTTTTATCAAAAGAAAAGAAAATGAGAGAATGAGAGGGAAGCATGGGTGACGTTAAAATATTGGGTATGGGCAAGTGAGAGAGAGTGAGAGAGGGGGGGTTATAGTTAGCAACCATCCTAATTCCTCATATCATTTTCTCACCTCATTTTCTTCTTCTTCCTCTCTTCCTCTTTCTCCGCCTCTTCCACCATCATCTACAACCACAAACACCTACAAATCTGTCCAAAACACCATGAAATCTTGACAAAATATATTCCAATCCTCATTCTACACATGAAGATGTTAGTTTTATGTATGCCCTAGAGGCCATTATTGTACATGATTGTATATTATAATGGATTCTTAGACATATATAGGGAGAACTTTCTTGCTCGACATGATAGTATGCTATCTGGTTACTCTTTATCTTAACATGTATACTTGTACTCCCTCTCTGTTACATGTTGATAAAGCCCTTAGGATGTGTACTTGACTACCAGGACTATCATGGAGACCATACTAGTGGGGCCACGGTAGTCCACAAGTACATCCTTTAATTGTTCCTAGTCGAGAGAGTATCGAGACGAGGCATCGATATTCCAGAGTAGACTAGTGTGTACGATTCTTGATCCTGTATGGGGTGATGGTTGATCCCACAACCATTGGTGTTTGACATCAGAGAATGTGCATAGGTACTCATTGGAGAATGGGTACACTGAACAGGACTCGCCGAGAACTCCTAGATGGTATTATACCTAACATCAGATAGCAGTTCTCTGGTGACACTGGTACAGGTTATTCTGTAGACCCGAGATCATCATAGAGTCTTGTGTGATTCCACCTGTGCTTTGATTTCCACCTTACAACGTTCAAGAGAGCGTGCAAAACGGTGGTTTTTGGGTACTCCTGAGTCACATAGAGGCAATGAGCGATAGGAGGGGTTTTGTCTCTTCCGGTATTAGGGGTTGATGTTGCGCTGTGCTCGATTGGCCACAACAGGAAGTCTGTGGCCAGGGCGGAAACTGAGATTTACTGGTAAGTGTTATTGGTAGTTTCTCGACCCGTTATGAGCCTCACATCGGCACGGCTTATCAAGTTATTGGGGTCTGACGTTTACCACCCCCAGTCTCGATATGTGACATATCAGACGAGAAGACCGGAATGTACGATAGTGTTACTTATTGGATTCACGGAAGTATGAACAAGCTTGGTTGTTGATCTTCTGATCGCTCAATACCCGGATAGCCGTTACTTCCAGCTAATACCGCTGACGGATTGTGGGTAACTAATATGATCATTACCTACTGTCGGCGTATTGACGAGTCTTTAGAGTCCTACACAGAGGTTTCCTGGCTCAAGCGAAACGAAGTAGGGCACATATGTGATATGTGCGGGACCGAGATTAATACGTGTGTGTGATACCGTATTCTAAACTCGCGATATATGATATTAGTCGGTTGTTTGTGATATAGCCGGATTATTAAATCAAGCGTTGATTTAATAATTTAATATATAATTATATATTTGATATATTAATATATATTACCTAATATTAGCTCACTTAAGAATTTCTTTTCTACTTATACATTTAATATATATATGATATATGTTAATGTATTTATTGTGTCATGCTTGATGATACATTGCACATGGGTGTATGAGACTCATACCATACTTAAGATAATTACGTTGATTATTTATTTAGGGAATAAACTAAATTAGGTAGAAAATGGCTTGGTTATGATGCTTATAGAAGCTTGTGGAAACCTTGACTCGGTCCACTAATTTTTTACTCTAGATATTTATTAACCCAACCATTACCTTTAGCCATGGTTAAGTCTCTACAAGAGATTATATATAATATTTTCTCACCCATGGTTTGCAATGGTTGCCATTATTCACCATTTCATCTTCTTCTTCATCTCAATTTAGCTCTCTAGGTTTTCTTGAGGTGGAGAAAGTGTCACGACCCGGATATGCGGAACGTGACTGGAACTTAAATTACGAAACGTCTAGTGGCGTAAAGTAATCTAAGTAAGCCAAAGCCCAAAAAATCTAAACCATTTAAGGAAATAGAGTGAAGGAAAACTTAACTAAAAAAGTGATTTTAGAAAAATAAAGTCACATTAAAACATTTTAAAACATCAAATTTTCCCGAAAATTTCGGCAGAGTTTCCTTGGTAAATACTGGCCCCAAACGGGTACAACACATGAATATACAGAAGTAATGAATAAAGGCATCCCCAAGCGGGAGCTAGATCTTCGCCAAATGGCGGAATCACAACCACACACAAGATATATCATAATAGTGCGAAATAAGCATCTGAAAGAAAGAAATAAGAAAAACACCTCGTCGGCTCAAGTGTGCATCGACACCAAAAATAAAATACATACAAATCTCACAAGCTCACCATCTAAGTCCAATATACAACTGATGGAAAACGGTAGATAAGGTAGATGGAGTGTACTAGATACAATAATAATACACAAGGTGGGAACAAAATATCTTCGCAACCCACCTACGAGCAAACCGCGAGTCAATGCTAATGAAGAAAAAAGAAGTACGCCGCCGCTACTATGCTGACGGGTCAGACCTGCAAGTTACTTTGGCACAACGGGGGTGAGTTTCCAACTCGTGAGTAGTAAGTAACATCTAATAAGGCTATTGTAAGCATGCACGCAAATGCGTCACACCCTACATATACAAATGTGATGCGATGCACTAGTATGTATGCAACATGAATGGATAATCAACCTGAAATCCAGATATAACTGATATGAGAAGAACTGTATCCTTATCTTAGTAAAAATTTTGTATAGTAAAAACTGGAGTATCAACAGTAAAATCGACAGAAAAGTCCGTGTCAATCATCGACACAATATCCTCAATATCTCAGGCTCCGTCAGTCCGGATCGGCCCATATCATCAAATCTCACGACAACGGTCGGTATCCTCCGGGTATCCGCCGGATATCCTATTAGTTATATGTATGCCCTAGAGGCCATTACTGTACGTACGTTATATATTGTAGTGGATGCTTGGACATATATAGGGAGGACTTTCTTGATCGACATGATAGTATGCTATCTGGTTACACTTTATCTTTGTAAGTGCACGGCGGCGCCCCGGTCGTCAATCCGACGGCCAAATGCGGAAACGGTGATAAACTTTAATTTTGCGAACTTAGCAAACCGGCACCACCGCGCACTAAACCCCGGATCGGGCCATTAAACTCGTTCTAGCAAAGTAACAAGATAGGGAATAGATATACCGAGTGATCCGAGTCCTCCGGTCTTCTCGTCATCGTCCCGATCTCCTGCGGAAACTCCGGTCGTCGCCTCCTCGCCGGAAGGGCACCACATCGCCTGTATCTTTTACGGGCTCCCACCTCAATACCGAGGCAACTCGGGCATGAAGCTGGCAAGTCGACATGCCCAAGATGTGCTGTAGAATGTGTAGTGTAGAGGCTATGTCTCACTTTGGGGTTATGTTGCCTTTGATGGAGGTGAAGGAAGAATGAGCTTTGGAGGGAAATGAAGCTATCAATCTTTTTCAAAGAAAATGAGATGATCAAATATATCTCCACACAAATGAACCTCTCTCTCTAAAATGAAGTGGCCGGCCCCTTTATGTTCCAAAATGGTGGAGGTGAACCAAAGAACAAGAGGGAGGTGATGGTAGTGTAAAGTGAAGGGGTGACCACATACAAAGACATCATGATAACAAAACCCATATCCAAATCAAATCCTTTCAAATCTCATTTAATGCAAGTGATGGAAGAAAGATGCTTAACATATCATAATAAATATATTTGCAAGAAACCCCCTCCACAATTGTTATTTGCAAACTTGCAAATAACCCCCTCCATCCGAAAAGTCCGACCGGGAAAGAACAAAGGAAAACCGGCCGGAACGGAATGCAAACTGGCAACTTCAGAAAACTGGTCCCGTAATAAATTACAGGAAAACCCCGATACTGTGCATACACACCCGCATCTGTATTCCGTCCGGATACAAATGCAAAGAGACAAAATCTACACTGTACTAAAATAGGATCCAGCTTAAACCAAAGCCGGCTAGTAATATCCGTTCGATCCTGATCCGTGCAATACCGCACGTATCTGACCGAACCCTGCCATATATCTATACGGCCTCTAGTACAAACCGTCCGATCTTGATCCGTGCAATACCGCACGTATCTGATCGGACCCTGCCATATCTCCATACGGCTTCTACAGCGTTTCGCCCGAAAGCTGAGTAACTGAAAGTGTGGTGGACTCTAAAGACTCGTCAATACTATGGTTGTGGATTTAACCACTAGCACGTCAGAGGTATAAGCCAATACGTAACGGGCCACCAGCTATTGACCAAAAGGGACGTCGATGAGCGAACTCATCCTGACACCCTACTGAGCCTGTCAGTGACAATATCCGTACAGTCCGGTCCGTTCGTCTATGAGCATCGCATGTCGGGCCTAGGGGGTTGGTAAAAGTCAGACCCCCAAAAGCGGTACAAGTCGTGTCGGAGTGTAGCCCAGAACACCCTGAGATACTACTGGAATACCTACCAGTAAATCTCCTGCCTTGGCCAAGGACTTTGTGTAATGGCTCTCCTAGACACAGCGCGACCTCACCCCCAATACCGGGAGAGACGAACCCCCGAAGATCCGCTCACTGCCTCCATGTGGCTCGGGACTGTACCCAACTAAAACCTGTTTGCACGACTCCTTTGAGCCGTGGTAGGGTAGTAATCAAAGCACAGTGGGAACTCACACGAGACAAATGACGATCCCCAGGTCGATGAACTAAACTGTACACATGTCACCTGGGAACTGCTATCTGAAGTCAGGTATAAGACCAACTAGCATGTTCCCGGCGAGTCCTGTCCGGTGTACTCATAACCCAATGAGCACCTGTATACATCTTAGGTGATTCAACGGACACCAGTGGCTTGTGAGACCGGCCACCACCCCTCGTCGGGGTCTCGACTGTATACACTAGTCTACTCTGGAGAATCGATGCCCTGTCTCGAAACTCCCACGACTAGGGACTTTTTAAGGATATGCTTGTAGACCCCAGCTCTCACGTATATGATCGCCCTCATACTGCCGGCAGTCAAGCAAGAATCCTAGGGGCTCTATCAACGTGCAATAGCGACCTCTCAGGTCACCTAAAGCAGTGCACGATGATAAAGGTAAACCAGATAGCATACTATCATCTTGAGTAAGACTGTCGTACCGGGATAGGTCCTCCCTCAATCATTGCAATCACGTGCCTGTGATCCAATAATTGACTCTGAGGGCACTATCTCCAACAATCTCCCACTTGCACTCAAGGCTAATTATTGCGATGTCGCATACTCACAGCCCGTGTGATACCGAACACCCAACTCCTCTACTAGTCAGTCTCACAAAGCCTGTTTGCGAAACTCTTGCGTTCGAGGAATAGCCTCAGCGAGTGGATCCGCTCTGAAGTTTCTTTCTATGTCTCTCTCTATATCTCAAGTTCGCGGAGAAAGCCATCTCCCGAAATGAGCAATACCTGTCTTAGACTGTCTGGATGTCTGATAGGACCTAGCTCATAAATGAACTCCAAATCCAAACTTCTCAGTCTGTATCGTCAACTGAACTTAATCAGTATCCTGCGACATGCCTCCCTCAGTGTTTCCTTGGATCACCTGTCCAGAATACTGCCCCTCGTCAGAAGGAAAACTATAACTCTGACAACCTCCTTGTCGTCCATGTCACCTTGGAAGCCTGGAATGATAACTGTCTCCCAATGAGGCTGTCGTTATCATATCCCTAGAACATCCACTTATGTTCTAAAACTGCTTCCGACTGTTTCTCCAGGATTGGATCAATGTCAACTTATTGCATCTAGTGCAAGAACAACATCTGGTGTGGTACTTGACATCTCATGATTGACTCAATTGCCTAAGCAAGTGATCTGCCAATCATGCACATCCCTCTCTACTTTAGTCTATAAGACACCTTTATAGAGGGTGACCCCATCACCTGCAGGTGCACTACCATGCCAGGAGTCGTCCATTCTAAATACTCTTAGAATGTTGTCGAAGTACCCTGATTGGGAAACCACCCAAATCTAGATCTAAAACCATAGATCTAGTAACCAGTATGTCTGATATAATGTCCAAGTCCCTTGTGGAGAAACCACTGTGTGACAACCAAAGAATAACCGATCGTAGTATAGGAGTTTCCTTTCCTACTTTGTGTATGTCATCCAAATACCATGACATCACACCCTACTACCTTCTCAACAGATCCATCCCCTATTCTGATGACGTCAAAACCCATGACTGTCACATCAGAAATAGATGATCTATCTCCGCTATATCTGCTTTAGTCTATAAATAGACATAAGCCTGATGTCCACCAATGCTTCCGCTGCTCCCACTGATTACGACAACCCTCTGGCAGAGTCATATAGACGTGTACTTCTAAAGCTAGTTTAGAACGACGCTATACTCATCCTCCTGCCGGGTCTCGCGGCCTGGAATAACAACAATGCCAAGTATGGGTAAACAAGAACTTCCCTGTCACCGTCCTTAAGGCTACCAGAGTACCTCTCGGGTGCCTGAAGTTACCCACCTTATCTGCGGAGTGGCCAATGGAATGTCAAAACAGATTGAATCTTTAGGTTCCTTATCAAATCTTCAGTAATCGTTTGCGGTTCTGGAATCACTTCCAGTTCTACCATACTCCCACTACTGTTTTCTGAAAAATCCATTTTTATTAAAACTGTGGCGAGTCAAGAACAATATCACTATTGATCTTTCTTATGGTAGAAAGTTAACCCTCGTCATAGCCTGGGTCAATCCACAAACAGCCATTACTGAAACGTGCCTTGAGTTATCCAGAGTCTGGTTTTAATCATAAGCCGGACAACTCCCCGTACCTTAACAATGTTAAGATATGAACTGTACTATATCCAATATAGAACCAGAGGCACTGATTTAATTGAACCAGATTCAAATCATGCAGCAGTCTCCAGTGCATGTCAACTAAATGGAGAGAGGCCGATCAGCGTTACTCAACTTAGGAATGCTTCCAATTATGAGTAACCTGAAAGAGAAGCAATTTCTCTTTATCATTACTATCAACTGAATACCATACACAAGTATCTACATCTTCGATCACTTTGAAGAATCCTGATACTTGCTATACCTGGTTCTCTACTCTATTCAAACACCTATAACTCCTCAAAACTTAGACCCTGTGTTTCTATGAAACACATGTCTAAGAACTAGAGAAGTTAAAAGTAAACAGAATATAGTATGAGGACCAACCCCTCTGTCCTAATGGACACTGGACAACATACAATACTCTGTATAAGTCCGCTGAGTCTAACAACTCTTTCACTGTGTGTCGTAGGTTGAAAACTGTACTTATGGTTAAGAAGAATTACACCGCCGTTTAATGCTCCTTACCTAACCATCCACTGATATAGGTAAATGTCATCGACATAAAATCAAAAGGTATATCTCACTCTATGAAAATAGACGTACAGATATATCAATTTGAAATTGGTGCACAACAGAGGATATTCAAAACCAAATATTTGCCGACCGGCAAACAGCCCAGATGATCTCCTCAAATATCACCGATTACAACGAATCCCGATATAATGAGGATGATCACCCTATTCCCAATAACCTACTCCCACTCATCATCTGTAAAACCATACAGATGTGAGAATCATACCTGGTAAATACATACCCTGGAGCAAGTGTCAAATCAGGAAATCAGTTTTCTTTTAACAGTACACAGTTGAACTGAAACATTGAAATGTTTCGATGGGGTATCCTGGTGTTCCTAGTAATGCATATACCATTATCCAGATTCACAACTATAACCGCATAATTCTTTGCCACCTCTCCAAATCCCTTTATATGTCTTTAGTCGTTACCTTCTGCACACCTCTTAGGCCAAATGGTTTTCTTCCTTCCCTACCGTTCGGCACCAGCCTATGGTTTGGAAGAAGACTATCCAATAAGCATAATGGGTGTACTGTCCTAATCCTAGGATCACTCGCAATGCGAGAGAAGGTGAAGATAAAAGACAACCTTATAAACCTTATTCCTATTTCTCCTGGACCAGAATCCATCCCCGAACTGGAACAAGTTCCTTTCGAGTTCGTATATAACCATACGATGGAGTATCCAATAAACTGTGGATCTTCGTAGTGATACGGAGTGTCCTGGAGAAATACAAAGGTGATTTAGGATTGGCGAAGAAATACTTGGTTTGGTCGTGAATATCAGTCGCAATTTACTTTGCCCTCTTACTAATCCCTTGCTTTGTCTTAATCTTAATACCTTCTGCACACCGTTTAGGCTAATTGGTTTTCTTCATTCCCTACCGGTCAGCACCAGCCTAAGGTTTGGAAGAAGACTTTCCAATTTGCATAATAGGTGTACTATCTCCTAATCCAAGGAGTACTCACAACTTGAGAGAAGGCAAAAGGGAAAAGACAACTGAATAATCCTATCCGTTTTCTCCATAACCAGAAACCATCCTCGAATAAATTCCTTCGAGTTCGTATATAACCATACGACGGTTTTGTCCAATGGAAGTGGACGTTCGTAGTAATACGGGGTGTCCCGGAGAAAAGGGTAAAAGTAGGAGTGGCAATGAGATCTGCAACTCTGACAATCCAAAAGCCTGTGTTATAGAAGGTTCGGTCAACTTGGTCACTGAGTCATAGTTTAGGGTCGGGTCAATGGTCGCTGCCAAAGAGAGAGAGAAAAGAAACACTCAGCGTGCACTCTAACCAAGATCAGAATGGTTACCAATTTATCTAATCTGGAAACCTCCCACTGTACCTCAAATTCTCCTCCAAACCTGAAAGAAGAATTAGTCGGGGTCACCCGAGGAGTAAACCAACTCATCAGTGGGAATCGGGATCCAACTATCATCGCATGATAACGTGACGGAATCCGCTCACGCTATCACACTCCAGAAGGTATGCGCATATCTGGCAAGTTTCAGTTCTTTTGAAACTCCCGATGTGATTTCTGCCCCATGCTCTTATGACCTTGACGAAGATCAACAAATCATAAGTCACATGTCAAGTTCCACCCGTCATTGTCCAGGTTAATTTGAACCCACCCGTACAAGCCCTTGACGAAGGTCAACAAGGCTATACGACTGTCCCAAACCAACACATCTATCTATGCAGCAGAAAGGCAACAAGCAGCTACCATACACTATGCCTTGACGAAGGCCAACAAACATAGCATGAATACTACGTGCTACCCGTCTGAAACGACGGAGGGCTACGAATGGTTTCTGGCGAAAACCTTTAACGTAATGAACTTGATATCGTTGAAGGAACGAATAGCTTTTTAGAAAATATAGTGACGAAAACCTTTACTAAAGAGGTCACTCCCGGTGAAGGGATCTCGGCTCTTTCCCCGTAGAATGGGGTGCAGGATATTCCAAATGAATACCACGGTGCAAAGCAAAAGTAATCGGCTATAGTGAAGTTAATGCCCTGACGCAAACTTCTGTCTAAGGGGTCACTCCCGGTGAAGGGATCTCGGCCTTTGCCTTGTCAACTGAGGAGCAGGATATTCCAAATGAATACCACGATGCAAAACAAAAGTGAACGTCCTTGCAATAACAGCTTTTTGAAAAAGTGTTCCAACAACATCAGAATAGGTTTGTTTAACTTGCATTGATCCGAATCAATGCAGTCCCATCAATTGATCACACCACAAAGAACGAAAATATACTGACGTACGTATATGCCATCCGCATTCGCCACTGGGTCCCGTCATCACCCGTTAGGTTAGCTAACTAACGGCAGAGCGGGGACTGGAGTAGCGCGGATGAAAAACATATACAACATCTACTAATATATATACCAATATATTATATTCGATCAAGGTGTGATAAAATGCAACATCACAGAAATGTACAGCATCACAGAACAATACAGATATCTGGGATCCCCGGGTTTCACAGAGCCACTACTGAAACCCGACGTTCCCCTGGTCGTGTGGATAGCCTGTGCAATGAAATCCTATACCCCTACGAGTGCGGCGAATAGCCAGCCAATCCTGGAGTGAAGCCCCTTCCGTCCCAATGCCATGAGATGCGGGCTTGTTGCCTTCTAGAACCCGGCTATCCGTGCACCCCTCCGCGGGGTAATCCTAGTACAGAAAGTAAAATATACATACAACGGGTACATCGACCGCAACCAGGTCGTGCCCCAAAAGAATAATACAATCAGGCAGTGACGGCAGTCCACATGTCGGACGCTCGCCCCGCAATATCAAATGTACATAATACAACATCACTGTACTAGCATTGCATCCAGGCTATCCCCCACGACCGATCCGCAACATCACAGCAAAAACACAAAACGTCAACGTGAAAGTCGCGTTCGCAAATCCGTCTAACCGGGCTATAGCAGTTAGACTGGATTTACCGATCAAGTGACATTCACGGTCGCAGATATAATGTAAATACTGTGAAATAATGTGTTTAAAATATCCGATCAATCAAAACTATAATAAGTGGGCCCCAAGTACTACTGTAGCAGATCAGGAAATTCTGGGCCCAATGTTATTATTCAAAAACCCCTATTTTGATCCCAGAAAGAAACTGAAGAAATATGATAACTTAATCTCACTACAGTGCGGCGGAACCGCGGCCCAATGGGGGTTTTGGCCGCGGTTCCGCGCTTTGGCAGACGATTCACTTTATCGTATTTCTGCAGAATTCTTATATCTTCTGGTAGATCAGTTTTCTGTAACCTGAAAAATTTTTGGACACCAAAAAATATTAACAGAAAACTGATGTGAACTAAAATTGGGTTTTTGGAATTTTGGTCGATCGGAACTGAAAAACACATCAAACGAAGCTAGACGAAGTTAATGGCGAGTCTCTGATACCACTGTAAGTGCACGGCGGCGCCCCGGTCGTCAATCCGACGGCCAAATGCGGAAACGGTGATAAACTTTAATTTTGCGAACTTAGCAAACCGGCACCACCGCGCACTAAACCCCGGATCGGGCCATTAAACTCGTTCTAGCAAAGTAACAAGATAGGAAATAGATATACCGAGTGATCCGAGTCCTCCGGTCTTCTCGTCATCGTCCCGATCTCCTGCGGAAACTCCGGTCGTCGCCTCCTCGCCGGAAGGGCACCACATCGCCTGTATCTTTTACGGGCTCCCACCTCAATACCGAGGCAACTCGGGCATGAAGCTGGCAAGTCGACATGCCCAAGATGTGCAGTAGAATGTGTAGTGTAGAGGCTATGTCTCACTTTGGGGTTATGTTGCCTTTGATGGAGGTGAAGGAAGAATGAGCTTTGGAGGGAAATGAAGCTATCAATCTTTTTCAAAGAAAATGAGATGATCAAATATATCTCCACACAAATGAACCTCTCTCTCTAAAATGAAGTGGCCGGCCCCTTTATGTTCCAAAATGGTGGAGGTGAACCAAAGAACAAGAGGGAGGTGATGGTAGTGTAAAGTGAAGGGGTGACCACATACAAAGACATCATGATAACAAAACCCATATCCAAATCAAATCCTTTCAAATCTCATTTAATGCAAGTGATGGAAGAAAGATGCTTAACATATCATAATAAATATATTTGCAAGAAACCCCCTCCACAATTGTTATTTGCAAACTTGCAAATAACCCCCTCCATCCGAAAAGTCCGGCCGGGAAAGAACAAAGGAAAACCGGCCGGAACGGAATGCAAAATGGCAACTCCAGAAAACTGGTCCCGTAATAAATTACAGGAAAACCCCGATACTGTGCATACACACCCGCATCTGTATTCCGTCCGGATACAAATGCAAAGAGACAAAATCTACACTGTACTAAAATAGGATCCGGCTTAAACCAAAGCCGGCTAGTAATATCCGTTCGATCCTGATCCGTGCAATACAGCACGTATCTGACCGAACCCTGCCATATATCTATACGGCCTCTAGTACAAACCGTCCGATCCTGATCCGTGCAATACCGCACGTATCTGATCGGACCCTGCCATATCTCCATACGGCCTCTACAGCGTTTCGCCCGAAAGCTGAGTAACTGAAAGTGTGGTGGACTCTAAAGACTCGTCAATACTATGGTTGTGGATTTAACCACTAGCACGTCAGAGGTATAAGCCAATACGTAACGGGCCACCAGCTATTGACCAAAAGGGACGTCGATGAGCGAACTCATCCTGACACCCTACTGAACCTGTCAGTGACAATATACGTACAGTCCGGTCCGTTCGTCTATGAGCATCGCATGTCGGGCCTAGGGGGTTGGTAAAAGTCAGACCCCCAAAAGCGGTACAAGTCGTGTCGGAGTGTAGCCCAGAACACCCTGAGATACTACTGGAATACCTACCAGTAAATCTCCTGCCTTGGCCAAGGACTTTGTGTAATGGCTCTCCTAAACACAGCGCGACCTCACCCCCAATACCGGGAGAGACGAACCCCCAAAGATCCGCTCACTGCCTCCATGTGGCTCGGGACTGTACCCAACTAAAACCTGTTTGCACGACTCCTTTGAGCCGTGGTAGGGTAGTAATCAATGCACAGTAGGAACTCACACGAGACAAATGACGATCCCCAGGTCGATGAACTAACCTGTACACATGTCACCTGGGAACTGCTATCTGACGTCAGGTATAAAACCAACTAGCATGTTCCCGGCGAGTCCTGTCCGGTGTACTCATAACCCAATGAGCACCTGTATACATCTTAGGTGATCCAACGGACACCAGTGGCTTGTGAGACCGGCCACCGCCCCTCGTCGGGGTCTCGACTGTATACACTAGTCTACTCTGGAGAATCGATGCCCTGTCTCGAAACTCCCACGACTAGGGACTTTTTAAGGATATGCTTGTAGACCCCAGCTCTCACGTATATGATCGCCCTCATACTGCCGGCAGTCAAGCAAGAATCCTAGGGGCTCTATCAACGTGTAATAGCGACCTGTCAGGTCACCTAAAGCAGTACACGATGATAAAGGTAAACCAGATAGCATACTATCATCTTGAGTAAGACTGTCGTACCGGGATAGGTCCTCCCTCAATCATTGCAATCACGTGCCTGTGATCCAATAATTGACTCTGAGGACACTATCTCCAACAATCTTAACATGTACTCTGATTGTCTCTATGTTACATGTTGATAAAGTCCTTAGGATGAGTACTTGACTACCAGGACTATGATGCAGATCATACTAGTGGGGATAGAGTAGTTACCAAGTACATCCTTCAAATGTTCCTAGTCGTGGGAGTACCGAGACAGGGCATCGATACTCCAGAGTAGACTAGCGTATGCGCTTCTTGACCCATATGATGGGCGATGGATGATCCCATATCCATTGGTGTTTGACATCAAAGAAGGTATACAGGTGCTCAGTGAAGACTGGGTACACTGGATGGACTCACCGAGAACTCCCAGATGGTATTATACCTCACGTAAGATGGCAGTTCTCTGGTGACACTGGTACAGGTTAGTCTGTAGACCTGAGATCGTCATAGAGTCTTGTATGATTCCCACTGTGCTTTGATTTCCATCATACCACGTCCAAGAGGGCGTGCAAAAAGGTGGCTTTTGGGTACAGTCCCGAATCACATGGAGGCAATGAGCGATAGGAGGGGTTTCGTCTCTCCCGGTATAGGGAGTTGATGTTGCACTGTGTTCGATTGGCTATAACTGGAAATCCCTGGCCAGGGTTGTTGAGATTTACTGGTAAGTGTTATCAGTAGTTTCTCGAACTGTTATATACCTCATATCGACACGACTTATCAAGCTGCTGGGGTCTGACGTTTACCACCACTAGGCGAGATATGCGACATATAAGACGAAGAGACCGGACTGTACGGGAGTGTTACTGGTTGGATTCACGGGAGAAAGTAAAGGCTTGCTTGTTGATCTTCTGATTGCTCAATACCTGGGTGGCTGTTACGTTTAGCTGACCGCTTGTAGCTTGTGGGTGTTTGATATGATCATCACCTACTGCAGGCGTATTAACGATTCTTTAGAGTCCTACACAGAGGTTTCCTGGCTCAGGCAAAACGGATTAGGAGCACATATGTGATATGTGCGGGACCGAGAACAATACGTGTATGTGATACCATACTAGATTCGCACGATATGTGATATCGGCCGGGTATATGTGATATAGCCGGGTCATCGGATCAAGTGTTGATTCGATGAACCGATACAGATTATATTAGTCGGTTATTTGTGAAATAGCCGGATTATCGGATCAAGTGTCGATTCGATAATTTAATGTATAATTATATATTTGATATATTATATTACATTAACTAATATTAGCTCACTTAAAGATTTTTTTTCTCACTCGGGTATTACATTGATATATATGTGATATATGTTAATTGTATTATTTTATTTTGTTACAATAAATATTGTATATGTGATAGATAATATTGTAACATGTTATGGTTATAAATGCAACATGATTTGTAGAGTTTAAATATGGTTAGGGTTTGGATTAGGATTAAACTTTCATGAAGCTTTCAAGAAGCTTCTTGAAGCTTTGGCTTTGACCTTGATATTTTGTGATATTTTGCAAAGATATTTCTTTAACCCAACCCAACCCTTTAACCATAGTTAATTATCTACATAGGTTAAGTCTTCATACTAAACCCATGGTTGCATTTCTAACCTCACTTGATTCTTTATTCATCACAAAGAGATTTGCTTCTTCTTCTTCCTTTTTGATAAAAAGCTTTCTAGCTTTTTGCAAAGTGATGATAATGAGTGAGAAATTGAAAACAAATGAGAGCTAAATTCCTACTTCATCATCCTCATCTATTCTTGCCGCATAGATTAGGGTGTTTGCTTTGCTAATACTTGATTAGCAAAGCAAGAGCTTGGGTTTGAGTTTCTTCAAGGTAGATCATTTTTGTTACTGAAGATCGGAAGCAAGCTTGCATCTTTCTCTTCTTGGAGCCTCTCATGAGCTCGGGTACTCGATGATCGCAGCTAAGGGACCTCAACACGGAGCTTTAGAAGTGAAGGAACGGACTACAAAGGTTGTAATCCCTAACTCTTAGAAGTAAAGTTGTTTACTTTCTTTGTTTCGCCTAATCTCTAGTCTAAGATCTTCGTTAGGGTTGTTTGGCACGTCTAAATTTTAAATCGGGCATGGTTGATACTTTATAGACCCTTGTGAGAGTGCCTAGTAACCCTACAGTGGTATCAGAGCCAAGCTAGAGCTTTAGCCGAAGTCTAGACGAAGTTTAAAGTCCGATCGAACCCCGAAACGTCGCACAATACCCCCTCTCTAGAATTTTTTTAAAATGTTGATTTTTCTGTATTAAAAATACTCAGAAAAATAAGTAGGGAATTCTAAGAATTGCTGTGAGGTACGGAGCAATGTTCCCTTCAAGAGACCGTGGAACCGCGGCCAAACCATGCGTTTGGCGGCGGTTCCACGGCCAACTTAGGGTTTCAGGTGCTAATACTTCTGGGGTTTATTCTTAATTAATTTTACATGCCGCTGGGAATTTTTAATTCTACTCAAGTGTTGAGTTTTCTGGAGATATTTTGTATTCTTTGATTCGATCAGAAAGTTTAACTTCGTTTAAGTTTTTCCCGGGTAATTTAGAACGTGTTAAAAAGTTCGAACGGATATCAATAACTCACTTTTTCCTGACCCGGAAAATTTCCATGTGTTGGATTTTTCCTTAGTTAGAGAACGTTCTAAGTCGTGCCAGTAACGCGGTGGACCCTCTAGAAGAACACAAACCTTAACTCGATTATTTAACCGTCTGAACTGCCTCTAAACCTTAGGGTTTGGGGCAGTACGGCGTCGCCACATGTAAGGCAATGGTTTGACCCTTCTACGGCTGGACCAATTGTGCTGTGGCATGTGATGGATACATTTTGAACTTCGCTCAAGTGTTGAGCTATTTGGAAAATCTTGGGTGTTTTTTTATTCGATCGGAAAGTTTAACATTGTCTATTTATCTGGAATGTGATACAATATTTGGAATCCACAAATAGTTATGAGATAACTAATTTGAATGTTGTAAATTTAGCAGTTTAGTCTCATTTGATCAGTTGCCATGGGATTTTGATGTGATCAAAAGTCCGTCGCAATCACGTAGTGTATTCGGATACTCGCCGGGTAAACTTAATAGATAGCCACGCCCCATAGCCCCGACCAAGTGACTGTAGGAGAACCCCGTCGCCAAAAGCATCCGTTCGGGTGCTCGCGGCAGCGGTGTTCCGTCTTAGTGCACTTCGTTGACGGCATCCGGGGGTGCGGCCATCTACTAAAGTGTACGACGAGCATACGATCAAGATGTCGTGAATCTTGTTGAATTGCCCGACTTGATATTGAAAAGAGTTTTCGATACTGAGACTAAAATGCGGGGTCTATAATTGTTAGGCTTGTGATGTCTAAAGAATTCATTTGGTTAGGCATGAGATGTCTAAGAATATTGCGGATTCTAATTGTTGTAGTTTTACACTTTCTTTTCTGTGACCATAAGCGTAGTATGTGGTGTATCGCCAGCTTCGTTGCTATACATCAACGACAATCGGGATACGCATACTTACTTACGTTGATGATATGAGATATTATGTGTTGCTGTGATATGTTATATTTGATCGTCGCGTTTTGAATAGCCGGGGGTTTTATGTGAGATGAGAGTTTTTCTTTTTCATTCATGTAAAATTCGTTTGTATGTAATATTCTTTTATTGGGGCACTTCCGGGCTGAGGATGATGTCACCATTGTATATTATTTACTTTTCCGTATTAGGTAGACCCAAGGCGGAAGAACAAGTAACCGGGTTCTAGGGTCCAGTGGGAGACCATCTCGAGGAGTCGAGACCAGGTCTCCTAACCCTAGAATTGGCAGTGTTGCTTGCCGCTCTCGTAGGGGTCGAGGGATGTGGGTTTGGCTATTCATCACGACCGTGGAATCCGTGTTTTATACAGGCTCGCATAAAACACGGAAATCCTAGTATATCCAGTATTTCATATGTTATCTTCTGCTGCAATGTTCTGTGATGAGATTATATTACTGCCTGAGATGAATGTTTATATTATATATATGAGATATATATTGTATATTGTTGATTTCGTTTCAAATGTGATGTTTGTGAAGTATAATAAAATGGGACTTCATTAATGAGATTAATGAAACTAAAAGAAACCTAAAGGTGTTGTAGAAACTTGTCTCAAAAACTGGTAGCTCTAGTTCTTGCTTTGCATAGCGGTGTTCCTTGTAGAACATCCAGCACCTTATTCGATAAGGAAAGAGCCGAGATCCCTTCACCGGGAGTGACCTCTTTAGCGAAACTAGCAGATGCTACGAACTCGGTTTGTCTTTTGATTGTTTTTATAGTTTTTGCTTTGCATAGTAGTGTTTGTGAAATATCCTGCACCTTATTCGATAAGGAAAGAGCCGACGATCCCTTCACCGGGAGTGACCTCTTTAGCAGAACAACAAAAGGCCTCAAAAACATTCCATTTAAAATCACTCGATTCTACAACGATATCAAGTTCATTACGCAGAGGGTTTTCTTAAAAACCTGTCGTAGCCCTCCGTCATTTCAGATAAATACTAGTTAGTATTCGTACTACGTTTGTTGACTATGTTAAGGCGTAGTGTGTGGTAGCTGATTAGTGCTTATCTATATAAGCATATGATGCGATTGGATTAGGGTAGTCGTGCGACTTTGTTGACTATGTTAAGGGTCGTGCGGGTGGGTTTAATTCAATCGGGAAATGATGGGTTGAACTTGACTAGCACTTGTGATTTGTTGACTATGTTAAGGTTATATAGCTGCTAGGGGTAAAATATTATTGGGAATTTCAAGAGTTGAAATATGCAATGAGATTGCATACCTTCTATGAGATAGTTGGATCCCGATACCTGCTGTGAGTAAGAGTTACTCTTGGGAGAGTTTTACACATTACAATTAGCCGATCAAGTAGGTGTCTAGAAAGGTGTCAACGGGGTTAAGCCTCTGGGAAAACGAGGTTTATTTTAATTAGTTCCGTGCGAAAGCACGGGGAACCTCCCTCAAAGTACCGGCACTGGCCTGGCTGAAAGATTGGCAAACTTGTAGGGTGTAATTAATCCCGACCAGTCTTTCCTTTTAGGATTTGAAGGAAGATTTGAATAAAACAGTGGGAGATATCCTGATTAGATATATTAATAACCAATCTAATCTTGCAAGAGCATACGCTGAGTGTTTTCTTCTATCTCTCTCCAGGTAGCGACCATGTCATGCCTTAATCAAGATAATAATACGGATGTATTGACTGAACCCGCTTATTGTACTACGCTAGGGAACGTTGGTCTCGCTCCAACTTATAATTGTTATAAGACAGAGCAGGAAATAGGGGATTACCAGAATTCCCATGCCGCCCAAACGAAGAAAGTGCATGTTGATGCATCATCTTCGGGTGTGTTCATTACCGAGAACTGTTTCTCAGTATCCTTTACGTCCTGGGTATGAGATACCGGATCAGGATCCCGCAAATGTAATTTGTTACATGGGCTACAGATAGGTAGAGAACTGAGAACGGGTGATAAGTTTCAAGAGTTGGAAATGATGCAAGTGTTGCAGCCAAGTCTGTTGGCAGTTATCACCCTGTATTACCAGAATACATTGATTCTGAACGAATGTTATTAGATACCGAACATGATATACAACATCATATCAATCTTTTTATTAGTAAAGAAGGATATAATTTTGTATTGTTTGATAATGTTTTGAACATTTCCTATGTCAAGAGTTGATCGGTTTAGGCACGTTATCTAAAAGCATAGACGTTCTAAATCAAACTACAGTTCTTAATATACAGAACACACATAAGAGGAAGTGTTCAGAAATGAACAAATCTTTCTTAAGGCATTGTAGACTAGGTCATATCAATGCGACCCGACTAGCTAAAGTTACATAAAGATGCATACTTAAATTAGTTTGGATTTACATCTTGTAAAACTTGCCAGTCATGTCACAAAGATAAGATCACCACAGCTCCGTTTATTAGAAACAGAGAAAGAGTTAGTGAACTCTTGGGATTGATACATGCTGATGTATGGAAGTCCCCTGTCTACATATGCCAGGACCGGTTCTTTGTACTTCATTACATTCACTGATTATCTCTCAAGATCCGAACATATGTTCCTATTGAAACACAAGTCTTGAACTTTTGAGAAATTCAATGAATATAAGTTAGAAGTAGAGAATTAAAAATGGGTAAAAGTATTATGTCCTTTGATGAGATCAAGGAGGAGAATACTTGAGCACGGAATTCCTGGAATATTCTAAAGGAGAATGAGATTCTCTCTCAGCATTACTCCTTCGTATGCACCACAGCACGTTGGTGTATCGGGGCGGAGCAATCGCACCCTATGTGATATGGTGTGCTCTATGATGAGTACTACTGAGTTGCCTATTTTCTTTAGGGTTATGCACATGAGAAGTTGCATACCTATTGAATAGGGTTCCAACCAAATCAGATGCCTACCACTCCATATGAGATATGGTATGGTAAGAGCCCATCTCTTAAGAAAGTTAAGATTTGGGGTTGTCCGGCCTATGTCAAAAGCAAAATCTGGACAAGCTCGAGGCAAGGTCAGTTCTGTGGAAGTTTGTTAGATATCCCAAGCATTCGCAAGGGAATATCTTCTACCACACCGAGGAACAAAAGATGTTTTATTTCTCGGCATACCAATTTTTGAGTAAAAGGGAATTTCTTGTGAAGAAATTAGTGGTCATGAGGTAGAACTGGAAGGAGTTTCAGCTATACAAATTGCAGCTGATGATTTGGTAGAACCGGAGGATTCAATAGTTTCCGACAAACCTCAGCCTCTCCGCCGATCTAGTAGGGTTCCTCATCCACCTGAGAGATACTTCGGTTTCTCTATGACAGTGGGAGCGAGGATTGCATCATGAGATGATGACCCAACTAGTTTCGAGCAGGCCATCAGGAGTGAGGACTCTGTGAGAATGGCTGGGTGCATAGCGATCTGAGATGGAATCCTTATACACCAACAAAGTATGGACTTTGGTTTCTTTATCTGAAGGGTTAAATCCCCATCAGGAGCAAGTATATCTTGAGAAGATTACTTGGTGTACATGGAAAAGTTGAGACTTTCAAAGCTATGATTAAGTCCATCCAGATCCTACTTGCCACTGCTACATACCATGACTATGATATCTGGCGGTTGGGTGTCATGACTGCTTTTCTAAATGATGATTTGGTAGAGAGCGTCTATAAGTACACAGCCAGAGGGCTTCGTAGACAGTGGGAGTAGCGGAAATGTGTGCAAGTTGTTTTATGTGATAAATCAGGCATCGCGGAGTTGGAACGTCTGTTTTGATTTGGTAGTCAAAGAGTTTGACTTCATCAAAATGGTAGATGAACCTTGTATATACAAAAAGGTAGTAAAGAGTATGGTGGTGATCTTCGTAGAGTACGTGGATGACATACTCTTGATAGGGAAGGAGTTTCCTATGCTACGCTCGGTCAATCTCCTCTTATCACAAAGATTCTCCATATAGGATCAAGGTGATACCTCCTAAATCCTGAGTTATGGATCTATGAGATAGATCTAATTGGATGTTATGATTCTCACTAGTTGTAGTGAGATGGTATCAATCGATCCTGGGGAGAATCACTGGAAAAGTTACAGGGTGATAAAGACGACTGAATGTCAGTCACAGGCATTGTCCTTACCCTCAGTGGAGGGACGGTATGTTGGAAGAGTTCCAAGCTAGATACTGTGACTTACTAGACGATTAAAGGAATGATACATCGTTACCAAGGATGCTACCAAAGAGGCAGTCTGGATATATATATATATATATATAAGTTCATGAGATGAACTTCGTTCCTGCCATTGTGTAACAATGGAGTTGTCGCTAAGGCCTAGGAACCCCCGTCCCATCAGAGATCCAAACATATTCTAAGGCAGTATCACCTGAGCATGAAGACGTTAATTTCCAGATAGATTAAGGTTAGGAGAGGAGACACAGAGGACAACAGCGTGGATCCACTCATAAAGGCCTATTTCCCAGTAGAGACTTTTATGGGATGGTTGAGTATGAGATACTTCAACCACAGCTGATTGTTGGGTATGCGATACCATAACAGATGGCCCTGGTGCATGTAGGAGATTGTTAGTTATATGTATGCCCTAGAGGCCATTACTGTACATACGTTATATATTGTAGTGGATGCTTGGACATATATAAGGAGGACTTTCTTGCTCGACATGATAGTATGCTATCTGGTTACTCTTTATCTTAACATGTACTCTGATTGTCTCTATGTTACATGTTGATAAAGTCCTTAGGATGAGTACTTGACTACCAGGACTATGATCCAGATCATACTAGTGGGGATAGAGTAGTCGCTAAGTACATCATTCAAATGTTTCTAGTCGTGGGAGTACCGAGACAGAGCATCGATACTCCAGAGTAGACTAGCGTATGCGCTTCTTGACCCATATGATGGGTGATGGATGATCCCATATCCATTGTTGTTTGACATCATAGAAGGTATATGGGTGCTCAGTGGAGACTGGGTATACTGGATGGACTCGCCGAGAACTCCCAGATGGTATTATACCTCACGTCAGATGGTAGTTCTCTGGTGACACTCGTACAGATTAGTCTGTAGACCCGAGATCGTCATAGAGTCTTGTGTGATTCCCACTGTGCTTTGATTTCCATCATTCCACGTCCAAGAGGGCATGCAAAAAGGTGGCTTTTGGGTACAGTCCCGAATCACATGGAGGCAATGAGCGATTGGAGGGGTTTCGTCTCTCCCGGTATAGGGAGTTGATGTTGCGCTGTGTTTGATTGGCTATAACTGGAAATCCCTGGCCAGGGTTGCTGAGATTTACTGGTAAGTGTTATCAGTAGTTTTTCGAACTGTTATAGACCTCATATCGACACGACTTATCAAGTTGCTGGGGTCTGACGTTTACCACCCCTAGGCGAGATATGCGAAATATCAAACGAAGAGACCGGATGTAACACCTGAGGTCAGGTTTAGTAAGTGATTAAGTGTTAATGTGGGATTTTGGCTAAAAGTTTACCAAAAATAGGCTTCTTAAAAACTATCTGGTTTTGTGGTTATTTTGTGGAATTTTATCTCAACCACCCACACTTGTGCACGACAGACAGGGGTAAGATTAGGGTATGCCATATCTTGAGCTTGTGAGTCGTTGTGTTAAGTTAACCACGGTGGTCTAAAATTCTTTGTTTTGTTTGGTGTTGATTGAGGGGTTGTAGTTTTTATTTGGTTTAAGATTGGGGTTGTCGTAAGGAGAGGTTATGATGAGCCTTGATTGTTTCACACTTCCTTCTTTTCAAAATCCGTTTGCCTCTCAAAACTCATCTTATATATATACACATACACCAGCAATTTACAGCTGATTTCAGCAGCCAAAATCAGCACCAGCAGCTCCCATCATTATCACAACACAATTAGCTGCTCAAATTCAGCTGAGGATACACTACGACAGCTACTAAACTATCACATCAGCACCACAACACCTTATTCATCACCTGTCACATTTCACATCAGCCAAAGCATCCAATCAGCCTCAAATTTGTGTGCAAATTCAGCCTTGAGGTCAGCTATGGCTGCTGCCATAGCCACCTAACACCATGGAAATTCAGCTGAGGCTAGCCCATCATTGCATCAGCCCCCCCTACCACTCTACAACAGCACCAAGTCAAATCAGCCCCAAATTTTCAAACTTCATCAGCCATTTTCAACAGCAACAGCTGTTACATCAGCCCCAAACTCTTTACATAAACCCTCCCCCATAATCACGCAACCCTTCCCACAATCATACTATCATCCCTGCTGCTGCTACTACTTCAAACAGCAACAAAAACAGCAAGAATCACCATCAGCTAGCAGCACCAGCAACCCATTCTTTTTGCATCAGCAACAGCAGTTGCAAATCAGCCACCATACCACACTCACACCATCCCATACCACCCTCACACCACACCACACACCACTCCATATCACACCACACAACACCTCATACAACAACAACAACAACAACAACAGCAAGCAAAAGCATCATCAAACAGCAACAGCATCAGCAACAAGTATAGCATCAGCATCAGCATCAGCCTTAACTACATCAGTTGCATCGCAGCTCCGTTCCAGCCACGTTTTGAAGCTCCTACCCTATTCTACTTCTCCTTCTCCCTTGTTGCAAGGTTCCTAGAGGGTATAACTCTTGAACTTTCGTATATTACGTAGATTAGATGCTTGTTTAGCTAGTTGTTGCGACAAATAGAATTTTCATGCTAGAATTGTGCCAGGATGCTAGATTTAGAGATTTTAGGGTGTTTGTAGTTTAATGAGCCATCTTTAGTGTTAACTAACCTGTTAAAGCCAAGAAGTATCATTAAAATTGGATGGTTAGCCTAATTTGCTAAAATTGCAATAATCTAGCTTAATCGGTGTCCGTATCATACGTAAAAGTGATATTGGGTGTTTTATGGAGATTTTGAGAAAAGTGAGAGTTACGTTAGTTAAAATAAACCTCTTAGGTCCCAGTGAGGCCAGCCAACCAGAGAAATTCCCCAGATTTCATGTAGAAACCCGATTTACCCGACTTGGCGTATTTTGGCAGTTTTAGTGATTTTTAGCCTTTCTGAAATCTGCTGTTGACCCGATCACTACAGAATAATTTTGAGAAGACCGTAGCATGGTGAGAAGAGTAGAATCACACAGCCAAAGCACGGGGACCCACCTCACATTGGAGGCTGCCGGTTTTCTCTTTCTGGCCGCAAATTGCGGCCAGAGTAGGGGGTAGGGTGTTGCATTTTTTGGGTGTAGGGTCATGCTGGGTAGGTTAGTCTGTTGGTATCTCTAACTTTTCAAGTTTGGCCCTGAGGCAAAATCTGGAACTAGTTACGTGTTTTCGATGTTTTAAGACTTGTGCGACACGCGCGTGATACGCGTGGTTCTGTGGCGCGCTGCGCGACACAGCGTGTCAGTTCTGATTCAGGTAGGTTTGTGCGCGTCGCGTCGCGTCGCATCGCGTCGTGTGCACACGCGTTTGGTTTCACGCACGCGTATCCCTTTTGTCGATATATTGCGTTTTGCATGACTTTTCCTTATATGGTGACTCATGTGAATTCTAGGTTCGCCGGCAGGAACTTCAAGCGCAGCTGAAAAAGGAAAACAGGTGGTCGGACACACTTAGCACAGGACTACTGGTGAGTAGATTTAACATCTACAGGGGACAATCGTTTGGATGGCGCAAGTCGCCCGATAGATTTTAGTAGACTTGGTATTACTTGTGAAATTGGAATAGTAATGATAAAACTTGCATGATAATTGCTGTAGTCAGTATCTATATGATGTTTCCATATACGCAGATTCATTATAGGACACATGCACCATTACCAGGTTTTATATGTTGCACGAGCACTATTCATGTGGACACACACACCCTGGTAATTGCCATGTCACGACACTAATTAACTTTAAAACTGAAACATGTTAGCTGCCTAGAAATGTGACATTGAAATAAATATTTAAATTGATACCATAAGCATTCATAATCATCGACATATGCATTTATGATAATTTTGTGAGATTTATGATATTTCTGGATTTTGGGGGAAAGCCGCAAGATTTCAAATGTTACTTGTTAAAAATAAAAGCTGCGGTTTTCTAGTGATGTAAAGTGTCGTCCACCATGAGTTTGCTGTGTTTTTTTAGACCCGTTTCGAGGAGGTGGATGAACCGTCTCGGGTACATGGTGGGCCCGGTACGGTACCCCGGGGCAAGAAGATCGCAGGTGATGGCGTTGAGCCTGGCAGGGGACGGATTACCTACCGGTGATTTCATTTGGCACGGCGGATATCCAGAGGATACCGATCGTGGCCGCTGGATTGAGATATGGATTTTGATATGGATCAGCCGGATAGCTGAGGCCAGAGATACTGGACATGGATATATGAGATTTGGACGGTTTTGAGGTGTCGTTGCTAGACACGGATTTTTACTGTTTTCCTGGATATTATTATTGATGTTTAAAAAGGGGAGTTTCAAAACAAAGGAAGAATAATTCTCATACACACTTGATTGTATTTTCATGTGGCATACATACCTGTTATCACCTCCATGTGACATATATACTTGCTAGTATACTGTTGATGCATACACACCTGTTAGTACATGTAGCTATACCTGTTTTAGGAATGTCAGGACACTTGTGTGCATGCATACGATAGCCTTAGTAAATGTTATCTATTACTCACGAGCTGGCAACTCACCCCCGTTGTGCCACAGCTTTTCTGCAGGCCCATTCCGTCAGCACTGTAGCGGCGGATACCTTTGCTTCATTTGTACTTCTTGCCTGGACTAGAGGCCTTTGCTCATAGGTGGGTTATTATCAGTTTGTACCACCTTATATATGCTCATTGTATCTAGAGTACTCCATCTACTGCTATCTACAGTTCTACTGTCGCTACTGTATCTACGACTACTGTTGTTGCTACTACTGTTGCCATTACTGCTACTATCATTTCAGTTGTACCTGTTTTATTCGGATGACTGTATATTGACCTAGATGTGAGATTGTGAGACTTGAGGATTTATTTATGATGTATCTGGGTCGAGCTCACTTGAGTCGACATGTTATTCCTCATGCACTGATTTCTTTTATATTCTGCTGGAAATTTTGGAATAAGGGCAAATTGATTAGGTAATGAGGTAAAAGCTTAAACTAATTGGTTTTCCTTTCACTCTAAAAATCTTATTTGGTTTTGTATTCTGGGCTTCGGCTTACTTATTTTACGGACGCCTTGAGATGTTTCGTAACTTAAGTGCCGGTCGCGTTCCGTACTTTTCGGGTCGTGACAAAGTTGGTATCAGAGCGATAGGTTTCACCTTTCTGAGTGTAGGATGACCCTTAGTAGATGGAGTAAGTGACTTAAGCAGGGTGGCGTAGCGTACGTATGTCCGCGGCATACTTGCGTTGTGGTACTCCGCCTAGGTGACTTTAGGATATACTTGCTTGAAATTCCTTCTTCAATTCCGTGTATCCTACGATCTTATTCATGTTCCTGTACCAGCTACTATGCCGCCAAAGACTACCAGAGCACAGAGGGCTGCCGCCCGAGACGAGATTCGAGCTGGCTCATCCGAGACTAGGACTGAGCAGGGTAGTATGCCTACACCGCAGGAACAAACCGATCTGCCTTTCCCAGGCCGTGTGGATAGGCTGGAGACTGGTATGGAGGAGTTGCGACAGATGATGGGGAGTATGCAGGAGTTACGTCAGATGGTAGGAACCCTAGTTGCATCCGGTCGTGCACCGAGGCCGGAGGACGTACCTGCTACATCTCAGACTACTATGATACCTGCTTCTACTACTACCACCGCGACCATTCCGGTTTCGCTACAGAAGTTCATGAGGCTGAGACCTCCAGTTTTTACGGGTACCGATGCAGCGGAGGACCCGCAGACGTTCCTTGACAGCTTGGCCAGGATTTGCCGTTCGCTAAGATGTTCCGATGATCGCTGGGTAGAGCTTGCGAGTTTCCGACTAGAGGGTCTCGCACAGATATGGTGGGAGTCAGTTCTGAGAGGTCGAGCTGCAGGTCTATCGCCCATGACCTGGACCGAGTTCACAGCAGTTTTTCTTGCCCGATTCCTCCCGGAGAGCGTTCGCGACGTCAGAGCTCGTAGTTTCGAGGCCTTGGTCAAGACACCAGGGATGACGGTGTCTGAGTATGATGTTCAGTTTACACAGTTGTCCCGATATGCTCCGTATCTAGTGGATACCGAAGAGAAGAGGGTGAAGAGGTTTATACAGGGACTGGATGCCCAGTTATATCTTGCCATTGGCGCCCAGCATTTCGATACCTATTCGGCAGCTATGAATACAGCATTGCGGATGGAGGCACGTATTTCAGCAACTTCGGCTGTTACCGGGCCGAAGAGGATTCGCACTGGCACGCCAGATCAGAGGCAGCATGCCAGATTCCTTCCGAGAGATAGGACCGGCAGAGGATTTGGACGAGGTCATCTATATGGATCGTATACACAGGGACAGCAGTCGTCGCCAGGATGCTTCGGGTGCGGGAGTCTGCACCATCGTGTTAGAGACTGTCCAGCAAGGCGACAGGGAGCAACGACCGTTCCGCATGTGACTCTACCTCCATCACCGCCCCCTCCTCAGAGAGCCTTACTTCCTGCCACAGGCAATGCTCCACGCCAGTTAGGTATACCCAGAGGCCGTGGACGTGGCGCACCGATCCAGAGAGGACGAGGAGGCAGAGGCCGAGGCCGAGGTCAGCCCGCTATCGGAGGAGGTCAGGCCCGAGTTTTTGCATTAACACCCCAGGATGCGCAGGCATCCAATGCCGTCGTTACAGGTACTCTATCAGTTTGTTCTGTTGATGTACACGTGTTATTTGATCCCGGATCCACGCACTCTTATGTTTCCACACACTTTGTACCGAGTTTGGGTAGAGAGTCCGGTTTGCTTGATCAGCCACTTGTTGTGACCACTCCTATGGGAGAGTCCTTTGTTGCTAGGCACGTGTTCCGATTCTGTACCGTTCGTATTGGCGAGCGAGAGCTGCCTGTCGACTTGATCCTTCTGGAGATGTTGGACTTCGACATTCTTTTGGGCATGGATTGGTTAGCCACGTGCTATGCGTCTGTGGACTGCCGTGAGAAGACAGTTAGATTTTGTTTTCCCGGCGAGTCGGTTTTTGTTGTGAAGGGGGACCGTGGTGCCGCCCCTCACATGTTGATTTCTTCTCTTCGTGCTGTCCAGCTGTTGAGAAAGGGATGTCAGGGATTCTTGGCTTATGTCAGTGATACTAGAGCTACAGATGTTCCGTTGGACCAGGTCCCGGTTGTTTGTGAGTTCCCTGATGTTTTCCCTGATGAGCTTCCTGGACTGCCGCCTGAGCGCGATGTCGAGTTCTGTATTGATTTAATTCCTGGCTCGGGACCTATTTCTATACCGCCTTATCGAATGGCCCCGGCAGAACTTAGTGAATTGAAGGTTCAGCTGCAAGAATTGTTAGATAAGGGACTTATTCGACCTAGCGTTTCACCATGGGGTGCTCCGGTCCTGTTTGTCAAGAAGAAGGACGGAAGTTTACGCTTATGTATCGACTACCGCCAGCTGAACAAGGTTACCGTACGGAACAGATATCCGTTGCCACGCATAGATGATTTATTCGACCAGCTTCAGGGTGCGGGTTATTTTTCAAGGATCGACTTACGATCAGGATACCATCAGCTGCGAGTCCGACAGGAGGATGTACCGAAGACAGCCTTCCGTACACGCTATGGCCACTATGAATTTTTGGTGATGTCGTTCGGACTCACCAACGCCCCAGCTGCATTCATGGATTTGATGAACCGTACATTCAGGCCGTATCTTGACTTGTTCATCATCGTGTTCATCGACGATATTTTGGTGTATTCCCGGAGCCAAGAGGAGCACGAGCAGCATTTGCGGATTACGTTACAGACCTTGAGGGAACACCAGCTTTTCGCAAAATTTTCCAAGTGTGCCTTCTGGTTGGATAGTGTCGGATTCTTGGGTCATGTGATTACGAGGGATGGCATATGTGTGGACCCGAAGAAGATTGAGGCCGTCCAGCAGTGGCCCAGACCGACATCGGTTACTGAGATCCGTAGTTTTCTAGGCCTTGCAGGCTACTACAGGAGATTTGTACAGGATTTCTCCCGTATTGCTGCACCTTTGACAGGTTTGACCCGGAAGGGAGTTCCTTTCGTTTGGACGGAGGAATGCGAGCGCAGTTTTCAGCAGCTGCGGACGTGTTTGACTACAGCGCCAGTATTATCATTACCTTCAGGATCAGGCGGATTTGTGGTTTACTGTGATGCTTCGCGAGTAGGGCTAGGATGTGTATTGATGCAGCATGACAGGGTAATCGCGTATGCTTCGCGGCAATTGAAGAAACATGAACAGAACTACCCTACTCATGATCTGGAGATGGCTGCAGTGGTCTTTGCACTGAAGATTTGGCGACATTACCTATACGGCGAGTCGTGCCAAATATTCACAGACCACAAAAGCTTAAAATACATATTTCAGCAGCGAGATCTGAACCTCAGACAGCGTCGTTGGATGGAGTTGGTGAAGGACTATGACTGCGAAATCTTGTACCACCCGGGCAAGGCAAATGTAGTGGCAGATGCTCTGAGCAGGAGGCCCGGGGGTAATCTATCTTATATGTGCGCAGTGCAGAGGCAGTCATCAGCAGATTGGCAGATTTTATGCGACAGCCGAGTAGAGTTTGAGTTCTCTCCAACAGGGGGACAGCTCGCGCATGTGCGTGCGCGCCCACAGTTGCTTGACCGTATGTATGAAGCACAGCGCAGCGATGACCGTTGTGCAGAGATCATAGCACAGATGGGACAGGGCAGATTTTCCGAGTTCGTAGTTGATGAACAGGGAATTTTACGATTTGGATCCAGACTGTGCGTACCAGATGCTGAGGGATTGCGACGCGATATTCTTGAGGAAGCACACCGATCGGCGTATAGTGTCCACCCCGGTTCCACCAAGATGTACCATGATTTGAGAGAGATCTACTGGTGGGACGGAATGAAGAGGGACATCGCAGAGTTTGTATCGAGATGCCTGACTTGTCAGCAAGTCAAGGCCGAGCACCAGAGGCCCGCAGGAGAACTACAGCCGTTACCCATTCCAGAGTGGAAATGGGAGCAGATTTCGATGGATTTCGTTGTGGGTCTACCCAGGACCAGTCAAGGGTACGACTCCATTTGGGTGATCGTAGATCGATTGACAAAAGCGGCTCACTTCCTACCAGTGAAGACAACTTTTAGCTTCGCTCAGTATGCCCAGCTTTACATCGACGAGATCGTACGATTGCATGGTGTACCGACTTGCATCGTGTCAGATCGAGGCACTCAATTCACCAGCCGACTTTGGCAGAAACTTCAGAAGGCATTGGGCACTCGTTTGAGTTTTAGCACAGCATTTCATCCGCAGACCGACGGACAGTCAGAGCGAACCATTCAGACCCTCGAGGACATGCTTCGAGCATGTGTTTTAGACTTCGAGGTAGCTGGGATCGTCATTTACCTCTAGTGGAGTTCTCCTATAACAACAGTTTCCAGGATACTATTCAGATGGCACCTTTCGAGGCGTTGTATGGAAGAAGATGTAGATCGCCCGTTTGTTGGACCGAGTTGAGCGAGAGCAGTATCTTCGGACCACAGATCGTGCAGGAGACGACCGAAAAAGTACAGCTGATTCGAGACCGAATGAGAGCAGCCCAGTGCAGGCAGAAATCGTATGCAGACAGGCGCCGTCGCAAATTAGAGTTCGCAGTTGGCGACCATGTTTTTCTGAGAATCTCTCCGATGAAGGGCGTGATGCGTTTTGGGCGAAAGGGGAAGCTTAGCCCTAGATTCGTAGGTCCCTTCGAGATTCTCGAGCGTGTTGGCGCTGTTGCGTATCGTTTAGCTCTCCCACCTAGTTTTTCAGATGTTCATCCCGTTTTCCACGTGTCAATGCTACGCCGTTATCTTCATGACCCTTCTCACGCGATTCAGCATCAGACAGTTCAGCTCGAACCCGATCTTTCGTTCACCGTGCAGCCAGTTGAAATTTTAGATCGGCAAGTGAAGAGACTTCGATCAAAGGTCCTGCCGTCTGTGAAAGTTCTTTGGCGCAGCCCGAGCAGTGAGGAGATCACTTGGGAGGCCGAGGGAGAGATGCGGAAGAAATTCCCTCATCTTTTTGAAGGTATGCGTAGTTACACATTTTAAAATTCGGGGACGAATTTTCTTAAGGGAGGAAGATTGTAACACCTGAGGTCAGGTTTAGTAAGTGATTAAGTGTTAATGTGGGATTTTGGCTAAAAGTTTACCAAAAATAGGTTTCTTAAAAACTATCTGGTTTTGTGGTTATTTTGTGGAATTTTATCTCAACCACCCACACTTGTGCACGACAGACAGGGGTAAGATTAGGGTATGCCATATCTTGAGCTTGTGAGTCGTTGTGTTAAGTTAACCACGGTGGTCTAAAATTCTTTGTTTTGTTTGGTGTTGATTGAGGGGTTGTAGTTTTTATTTGGTTTAAGATTGGGGTTGTCGTAAGGAGAGGTTATGATGAGCCTTGATTGTTTCACACTTCCTTCTTTTCAAAATCCGTTTGCCTCTCAAAACTCATCTTATATATATACACATACACCAGCAATTTACAGCTGATTTCAGCAGCCAAAATCAGCACCAGCAGCTCCCATCATTATCACAACACAATTAGCTGCTCAAATTCAGCTGAGGATACACTACGACAGCTACTAAACTATCACATCAGCACCACAACACCTTATTCATCACCTGTCACATTTCACATCAGCCAAAGCATCCAATCAGCCTCAAATTTGTGTGCAAATTCAGCCTTGAGGTCAGCTATGGCTGCTGCCATAGCCACCTAACACCATGGAAATTCAGCTGAGGCTAGCCCATCATTGCATCAGCCCCCCCTACCACTCTACAACAGCACCAAGTCAAATCAGCCCCAAATTTTCAAACTTCATCAGCCATTTTCAACAGCAACAGCTGTTACATCAGCCCCAAACTCTTTACATAAACCCTCCCCCATAATCACGCAACCCTTCCCACAATCATACTATCATCCCTGCTGCTGCTACTACTTCAAACAGCAACAAAAACAGCAAGAATCACCATCAGCTAGCAGCACCAGCAACCCATTCTTTTTGCATCAGCAACAGCAGTTGCAAATCAGCCACCATACCACACTCACACCATCCCATACCACCCTCACACCACACCACACACCACTCCATATCACACCACACAACACCTCATACAACAACAACAACAACAACAGCAAGCAAAAGCATCATCAAACAGCAACAGCATCAGCAACAAGTATAGCATCAGCATCAGCATCAGCCTTAACTACATCAGTTGCATCGCAGCTCCGTTCCAGCCACGTTTTGAAGCTCCTACCCTATTCTACTTCTCCTTCTCCCTTGTTGCAAGGTTCCTAGAGGGTATAACTCTTGAACTTTCGTATATTACGTAGATTAGATGCTTGTTTAGCTAGTTGTTGCGACAAATAGAATTTTCATGCTAGAATTGTGCCAGGATGCTAGATTTCGAGATTTTAGGGTGTTTGTAGTTTAATGAGCCATCTTTAGTGTTAACTAACCTGTTAAAGCCAAGAAGTATCATTAAAATTGGATGGTTAGCCTAATTTGCTAAAATTGCGATAATCTAGCTTAATCGGTGTCCGTATCATACGTAAAAGTGATATTGGGTGTTTTATGGAGATTTTGAGAAAAGTGAGAGTTACGTTAGTTAAAATAAACCTCTTAGGTCCCAGTGAGGCCAGCCAACCAGAGAAATTCCCCAGATTTCATGTAGAAACCCGATTTACCCGACTTGGCGTATTTTGGCAGTTTTAGTGATTTTTAGCCTTTCTGAAATCTGCTGTTGACCCGATCACTACAGAATAATTTTGAGAAGACCGTAGCATGGTGAGAAGAGTAGAATCACACAGCCAAAGCACGGGGACCCACCTCACATTGGAGGCCGCCGGTTTTCTCTTTCTGGCCGCAAATTGCGGCCAGAGTAGGGGGTAGGGTGTTGCATTTTTTGGGTGTAGGGTCATGCTGGGTAGGTTAGTCTGTTGGTATCTCTAACTTTTCAAGTTTGGCCCTGAGGCAAAATCTGGAACTAGTTACGTGTTTTCGATGTTTTAAGACTTGTGCGACACGCGCGTGATACGCGTGGTTCTGTGGCGCGCTGCGCGACACAGCGTGTCAGTTCTGATTCAGGTAGGTTTGTGCGCGTCGCGTCGCGTCGCATCGCGTCGTGTGCACACGCGTTTGGTTTCACGCACGCGTATCCCTTTTGTCGATATATTGCGTTTTGCATGACTTTTCCTTATATGGTGACTCATGTGAATTCTAGGTTCGCCGGCAGGAACTTCAAGCGCAGCTGAAAAAGGAAAACAGGTGGTCGGACACACTTAGCACAGGACCACTGGTGAGTAGATTTAACATCTACAGGGGACAATCGTTTGGATGGCGCAAGTCGCCCGATAGATTTTAGTAGACTTGGTATTACTTGTGAAATTGGAATAGTAATGATAAAACTTGCATGATAATTGCTGTAGTCAGTATCTATATGATGTTTCCATATACGCAGATTCATTATAGGACACATGCACCATTACCAGGTTTTATATGTTGCACGAGCACTATTCATGTGGACACACACACCCTGGTAATTGCCATGTCACGACACTAATTAACTTTAAAACTGAAACATGTTAGCTGCCTAGAAATGTGACATTGAAATAAATATTTAAATTGATACCATAAGCATTCATAATCATCGACATATGCATTTATGATAATTTTGTGAGATTTATGATATTTCTGGATTTTGGGGGAAAGCCGCAAGATTTCAAATGTTACTTGTTAAAAATAAAAGCTGCGGTTTTCTAGTGATGTAAAGTGTCGTCCACCATGAGTTTGCTGTGTTTTTTTAGACCCGTTTCGAGGAGGTGGATGAACCGTCTCGGGTACATGGTGGGCCCGGTACGGTACCCCGGGGCAAGAAGATCGCAGGTGATGGCGTTGAGCCTGGCAGGGGACGGATTACCTACCGGTGATTTCATTTGGCACGGCGGATATCCAGAGGATACCGATCGTGGCCGCTGGATTGAGATATGGATTTTGATATGGATCAGCCGGATAGCTGAGGCCAGAGATACTGGATATGGATATATGAGATTTGGACGGTTTTGAGGTGTCGTTGCTAGACACGGATTTTTACTGTTTTCCTGGATATTATTATTGATGTTTAAAAAGGGGAGTTTCAAAACAAAGGAAGAATAATTCTCATACACACTTGATTGTATTTTCATGTGGCATACATACCTGTTATCACCTCCATGTGACATATATACTTGCTAGTATACTGTTGATGCATACACACCTGTTAGTACATGTAGCTATACCTGTTTTAGGAATGTCAGGACACTTGTGTGCATGCATACGATAGCCTTAGTAAATGTTATCTATTACTCACGAGCTGGCAACTCACCCCCGTTGTGCCACAGCTTTTCTGCAGGCCCATTCCGTCAGCACTGTAGCGGCGGATACCTTTGCTTCATTTGTACTTCTTGCCTGGACTAGAGGCTTTTGCTCATAGGTGGGTTATTATCAGTTTGTACCACCTTATATATGCTCATTGTATCTAGAGTACTCCATCTACTGCTATCTACAGTTCTACTGTCGCTACTGTATCTACGACTACTGTTGTTGCTACTACTGTTGCCATTACTGCTACTATCATTTCAGTTGTACCTGTTTTATTCGGATGACTGTATATTGACCTAGATGTGAGATTGTGAGACTTGAGGATTTATTTATGATGTATCTGGGTCGAGCTCACTTGAGTCGACATGTTATTCCTCATGCACTGATTTCTTTTATATTCTGCTGGAAATTTTGGAATAAGGGCAAATTGATTAGGTAATGAGGTAAAAGCTTAAACTAATTGGTTTTCCTTTCACTCTAAAAATCTTATTTGGTTTTGTATTCTGGGCTTCGGCTTACTTATTTTACGGACGCCTTGAGACGTTTCGTAACTTAAGTGCCGGTCGCGTTCCGTACTTTTCGGGTCGTGACACCGGACTTTACGGGAGTGTTTCTGGTTGGATTCACGGGAGAAAGTACAGGCTTGCTTGTTGATCTTCTGATTGCTCAATACCTGGGTAGCTATTACGTTTAGCTGACCGCTTGCAGCTTGTGGGTGTTTAATATGTTCATCACCTACTGCCGGCGTATTGACGATTCTTTAGAGTCTTACACAGAGGTTTCCTAGCTCAGACAAAACGGAGTAGGAGAATATATGTGATATGTGCGGGACCGAGAACAATACGTGTATGTGATACCGTACTAGATTCTCGCGGTATATGATATCAGCCGGGTATATATGATATAGCCGGGTCATCGGATCAAGTGTTGATTCGATGAACTGATATAGATTATATTAGTTGGTTATTTATGAAATAGCCGGATTATCGGATCAAGTGTTGAGTCGATAATTTAAAGTATAATTATATATTTGATGTATTATATTACATTAACTAATATTTGCCCACTTAAAGATTCTTTTTCTCACTCGGGCAATACATTGATATATATGTGATATATGTTAATTGTATTATTTTATTTTGTTACAATAAATTTTGTATATGTGATATATAATATTGTAACATGTTATGGTTATAAATGCAACATGATTTGTGGAGTTTAAATATGGTTAGGGTTTTGATTAGGGTTAAACTTTCATGAAGCTTTCAAGAAGCTTCTTGAAGCTTTGACTTTGACATTGATATTTTGTGATATTTTGCAAAGATATTTCTTTAACCCAACCCAACCCTTTAACCATAGTTAATTCTCTACATGGGTTAAGTTTTCATACTTAACCCATGGTTGCATTTCTAACCTCACTTGATTTATTATTCATCACAAAGAGATTTGCTTCTTCTTCTTCTTCCTTTTTGATAAAAACCTTTCTAGCTTTTTGCAAAGTGATGATAATGAGTGAGAAATTGAAAACAAATGAGAGCTAAATTCCTACTTCATCATCCTCATCTATTCTAGCCGCTTAGATTAGGGTGTTTGCTTTGCTAATACTTGATTAGCAAAGCAAGAGCTTGGGTTTGAGATTCTTCAAGGTAGATCATCTTTGTTATTGAAGATCGGAAGCAAGCTTGCATCTTTCTCTTCATGGTGCCTCTCATTAGTCTGGGTACTCAATGATCGCAGCGAAGGGACCTCAACACGGAGCTATAGAAGTGAAGGAACGGACTACAAAGGTTGTAATCTCTAACTCTTAGAAGTAAAGTTGTTTACTTGCGTTGTTTCGCCTAATCTCTAGTCTAAGATCTTGGTTAGGGTTGTTCGGCACGTCTAAATTTTAAATCGGGCATGGTTGATGCCTTATAGAACCTTGTGAGAGTGGTTAGTAACCCTACATATCCGCCGCGCCAAACATCACTGGTCGGTAGTGCTCCCCTGCCGGGCTCAACGCCTTTCTATACGATCTTCTTGCCCCGAGATACCGCACCGGGTTCACCATGTACCCGCAGACGGTGCATCCCCCTCCTCGAATCGGGTATATGATATAGCTTAAGAACCGAGAAAAACTCATGGTGGACGCCACACATATCATATCACGAGAAAACCGCAAATTTCTATTTTTAAAATGATAATAGGTTTATAAAATTCTTCCGGTCTTCCCCAAAATCCAGAAATCTCATCAATACTGAAATCACCAAGAAGAATCACAATATATGAACATGTTGGAAATGATGGATGTCTGTGATATCGATAACATGCGATGCGATGTATGACTAAAAAATTATGTATGAATGATGATGCAATGAGGTATATACATATGACTAGCAATCCTATATACATATGACTAGCAATCCTACGTATCCATCCTGATAAAATGAATATACAACTACAAGTTATCTATTGTATATGATGCAATTGCGATACTGATTTAAACAAGTTCTATAGTGTTCGTGGCATAGCAATTACCAAAGGCATATGTGTTTGCATGAATAGTGCACGTGCAGCATGAACCAATGGTAATGGTGTAAGTGTCCTAGGTAGTGACATCATATGTAAAAAGATGCGATGCATGATATGAATGGTTTGAGGCTACGCATATAGATGCACGAACTACTAATAATCCTAACTATCGGGCGTCTTGTGCCATCCAGACGATCCTCCCATAGATGTGTACATTTACTCACCGGGACGCCTCGGCTAAACTGATCCAATCACAGCCTTTCCTTTTCTCATCGCGTCCGACGTCTCTGCAACTGATCTTAGAATCGCACAATGAGTATACATGAGGTTAACCACTTAAATAGACTTGAAGTCAAGATGGTACAAAGTAACTAACGCGCACTAACAAGACGCGCATACACTTGGTGCACAAAACGCGCACGACATAGCCAAAATCACAACTAGGGGTCGCTATACATGGAAATCCCTAAACCTAGAACCCAATCGTACCAATCGCGTATTCACATCATATCACATATCTTAGAAATTAGGTTGTAGATCATTCTAACCTCAATCTTAATTAAAATCTATTTGTTCCAAAAACCTAGTAAGAAACAATTAACCGTTTTAGCGCAAAACTAGATGTTTTAGAAAATCTAGTGGCCACAATTTACACTTAATATCTTAATTAAGGCACACAAATATTAAGCAAATTTTAATCTCACATTTGTACATACCTAACCTAAATTAGTTTGCATGAACATTTAATTAAGATAATTAAAAGTAAAGATTTGCAAGTTAACAACTAGATTTGATTTTGTAAAGCCACTAGATATTAATCTACACATAGTTAACTTAATTTAGTGATAAAAACCCTAACTTGAACCCAAACCCTTCTCTTTAAAATTTCTAACATTCAATTAAAACCGTATTAGCACTTAATTAAAATGAAATTAGAACAGGTATGAACAAAGTAACAATTTGAGTAAGGTTGTTAGTAATATGTATGCCCTAGAGGCCATTACTGTACATACGATGTATAGTGTAGTGGATGCTTGGACATATATAAGGAGGAATTTCTTGCTCGACATAATAGTATACTATCTGGTTGCTCTTTATCTTAATATGTACACTTATTGTCTCTCTATAACATGTTGATAAAGCCCTTAGGATGAGTACTTGGCTACCCGGATTATGATGCAGATCATACTAGTGGGGACAGGGTAGTCGGTAAGTACATCCTTCAATTGTTCCTAGTCATGGGAGTATCGAGACAGGGCATCGATATTCCAGAGTAGACTAGCGTATATGCTTCTTGACCCATATGATGGGCGATGGATGATCCCATATCCATTGGTGTTTGACATTAGAGAAGGTATGCGGGGGATCAGTGGAAACTGGGTACACTGAACGGATTCGCCGAGAACTCCTAGATGGTATTATACCTCACGTCGGATAGCAGTTCTCTGGTGACACTGTTACAGGTTAGTCTGTCGACCCGAGATCATCATAGAGTCTTGTGTGTCTCCTACTATGCTTTGATTTCCACCCTACCACGGCTCTACTCAGTCGTGCAAAACGGTGGTTTTTGGGTACAGTCCCGAGTTACATGGAGGCAATGAGCGATAGGAGGGGATTCATCTCTCCCGGTATTGGGGGTTGATGTTGCGCTATGCTCGATTAGCCATAATAGAAAATCCCTGGCCAGGCTTGCTGAGATTTGCCGGTAAGTGTTATCAGTAGTTTCTCAAACCGTTATGGACCTTGTATCGGCATGACTTATCAGGCTAGGGGTCTGACGTTATACTGCCCCCAGGCTGTGATATGCGACATATCTGACGAAGAGACCAGACTGTATGGTAGTGTTACTTGATTGGATTTGCAGGAGTAAGAGCTGGCTTGCTTATTGATCTTCTGATTACTCAATACCCGGGTGGCCGTTACGTTTAGCAGTCCGCTTGCGGCTTGTGGATGACTGATATGAAACGAAGTAGGAGCACATATGTGATATGTGCGGTACCGAGATTAATGCCCGTATGTGATACCGCATTCTATTCTCGTGATATGTGATATCGGTCGGTTATATGTGATATAGCCGGGTTATCGGATCAACTGTTGATTCGATAAGTTGATACATATAATATTAGTCGGTTATATGTGATATAGCCGGATTATTAAATCAAGTGTTGATTTAATAATTTAATGTATAATTATATATTTGATATATTAATTTGCATTAACTAATATTAGCTCACTTAAGCATTTCTTTTTCTCACTTATGTGTGCAGTTAATACATATGTGATATATATTACTGTGTCATGCTTGTTGCTACATGCTACATGGGTGTATGAGACTTACACCATGCTTATGATAATGTGTGGTTTTATTTATTTAAAGTAAATCAAATTAGTTGGAAATTAATCACATAGTTAAGCTTACTGGAAGCTTGTAGAACCATTGAGTTAGTCCACTAGTTTTTTTTTTACATTAGATACTTATTAAACCAACCATTATCTTAAACTATGGTTATGCCTCTACATGAGTTAGTATATGATATTAACTCACCCATGGTTGCTATTCTCACTCTCATTCCATCCTCATCTTCATCTTCTTCTTCATCTCCAAAAGCTCTCTAGCTTTTTGAAAAGTGAAGAAATATAGTGAGAAAAATAAATCTAAAGTGAGAAAAATTCCTATTTAATCATCCTCTACTATATTAGCCATTTAGTTCAGGGTGTTTGCTTCACCAATCTACCATTAGTGAAGAGGCAGCTTGAGCTTGAGTCTTCTCGACGTAGATCATCTTCAGCCTCGAAGAATTTGAGCATGCTTGTTCATTTCTTCATGTGAACCCTTACTAGAGTTTGGGTGTTCACTACTTGTAGAGAAGGGACTACTACACGGAGTTTTAGAAATAAAGGACCGATCTACAAAGGTTGTATTCCTTGTTCACTTAGTATATTGTTTGATTACGTGCTAGCTTAACTCCTAATTTTCTAGTTAGATCATTGGCATGGGTTGCATAGCTCTCTAGGTTTTTTTAAATTTGTATACTTGATGCCATAAAAATCCTAGTTAGGGTGCTATGGAACCCAACAATGGTATCAGAGCCAAGCTAGAGCATTAGGTGTTGTCTAGGCGAAGTTAGAAGTTCGAATGAATTCCGAATACCCGAAATTTACCCTTCTCTGGAAATTTTTCCAAAAGTTGGAATTTTTCATGTTAAAAATACTCTAAAAATCATGCAGGTAATTACATGGACCCACCTGAAGAACGATTCCCTAACTCGTCTAAGTGACCGCGGAACCACGGCCAAAACATGGTTTTGGGGGCGGTTCCGCGGCGCCACTTGAAAGGCTTGGGACGGGCCTTCAACTGCTGGTCCATGGGTACTGTGGTATGGTTCTGGGTATTTTTTAAACTCTGCTCAAGTGTTGAGCTCTTTGGGAAAGTTTGGGTGTTTGTTGATTCGATCGAAAAGTTTAACATCGTCTATCTATCTGTGATTGTGATACAATATTTGGAATCCATAAAATTTTTTTTTGTGAAAACTAATTAGAATTTTATAAATCTAGTAAGTTAATCTCATTTGATCGATTGCCATGGAATTTTGATAAGGATCAAAAGTCCGTCACAATTACGTAGTGTACGAGGATACTCGCCGGGTAACCTTACTAGATATCCACGCCCCATAGCCCCGACCAAGTGACTGTAGGAGAACCCCGTCGCCAAAAGCATCCGTTCGGGTGCTCGCGGCCGTGGTGTTCTGCCTAAGTGCACTTCATCGACGGCATCAGGGGTGCGGCTGTCTACTAAAGTTTCCGACGAGCATTCGATCAGGTCGTCGGGAATCTTGTTGAATTACCCGACTGGTTATTGAAAAGTGTTTTCAATGTCGAGACTAAAATGCGGGGTTTATAATTGTTAGGCATGCGATATCTAAGGAATTCATTTGGTTAGGCATGAAATCCAAAGTATGTGATACATTGGGTTTATGATGTCTAAGGTTGTTGCGGATTCCAATTGTTGTAATTTTTCATTTTCTTTTCTGCGACCGTAAGTGTAATATGTGGTGTATCGCCGGTTTCATTGCTTTATGTCTACGTCAATTGGGATACACATATTTACTTACGTTGATGACATGTGATGATTATGTGTTGCTGTGATATGTTATATTGGATCATCGTGTTCAAATAGCCGGGGGTTTTTATGTGAGATGAGAGTTTTTCATTTTCATTCATGTAAAAATTTGTATGTAATATTCTTTTATTGGGGCACTTCCGGGTTGAGGATGATGTCACCATTGATGTATATTATTTACTTTTCCGCATTAGGATAGACCCAAGACGGGGAGCACAAGTAACCGGGTTCTAGGGTCCAGTGGGAGACCATCTCGAGGCGTCGAGACCGGGTCTCCTAACTCTAGAATTGGTAGGGTTTCTTGCCGCTCTCGTAGGGGTCTACGGATGTGGGTTTGTCTATTCATCACGTCTGTCACGACCCACCCCCAAACACAGATTGTATTGTCCTCTCTGGCCGAAGCCGCACGGTTTTGTCCCTTTGAATGAACCCGGGGCTACTTCCCAGTAGGTCACCCATGCCAGAATTTCTCTGGCTCAAGAACACTTAACTATGGAGTTTTTCAAACTCCAGAGTTCCGATTCATCCAAAAAGCGCCTCTATGTTATAGGAGTGGTATCATTCCATTTATAGTTCAGATCGTGCCCTCTTTCGAAATGGAATTCGATACTCCCCATTGTTCTGGTGGGTCCCTGTGTGCATTCGTATCGGTTACATCCCCACCTCGATACCGGATAACATCTCACTTCTCATGGGGCAGGTTATATTCATCCCCAACTCCACCTAGGGTATTACATCTCCTCCCCCTTAGAACAATTGTTCGTCCTCGAACCACAGACCTACTTTTGAAGGACTGGCTCTGATACCATACTTGTCATGACCCACCCCCAAACACAGATGGTATTGTCCTCTATGGCCGAAGCCGCAAGGTTTTGTTCCTTTGAATGAACCCGAGGCTACATCCCAGTAGGTCACCATCCCAGAATTTCTCTGGCTCAAGCATGCTTAACTACGGAGTTTTTCAAACTCCGGAGTTTCGATTCATCCAAAAGGCGCCTTTGTATTATAGGAGTGGTATCATTCCATTTATAGTTCAGATCGTGCCCTCTTTCGGAATGGAATTTGACACTCCTCATTGTTCTGGTGGGTCCCCGTGTGCATCCGTATCGGCTACATCCCCACCTCGATACCGGAAAACATCTCACTTCTCACGGGGTAGGTGGTATTCAGCCCCAACACCACCTGGGGTATTACAGCGTCCGTGGAATCCGTGTTTTATACTGGCTTAATTTAAAACACAGAATTCCTAGTATATCCAATATTTCATATGTGTTCTTCTTCTGTTGATATTCTGTGATGTGATCACTTGATATTCTGAGACGAATGCTTATATTATATATATGATATATAATAAATATTGTTGTTATCGTTTCTTCTGTGATGCTTGGGAAGCATAATTTGATGGGACTTCATTAATGAGATTAATGAAATAAAAGAAACCTAAAGATATTGTAGAAACTTGTTTTAAAAACTGGTAGCTCTAGTTCTTGCTTTGCATAGCGGTATTCCTTGTAGAATATCCAGCACCTTATTGGATAAGGAAAGTGCCGAGATCCCTTCATTGGGAGTGACGTCTTTAGAGAAACTGGCAGATGCTACAACCCACTCGATGTTCTCTTTTGATTGCCTTTTTTAGTTCATGCTTTGCATAGCGGTATTCCTTATAGAATATCCAGCACCTTATTCGATGAGGAAAGTGCCGAGATCCCTTCACCGGGAGTGACCTCTTTAGCAAAACTAGTAAAAGCCTCAAAAACAGTCCTTTTCAAAATCACTCCGAGTCATGAGTCACTTAAAAATATCAACACAAATATCTTTTTCGTGACAAAAGAAAAACCTTCTAGAAGCTACAAGAATGAGCTAACCCAAATCAAACCCTAACCTTGTTTAATCTCCACTAATCAACATGTTACAATATTATATATCGCATATATAATATTTATTGTAACAAAATAAAATAATACAATTAACATATATCGCATATATAACAATGTATTACCCGAGTGAAAAAAAGAATCTTTTAGTGAGCTAATATTAGTTAATGTAATTTAATATATCATATATATAATTATACATTAAATCATCGAATCAACACTTGATCCGACAATCCGGCTATATCGCATATAACCGACTAATATATCATTTACCGATTCATCGAATCAACACTTGATCCGATGACCCGGCTGATATCAAATATCGCGAGAATAGAATACGGTATCTCATATCGCATTATCCTCGGTCCCGCACATATCACATATGTGCTCCTACTCCATTTTGCCTGAGACAAGAAACCTCTATCTAGGACTCTAAAGAATCGTCAATACGCCGGCAGTAGGTGATGATCATATCAAACACCCATACGCTGCAAGCGGTCAGCTAGACGTAACAGCCACCCAGGTATTGAGCGCTCAGAAGATCAACAAGCAAGCATGTACATTCTCCTGTGAATCCAATCAGTAACATTCCCTTACAGTCCGGTCTCGTTGTCTGATATGTCGCATATCTCGCCTAGGGGTGGTAAACATTAGACACCAGTAGCTTGATAAGTCGTGTCGATATAAGGTCTATAACAGTTCGAGAAACTACTGATAACACATACCAGTAAATCACAGCAACCCTGGCCAGTGATTTCCAGTTATAGCTGTTAGTTATATGTATGCCCTAGAGGCCATTGCTATACATAGGATGTATATTGTAGTGGATGCTTGGACATATATAGGGAGGACTTTCTTGCTCGACATGATAGTATGCTATCTGGTTTATCTTTACCTTAACGTGTATACTGATTGTCTCTCTGTTACATGTTGGTAAAGCCCTTAAGATGTGTACTTGACTACCTGGACTATGATGCGGATCATACTAGTGGGGACATGGTAGTCCATAAGTACATCCTTCAAGGTCCCTAGTCGTGGGTGTATCGAGACGGGGCATCGATATACCAGAGTAGACTAGCGTATACCTTCTCGACCCATACAGATGGACGATGGATGATCCCATATCCATTGGTGTTTGACATCAGAGATGATATACGGGTGCTTAGTGGAGACTGGGTACACTGGACGGACTCGCTGAGAACTCCCAGATGGTATTATACCTTACGTCAGATGGCAGTTCTCTGGTGACACTGGTACAGAGTAGTCTGTTGACCCGAGATCGTCATAGAGTCTTGTGTGATTCCCACTGTGCTTTGATTTCCACCTTACTGTTAGTGTATATGCCCTAGATCGTCATAGAGTCTTGAGTGATTCCCACTGTGCTTTGATTTCCACCTTACTGTTAGTGTATGTTGCCCCATGCGCTAAAAATTTGATTTTTATACCGTTTCCGCCTCCCCGTAAGAACCGGGGGTCGCAACGTGGACTTACAGTGGTATCAGAGCCAGGTTAAACTTAAACTAGCTTTGTAGTGAAGTGTAACGAAGTTCGGAACCGAAAAAAATCCAAAAACCAAACTTTCACAAAACCCTAGTTTCTGTTAAAAAAATTTCTGGTCAAAACAAGATTTGTTATACACCTAAATTCGGCTCAGGGTTTTGTGTGAACACCCAAGAAAAACGATCCCTTGATTCATTCAAACCGCCGCGGTTCCGCGGCATGAGGTAGGCATTTGCCGCGGAACCGCCGCCGTTTGTTGTCCTCTCGTCATCGTTTTTCGTGCAGTGTGTCTCTGTGTTGGTTTTGGGATTTTTAAGATATATTATATGTGCCCAGATTTTCCAGAACAGAAATTTACTTTTGGGGTCCTATAATTCCGTAATTTTTCCCGAACTTCACTGCACTTTGACTATGATGGTTATATCTGTGATGTTTACATGTATTGAACGTCGGCTAATCGCTATAAGTCGATTGGTCGGGGTTATACATGATCTGTGTTTGATATTGGATTGTGTATATGAATGTGTTGGACTGTCGCGGGTGAATAGCCGGGGTGGATGTGAGATGAGCTTTTGTTTTTTCTTTCATTCATTGTAAATGTAAATTGATGTAATATTATTATTTGTTTGGCCGCACAACCGGGTCGGGGTTGTAGCCGTCATTGTATAATTCTTTTTACTGTTTTTGCTCCTAGGATAGACCCATGGAGGGGTGCACAAACTGCCAAGTACTTGGCGGGTAGTTTGCCGCACCCGTAGGGGTCTTGGGTGGGGTATTTGGCTATTCACCGCGACCGTGTAATCCGCTTTTCGTTGTGTAAGTGCACGGCGGCGCCCCGGCCGTCAATCCGACGCCGGAATGCGGAAGCGGTGAATAACTTTAAATTTTGCGGACTTTGCAAACCGGCACCACCGCGCACTTTAACCGGATCGAACCATTAACTAGTCTAGGCTATCTACAAGAATGGGAATAGAGATATACCGACGATCCAAGTCCTCCGGTCTTCTCGTCATGCTCCCGATCTCCTGCGGAAAAGTCCCGTCTCCTCCTCGTCGCCGGAAGTGCACCACATCGCCTACTTTGTTTACGGGCTCCCACCTCAATGCCGAGGCAACTCGGGCACGAAGCCGGCTACTCGACGTGCCCAAGAATCGCTGTAGAATGTGTAGTAGAAGAAGTCTCATTTGGGGTTTATGGAGATGCCATTGTGGTGGAGGAAAAGAGAGCTTGGAGAGAGGTGGGGAAAGGTATAGCATGCCAAGAAAAAAAGAGTAACATTTTTCTCTTTTTTAATGAATTGAACCCCTTGCCATGGAATGGCCGGCCCCCCCAATTAGGTGTGATTGGAGAGAGAGAGAGAGTGGCTTCAACAATGATGCAAAGAGAAATGATGGCTTGTAAAGCCCAACACTCAACAACCATCTCCTCTCCCATCATCACAACCAAAGTCAAGGTAAGGTGCAACCGTGATGGCAAAAAGTCAAGCCATGATCAACTAGAGAAAGTCAAGGTAAAGGGAGCCATCATGATATAAGGAAATATGCAAAGACCCCCCTCCACAATTGCCTATTTGCAACAATGCAAATAAGCCCTCCTCCACCAATCTTCGGCCAATGAACGGAACAATGGAAATTGGCCGAAACGGAAAGCAAACTGGCAACTCCAGAAAACTGGTCCCGTAATAAATTACAGGAAAAACCCCGATACTGTGCATACACACCCGCATCTGTATTTCGACCGAAATACAAATGCAATGAGACAAAATCTACACTGTACTATACTAGGATCCGGCTTAAACCAAAGCCGGCTAGTAATATCCGTCCGATCCTGATCCGTGCAATACCGCACGTATCTGATCGAACGCTGTCATATAACTATACGGCCACTAGTACAAAACCGTCCGATCCTGATCCGTGCAATACCGCACGTATCTGATCGGACCCTGCCATATCTCCATACGGCCTCTACAACCTTTCGCCCGAAAGCTGAGTAACTGAATGTGGGGGACTCTAAAGACTCGTCAACACCTTGGTTGTGGATTTAACCACTAGCACGTCAGAGGTATAAGCCAATACGTGACGGGCTACCAGGTACTGACCAAATGGGACGTCGATGAGGAAGCTCACCCCGACACCCAACTGAGCCTGTCAGTGACAATATCCGTGCAGTCCGGTCCGTTCGTCTATGAGCATCGCATGGCGGGCCTAGGGGGTTGGTAAAAGTCAGACCCCCAAAAGCGGTACAAGTCGTGTCGGAGTGTAGCCCAGAACACCCTGAGATACTACTGGAATACCTACCAGTAAATCTCCTTGCCTTGGCCAAGGACTTTGTGTAATGGCTCTCCTAGACACAGCACGACCTCACCCCCAATACCGGGAGAGACGAACCCCTGAAGATACGCTCACTGCCTCCATGTGGCTCGGGACTGTACCCAACTAAAACCTGTTTGCACGACTCCTTTGAGCCGTGGTAGGGTAGTAATCAAAGTACAGTGGGAACTCACACGAGACAAATGACGATCCCTAGGTCGATGAACTAACCTGCACACATGTCACCAGGGAACTGCCATCTGACGTCTGGTATATGACCAACTAGCATGTTCCCGGCGAGTCCTGTCCGGTGTACTCATAACCCAATGAGCACCTGTATACATCTTAGGTGATCCAACTGACACCAGTGGCTTGTGAGACCGGCCACCGCCCCTCGTCGGGGTCTCGACTGTATACACTAGTCTACTAATGGAGTATCGATGCCCAGTCTCGAAACTCCCACGACTAGGGACCTTTTAAGGATAAGCTTATAGACCCCCAGCTCCCACTTATATGATCGCCCTCATACTGCTGGTGGTCAAGCAAGAATCCTAGGGGCTCTATCAACGTGTAATAGCGACGTGTCATGTCACCTAAAGCAGTACACGATGATAAAGGTAAACCAGATAGCATACTATCATCTCGAGCAAGACTGTCCTACTGGGATAGGTCCTCCCTCAATCATTACAATCACGTACCTGTGACCTAATAATTGACTCTGAGGGCACTATCTCCAACAATCTCCCACTTGCACTCAAGGCTAATTATTGCGATGTCGCATACTCACAGCCCGTGTGATACCGAACACCCAACTCCTCTACTAGTCAGTCTCACAAAGCTCGTTTGCGGAACTATTGCGTTCGAGGAATAGCCTCAGTGAGTGGATCCGCTTAGTTGTTTCTTTCTATGTCTCTCTATATCTCAAGTTCGCGGAGAAACCTATCTCCCGAAATGAGCAATACCTGTCTTAGAATGTGTCTAGATGTCTGATGGGACATAGCTCATAAATGAACTCCAAATCCAAACTTCTTAGACTGTATCGACAACTGAACTTAATCAGTATCCTGCGCGCCATGCTTCCCTCAGTATTGCCTTGGACCACCTGTCCAAAATACTGCCCCTCATCAGAAGGAAAAACTATAACTCTGACAACCTTCTTGTCGTCCATGTCACCTTGGAAGCCTGGAATGATAACTGTCTCCTGAATGAGGCTGTCGTTATCATCTCCCTAGAACATCCACTTATGTTCTAAAACTGCTTCCGACTGTTTCTCCAGGATTGGATTAATGTCAACTTATTGCATCTAGTGCAAGAACAACATCTGGTGTGGTACTTGACATCTCACGATTGACTCAATTGCCTGAGCAAGTGATCTGCCAATCATGCCCGTCCCTCTCCCCTTTAGTCTGTAAGACACCTTTGGAGAGGGTGACTCCATTACCTGCAGGTACACTACCATGCCAGGAGTCGTCCATCCTAAATACTCTTAGAATGCTGTCAAGTACCCTGATTGGGAAACCACCCAAATCTTGATCTAAAATCATAGATCCAGTAACCAGTATGTCAGATATAAAATCCATTTCCTTTGTGGAGAAACCACTGTGTGACGACCAAAGTATAACCGATCGTAGTGTAGGAGTTTCCTTTCCTACTCTGTGTATGTCATCCAAATACCAGGATATCACACCCTATTACCTTCTCAACAGATCCATCCCCTATTCTGATGAAGTCAAACCCTTGACTGTCACGTCAGAAATAGATGATCTATCTCCGCTACATCTGCTTTAGTCTATAAATAGACATAAGCCTGATGTCCACCAATGCTTCCGCTGCTCCCACTGACTACGACAACCCTCTGGCAGAGTCATATAGACGTGCACTTCTAAAGCAAGTTTAGAACGATGCTATACTCATCCTCCTGCCGGGTCTCGCAGCCTGGAACAACAACAATGGCAAGTGTGGGTAAACAAGAACTTCCCTGTCACCGTCCTTGAGGCTACCGAAGTACCTCTCGGGTGCCTGAAGTTACCCACCTTATCTGCGGAGTGGCCAATGGAATGTCAATCCAGATTGAATCTTTAGGTTCCTTATCAAATCTTCAGTAATCGTTTGTGGTTCTGGAATCACTTCCAGTTCTACCATACTCCCACTACTGTTTTCTGAAAAAATTCATTTTTAATTTAAAACTGTGGCGAGTCAAGAACAATATTGCTATTGATCTTCCAGATGGTAGAAAATCAACCCGCGTCATAGCCTGGGTCAACCCACAAACAGCCATTACAGAAACGTGCCTTGAGTTATCCAGTGTCTGGTTTTAATCATAAACCGGACAACTCCCCGTACCTTAACATCGTTAAGATATGAACTGTTCTATATCCAATATAAAACAGAGGCACTGATTTAATTGAACCAGATTCAAATCATGCAGCTGTCCCCAGCGCATGTCAACTAAATGGAAGGAGGCCGATCAGCGTTACTCAACTTAGGAGTGCTTCCAATTATGAGTAACCTGAAAGAGAAGCAAGATCTCTTAATCATTACTATCAACTGAATACCATACACAAGTATCTACATCTTCGATCTCTTTGAAGAATCCCGATACTTGCTATACCTGGTTCTCTACTCTATTCAAATACCTATAACTCCTCAAAACTTAGACCCTGTGTTTCTACGAAACACATGTCTAAGAACTAGAGAAGTTAAAAGTAAACAGAATATAGTATGAGGACCAACCCCTCTGTCCTAATAGACACTGGACAACATACAATACTCTGTATAAGTCCGCTGAGTCTAACAACTCTTTCACTGTGTGTCGTAGATTGAAAACTGTACTTATGGTTAAGAAGAATTACACCGTTGTTTAATGCTCCTTACCTAACCATCCACTGATATAGGTAAATGTCATCGACATAATATCAAAAGGTATATCTCACTCTATGAAAATAGACGTACAGATATATCAATTTGAAATTGGTGCACAACAGCGGATATTCAAAACCAAATATTTGCCGACCGGCAAACAGCCCAGGTGATCTCCTCAAATATCACCGATTACCATGAATCCCGATATAATGAGGATGATCACCCAATTCCCAATAACCTACTCACACTCATCATCTGTAAAACCATACAGATGTGAGAATCGTACCTGGTAAATACATACCCTGGAGTAAGTATCTAATCGGGAAATCAGTTTTCCTTTAACATTACACAGTGAAACTGAAACATTGAAATGTTCCGATGGGGTATTCTGGTATTCCTAGTAATGCCTCTTCCAGATTCACGACTGTAACCGTATAGTTCTTTGCCACCTCTCCAAATCCCTTCATATGTCTTTAGTCTTTACCTTCTGCACACCCTTTTAGGCCAAATGGTTTTCTTCCTTCCCTACCGTTCGGCACCAGCCTATGGTTTGGAAGAAGACTATCCAATAAGCATAATGGGTGTACTGTCCGCATCCTAGGAACACTCGCAATGAGAGAGAGGGTGAAGATAAAAGACAACCGAATAAACCTTATTCCTATTTCTCCTGAACCAGAATCCATCCCCGAACTGGAACAAGTTCCATTCGAGTTCGTATATAACCATACGATGGAGTATCCAAATAAACTGTGGATCTTCGTAGTGATACGGAGTGTCCTGGAGAAATACAAAGGTGATGTGGGAGTGGTAATGAAATATTTGGTTCGGTCGTGAATATCTGTTGCAATTTACTTTGCCCTCTTACTAATCCCTTGCTTTGTCTGAACTTAATACCTTCTGCACACCATCGTTATGCTAATTGGTTTTCTTCATTCCCTACCGGTCGGCACCAGCCTAAGGTTTGGAAGAAGACAATCCAATTTGCGTAATAGGTGTACTACCCCTAAACCAAGGAGTACTCGTAACCTGAGAGAGGGTAAAAGGAAAAGACAACTGAATAATCCTATCCGTTTTCTCCAGAACCGGAAACCATCCTCGAATAAATTCTTTCGAGTTCGTATCTAACCATACGATGGTTTTGTCCAATGGAAGTGGACGTTCGTAGTAATACGGGGTGTCCTGGAAAAAAGGGTAAAAGTAGGAGTGGCAATGAGGTCTGCAACTCTGACAATCCAAAAGCCGGTGTTTAAGAAGGTTCGGTCAACTTGGTCACTGAGTCAAAGTCTTAGGGTCGGGTCAATGGTCGCTGCCAAAGAGAGAGAGAAAAGAAACACTCAGCGTGCACTCTAACCTAGATCAGAATGGTTACCAATTTATCTAATCTGGAAACCTCCCACTGTACCTCAAATTCTCCTCCAAACCTGAAAGAAGAATTAGTCGGGGTCACCCGAGGAGTATACCAACTCATCAGTGGGAATCGGGATCCAACTATCATTGCATGATAACGTGACGGAATCCGCTCACGCTATCACACTCCAGAAGGTATGCGCATATCTGGCAAGTTTCAGTTCTTTTGAAACTCCCGATGTGATTTCTGCCCCATGCTCTTATGACCTTGGCGAAGGTCAACAAATCATAAGTCACATGTCAAGTTCTACCCGTCATTATCCAGGTTAATTTGAATCCACCCGTACAAGCCCTTGACGAGGGTCAACAAGGCTATACGACTGTCCCAAACCAACGCATCTATCAATGCAGCAGAAAGGTAATAAGCAGCTACCATACACTATGCCTTGACGAAGGTCAACAAACACAGCATGAATACTACGTGCTACCCGTCTGAAACGACGGAGGGCTACGAATGGTTTCTGGCGAAAACCTTTAACGTAAAGAACTTGATATCGTTGAAGGAACTGATAGCTTTTTGAAAATATAGTGACGACAACCGTTGCTAAAGAGGTCACTCCCGGTGAAGGGATCTCGGCTCTTTCCCCGTAGAATGGGGTGCAGGATATTCCAACTGAATACCGCGATGCAAAGCAAAAGTAATCGGCTATAGTGAAGTTAGTGCCCTGACGCAAACTTTTGTCCAAGGGGTCACTCCCGGTGAAGGGATCTCGGCCCTTGCCTCGTCGACTGAGGAGCAGGATATTCTAATGAATACCACGATGCAAAACAAAAGTAAACGTCCTTGCAATAACAGCTTTTTGAAAAAGTGTTCCAACAACATCAGATTAGGTTTGTTTTTAACTTTGCATTGATCCGAATCAATGCAGTCCCATCAATTGATCACACCAAAAAGAACGAAAATATACTGATGTACGTATATGCCATCCGCATTCGCCACTGGGTCCCGTCATTACCCGTTAGGTTAGCTAACTAACGACAGAGCGGGGACTGGACTAGCGCGGATGCAAAACATATACAACATCTACTAATATATATACCAATATATTATATTCGCTCAAGGCGTGAATAAAAATGCAACATCACAGAAAATGTACAGCATCACAGAAACAATACAGATATCTGGGATCCCCGGGTTTCACAGAGCCACTACTGAAACCCGACGTTCCTCTGGTCGTGTGGATAGCCTGTGCAATGAAATCCTAGACCCCTACGGGTGCGGCAAGTCACCCGCCAAAACCTGAAGCGAGGCAGCCCCCTTCAGCGCCGTGAATGGACCACCCAGCACTTCACGGAATCCGGCAACTTGGGCACCCCTCCTGGGTCAACCTGTACCCCCTACGAGTGCGGCGAATAGCCCGCCAATCCTAGAGTGAAGCCCCCTCCGTCTCAATGCCATGAGATGCGGGCTTGTTGCCCTCCAGAACCCGGCTATCCGTGCACCCTTCCGCGGGGCAATCCTAGTACAGAAAGTAAAATATACATACAACGGGTACATCGACCGCAACCAGGTCGTGCCCCAAAATAATAATACAAACAGGCAGTGACGGCAGTCCACATGTCGGACGCTCGCCCCGCAATATCAAATGTACATAATACAACAAAACTGTACTAGCATTGCATCCAGGCTATCCCCACGACCGATCCGCAACATCACAGCAAATACATAGAACATCAACGTGAAAGTCACGTTCGCAAATCCGTCTAACCGGGCTATAGCAGTTAGACCGGATTTACCGATCGAGTGACATTCACGGTCGCAGATATAATGTAAATACTGTGAAAAATGTGTTTAAGATTTTCCGATTGACCAAAAATTAACAAGTGGGCCCCAAACTAATACTGTAGCACTCACAGAAATAATTGGCCCAATTTTAATATTCCAAAACCCACAAAATAATCCCAGAAAGCCTCTGTAAAAAATTGGTGCAGTGAACTCCACAGTGCGCGGCGGAAGGGCGGCGTAATGGGGGTTCATGCGGCGCTTCCGCGCTCCCACTGTAGAATCATTTCATCGAAATTTTATAGAGTTCTTAGAATTTCCAGTACATCAATATTTTACAACCTGAAAAAATTTTCGAGACCAAAATATTTCAACAGAAACTGATGTGAACTAGAAATGCAAGTTTTGGAATTTTGGTCGATCGGAAATGCAAAACACATCAAACGAAGCTAGACGAAGTTAATGGCGAGGCTCTGATACCACTGTAAGTGCACGGCGGCGCCCCGGCCGTCAATCCGACGCCGGAATGCGGAAGCGGTGAATAACATTAAATTTTGCGGACTTTGCAAACCGGCACCACCGCGCACTTTAACCGGATCGAACCATTAACTAGTCTAGGCTATCTACAAGAATGGGAATAGAGATATACCGACGATCCAAGTCCTCCGGTCTTCTCGTCATGCTCCCGATCTCCTGCGGAAAAGTCCCGTCTCCTCCTCGTCGCCGGAAGTGCACCACATCGCCTACTTTGTTTACGGGCTCCCACCTCAATGCCGAGGCAACTCGGGCACGAAGCCGGCTACTCGACGTGCCCAAGAATCGCTGTAGAATGTGTAGTAGAAGAAGTCTCATTTGGGGTTTATGGAGATGCCATTGTGGTGGAGGAAAAGAGAGCTTGGAGAGAGGTGGGGAAAGGTATAGCATGCCAAGAAAAAAAGAGTAACATTTTTCTCTTTTTTAATGAATTGAACCCCTTGCCATGGAATGGCCGCCCCCCCCCCCAATTAGGTGTGATTGGAGAGAGAGAGAGTGGCTTCAACAATGATGCAAAGAGAAATGATGGCTTGTAAAGCCCAACACTCAACAACCATCTCCTCTCCCATCATCACAACCAAAGTCAAGGTAAGGTGCAACCATGATGGCAAAAAGTCAAGCCATGATCAACTAGAGAAAGTCAAGGTAAGGGGAGCCATCATGATACAAGGAAATATGCAAAGACCCCCCTCCACAATTGCCTATTTGCAACAATGCAAATAAGCCCTCCTCCACCAATCTTCGGCCAATGAACGGAACAATGGAAATTGGCCGAAACGGAAATTAAACTGGCAACTCCAGAAAACTGGTCCCGTAATAAATTACAGGAAAAACCCCGATACTGTGCATACACACCCGCATCTGTATTTCGACCGAAATACAAATGCAATGAGACAAAATCTACACTGTACTATACTAGGATCCGGCTTAAACCAAAGCCGGCTAGTAATATCCGTCCGATCCTGATCCGTGCAATACCGCACGTATCTGATCGAACGCTGCCATATAACTATACGGCCACTAGTACAAAACCGTCCGATCCTGATCCGTGCAATACCGCACGTATCTGATCGGACCCTGCCATATCTCCATACGGCCTCTACAACCTTTCGCCCGAAAGCTGAGTAACTGAATGTGGGGGACTCTAAAGACTCGTCAACACCTTGGTTGTGGATTTAACCACTAGCACATCAGAGGTATAAGCCAATACGTGACGGGCTACCAGGTACTGACCAAATGGGACGTCGATGAGGAAGCTCACCCCGACACCCAACTGAGCCTGTCAGTGACAATATCCGTGCAGTCCGGTCCGTTCGTCTATGAGCATCGCATGGCGGGCCTAGGGGGTTGGTAAAAGTCAGACCCCCAAAAGCGGTACAAGTCGTGTCGGAGTGTAGCCCAGAACACCCTGAGATACTACTGGAATACCTACCAGTAAATCTCCTTGCCTTGGCCAAGGACTTTGTGTAATGGCTCTCCTAGACACAGCACGACCTCACCCCCAATACCGGGAGAGACGAACCCCTGAAGATACGCTCACTGCCTCCATGTGGCTCGGGACTGTACCCAACTAAAACCTGTTTGCACGACTCCTTTGAGCCGTGGTAGGGTAGTAATCAAAGTACAGTGGGAACTCACACGAGACAAATGACGATCCCCAGGTCGATGAACTAACCTGCACACATGTCACCAGGGAACTGCCATCTGACGTCTGGTATATGACCAACTAGCATGTTCCCGGCGAGTCCTGTCCGGTGTACTCATAACCCAATGAGCACCTGTATACATCTTAGGTGATCCAACTGACACCAGTGGCTTGTGAGACCGGCCACCGCCCCTCGTCGGGGTCTCGACTGTATACACTAGTCTACTAATGGAGTATCGATGCCCAGTCTCGAAACTCCCACGACTAGGGACCTTTTAAGGATAAGCTTATAGACCCCCAGCTCCCACTTATATGATCGCCCTCATACTGCTGGTGGTCAAGCAAGAATCCTAGGGGCTCTATCAACGTGTAATAGCGACGTGTCATGTCACCTAAAGCAGTACACGATGATAAAGGTAAACCAGATAGCATACTATCATCTCGAGCAAGACTGTCCTACTGGGATAGGTCCTCCCTCAATCATTACAATCACGTACCTGTGACCTAATAATTGACTCTGAGGGCACTATCTCCAACACGTTGCAGGCTCGAAAGGATTGCGGATTGCTAGTATATCCAATATATTCATCTGTGATCTGGAATGTCTATCATTGCTTTCTATTTAGGCTTTGCTTATGTTTTACAGCCGCGCTAGCCCAGCCCCCGCTCTGTCGTTAGTTAAGTAACCTAACGAGTGATGACGGGACCCCGTGGCGAATGCGAATGGCATAAGCGTACGTCATATTTTGGTTGTTTTCTGCAATGGTAGGATTTAATGATGGGACGCATTAAAAGAACTAATGCAAGAATATCACGCATTAAAAGAACTAATGCAAGATAATAAACCAAGTTAAAGTCGTTGGAACACTTTCGAAAAACCACTCGGTTCTTTTCAAAACTAACGTTTAAATGCGGAGCTTGAGCCACTCCTTCTAAAAGCTATCTCGTTCCATCGATTATATCAAGTTCACTACGTTCACGGTTTTACCAAAACCATTCGTAGCCCTCCGTTGTTTCACATGAATAGTCAATAGTATTCAAGCTGTGTTTGTTGGCCAAAGTCAAGGCATAGTGATTGGTAGCTATTGGATATTCATGTGCAGCATAGATAGATGCGTTGATTTGGAACAGTCGTACTGCCTTGTTGGCCAAAGTCAAGGGTATGTACGGGTGGATTCAAATTAACCTGGAGAACGACGGGAAGAACTTGACATGTGACTTATGATTTGTTGGCCAAAGTCAAGGTCAGAAGAGCATGGGGCAAAAATCCACATCGGGAGTTTCATAAGTACTGAAACTTGCTAGATTTGCATACCATTTGGAATATGATGATTATGGTAGGATTCCTTCATTTTCGTCACACGATGATATTTGGATCCCGATCCTACTGTGAGTATATGCTACTCCTCGGGAAATTTCTCACTAAACGATCAATGCTATAAACCTAGTAGGTGCCTAGAAAGGTGTTAGCGGGGCTTCGCCCCCAGGGAAAAGAGGTTCTTAAATTAAGGAACTTCGCGAAAGGGTTGGAAAACCTCCCTCGAAGTACCGACACTGGCCTGGCTGAACGGTTAAGCAAGTATTGTGCGGTGGGATTGATCCCGGCTAATTCTTCCTTTGTGGTTTGAGGAGGGATTCGAGAGACAGTGGGAGCCATCCTGTTTAGACAAATTAAAAACCATTCTAAACTTGCAAGAGCATCGTGCTAAAGTGTTTCTTCTCTCCCCCCTGCAGCGACCAAATTCGAAATGACTGGACTTAAGTTACTTCTAGATAAAAACATACTGACAGGGCCAAACTACAAAGATTGGCTCAGGAATGTCAAATTGGCAATCGCTTACGACAAGCTGGGGTATCTTCTTACCACCAAAGCTCCCCCCGTACCAGGTCCCACCTCCAGCGTCGCGGATAAGGAAATCCGTAAGACTTGGGAGATTGATTGCGCGAAGGCCAGGTGCCTCGTGCTTGCCTCTATGGACAACGAACATCAGAGGAGGCATGAGAATATGGACCTCGAGTCCATATTTCTCCATACAAAAGAACTGTATGGAGAGCAGTCTCGTATCGCAAGATACGAAGTGTCGAAAAAGTTATTTTCGACTAATTTGGCCGTCGGATCATCAGTAGCGGACCACGTGCTTAAGATGATTGGCTACACTGAGGAGCTCGCAGAACTTGGGACCACGTTGGACAGTGAACTCTATACGGATTTAATTCTCCAGTCCCTTCCATCCACTTACGCCCAGTTTATACTGAACTTCAACTTACAAGAAAAGGAAGTTGAACTTTCAGAACTCCTCAACCTGCTGAGGAGCGCAGAGGGCACCCTACAGAAGGGTAGGGAAACACCCGCTTTGTTTGTAGGAGGATCTTCTTCCTCTAGGTCCAAGGCGAAAGCCAAGGGAAAGAGGAAGAAAGCCCCCGCCAAACCAAGAGGCGGTGTTAGTAAAGTGGGTACGAAGGGAAAGGAAAAGGCAACAAAGATTGCGGGGAAGCTTGTTGGAAAGGAAGAATGCTTCTATTGTCATAAGAGTGGACACTGGAAGAAAGATTGCAGGGCTTGGAAAGCCAGGACACAGGAACTGAAGCAGGTTGCGGCTTCAGCTTCAGGTGTGTATGTTATTGAAAACTGTCTTTCTATAAACTCTACTTCCTGGGTATTGGATACCGGATCAGGATCTCATATCTGTAATTCTTTGCAGGCGTTGAGAAACCGTATGTTTTTGAAGGAAGGTGACATGACCCTCAGAGTTGCGAACGGAGCTAGCATGGATGCTAAAGCCGTGGGGGACTATCACCTGGGAATGTCAGATGGGCATGTTTTGGTTTTGCGTAATTGCTTTTTTGTACCCAACGCAACTTGTAATATCATTTCTGTATCTTTGGTTTCTAAAGAAGGTTATGAATTTGCGTTTGTAAGTAATGTTGTAAACATTCACCTTAATCAAGTTCTGATTGGGTCAGGTACATTGAGCAATGGTATATACGTATTGAACCAACCACAGATTTTTAATGTCCAGAATACACACAAAAGAAAGTCTCCATGGCATTGTAGACTGGGTCACATCAATGAGAGAAGGTTGACTAAGTTACATACAGAAGGATATTTGGATCCGTTCGAATATCAATCGTATGCCACTTGTCAATCCTGTCTCAAAGGAAAGATGACAAAGACTCCGTTCACTGGACACGGAGTAAGAGCGAGCGAGCTCTTGGGACTCGTACACAGCGACGTGTGCGGTCCAATGTCTACACATGCGCGAAGCGGTTATTCTTACTTCATTACCTTTACGGATGATTTTTCAAGGTACGGTTATATCTTCTTAATGAAACATAAGTCCGAAGCTTTTGAAAAATTCCAGGAATATAAGAATGAAGTAGAAAAACAAACCGGCAAAAGTATCAAGATTCTAAGATCGGATCGAGGTGGAGAATACTTAAGTGCCGAGTTCCTGAATTATTTAAAAGAGAACGGGATTCTCTCTCAGCTTACTCCTCCATACACTCCGCAACACAACGGTGTATCGGAGAAACGGAACCGAACCCTATTGGATATGGTACGGTCCATGATGAGTAACGCTGAGTTACCGCGATCATTCTGGGGGTATGCACTAGAATCAGCTGCGTACCTTTTGAACCGAGTTCCTACTAAGACTGTGCCTACTACACCATATGAGATGTGGTGTGGGAAGAGGCCCCATCTCAGTCACATCAAGACTTGGGGATGTCCAGCTTTTGTTAAAAAGCAGCATGCGGACAAGCTCGAGGCACGCTCAGTACAGTGTAAGTTCGTGGGATATCCAAAGAACTCCAAGGGATATTTCTTCTATTGTGAAGAGGAACAAAAAGTTCTTGTTTCTCGTCATGCCTACTTCTTGGAAACTGAGTTTTTGGAAAACCAGATAAGTGGGAGCACAGTAGAACTGGAAGAAATTCCAGAACCACGAGCTATTACTGAAAGCTTAGTGGAACCAGAAGGTTCAAAAGAATAGGACATTCCTATGCCGCTCCGCAGAAGTAGTAGGCAGTCTCATCCGCCCGAGAGATACTACGGTTTTCTCATAGACGGGGATAGAGAGGATTGCATCATAGACTATGATGAGCCTACCAGCTTCCAGCAGGCCGTTCAGAGCATTGACTCGGTAAAATGGCTGGATGCAATGCGGACCGAAATGGAGTCCATGTACACCAACAAAGTATGGACGTTGGACATTGCTCCAGACGGGGTAAAACCCGTAGGATGCAAGTGGATCTTCAAAAGGAAGATTGGTGTAGATGGACAGGTTGAGACCTATAAAGCTAGACTTGTAGCAAAGGGTTTCCGTCAAAGACCTGGCTTGGACTATGACGAAACCTTTTCTCCAGTGGCTATGCTGAAATCCATTCGGATCCTTCTTGCCATTGCTGCCTTCCACGATTATGAGATTTGGCAGATGGACGTAAAGACCGCTTTTCTAAATGGAAATTTAGAGGAGTGTGTCTATATGGATCAGCCGGAGGGTTTCATTCAGAGTGGGAGCAGCGGAAAGGTGTGCAAGTTGCTTAAGTCCATCTATGGACTAAAGCAGGCATCGCGGAGTTGGAACATCTGTTTTGATGAGACGGTCAAGGAATTTGGCTTTATCAAAAATCCAAATGAACCATGCATATATAGTAGATTTGTAGCGAGAACTGTAGTATTCCTCGTTTTATACGTGGATGACATTCTCTTAATAGGAAATGACATTCCTATGCTACAATCTGTCAAGGGGTTCTTGTCACAAAGGTTCTCCATGAAAGACCTGGGTGATGTCTCATACATCCTGGGGATCCAGATCCATCGTGATAGATCCAAGAGGATATTAGGACTTTCACAGTCCAGGTACATCGACACCGTGCTGAAAAGATTCAGTATGGAAGATTCCAAGCGCGGTAATCTACCGGCTTGTCACGGGATCACCCTCTCTAAAGAGATGTCTCCCAAGACTGATTTGGAGAGGGATCGCATGTCTATTATACCCTACGCTTCTGCGGTAGGCTCTATAATGTTTGCGATGTTGTGTACCAGACCGGATGTAGCTTATGCACTGAGTGTAGTAAGCCGGTATCAGTCAAACCCTGGGGAGAAACACTGGATAGCGGTAAAGAACATTCTCAAATACCTGAGAAGGACTAAGGAGATGTTCTTGGTGTATGGCGGAAAAGACCTCCAGATCGAGGCCTTTGCTGACTCCAGCATCCAGAGTGATAAGGATGATTCCAAGTCCATGTCGGGTTTTGTCTTTACCCTCTATGGAGGGGTGGTGTGTTGGAAGAGTTCCAAACAGGAAACCGTTGCAGACTCGACGATGGAAGCGGAATACATCGCTGCATCTGATGCCGCAAAAGAAGCTGTCTGGATAAGGAAGTTCTTGAAAGAACTTCAGGTGGTTCCGTCCATTGTTGACCCAATACTTCTGTATTGCGACAACAACGGGGCTATAGCTTTAGCAAAGGAACCCAGGTCCCATCAGAGATCCAGGCACATCTTGAGGCGGTATCACCTGATCAGGGTGATCGTGGATCGCAAGGAGATCGAGGTTCGGAGGGTTGCTTCAGAAGAAAACACTGCAGATCCATTCACCAAGGCCCTACCCCAGACTCAGTTCGAGCGGCTGATCGAGATGATAGGTCTTCGATACGCCAGTACATGGCCTTAGTGCCAGTGGGAGATTGTTAGTGTATATGCCCTAGAGGCCATTACTGTATCATACTAGTTTGTATATTACTTGATGGAAGCTTGGGATATTCACCTTGTATAAACAATCTTGCTCAATATAGTAGTATGCTACTTGGTTTGTTTCTACTTCAATGTGTACTTGTGTTTATTTCAGTATATCACTTATACGCATTAGTGGAGCCCTTAGGATCTTTGCTTGATTACCAGCGTTGTGATGGCAGTCACACTAGTGGGGGCTGGGTAATCTATAAGCACATCCTTATACAGGTCCCTGGTCGCAGGACTATCGAGACAGGGCATCGATACTCCGGAGTAGACTAGCGTATGCGCTTCTCATCCCAGTGTGGGAGATGGTCTGTCCCACAGCCATCAGTACGTCGTACTGGAGATAGTATACGGGTGCTCGTTGGGTTACGAGTACACTGGACAGGACTCGTCGGGAACTGACAGGTTGGTATTATACCTATCGTCGGTTATCAGTTCCCAGGTGACATGAGTACAGCTTAGTCCGCTGACTTGACACTGGCACTTCGCCTCGAGTGTGTTCCCACTGCACTTTGATCACTACCCTACCACGGCTCAAAGGAGTCGTGCAAACAGGTGATGGTTGGGTGCAGTCCCGAAGCACTTGGAGGCAGTGACGGTTAGAAAGGATTCGTCTCTCCCGGTATTGGGGGTTGACATCGCGCTGTGTCTAGGAGAGCCATTACACGAGTAGTCCCTGGCCAGGGCAAGCGAGATATACTGGTAGGCTTCCAGTATTATCTCAGGGTGTTTTGGGCTTCACTCCGACACGACTTGTACCGCTATTGGGGGACTGACGTTTTACCGCCCCCTAGGCCCGACATGCGATGTATCAGACGAACAGACCGGACTGTACGGAGAATGTCACATTCAGACTCAGTAGGAGTTCAGATGGGGTTCACCTCGTCAGCCTTCTTGTCGGCATCTACCTGGGGACTGTTACGCACAGCTAGTGCCGCTTGCGGTCTGTGGTTAAACCCACTGCCAGCGTAGTGTCGAGTCTTTAGAGTCCCACACAGAGGGTATTCGCCTCTGGGCAAAACAGAGTAGAGGTCGCATGGTTTTGCGACAGGGTTCGTTCTCATCCGCGCACTTGTGCACGTTTGGAGTCCGGACGGATATTACTGGCTGGCTCTGGTTTGAGTCAGATACCGGTATATGTTTTGGGGTTGCTTTTATCTCTTGGTATTCATGTTCCTCGGAACAAGAATGCGGGTGTGTATGCACAGTTGATTGAGGCGGAGGAAGAGGTTTTTCATTAGGGTTTCGGAACGGGTGCGTATGCACAGTTGACAGTCGTCTTTTTCCAAACCCTAGTGGAATTATGATATATCAATTAATAATATTAATAAAATGAAATTGTGTCATGGTTGGTTTTTTATGTTGACTTGTTGACCATGGTTGACTTGTTGACCATGGTTGAAGTTTTGACCATCATCATTACAAAAGAAAGATGCTCTTTGATTCTAGCAAATTCATTTAATGTTTGAAATGATAATGGTCATTCCTAAACCTTCCATCAACTATTCCATTTTCATTATTATTATTAATTTGATAATTCTTTTTGCTTTATGTTATGGTTGCAAAAAGAAAAGAGCTCATTCTATCATTTGGCTTCTCTCTCCTCATTTCATCTTCTTCTTCCTCTAGCTCAAGGAGAACCCCTCTCATGAGTTGAGAATCTCTCTCCTTGAAAAGATAAAACCCCAAAAGACACTCTCTACTCACTCTAGGATCAAGGTTTAGCAAGCCGGAGATTCTAGTTCTCTCAAAGTTCGAGAAAGAGCCCGAAGGTTGAACCCTCAGGTGGATCCATCTTCGACGGAAGAAGGAAACGAGGAAAGAACCATCAACCTCTACAAAAGCTTGAAGAAGAAGGAGTTCAAGTTAGGTATAACTCTTCATCCGAGTAGCTAACGCTCCTTTGTATGCTTGCTAGTTTAGTTTAGACACGATCCCGACCTTGTTTAGTCCATGTTGCCCCTTGCGATAAAAATTTGTTTTTTAAACCGTTTCCGCCTCCCCGTAAGCACCGGGGGTCGCAACGTGGACTTACACTTACCACGTCCAAGAGGGCATGCAAAACGGTGGCTTTTGGGTACAGTCCCGAATCACATGGAGGCAATGAGCGATAGGAGGGGATTCATCTCTCCCGGTATAGGGAGTTGATGTTGCGCTGTGTTCGATTGGCTATAACCTGAAATCCCTGGCCAGGGTTGCTGAGATTTACTGGTAAGTGTTACCAGTAGTTTCTCGAACTGTTATAGACCTTATATCGACACGACTTATCGAGCTACTAGGGTCTGACGTTTACCACCCCTTGGCGAGATATGCGACATATCAGACGACGAGACCGGACTGTACGGTAAGTGTTACTGGTTGGATTCACAGGAGTATGAGCGGGCTTGCTCGTCGATCTTCTGATCGCTCAATACCCAGGTGGCCGTTACGTTTAGCAGACCGCTTGCGGCTTGTGGGTGTTTGATATGATCATCACCTGCTGCCGGCGTATTGACGAGTCTTTAGAGTCCTACACAGAGGTTTCCTGGCTCAAGCGAAACGAAATAGGAGCGCATATGAGATATGTGCGGGTCCGAGAATAATACCAGTATGTGATACTGTATTCGATTCTCGCGATTTGTGACATTGATCGGTTATATGCGATATAGCCGGGTTATCGGATCAAGTCTTGATTCGATAAGTTGTTACTATTGATATTAGTCGGTTATATAAGATATGACCGGATCATTAAGTCAAGTTTTGATTTAATGATTTAATGTATAATTATATATTTGATATATCACTTTACATTAACTAATATAGGTTCACTTAAGATGTTTTTTCTCACTTGTTTGTGCACATTGTATATATGATATTTTTTTGTGCACAAGTTTGTATCATTTTGATGATACATGCAAACTTGGGTGTATGTTTGTATTAAACCATGGTTAGTTAATGGTTAGGATTTCATTTGATTTATTTGCTTATTTATTTATTTATTTATTCATTTGAGAAAGAAATAAAATGGTGGCTAGTTTTGGATTTTCTTTTGAAGCTTCATGAAGCTTTGAATAGTTTGACCATTTTGTTTCTTTCCTTAACCCTAACCATTCACTTGAACCATAGTTTATTCTCTACACTTGTTATCTTAACCATGGTTGCTAATATGATAAGAATGACTTATTTTCTTTTTTCCATCAATTCTTATCATATTCTTTTTCTTCTTCTTCTTCTTCTTCAAGAAGAAAGAAGCTTGCTAGCTTCAATGGTGATTTGAGAAAAAGAGTGAGAAATCCAATTCTAAAGTGAACCCACTTCCTATTTCTTCATCCTCTACTACTTGCCAAGTAGTATAGGGTGTTTTCTTCACAAGTTTCATGGCTTGGTGAAGTTGGAGCTTGATTTGTGTTGCCTCGACGTAGATCATCTTCGGCATCGAAGTCGACGACCTAGCCCGCCCATTTCTCCGATGAAGCCGACGCTAGAGCTCGGGATCCGATGATCGCAGCGAGGGGACTTCATCATGGAGCTATGGAGGTGGAGGACCGGATCTACAAAGGTTGTATTTCCGTTCACTAAGTTAAGTTGTTAACTCGTTGCTTGTTTCGTCTATTCTCTAGTTAACGATCCGTAATAGGGTTTCTCGGCACATGAAAAAATTTGAAATTGGCATGATTGATGCCTTGTGAGACCTCCTTAGAGTGCCTAGGAACCCTACAGTGGTATCAGAGCCTAGTTAGAGCCTTAGGCGAAGTGTAGACTATGTTAGAATTCCGATCGAACCCCGAAACCCTAAAAATGACCCCTCTCTATACATTTTTGCAAAACTGGGTTTTTTCCAGATTAAAAATTCTTTAAAAATTCAGCAGGAAATTCTAAGAATTACGGTGCAAAAATTACCAAGAAATAAGTCTAAAGAGCGGCGGAACCGCGGCAGAAGCTTGGCTTCAGCGGCGGTTCCGCGGCCAAATGATATGATTAGGCTTCTATTTTTGCACAGTAATTTGTCTCTTCAGGTGCTGAGTTTTCTGGGAATTTTTAATTTGCACTCAAGAGTTGAGTTTTCTGGGGTGTTTTGGAGCTTCGATGATTCGATCGGAAATTTCAAACTTTGTCTATGTGCTTTTCCGGATTATTTTAGAATATGTTAAAAAGGTTCGACCGGATATAAATACCCACTTTTCCCCTGTCGGGAAATTTCCAAGTGTTGGATTTTTCCGTGGTTTAAAAACGTTCTTAGTAGTGCAAGTAACGCGATGGACCCTCTAGAAGACAACAAACCATAACTCGATTATGTGACCGTCTTGAACTGTCCTTTGAACCTTAGGGTTTGGGGCAATACGGCGTGCCACATGTGAGGCGTTGGCTTGACCCTTCTACGGCTGGACCGTTGGTACTGAGGCACGAAGTGAATGGTTTAAAACTTATTTCATGTGTTGAGCTGTTTGGGGAAAACCTGGGTGTTCGATTGTTCGATCGGAAAGTTTAACATTTTCTATTTATCCGGAAGGTGATACAATATTTGGAATCTACAAGAGTTATGGGATAACTGATTTGGTTGTTATAAACATAGCAGTTTAGTCTCGCTTGATCGGTTGCCACAGAATTTTGATGCGATCAAAAGTCCGTCGCAATCACGTAGCGTACGCGGATACTCGCCGGATAAACTTAATAGACAGCTACACCCCTTAGCCCCGACCAAGTGACTGTAGGAGAACCCCGTCGCCGAAAGCATCCGTTCGGTTTCTCACGGTAGCGGTGTTCCGCTTTGGTACACTTCGTCGATGGTATCGGGGGTGCGGCCGTCTACTAAAGTTTGCGACGAGTATTCGATCAGGATGTCGGGAATCTTGTTGAATTACCCGACTTGATATTGAAAAGAGTTTTCGATAATGAGACTAAAATGCGGGGTTTAAAATTGTTAGGCATGCGATGTCTAAGGAATTCATTTGATTAGGCATGCGATGTCTAAGGAGGTTGCGAATTCCAACTGTTGTAGTTTTACACTTTCTTTTCTGTGACCGAAAGTGTAATATGTGTTATCGCCGGTTTCGTTGCTATATGTCAACGAAAATTGGGATGGGCATGTTTACTTACGTTGATGACATGTGTTGTTATGTGTTGCTGGATATGTTATAATGGATCGTCGTGTTTGAATAGCCGGGGGGGTTTTATGTGAGATGAGTGTTTTTCATTTTCATTCATGTAAAAACTTGTATGTAATATTCTTTTATTGGGGCACTTCCAGGTTGCGATTGTTGTCACCCTTTGTATATTATTTCCTTTTCCGCACTAGGATAGACCTAAGGAGGAGGGCACAAGTAACCGGGTTCTGGAGTCCAGTGGGAGACCAACTCGAGGAGTCGAGTCCGGGTCTCCTAACTCGAGAATTGGTAGGGTTGCTTGTGTAAGTCGATGTTCAACACCCCAATACTTATGGGGAGGCGGAAATATGAATAACAATCTTGTTCTATGATTAAACATCGAATAACAGTATGAATCGTTTGCTAAACAAGTTTTAACAAAAGCTATAGAGTTCTAAACTACTATGTTAAGAGATTATACCAAACGGTTCTAGTCCTTCGTCTTAATGTTATCTACGGCCTCTTTGGATCTCCACGTCCTCTTCGGCTTTCTTCCGTGAAAGACGATCCACCCGAGAACCCTAATCCAAGCTATAACCTCTAAACTTGAGGTTACTTAGTTTCTCTAGTTGCTAAATAGAGTAGCTAAGGTGATGTAGAGATAGGTTATGGAATAATTAGTCTTTCCTAATCCTTGTTCTCAACTCATGAGGGTAGGATTAGGTTTGGTGAAGGAGAGAGAACTTGAAGAGAGAGAGTGAGAAGATGATAATGATAATAATAATGAAAATGAAAAAGCTTCTCACTAGATATATGAAGCATAATGAATTAAAAAGAAATGAATAATATGAGATTATTCATCATGTTTCATTAATGCAAGTGGGTGATTCATTATGTGAGTCATTAAGCATTTAATAATGCATTAATGACATGATGAATCACTCACAATGAGTCACTAATTCATTAAATGAAAATGCCACCTCTCCCTCCATGTCACATCCTTCTAGAAGCTTCTCGGAAAATTATGAGAACGCCCCTCTCATCCGTGAAAACACGGAAAAACTTTAGACTGTATAAATCCAATAACCTGATACTAGAATCTGGCTTAAACCAAAGCCGGCTAGAAAAAACTGTCCGAATGTCGTACGTGCGTTCAAACACGTATGCGTCCGAACCTTTGTCGTAAAACCATACGACCTCTATATCTTTTCGCCTGGGTTTGGGAAATCTCTATGTGGGACTCTAAAGACTCAACTACTACACTGGCAGTGGGTTTAACCACAGACCGCAAGCGGCACTAGCTGTACGTAACGGTCCCCGGGTAGTTGTCGATAAGAAAGCTGATGAGGTAACCCATCTGAAATCCTACTCAGCCTGTCTGTGACAATATCCGCGTAGTCCGGTCTGTTCGTCTAAGAGTATCGCATGATAGGGAGGTGGTGGACGTCAGACCCCTAATAACCGTACAAGTCGTGTCGGTATGGTTCAAGACCACCCGAGAATCTACTGATCATTCCATCAGTAATTCTCAATCAGCCCTGGCCAGGGACTTATGGTAATGACCAACCGACCACAGTGCGATATCAACTCCCTATACCGGGAGAGACGAATCCCTAACAGTCGCTCACTGCCTCCACGTAGCTCGGGACTGTGCCCAACTGAAACATGTTTGCACGACTCCTTTGAGCCGTGGTAGGGTAATAATCAAAGCACAGTGGGAACTCACACGAGACAAATGATGACCTTAAGTCAACGGACTATCTGCACACATGTCACCTGAGAACTGCTATCTGACGTTAGGTATAATACCATCCAGTCAGTTCTCGGCGAGTCCTGTCCGGTGTACTCACACCCAGTGAGCATCTATATACAATCTTAGGTGAACACCACCAATGGTTGCGGGACCAATCCATCGCCCCTCGTCAGGGACTAGATATGTATACACTAGTCTACTCCGGAGTATCGATGCCCAATCTCGATACTCCTGCGACCAGGGACATCTAAAGGTGTGCCTATTGACTATCCAGCTCCCATTAGCATGACTGCCATCACAACGCCGGTAGTCAGACAAACACCCTATGGGCTTTATCAACATATATATATAAATACCAAGTAAAATATATCATACGTTAAGACAAAGTCAAACAAAATAGCGTACTATCATATCAAGCAAGACTGTCATGTACATACATATCCCAAGCATCCTATACAATGTAGGCCTCTAGGGCATATATATCCAACAATCTCCCACTTGCACTAAGGCCTATAATTGCTGCAATGAGTACCCACTGTCCCTACCAGATCCAGTTGCTGGCGTACCGCATGCCCAACATCTCAAATAACCTCTCGAACTGTACTTAAGGAATGGCCTTGGTGAATGGATCTGCCGTGTTGTCTTATGTGTCCACTCTCCGTATCTCGATCTCCCGACGATCCACGATCTCCCTGATCAGGTGAAACCGCCTTAAGATATGCCTGGATTTCTGATGGGACCTTGGTTCCTTCGCTAAAGCTACAGCGCCATTGTTATCGCAATACAAAGGTATTGGATTGGCAATGGATGGAACCACCTGAAGTTCAGAAATGAACTTCCTCATCCAGACAGGCTCTTTTGCGGCTTTACTAGCAGCTATATACTCAGCCTCCATAGTTGAGTCTGCGACGGTATCTTGTTTGGAACTCTTCCAACATACCGCCCCTCCATTAAGGGTAAACACAAAACCCGAAATGGATTTAGGATCATCCTTGTCACTTTGGAAGCCGGAGTCGGTAAAAGCCTCTACCTGGAGGTCCCCATTACCGTAAATCAAGAACATCTCTTTAGTCCTTCTTAGGTACTTGAGAATGTTCTTCACCGCTCTCCAATGTTTCTCACCTGGGTCAGACTGATACCTGCTTACCACACTAAGTGCGTAAGCTACATCCGGTCTAGTACATAACATCGCATACATTATTGATCTTATCGCCGAAGCGTAGGGTATAATGCCCATGCGAGCCCTCTCTTCATCAGTCTTTGGGGACATCTCCTTGGAGAGGGTGATTTCGTGACAAGCGGGCATATTGCCGCACTTGGAATCTTCCATACTAAATCTCTTTAGTATAGTGTCTATATACCTGGACTGTGAAAGTCCCAATATTCTATTAGATCTATCTCGATAGATCTTAATGCCCAGAATGTATGATGCATCTCCTAAGTCTTTCATGGAGAATTTCTGTGACAAGAAGAGCTTTACTGATTGTAGTATAGGGATATCATTCCCTATCAGTAGTATGTCGTCGACGTACAAAACGAGGAAGACTACTGCTCCTTCTACAATCTTCCTATAAATACATGGTTCATCTATATTTTTGATAAAGTCAAATTCCTTGACTGTTTCATCAAAGCAGATGTTCCAACTCCGCGATGCTTACTTTAACCCATAAATGGATTTAAGAAATTTGCACACTCTTCCGCCGCTCCCACTGTCTAAGAAACCTTCTGGTTGATCCATGTAAACACTCTCTTCTAGATGTCCATTTAGAAAAGCTGTTTTTACATCCATTTGCCAGATTTCATAGTCATGGAAGGCAGCAATGGCAAGCATGATCCGAATGGATTTAAGCATAGCTACTGGTGAAAAAGTTTCATCATAGTCCAATCCTGGTCTTTGACGAAAACCTTTTGCTACTAGTCTAGCTTTGTAGGTTTCCACTTGTCCAAATATACCAATCTTCTTTTTGAAGATCCATTTGCACCCAACTGGTTTTACCCCAGGAGGAGCAACTTCTAAAGTCCATACTTTATTGGTGTACATGGATTCCATTTCGGATCTCATTGCATCCAGCCACTTCACTGAGTCGCTACTCGTGATAGCCTGCTGAAAACTAGTAGGCTCATCATCATCGATGATGCAATCCTCTCGATCCCCATCAAGAGGAAAACCATAGTATCTTTCAGGAGGATGAGAAAGCCTACTAGATCTGCGGAGTGGTGTTGGTTCGTCATGTTCTATTGAAATCTTAGATTCTTCTAAGTCTTCGGTTGCAGTTTGAGGTTCTGGAATTTCTTCCAGTTCTACCGTGCTCCCACTAATTTCTTTTGCAAGAAATTCGCTTTCTAAGAAGACAATGTGACGAGCAACAAACACCTTTTGTTCTTCAGTATGGTAGACCATGTACCCCCTTGAATGCTTGGGGTATCCTACAAACTTGCATAAAACCGATCGAGCTTCGAGCTTGTCCGGATTATGCTTTTTAACATATACCGGACACCCCCATATCTTGATATACTTGAGATATGGTCTCTTCCCACACCACATTTCATATGGAGTGGTAGGTACAGACTTAGTTGGAACTCTATTCAATAGGTATGCGGCTGATTCTAAAGCAAATCCCCAGAAGGAAAGTGGCAACTCAGCACTACTCATCATTGAACGCACCATATCTAATAGCGTGCGATTCCTCCTTTCTGATACACCATTATGCTGAGGTGTATAAGGCGGAGTAAGCTGAGAGAGAATTCCATTCTCTTTTAAGTATTCAAGGAAACTGGTACTTAAGTATTCTCCACCTCGATCAGATCGAAGTGTCTTGATGCTTTTACCAATCTGTTTCTCTACTTCATTTTTATACTCCTTAAACTTCTCAAAGGCCTCGGATTTATGTTTCATTAAGAATATATGTCCATACCTAGAGAAGTCATCAGTAAAAGTTATGAAGTAGGAGTGACCGCTTCGTGCATGCGTAGACATCGGACCACATACATCATTGTGTACTAGTCCCAAGAGTTCAGTGGCTCTTTCTCCGTGTCCGGTGAACGGAGATTTGGTCATTTTTCCTTTGATACATGATTGACAAGTTGCATATGATAAATATTCAAACGGATCTAGATATCCATCTTTATGTAACTTAGTCAACCTTGTTTCATTTATATGACCAAGTCTACAATGCCATAGGAAGGCTTGATTCGAATCTGGAGCCTTTCTTTTACGCGTGTTTTGAATATTGAAAATTTGAGGTTGATTAAGTATGTATATGCCGTTTTCCAGTGTGCCAAACCCAATCAGTTCTTGATTTAGGAGAATGTTCATGACATTTCTTTCAAGCACAAAATTATATCCTTTATTAGACAACAAAGATACTGATATAATATTACACAACATACTGGGAATACAAAAACAGCTGTACAATACCAAAATGTGTCCACTATTCAACCCTAGGTGATATTCTCCTAATGCAACTGCATCTACATGCATTCCATTGCCCATCAGGAGAGTCATATCACCTGCCCCCAGTACTCTACTATTTCTCAGATCCTGCAAAGAATTACAGATGTGAGAACCAGAACCGGTATCAAGTACCCATGAAGTAGAGTTTACTGAAAGACAATTTTCGATTACGAACACACCTGAAGCAGAAGAAACAGCTTGCTTCATGTCCTTGGCTTTAAAGGCCATACAGTCCTTCTTCCAGTGCCCTTGCTTGTGACAATAGAAGCACTCGTTCTTTTCTGCCTTCACCCTTCCTGCCTTGTTCGTTCCCTGCACCTTCTTGACCCCACCCTTCGGTTTGGTGGCTTTCATCTTCTTCTTCCCTTTAGCTTTCGCTTTAGATTTAGAAGAAGATGATTGGCCAACATACAGAACGGGGGTCTTCTCCTTTTTCAAGGAGGTCTCTGCTACCCTCAACATATTGAGGAGCTTTGGAAGATCCGCTTCCATTTCGTGCATGTTGAAGTTCAGCACGAACTGAGAGAAGGTGTGGGGAAGGGACTGCAAAATCAAGTCGATATACAAATCATTCTCTAGCACGCATCCCAGGTTTGCGAGTTCCTCAATGTGGGCGATCATTTTGAGGACGTGCTCTCCAACAGGCGATCCTCGAGCTAACCTCATCTGGAAGAGTTTCCTTGAGGTTTCGTACCTCGCGATACGGGAGTGTTCACCATACAATTCCTTGCAATGGAGGAATATGGATACAATATCCATACTCTCATGCTGTTTCTGGAGTTCATTATTCATGGACGCCAGCACGATACACTTAGCTCGCTCACAGTCTAGATCCCAGGTTTAACGAACTTCCTTGTCCGCAACTGAGGAATCTGGTCCTGGGATAAGGGGAGGAATAGCGGTGGTAACATATGCAACTTTGTCATAAGTCAGTACAATATTGATGTTCCTTAGCCAATCTTTATAGTTCTGCCCGGTCAGTATATTCTTTTCAAGTAATAGTTTTAGTCCAGTCATGGTAGCTGCCAGAGAGAGAGAAAAGAAAACACTCAGCATATGCTCTTGCAAGTTTAGATTGGTTATTATTTTATCTAAACAGGATAGCTCCCACTGTTTCCTCAAATCCTTCTTCAAAACCTAAAAGAAGAACTAGTCAGGATTTAATCACACGTTACAATTCTTGCTTAACCTTTCAGCCAGGCTGGTGTTGGTACTTCGAGGGAGGTTTTCCAACACTTTCGCGAAGTTCCTTAATTAAAGAACCTCTTTTCCCTGGAGGCGTAGCCCCTCTAACACCTTTCTAGGCACCTACTTGGTTTATAGCATTGATTGTTAAGTGAGTGAAATTCCCGAGAGTAATCCTACTCATCAGTGGGATCGGGATCCAACTATGATGCCCTAGATGGAAGCCACTCTAGTCACCACACTCCAGAAGGTAAGCTAAATGTGCAAGTTTCCTTTATGTTTGAAACTCCCGATGTGATTTTTACCCCAAGCTCTTATAGACCTTGACGTAGGCCAACAAGTCATAAGACGCAAGTCAAGTTCTACCTGTCGTTGTCCTGATTAATTTAAATACATCGTACAAGCCCTTGACGTAGGCCAACAAGGTGTACGTCTGTATTAAACTAATGCATCTATCTATGCAATAAATAGGCACACACACTGCTACCATTCACTATGCCTTGATGTAGGCCAACAAGCATAGCATGAATACGATGTGCTGTCTATTTGAAACGACGGAGGGTTACGGCTGGTTTTTGGCAAAAAACCGTTAACGTAGTGAACTTGATTTGATCGAAGGAACTAAGATAGCTTTTATTAAAAGGAGTGGTTTAAGCTCCGCATTTAAAATTTGCTTTTTCAAGAAAACCGAGTGGTTTTTAGAAATTGTTCCAACGATTCAGTTTAGGTTTTATTTTCTTTGCATTAATAATAATGCGTCCCATCTTTTAACCTATCATTACAGATAACAACGAAAATACAACGTCCTCTTATGCCATCCGCATTCGCCACGGGGTCCCGTCATCACCCGTTAGGTTACTTAACTAACGACAGAGCGGGGGCTGGGCTAGCGCGGGTGTAAAACATAAGCGACGTCTAAATAGCTATCATATATAGATATTGTACATTCGTCAGACGCAATAATAGGCATTCCAGATCACAGATAAACAATATTGGATTTGCAAGCAATCCGCATTTCTTTTGAGCCTGCAATGAAAGACGGATTACACAGTTGTGATGAATAGCCATTTTCCCACCCCAGACCCCTACGGGTACGGCAAACTACCCGCCAAGTACCAGAAGTGAAGCCGTCTGCCCCAACACTTCAAAATACCCGGTAGTTTGTGCACCCCACCTTGGGTCTATCCTAGGAGCAAAAACAGTAAAAAGAAATAATACAACGGTGGCTACAACCGCAACCTGGATGTGCCCCGCAAAATAATATTACAACTTATTACATTTACATCAAATGAATTAATACAATAACCCATCACATAAACCCGGCTAATCACCACAACAGTCCAATACAGTTTATATACACAAACAGTTATATATAACATCATAGATATATGCAACCCCCTGCCAACCGACATACTAGCAGTTAGGGGAGGTTTACGAACACATAAAACATTTCACAGATATAATCAAACAAGAAAATACCGTATAATTTCGATCGATTAAACACATTTAATTTTGCTCCAATACTTCTCTGTAAATCTGAAACCTAAGTAAAAATAAAAATTACCAGAAAACACCAAATATCACAGAGAAACAACACAAGAAACTTGGGATGATGAATCGTCCAAAGCGCGGCGGAATGGCGGCGGATCGGTAGGATCGGCCGCGGTTCCGCGGCGCTATGGCCGATTCATGAGCCCAATTTTCTTGGGTGTTCTAATACATTCATTTAGGTCATTCTGAGGGTCCCTGAAAAATTTTTGGACCTTATTTAAAATTCGACAGAAAGTACATGATATCGGGGTTTTTCCGGTTTGTTTTTCCGTTCGAAATTCATACAAATTTGCAACTGTGTTAAATACTGTTTATCTAGGCTCTGATACCACTGTAAGTCGATGTTCCACACCCCAATACTTATGGGGAAGCGGAAATATGAATAACAATCTTTTTCTATGATTAAACATCGAATAACCGTATGAATCGTTTGCTAAACAAGTTTTAACAAAACCTATAGAGTTCTAAACTACTATGTTAAGAGATTATACCAAACGGTTCTAGTCCTTCGTCTTAATGTTATCTACGGCCTCTTTGGATCTCCACGTCCTCTTCGGCTTTCTTCCGTGATAGACGATCCACCCGAGAACCCTAATCCAAACTATAACCTCTAAACTTGAGGTTACTTAGTTTCTCTAGTTGCTAAATAGAGTAGCTAAGGTGATGTAGAGATAGGTTATGGAATAATTAGTCTTTCCTAATCCTTGTTCTCAACTCATGAGGGTAGGATTAGGTTTGGTGAAGGAGAGAGAACTTGAAGAGAGAGAGTGAGAAGATGATAATGATAATAATAATGAAAATGAAAAAGCTTCTCACTAGATATATGAAACATAATGAATTAAAAAGAAATGAATAATATGAGATTATTCATCATGTTTCATTAATGCAAGTGGGTGATTCATTATGTGAGTCACTAAACATTTAATAATACATTAATGACATGATGAATCACTCACAATGAGTCACTAATTCATTAAATGAAAATGCCACCTCTCCCTCTATGTCACATCCTTCTAGAAGCTTCTCGGAAAATTACGAGAACGCCCCTATCATCCGTGAAAACACGGAAAAACTTTAGACTGTATAAATCCAATAACCTGATACTAGAATCTGGCTTAAACCAAAGCCGGCTAGAAAAAACTGTCCGAATGTCGTACGTTCGTTCAAACACGTATGCGTCCGAACCTTTGTCGTAAAACCATACGACCTCTATATCTTTTCGCCTGGGTTTGGGAAATCTCTATGTGGGACTCTAAAGACTCAACTACTACGCTGGCAGTGGGTTTAACCACAGACCGCAAGCGGCACTAGCTGTACGTAACGTTCCCCAGGTAGTTGTCGATAAGAAAGCTTGATGAGGTAATGATTGGTATAAATTCTGCGTGTTCAAGTTTAGTTAATTACCGCAATCAAAACGGTTTCGCTTGTAGCTAGCCGGTTGAGTACGGGTCGTCCGCAGGGAGATGGGAATCTTTTTCTATGTGCTTTAACGAGTTAAGTCCGGTTTTCCAGATTTGTTTGTGATTATCTAAGTGTTAAAATGATATGTAAGGAGAGCTTGTTAGGGTTAGGATTAGGTTAGTTTGAGTTAGGAGTCTCTCACTTCTTTCATTGCCACTCTTAATATCGGTGTTACGGTAATCGGCAACAACGGGGATTAGCACGACTAGGAAGGAACTTGCGAGTATAAGCTAGGCTTTCCAACGCTTAAGTTCTTCCTTTTGGTGCTTTTCCGTCCGTTCTTGGCTCTTAGCCATAACCTCCGGTTAATTCAACCACAACCGGTCTCACTACGGAATCACCGCTATCATGTAGGATAGGGTGCCGTAAGGAGCTGATTGTGGTTCAATTAACGGGAGTCGATTTAAGATGTTGGGCAAGGAAAGAGTGAGAGAGATTTCCTTCTCTCAAACTTCCCTTATCCTACCCTAACAAGTATGAAACTACTCACACATCATAATGAAAAGAAAACAAAACAAAAGAGGAAGATAGAAAGAAGGAGATTAGAAGATAACAACTAGCTATTTGCGACCTCACCTCGGCAAGGATCAAGCGTAAGCATCATGGTTGTTTTTAAGGATAAAGGAAAAGAGAAAGAAAGAAACAACAATAAATAACAACAACTACTTAACAAATGAAAATTACAACAATTAACAAGTTAACTAAAGAACAAGACAAGCATGATAAGTAAAAGGTTCTTCTTTATTCATCATTCTTCACTCACAAAAGCTCACTACAAGATTTTCAATGGAGAAGAGATGAGAAGAGGAAGAAGAAACAAGTATTCTAAACCTAGAAAAATACAAGATTATGCCCCCTTGGCTTCACAAGTTCTGGACTATTTATAGGCAGGGAAATGGAAATCTATGGCAACAATCTGCCTCTATATGAAAAGACAAAAATACCCCTAAAAATGGTCAACTGTCGCCACCATATGGCCGCGGAACCGCGGCCTAGACCCCCTATTGGCCGCGGTTCCGCGGCCCTTTGGAGGAGTTGGGCTCTCTGCTTTTTTGGGCTTCCCTGGTCTTTCATGTCCTTTATTCTGGCATATGATTTTTCTCAGATTTGCTTTACGATTTTTCCAGAATTTCTGTTGAGCAAAAGGTGATTTGATGTGTATCTTTTTGTCATGATTTCCTCGAGCTCCGTGTAGATTACTTGGATCTTGTGCTGCCATTGAGCCTTGTGCATGAAAACGACATTGATTTGCCATTTTGTCTCTTAAACTGGTGTGTGGCAACAGACGGATAAAGAGCGGAGATCCGTGTTTTATCTGTGGTGGCAAGAACCCGGACTTTGTCGTGTTTTTCCATGAATTTCACCATTTTAGAGCCGAGAACCTATATCCTGTAATTGACTAGCAAACACGGCTCAAGAGTACCTACCGATATGCAATGTGATAAAAATTGGGCGGTATGAAAATGCAAAAATCTGATATGAACAAGTACCCCCAAACTTATCATTTTCTCGTCCCGAGCAAAGCCAATTTATTCACAAAAAATCCTAACCTCACTTTTGCAGGGAACGTGATTGCACTGAGCATGTGCAACAAGCCGTTAAACCTCTAGGTGTCCCTAGTAGGAGGTGTGTTGTCTCCTGAGGGTTTTCAGCGGATACTACCCACAAAATCCGGTCAAGCTAGTTTTGTAAAATAACTAAGATTCAAACCCTAAAGTTTTGTTTCAGAAAATAACAATTCTATGATCCCAAGTCTAGACTATCGAACCTTTATTTTTCACACCTCGCTTCTTATTTAACTATAGATTTTATATGTCTTTACGTGCAGTGCAAATAGTGTCGTTAAGTTCCCGAAGGATCGAATAAAGTCATTATATCATACAATAAAGTCCAGATAACAATTTTAAAAGGATCACATAAGTTTTATAAAGAGTTAAGCATTTTTCAAGTTTCGTTTTTCAGTAAGGTTTCAACTTCAGAATTTCTATCTTCCCTAACAGGAAACTAGGTCTTGTTTTTCACTCCACCTTTTTCTTGTTTTCATTTCATACACACCTCTGTGAACGTGCAATAGTCTTTATCATAGAATAAAACCTTCATATCTCCGCTAAAATTTTTATAAAAGCCTGTCTTTTATCAAGATTATTCTCACACAAAGAACCGTTAGGAATTTTAACTCGGAGAGAACACTTGCTTGACTTTGTTTTAATCTGGACTTTCTAGGCTTCTTACCGAGCTTTGGGCCAATGCACCCAAACCAGTTGGCTTTAGGGCATTAGGTGTAGAAACACCCCAGCGGACTTAATTACTCAAGTTACCTAGGTCCAAAAACAAAAGACAGTTTGGCGTGAAAATCATGATGATTCAATACGAACGGAGATATAACCGGCAGTTCAGTTATTTTTTTGGATAAAAGACATGTTTAGTGGGTTCGGTGTGTAATCATTCCAATCAAGGTTTAGATGGGTTATTTTTCAGACTTAGTTCCAATTAAGGGGTCAATAACATTCCTTCATATTCACTTTACTTCATAAACTATTCTTGACATTACTTATTTCAGAACAAACCTATTTGATCCTCAGAAAATCATTTATCCATTTAAAAGTTTTTAGACATAAAAAGACTTGTAATCTAATTTCCAAAACTCACGACACTTGTAGTGTGATGTAAAGACGTATATCAGCTATAGTTAACTTCAAAGGAGAGTTATCTTTCAGGTTTTCAAAATCTAAACATAAGATTTAGTTATTCTTATCTTATCAAACCAAACCGTCGAAATGTTGAATCAGAGTCCTCCCACTAGCTAACTTGACAAAAAAAGGTTTTATGTTTTTAGAAAATTTTCAGATTTTTATGGATTTTATGGATTTTAATATGCAGATGCAAAATATACATACGAATGCGAATGTTAGAAATGCGTACCCAGCGTACCCCCAAACTTAAACTGGACAGTGTCCTCACTGTCATTGCATGAAGAGATCATTTGAAGGGTCAAAATTGTCGGTTAGCGATACACAATGTTTTTTTTTAAAGAAAAGAAAAAGAAAAAGAATATCCACAAAAATGTACAAAATTGTATATACATACCCCCAAACTTATTTGGAACAGTGTCCACTTGTTCTTGGCTGGATAACCGAAGTTTGGAGGTAGGCAGAGGAAGATTATGCAGGGTAAACCGGCTCCTGTAAGAACAGGAGCTCCTCTGTTGGTTCGGCACTAAGGTACGGTTTAAGTCGGTGTCCGTTCACTTTGAAAAATGAACCGTCCTTTGGATTTTCCAAATCCACAGCGCCATGCGGATACACATTCCGCACAAAATACGGCCCTTTCTAGTGAGATCTGAGCTTTCCTGGATGGAAGTGAATTCGGGTGTCGTAAAGCAGTACCTGCTCACCAGGTACGAAAGTTTTGCGCAAAAGGTGTTTATCGTGAAACACCTTCGTTCGGTTCTTAACGACAACCGCGTTATCGTAAGCCTCATCCCTAAGCTCGCTCAATTCGTTCAACTGCAGCTTCCGATGGCTGCCCGCATCTTCGAGAGACAGATTCAGCTCCTTTATTGCCCAAAATGCGCGATACTCTATTTCGACAGGTAGGTGGCAGGCTTTTCCGTACACAAGCCGATAGGGAGACATGCCAAGGTCGGTCTTATAAGCGGTTCGAAATGCCCAAAGGGCATCAGTGAGTTTCAGCGACCAATCCTTACGGTTCTTAGAAACCGTCTTCTCCAGTATCTGCTTGATTTGCCGATTTAAAACTTCGGCCTGCCCGCAGGTTTGGGGGTGGTAGGGCGTGGATAGCTTATGATTAATGTAATATTTCCGCATCAAGGCCTCGAAAGTCTTATTGCAGAAATGACTTCCATTGTCGCTAATGATCGCTCGGGGGTGCCCAAACCGGGAGAAAATGTTTTCTTTAAGGAACCTAACGACAACCTTGTTGTCGTTAGTCCGGCTGGGCACAGCCTTGACCCATTTAGAGACGTAATCAACAGCGAGAAGGATGTACAAGTTCCCAAAAGAGCTGGGAAACGGCCCCATGAAATCTATCCCCCAAACATCGAAAATCTCCACAACCAAGATCGGTTGGAGCGGCATCTCGTTTCTCCGGGATATCCGGCCCAAGTGTTGGCACCGGGAGCAAGTCTTGCAATAGTCATGAGCGTTTTTGAAGAGTTGTGGCCAGTAGAAACCACATTGCAAGATCTTCTCAGCTGTCTTTCTGGGGCCAAAATGCCCGCCACACGCTTGATCGTGGCAAAATGACAGCACACTCTTGAATTCCTCGTCAGGGACACACCGACGAATAATCTGGTCGGGACAGTACTTGAACAAATAGGGTTCGTCCCAGTAAAAGTGTTTTACTTGGGATAAGAAGCGAAGTCTGTCCTGACTTGACCATTCAGTCGGTAGTAATCCCGTGGCCAAATAGTTCACTATATCTGCGAACCAGGGTTCGCAAGATACTGTCAAGAGCTGTTCATCCGGGAAAACGTCGTTGATCGGAATTGGAAGCGAAGGCAAAGAAGGAAGTCATGAGAGATGGTCGGCAACTACGTTTTCACATCCTCGTTTGTCCTTAATGACAAGGTCAAACTCTTGAAGCAAGAGGATCCAACGTATTAGCCGAGATTTTGCATCTTTCTTCGCAAAAAGATGGCGCAGAGCAGAATGGTCTGTGTAGACGATGACTGGAGAGCCGATGAGGTAGGGCCTGAACTTTTCTAAAGCAAATACAACAGCCAAGAATTCCTTCTCAGTTGTTGTATAATTGAGTTGGGCGTCGGTCAGGGTTCGGCTCGCATAATAGATTACGTGCGGCATCTTGTTGATGTGTTGTCCAAGGACAGCACCAATGGCAAAGTCGGATGCATCGCACATAATCTCAAATGGGTGCGTCCAGTCAGGTGAGGAAAGAACGGGAGAAGAAGTGAGTGAGCTTTTCAATGACTCGAATGCAGTCACACAGCTCGAGTTGAAGTCGAATGGCGTGTCCTTGGCCAGTAAAAGAGTCAAGGGTCTAGCAATCTTGCTAAAGTCCTTGATGAACCGTCTATAGAAACCGGCATGGCCAAGGAAGGCTCGGATATCTCTGACGCATCTGGGAGGAGGTAGACTGGAAATGACCTCAATCTTTGCTTTGTCAACCTCTATGCCATTTTGCGAGATGATATGTCCTAAGACAATACCTTCGCGCACCATGAAGTGGCACTTCTCCCAATTCAAAGTGAGATTCTTGTCCTTACATCGGGTAAGGACAGCGTCAAGATGCAGCAAACACTCGTTGAAGGAATCGCCGAAGATGGAGAAATCATCCATGAAAATCTCCAGAAATTTTTCCACCATGTCTGAGAAGATTCCCATCATACACCGCTGGAAGGTAGCGGGCGCATTGCATAACCCAAAGGGCATGCGACGATATGCAAATGTGCCGAAAGGACAAGTGAAAGTGGTCTTGTCCTGGTCTTTTTCGGCGATGGGAATTTGATTATAGCCGGAGTAGCCATCAAGAAAGCAGTATTACTCGTGTCCGGCCAATCGTTCGAGCATTTGGTCAATGAAAGGTAGCGGAAAGTGGTCTTTCCGCGTTGCGGCGTTGAGTTTTCTGTAATCGATGCATACTCGCCACCCAGTTTGGGTGCGAGTAGGGATTAACTCGTTCGCCTCGTTGGTTATGACCGTGATGCCCGACTTCTTGGGGACAACATGAATGGGGCTCACCCACTGGCTATCAGAGATAGGGTAAATGATACCACTATCTAGACATTTTACGATCTCCTTCTTCACAGCCTCTTTCATGACTGGATTGAGACGTCTTTGTGGATCCCGGGCTGGTTTGGCATCATCCATCAGATGAATGTGATGCTCAACGATCAGGGGACTAATCCCTTTGATGTCCGCCATGGACCAGCCAAAAGGTTGCCTGTTGCTGTGCAAGACCGCGAGAAGGGCTTTCTCTTGCTCGGGAGCTAGAGAAGCCGAGATGATGACAGGTAGGGTCTCGTTCTCACCTAAGTAAGCGTACTTAAGGTGAGACGGCAAAGGCTTGAGTTCGAGTGTCGGAGGTGAAACGATTGAAGGCAAGATTGGTGCAGAGGTCTCGAACTCAAAGGACTCCAGCAAAGGTTCAAAACGAGTGTAAGCGACCGAGTCGGATGGTTCAGGTAACTCATCCGGAAATTCGAAGGATTCAAACTCGGGTTGCGAGCGGCTAAGATCGTTCAAGAACGTGAAACACTCGTAGTCATTGTCGGGCGCAGAAACAGCAGCAGGTTCGAGGAAGAACGCACTAGTGGCGTTAAGGTTACCGTGATCGAACAGAAACTCCTCGAATTCACACTCTTCAGGGGTGATCTCCTGGATCGAGCAGACGTCCAGTATATGAGCATTAGGTTCGGCGGGCTGATTCCCCAACCTAAAAATGTTGAGTTCAATCGTCATGTTTCCAAAAGAGAGGTTCATCGAACCATTGCGACAATTGATCACAGCATTTGAGGTTGCAAGGAATGGGCGACCGAGTATCACCGGAATTTGATTCCGGGGGTTAGCTACAGGCTGTGTGTCTAATACAATGAAGTCAACGGGGAATATGAAGTCCCCGACTTTGATTAACACATCCTCTAGCTCACCCCTGGGATGGGTGATCGATCGGTCGGCCATTTGGAGAGTGCAGTACGTAGGTTTCAGCTCTCCTACGCCTAATTGCTCGTATACAGAGTACGGAAGCAGGTTAACACTGGCACCAAGATCTAATAGTGCGCGGTTGATGTTCTTATCCCCAATGGTAATAGAAATCGTAGGACAGCCAGGGTTCTTCCGTTTTTGTGGTAAAGATTGGGTAATGGCATCACTCACAGCACTAGCCAAGAAAACTTTCTTTGGTACCTGAGACTTCCTCTTTTTCGTGCACAAGTCCTTTAAGATTTTCGCGTAGGATGGGACTTGTTGGATGGCATCTAAAAGAGGAATGTTAATGTTAACCTGTTTAAATAACTCCAGAATCTTCTCCATTTGAGGATTTTGTTTATTAGACCTCAACCGGTTTGGAAATGGGACGTTTTTAAAATTGGTTGAGTCTAATGCTTGTGGAGGAGATTGTGGAGTTGGAATGGATCCCAGAACAGGTGTTTTCGTGGAGTGAGAAGCGGGTCCATTAAAAGCAGAAGAAGAGGAAGGAGAGCCTTGTGAAGAACGGAGAATAGGCTCAGAAGACGAAGAAGTAGGAGAAGAAGAAGAAGAAGCGGCCGGGATGTCATCGTCGATTTGTGTGCCAATGTTGTTTTGCAGCATCCTTCCCGATCTCAATGTGGTCACGGCACTCACATTACGATTCTGTTGTTCAAGAGCAACATGTACATTCTGTGGGTGACCGGGATTTGGGAGTGGCTGGGACGGGAGCTTCCCCTTCTCTCGCTCGCTTAAGGCCGCATTCAGCTGTGCAATCTGGGCCTCGATGGTCTTGATGCTTTGCCCGTGAGCGGCAGTGTGTTGCACTAAGGACTGAATGGAAGACTGGATGTTGGCAGTGGATTGTGTCGATTGTTTAACGAACGCCTCCAGACTTCGTTCGAGCGAGGAAACCTTATCGTTGTTTGACGGAACAAAGTTGTTTGGTGGAAAAGAATTGTTGGGTGCAAAGTTGTTCGTCTGATTTTGAAAAGGTTGGGGTTGGAAGGGCTGCTGAAATTGATGTTGAGTTTGTTGTTGCGCTTGTTGTTGCGGCGGAGGGGGCCTTTGGAAATTGTTGCTTTGGAATTGATTCTGATTCTGATTCCAGGCGAAATTTGGGTGGTTCCTCCAACCGGGATTGTAGGTGGAAGAGTATGGATCATTCCTCGGTCTTTGCTGAAATGCAGCATTAACCTGATCCTGTCCTTGCGATGGTGGATTGTAAGGACACTCTTCGGTCAAGTGAGAAGGATCGGAACAACAAGCGCAGATGGTACGAAGGGGAAGAACAGGGGTAGGAGCAGGAGAAGAGAATTTGCTCTCTATCGCTTCAAGCTTTCTCGTTATTGCAGCCATTTCAGCTTTCATCGCAATAGAGATATCAAGTTGGTGAATTCCTACCCTAGACTGACAGGTAGAAGTGGAGGTAGAAGAAGAAGAAGAAGTCGGTCTGGTGCTCTCCCATTGTAACGTTTGCTCCGCAAGGTCGTCAAAGAACTGCCATGCTTCCTCGTCAGATTTCGATAGGAAGTGGCCCTGACAGATGGTTTCCAACAACTGCTTCGTTGCTGGGTTCAGGCCCTCGTATAAGGTTTGGCAAAGTTGCCATTTCTCTATACCGTGGTGAGGACACTGAATAAGAAGGTCTTTGTACCGGTCAAAGCACTTCCAGAAGGGTTCAGAAGGAAGCTGAGAGAATTGGTTGATTTCATTTCGGATCCTTGCGGTTTTATGATTCGGATAAAATTTCTTTAGAAACGCTTTTACAAACTCGTCCCAACTAGTTATGGAATGGGAAGCGGTGCTACACAGCCATTTTTCAGCAAGATCGCATAAAGTGAACGGAATGACCCATAGACGTATAGCATCGTCCGACAGTTGGGTGGTTTTCATCATGGCACAAATGTTTTGAAATTTATTGATGAAGATATAGGCATCTTCAGATTCAAGCCCATGAAATCGTGGAAGCATGTTGATGAAGTGGGGATTAATTTCAAAATTATCCCCATTGGCCGATGGAAGAGAAAGGCAGGTGGGAAGTGCAGAACGGGTGGGAAAGAAACGATCCTGGAGCCCGATTCGCTGCGGCGCTACAACAGGCGGTGGTGGAGGGTTATTGGTCTCCGTAGGAGGTGGAGCCAATCCAGGGGTAGTCAAAGAGATGTTCGGATTAAATCCTGACATCGCGGAAGAAGAGGTTGGTGAAGGTGAAGGTGAAGATGTATGAACAGAATTCCGGTCAACGTCGGAGTTGGCCGGCAAAGGTAAGGGTGAAAGAGGAGTGGACGGAGTTTCGACGTCTGAGTCGATCGCGTAGTCGGTAGCGACTAACGTAACGCGGACTAGGCGGGCGCTAGTGTCCCGAGTCCAAGCGGACATACACTAAACGAGTTTAGTATAGTCAAAGCGGAGAAGTTGAGGGTAAGAAAACGTCAATGGAGAAAGACGATGGGTGGTGTGTGAAAAATGGATTTTGGCGACAAAGGGCAAGTTTTTATAAAAGTTTTTGATTTTTTTTTTTTTTTAGAAAGAGCTTTACAGAAATATGTATGGATTTACGGCTTAAGTAATCACAAACAAGATATGCACAATCACACCTAGATCTAGGGTCACCTAGGTCTGCTAGACCTGCTCCAGAACTTGATTGTCGAAGTAAAACAGTGTCGAGAAACGGGCTCAAGATACACTGATCACGAGGCCAGGTAAGTGCAGAGATAAGGGGAGGTTTTCCAACGCTTTCGCGAAGTTCCTTAATTAAGTAACCCTTTCTCTTTTGGCGGTTGCGCCGTTAACACTTTCCTAGACACCCCGTAAACAATATACCGTTAAGCGAGGTTCTAAACACGGTTTAACTTCTCCTAATGAGCGCGAAGTCCTTAGGGCTGCAGTCTAGTATTTTTTTATTACAATGGACAATGCATATGCTTTTGTGATTTTTGGGGTCCTGGGAAGGGTGATGAAATCCCCACCCAATCTGAATTGGTTTCAAGCCCCTTAAGTCCGTATTAAAGAATGCAAAGCGGTAACAAATCAACTGCAAACAATTTTTATTTTTAGCGCGGCGCAAAGAATCCTGCACAAGAACAGTTTATTGGAAGGGGGAAGAGAGTTTGCGCAAAGAATGCTGCAGAAAATACAGTTTATTGGAGTCCAGAGGAGTGGGAGATGGCTAGAGAGACTTACAGGGAATTTTGGGCGGCTGACTCCACCAAACCGCCGAGGTTCCGCGGCCTAAGCACGATTATGCCGCGGTTCCGCGGCTCTATGGTGTCCTTGGAGCTTCAGTTTTGTTGTAGATGCTTCCCTGGCTGTCCTCTGCTTGTTTGGATTTTCTGAATTTTTATTTGCTCACTGTGCCTGCTCCAGATTTTGACAGTAGACCGTTTGCTTCGTTTTGATCCGTCGCGGTGTAGCCGCGAGATGTGGGTCTATCTTCCCACGTCTTTGGCACTGTACTTGAACTCCGTATATCCCACTTCTTTGGTACTGAACTTCAAACTTCGTATTATCCTGCACACTTGCACAAAAACTTGATCAAAAATAACAAGATGATTTTTTACAAAGTATAATTTTTTTTTGTTTTGGTTATATTTATATTCACAAGTTAACCCGAAAATACACAAAGAAATAAACTACCGTCTCCCCGGCAACGGCGCCATTTGATTGGTATAAATTCTGCATGTTCAAGTTTAGTTAATTACCGCAATCAAAACGGTTTCGCTTGTAGCTAGCCAGTTGAGTACGGGTCGTCCGCAGGGAGATGGGAATCTTTTTCTATGTGCTTTAACGAGTTAAGTCCAGTTTTCCAGATTTTGTTTGTGATTATCTAAGTGTTAAAATGATATGTAAAGAGAGCTTGTTAGGGTTAGGATTATGTTAGCTTTAGTTAGGAGTCTCTCACTTCTTTCATTGCCACTCTTAATATCGGTGTTACGGTAATCGGCAACAACGGGGATTAGCACGACTAGGAAGGAACTTGCGAGTATAAGCTAGGCTTTCCAACGCTTAAGTTCTTCCTTTTGGTGCTTGTCCGTCCGTTCTTGGCTCTTAGCCATAACCTCCGGTTAATTCAACCACAACCGGTCTCACTACGGAATCACCGCTATCATGTAGGATAGGGTGCCGTAAGGAGCGGATTGTGGTTCAATTAACGGGAGTCGATTTAAGATGTTGGGCAAGGAAAGAGTGAGAGAGATTTCCTTCTCTCAAACTTCCCTTATCCTACCCTAACAAGTATGAAACTACTCACACATCATAATGAAAAGAAAACAAAACAAAAGAGGAAGATAGAAAGAAGGAGATTAGAAGATAACAACTAGCTATTTGCGACCTCACCTCGGCAAGGTTCAAGCGTAAGCATCATGGTTGTTTTTAAGGATAAAGGAAAAGAGAAAGAAAGAAACAACAATAAATAACAACAACTACTTAACAAATGAAAATTACAACAATTAACAAGTTAACTAAAGAACAAGACAAGCATGATAAGTAAAAGGTTCTTCTTTATTCATCATTCTTCACTCACAAAAGCTCACTACAAGATTTTCAATGGAGAAGAGATGAGAAGAGGAAGAAGAAACAAGTATTCTAAACCTAGAAAAATACAAGATTATGCCCCCCTGGCTTCACAAGTTCTGGACTATTTATAGGCAGGGAAATGGAAATCTAGGGCAACAATCTGCCTCTATATGAAAAGACAAAAATACCCCTAAAAAATGGTCAACTGCCGCCACCATATGGCCGCGGAACCGCGGCCTAGACCCCCTATTGGCCGCGGTTCCGCGGCCCTTTGGAGGAGTTGGGCTCTCTGCTTTTTTGGGCTTCCCTGGTCTTTCATGTCCTTTATTCTGGCATATGATTTTTCTCAGATTTGCTTCAGATTTTTCCAGAATTTCTGTTGAGCAAAAGGTGATTTGATGTGTATCTTTTTGTCATGATTTTCTCGAGCTCCGTGTAGATTTCTTGGATCTTGTGCTGCCATTGAGCCTTGTGCATGAAAACGACATTGATTTGCCATTTTGTCTCTTAAACTGGTGTGTGGCAACAGACGGATAAAGAGCGGAGATCCGTGTTTTATCTGTGGTGGCAAGAACCCGGACTTTGTCGTGTTTTTCCATGAATTTCACCGTTTTAGAGCCGAGAACCTGTATCCTGCAATTGACTAGCAAACACGGCTCAAGAGTACCTACCGATATGCAATGTGATAAAAATTGGGCGGTATGAAAATGCAAAAATATGATATGAACAGGTAACCCATCTGAAATCCTACTGAGCTTGTCTGTGACAATATCCGCGCAGTCCGGTCTGTTCGTCTAAGAGTATCGCATGTATGGTCTAGGGAGGTGGTGGACGTCAGACCCCTAATAACCGTACAAGTCGTGTCGGTATGGTTCAAGATCACCCGAGAATCTACTGATCATTCCATCAGTAATTCTCAATCAGCCCTGGCCAGGGACTTATGGTAATGACCAACCGACCACAGTGCGATATCAACTCCCTATACCGGGAGAGACGAATCCCTAACAGTCGCTCACTGCCTCCACATGGCTCGGGACTGTGCCCAACTGAAACCTGTTTGCACGACTCCTTTGAGCCGTGGTAGGGTAATAATCAAAGCACAGTGGGAACTCACACGAGACAAATGATGACCTTAAGTCAACGGACTATCTGCACACATGTCACCTGAGAACTGCTATCTGACGTTAGGTATAATACCATCCAGTCAGTTCTCGGCGAGTCCTGTCCGGTGTACTCACACCCAGTGAGCATCTGTATACAATCTTAGGTGAACACCACCAATGGTTGCGGGACCAATCCATCGCCCCTCGTCAGGGACTAGATATGTATACACTAGTCTACTCCGGAGTATCGATGCCCAATCTCGATACTCCTGCGACCAGGGACATCTAAAGGTGTGCCTATTGACTATCCAGCTCCCACTAGTATGACTGCCATCACAACGCCGGTAGTCAGACAAACACCCTATGGGCTTTATCAACATATATATATAAATACCAAGTAAAATATATCATACGTTAAGACAAAGTCAAACCAAATAGCGTACTATCATATCAAGCAAGACTGTTATGTACATACATATCACAAGCATCCTATACAATGTAGGCCTCTAGGGCATATATATCCAACAGCTTGCCGCTCTCGTAGGGGTCTAGTGGTGTGAGTTTGGCTATTCATCGCGACCGTGGAATCCGTGTTTTATACTGGCTCGTATTGAAAACACGGACGTCCTAATATATCCAATATTTCATATGATATTTTCTGCTGCGATATCTGTGATGTGATCATATGATGTTCTGTGATAAATACTGTATATAGTATATATGATATATTATATAGACGTTACTTATGTTTTACACCCGCGCTAGCCCTGCCCTGCTCTGCCGTTAGTTCCCTAACCTAACGGTGCACGAGGGGACATCGAGGCGAACACGGATGGCATAAGTGTACGTCGTATTTATCTGTGATGTTTAGGTACTTAAATGATGGGACTTCATTAATGTGATTAATGAAATAAAAGAAACCTAAGATGTTGTGGAATCGAATTTCAAAAATAAAACAGGTAGCAACAGTTCTTGCTTTGCACAGCGGTATATATGATATATCCTGCACCTTATTCGATAAGGAAAGGACCGAGATCCCTTCACCGGGAGTGACTCCTTTAGCAATAACTGGCAGATGCTACACACTCGGTTTGTCTTTTGATTGCTTTTAAGAGTTTGGCTTTGCACAGTGATATATATGATATATCCGCACCTTATTCGATGAGGAAAGGGTCGACGATCCCTTCACCGGGAGTGACCCGTTTAGCAAAACTAGAAAAGCCTCGAAAACACTCCATTTCAAAATCATTTGATTCTACAACGATATCAAGTTCATTACGCAATAGGTTTTCAGAAAAACCTGTCGTAGCCCTCCGTCATTTCAGATAAGTACTAGTTAGTATTCATGCTACGTTTGTTGACTATGTTAAGACGTAGTGTGCGGTAGCTAATTAGTGCTTATCTGCATAAGCATATGATGCGATTAGATTAGGGTAGTCGTGCGACTTTGTTGACTATGTTAAGGGTCTTGCGGGTAGGTTTAATTCAATTGGGAAATGACGGGTTGAACTTGACTAGCACTTATGATTTGTTGACTATGTTAAGGTCATATAGCTGCTAGGGGCAAAATATTATCGGGAATTTCAAGTGTTGAAATTTGCAATGAGATTGCATACCTTCTATGAGATAGTTGGATCCCGATACCCGCTGTGAGTAAGAGTTACTCCTGGGAGAGTTTTACACATTACAATTAGCCGATCAAGTAGGTGTCTAGAAAGGTGTCAACGAGGTTACGCCTCTGTGAAAATGAGGTTTACTGTAATTAGGTTCGTGCGAAAGCACGGGGGACCTCCCTCAAAGTACCGACACTGGCCTGGCTGAAAGATTGGCGAACTTGTAGTGTGTAATTAATCCCGGCTAGTCTTTCCTTTTAGGGTTTGAAGGAAGATTTGATAAAAAACAAAGGGAGCCATCCTGATTAGATAAAATAATAACCAATATATTCTTGCAAGAGCGCACGCTGAGTGTTTTCTTCTCTCTCTCTCCTGGTAGCGACCATATCACTCCTTAATCAAGATAATAATACGGAATATTGACCGAACCCGCTTGTTATACTGAGCTGGGGAACGTTGGTCCCGCTCCAACTTATAATTGTTATAAGACAGAGCAGGAAATTGGGGATTACCAAAATTCCCGTGCCGCCCAAACGAAGAAAGTGCATACCGATGCATCATCTTCGGGTGTGTTCATTACAAAGAACTGTTTCTCAGTATCCTCTACGTCCTGGGTATTAGATACTGGATCAGGATCCCGCAAATGTAATCCGTTACATGGGCTACAGAAAGGTAGAGAACCGAAGACGGGTGATAAGTTTCATGAGGCAGAAAACGGTGCAAGTGTTGCAGCCAGGTCTGTTGGTCACTGTCACCCTGTATTACCAGTACATTGATTCTGAACGAATGTTATTAGATACCGAACCTGATATACAAAATCATATCAGTCTCTTTATTAGTAAAGAAAGGATATAATTTTGTATTGTTGGATAATATTTTGAACATTTCCTGTATCAAAAGTTGATCGGTTCAGGCACGTTATCTAAATGCATTGATGTTCTAAATCAAACTACAGTTCTTAGTATACAGAACACACACGAGAGGAAGAGTTCAGAAATGAACGGATCCTTCTTGAGGTATTGTAGACTAGGTCATATCAATGCGACCCGACTGTTAGTGTATATGCCCTAGAGGCCATTACTGTATCATACTGGTTTGTATATTACTTAATGGATCCTTGGGATATTCACCTTGTATATACAATCTTGCTCAAAATAGTAGTATGCTACTTGGTTTGTTTCTACTTCAATGTGTACATGTGTTTATTTTTGTATATCGCCTATACACATTAGTAGAGCCCTTAGGATCTTTGCTTGATTACCAGCGATGTGATGGCCGTCACACTAGTGGGGCTGGGTAATCTATAAGCACATCCTTATGCAGGTCCCTGGTCGCAGGACTATCGAGACAGGGCATCGATACTCCGGAGTAGACCAGCGCATGCGCTTCTCATCCCAGTGTGGGAGACGGTCTGTCCCACAGCCGTCAGTGCGTCGTACTTGAGATAGTATGCGGGTGCTCGTTAGGTTACGGGTACACTGGACAGGACTCGTCGGGAACTGACTAGTTGGTATTATACCTATCGTCAGTTATCAGTTCCCAGGTGACATGAGTACAGCTTAGTCCGCTGACTTGACACTGTCACTTCGCCTCGGGTGTGTTCCCACTGTACTTTGATCACTACCCTACCACGGCTCAAAGGAGTCGTGCAAACAGGTGGTGGTTGGGTGCAGTCCCGAAGCACTTGGAGGCAGTGACGGTTAGACAGGATTCGTCTCTCCCGGTATTGGGGGTTGACATCGCGCTGTGTCTAGGAGAGCCATTACACGAGTAGTCCCTGGCCAGGGCAAACGAGATATACTGGTAGGTTTCCAGTGTTATCTCAGGGTGTTTTGGGCTTCGCTCCGGCACGACTTGTACCGCTATTGGGGGACTGACATTTACCGCCCCCTAGGCCCGCCATGCGATGTATCAGACGAACAGACCGGACTGTACGGAGAATGTCACACTCAGGCTCAGTAGGAGTTCAGATGGGTTTCGCCTCGTCGGTCTTCTTGTCGGCATTACCTGGGGACCGTTACGCACAGCTAGTGCCGCTTGCGGTCTGTGGTTAAACCCACTGCCAGCGTAGTGTCGAGTCTTTAGAGTCCCACACAGAAAGCTTTTCGCCTTTAGGCAAAAGAGTAGAGGTCGCATGGTATTGCGACAGGTCGCATGGTTTTGCGACAGGGTTCGGTCACTTCCGTGCACTTGTGCACGTACAGTGTCCGGACAGTTTACACTAGCGGGCTTTGGTTTAAGCCAGATCCTAGTGTATCTTATGGGATTGGATTTATCCAGTTTGCTTTCGTGTTCCTCGGAACGCGGATGCGGGTGTGTATGCACAGTTGACAGGGAGGCACAGACAGCGGATTCTCATTAGGGTTGTTGACAGTTGACCGTTGACTTTTTGACTTTTTGCTCAACCCTAATGAGAATATGATATGCGATTAACTATTATATTAATTAAGTATTATGGTGACTTGGTTGTTGACTTTTGTTGACTTTGTTGACTTGTTGACTTTTGTTGACTTGTTGACCGGTTGACTAGGCTTGACTAGTTGACCATCATGATAACCATGGTTATCATTTCATGCCAAAGACTTTTACTTGCTTGTTCATTTGAGTAAAATGAGTGCATGACATGATAAGGTTATGGTTGCTTCAACCATCACATAAGACTTTTATTGATATGATGAGTTATGATTACATTGGATTATGAGAGGGTGAGAGACAAAAGAGAGCCTCATTCTTTCTTGCTCATTCTCTCTCTTGTTCTTGAGCTCTCCTCTTGCTCTCACCCTCAACCTCTTGCTCCCTCTCTTGATCTATGGTTCTCTTGTCTCATGAGTTGAGAATCAAGAACCATAGATAAAATCCCATTCTATTTCCTCTCTACTCATTCTAGTTCACTAGGTTTAGCAAACCAAGTGAACTAGTTTCTTCAAAGAACGAAGTAGGAGCTAAAGGTTGGAGCTTTCAAGTGGATCTATCTTCGGCGTACGGAGACGACGAGAAGGAGCCATCGGACCACCATCGGAGCTTGAAGAGAAGGAGTTCAAGACAAGTTTAGGTATAACCATCTCCATCCGAGTAGCTAACTCTCTTTAGCTAAGTATGCTAGTTTTAGTTTAGTCAAAGATCCCGACTTTGCTTAGTCCATGTTGCCCCTTGCGCTAATAATTTGATTTTTATACCGTTTCCGCCTCCCCGTAAGAACCGGGGGTCGCAACGTGGACTTACAATGGTATCAGAGCCTAACTAAACTTAAACTAGCTTGGTAGTGAATTGTAACGAAGTTCGGAACCGGAAAAATCCAAAAAATAAACTTTTACAAAACCTGAGTTTCTGTTGAAATTTTTTTGGCTCAAAATGAAAAAATTTATACTCCTAAATTCGGCTCAGGGTTTTGTGTGAACACCCATGAAAAACGGTCCACTGTTTCGTTCAAACCGCCGCGCTTCCGCCGCATGAGGTAGGCATGTGCCGCGGAAGCGCCGCGGTTTGTCGTCTTCTCTGCATCGTTTTTCGTGCAGTGTGTGTCTGTGTTGGTTTTGGGATTTTTGAAATATATTATATGTGCCCAGATTTTCCAGAAAAGAAATTTCCTTTTGGGGTCCTATAATTCCGTATTTTTTTCCGAACTTCACTGCACTTTGACTATGATGGTTATATCTGTGATGTTTGCATGTATTGAACGTCGGCTAATCGCTATAAGTCGATTGGTCGGGGTTATACATGATCTGTGTTTGATGCTGGAATGTGTATATAAATATGTTGGATTGTCGCGGGTGAATAGCCGGGGGTTGTGAGACGAGAGTTTTCTTTTCTTGCAATTCATGTAAATTTGTAAATTGATGTAATAATTATTTGTATGGCCGCACAACCGGGTCGGGGTTGTAGCCGTCATTGTATAATTTCTTTTTACTGTTTTTGCTCCTAGGATAGACCCATGGAGGGGTGCACAAACTACCGGGTATGCTGAAGTGTCGAGTGGCCTACTCATGGAGATGAGGGAGGTTGCTACGCTTCGGGTACTTGGCGGGTAGTTTGCCGCACCCGTAGGGGTCTTGGGTGGGGTTTTGGCTATTCACCGCGACCGTGTAATCTGTTTTTGTTACAGGCTCGTACAAATTACAGATTCCTAGTATATCCAATGTATTTATCTGTGATCTGAAATGTTTATCATTGCAGTATATCTATATATGATATTATTTAGGCGTTGCTTATGTTTTACAGACGCGCTAGCCCAGCCCCCGCTCTGTCGTTAGTTAAGTAACCTAACGGGTAATGACGGGGCCCAGTGGCGAATGCGAATGGCATAAGCGTACGTCATATTTTGGTTGTTTTCTGCAATGGTAGGATTAGTTGATGGGACGCATTGAAAGAACTAATGCAAGAATATCACGCATTAAAAGAACTAATGCAAGATAATAAACCAAGTTAAAGTCGTTGGAACACTTTCGAAAAACCACTCGGTTCTTTTCAAAACAAACTTTTAAAATACGGAGTTTGAGCCGCTCCATTTAAAAGCTATCTCGTTCCATCGACTAAATCAAGTTCACTACGTTCACGGTTTTGCCAAAACCATCCGTAGCCCTCCATCATTTCAGTTAAATATTCGGTAGTATTCAAGCTATGTATTTTGACCTCACGCCAAGGCATAGTGATTGGTAGCTGCCGGATATTTATCTGTTGCATAGATAGAATGCGTTGGTTTGAGACAGTCGTACTGCCATTTTGGCCTACGTCAAGGGTATGTACGGGTGGGTTCAAATTAACCTGGATAATGATGGGACGAACTTGACATGTGACTTATGACATTTTGACCTCACGCCAAGGTCATAAGAGCATGGGGCAAAAATCCACATCGGGAGTTTCATAAGTACTGAAACTTGCTAGATTTGCATACCATTTGGAGTGTGATGATTCTGGTAGGATTCCTTCAGTTTCGTCACGCAATGATATTTGGATCCCGATCCTACTGTGAGTATATGCTACTCCTCGGGAAATTTCTCACTTAACGATCAATGCTATAAACCTAGTAGGTGCCTAGAAAGGTGTTAGCGGGGCTACGCCCCCAGGGAAAAGAGGTTCTTTAATTAAGGAACTTCGCGAAAGCGTTGGAAAACCTCCCTCGAAGTACCGACACTGGCCTGGCTGAACGGTTAAGCAAGTATTGTACGGTGGGATTGATCCTGACTAATTCTTCCTTTATGGTTTGAGGAGGGATTCGAGAAACAGTGGGAGCCATCCTGTTTAGACAAACTAAAAACCACTCTAAACTTGCAAGAGCATCATGCTGAGTGTTTCTTCTTCTCTCTCCTAATTGCAACGACCAATCAACATGACTGGACTTAAGTTACTCCTAGATAAAAACAAACTGACAGGGCCAAACTACAAAGATTGGCTCAGGAATGTCAAGATAGCAATCACTTATGACAAGCTGGGGTATCTTCTTACCACCAAAGCTCCCCCTGTCCCTGGTCCAACTTCCAGCGTCGCGGATAAGGAAATCCGCAAGACTTGGGAGATTGATAGCGCGAAGGCCAAGTGCCTCCTGCTTGCCTCGATGGACAACGAACATCAGAGGAGGCATGAGAATATGGACATGGAGTCCATATTGCTTCATACAAAAGAACTGTATGGAGAGCAGTCTCGTATCGCAAGATACGAAGCGTCAAAAAAGTTATTTTCGACAAGAATGGCCCTCGGATCATCAGTAGCCGAGCACGTGCTAAAGATGATCGGCTACATTGAGGAGCTCGCTGACCTAGGGATCACATTGGAGAGTGAGCTATATACGGATATAGTTCTCCGGTCCCTTCCTTCCACTTACGCCCAGTTTATACTGAACTTCAACTTACAAGAAAAAGAGGTTGAACTTTCAGAGCTCCTCAACATGCTGAGGAGCGCAGAGGGCACCCTACAGAAAGGTAGGGATACATCCACTTTGTTTGTAGGAGGATCATCTTCTTCTAGGTCCAAGGCGAAAGCCAAGGGAAAGAAGAAGAAGGCCCCCGCCAAACCAAGGGGCGGTGTTAGTAAAGTGGATACGAAGGGAAAAGGTAAAGCAACAAAGATAGCGGGGAAGCTTGTGGATAAGGAAGAATGCTTCTATTGTCATAAGAAAGGACACTGGAAGAATGATTGCAGGGCCTGGAAGGCCAGAACACAGGAATTGAAGCAGGTTGCAGCTTCAGCTTCAGGTGTGTATGTTATTGAAAACTGTCTTTCAATAAACTCTACTTCCTGGGTATTGGATACCGGATCAGGATCTCATATCTGTAATTCTTTGCAGGCATTGAGAAACCGTAGGGTTTTGAAGGCAGGTGACATGACCCTCAGAGTTGCGAACGGAGCTAGCATGGATGCTAAAGCCGTGGGGAACTATCACCTGGGAATGTCAGATGGACATGTTTTGGTTTTGCGTAATTGCTTTTTTGTACCCAACGCAACTTGTAATATCATTTCTGTATCTTTAGTTTCTAAAGAAGGTTATGAATTTGCGTTTGTAAGTAATGTTGTAAACATTCACCTTAATCAAGTTTTGATTGGGTCAGGTACATTGAGTAATGGTATATACGTGTTAAACCAACCACAGATTTTTAATGTCCAGAATACACACAAAAGAAAGTCTCCAGAAATAAATCAGACTTTCTTATGGCATTGTAGATTGGGTCACATCAATGAGAGAAGGTTGACTAAGTTACATACAGAAGGATATTTGAATGCGTTCGAATATCAATCATATGCCACTTGTCAATCTTGTCTCAAAGGAAAGATGACAAAGACTCCGTTTACTGGACATGGAGTAAGAGCGAGCGAGCTCTTGGGACTCGTATACAGTGACGTGTGCGGTCCAATGTCTACACATGCCCGAAGCGGACATTCTTACTTCATTACTTTTACGGATGACTTCTCAAGGTACGGTTATGTCTTGTTAATGAAACATAAGTCCGAGGCCTTTGGAAAATTCCAGGAGTATAAGAATGAAGTAGAGAAACAGACCGGCAAAAGTATGAAGATTCTAAGATCGGATCGAGGTGGAGAATACTTAAGTGCCGAGTTCCTGGACTATTTAAAAGAGAACGGAATTCTCTCTCAGCTTACTCGTCCATACACCCCGCAACATAACGGTGTATCGGAGAGACGGAACCGCACCCTATTGGATATGGTGCGGTCCATGATGAGTAACGCTGAGTTACCGCGATCATTCTGGGGGTATGCGCTAGAATCAGCTGCATACCTTTTGAACCGAGTTCCGACTAAGACTGTGCCTACCACCCCATATGAAATGTGGAGTGGGAAGAAACCCTATCTTCAATATCTGAAGATCTGGGGATGTCCAGCTTTTGTCAAAAAGCAGCATGCGGACAAACTCGAGGCACGCTCAGTACTGTGCAAGTTTGTGGGATACCCAAAGAACACCAGGGGGTATCTTTTCTACTACGCAGAGGAACAAAAAGTCCTTGTTTCTCGTAATGCCCACTTCCTAGAACACCAGTTCTTGGAAAAGGAAAATAGTGGGAGCGCAGTGGAACTGGAAGAAATTCCAGAACCACAGACTATTACTGAAAGGTTAGTGGAACCAGAGGGTTCAACAGAACAGGACATTCCTACGCCGCTCCGCAGGAGTAGTAGGCAGTCTCATCCGCCCGAGAGATACTGCGGTTTTCTCATAGACGGGGATAGAGAGGATTGCATCATAGATTATGATGAGCCTACTAGCTTCCAGCAAGCCGTTCAGAGCGTTGACTCAGTGAAATGGCTGGATGCAATGCGGACCGAAATGGAGTCCATGTACACCAACAAGGTATGGACGTTGGACATTGCTCCAGACGGGGTAAAACCCGTAGGATGCAAGTGGATCTTCAAAAGGAAGATTGGTGTAGATGGACAGGTTGAGACCTATAAAGCTAGGCTGGTAGCAAAGGGTTTCCGTCAAAGACCTGGCTTGGACTATGACGAAACTTTTTCTCCAGTAGCCATGCTGAAATCCATTCGGATCCTTCTTGCCATTGCTGCCTTCCACGATTATGAGATCTGGCAAATGGACGTAAAGACCGCTTTTCTAAATGGAAATTTAGAGGAGTGTGTCTATATGGACCAACCAGAGGGTTTCATTCAGAGTGGGAACAGCGGAAAGGTGTGCAAGTTGCTTAAGTCCATCTCTGGACTAAAGCAGGCATCGCGGAGTTGGAACATCTGCTTTGATGAGACGGTCAAAGAATTTGGCTTTATCAAAAATCCAGATGAACCATGCATCTATAGTAGATTTGTAGCGAGAACTGTAGTATTCCTCGTTTTATACGTGGATGACATTCTCTTAATAGGAAATGACATTCCTATGCTACAATCTGTCAAGGGGTTCTTGTCACACAGGTTCTCCATGAAAGACCTGGGTGATGCCTCATACATTCTGGGTATCCGGATCTACCGTGACAGATCCAAGTGGATATTAGGACTTTCACAGTCCAGGTACATCGACACCATACTGAAGAGATTCAGTATGGAAGATTCCAAGCGCGGTAACCTACCGGCTTGTCACGGGATCACCCTCTCTAAAGAGATGTCTCCCAAGACTGATTTGGAGAGGGATCGCATGTCTATTATACCCTACGCTTCTGCGGTAGGCTCTATAATGTATGCGATGTTGTGTACCAGACCGGATGTAGCTTATGCACTGAGTGTGGTAAGCCGGTATCAGTCAAACCCTGGGGAGAAACACTGGATAGCGGTAAAGAACATTCTCAAGTACCTGAGAAGGACTAAGGAGATGTTCTTGGTGTATGGCGGAAAAGACCTCCAGATCGAGGCCTTTGCTGACTCCAGCTTCCAGAGTGACAAGGATGATTCCAAGTCCATGTCGGGTTTTGTCTTTACCCTCAATGGAGGGGCGGTGTGTTGGAAGAGTTCCAAACAAGAAACCGTTGCAGACTCGACGATGGAAGCGGAATACATCGCTGCATCTGATGCCGCAAAAGAAGCTGTCTAGATGAGGAAGTTCTTGAAAGAACTTCAGGTGGTTCCATCCATTGTTGATCCAATACCTCTGTATTGTGACAACAACGGGGCTATAGCTTTAGCGAAGGAACCAAGGTCCCATCAGAAATCCAGGCACATCTTGAGGCAGTATGACCTGATCAGGGAGATCGTAGATCGCCAGGAGATCGAGGTTCGGAGAGTCGCTTCAGAAGATAACACTGCAGATCCATTCACCAAGGCCCTGCCCCAGACTCAGTTCGAGCGGCTGATCGAGATGATAGGTCTTCGATACGCCAGTACATGGCCTTAGTGCAAGTGGGAGATTGTTAGTGTATATGCCCTAGAGGCCATTACTGTATCATACTGGTTTGTATATTACTTAATGGATGCTTGGGATATTCACCTTGTATATACAATCTTGCTCAAAATAGTAGTATGCTACTTGGTTTGTTTCTACTTCAATGTGTACATGTGTTTATTTTTGTATATCGCCTATACACATTAGTAGAGCCCTTAGGATCTTTGCTTGATTACCAGCGATGTGATGGCCGTCACACTAGTGGGGCTGGGTAATCTATAAGCACATCCTTATGCAGGTCCCTGGTCGCAGGACTATCGAGACAGGGCATCGATACTCCGGAGTAGACCAGCGCATGCGCTTCTCATCCCAGTGTGGGAGACGGTCTGTCCCACAGCCGTCAGTGCGTCATACTTGAGATAGTATGCGGGTGCTCGTTAGGTTACGGGTACACTGGACAGGACTCGTCGGGAACTGACTAGTTGGTATTATACCTATCGTCAGTTATCAGTTCCCAGGTGACATGAGTACAGCTTAGTCCGCTGACTTGACACTGTCACTTCGCCTCGGGTGTGTTCCCACTGTACTTTGATCACTACCCTACCACGGCTCAAAGGAGTCGTGCAAACAGGTGGTGGTTGGGTGCAGTCCCGAAGCACTTGGAGGCAGTGACGGTTAGACAGGATTCGTCTCTCCCGGTATTGGGGGTTGACATCGCGCTGTGTCTAGGAGAGCCATTACACGAGTAGTCCCTGGCCAGGGCAAACGAGATATACTGGTAGGTTTCCAGTGTTATCTCAGGGTGTTTTGGGCTTCGCTCCGGCACGACTTGTACCGCTATTGGGGGACTGACATTTACCGCCCCCTAGGCCCGCCATGCGATGTATCAGACGAACAGACCGGACTGTACGGAGAATGTCACACTCAGGCTCAGTAGGAGTTCAGATGGGTTTCGCCTCGTCGGTCTTCTTGTCGGCATTACCTGGGGACCGTTACGCACAGCTAGTGCCGCTTGCGGTCTGTGGTTAAACCCACTGCCAGCGTAGTGTCGAGTCTTTAGAGTCCCACACAGAAAGCTTTTCGCCTTTAGGCAAAAGAGTAGAGGTCGCATGGTATTGCGACAGGTCGCATGGTTTTGCGACAGGGTTCGGTCACTTCCGTGCACTTGTGCACGTACAGTGTCCGGACAGTTTACACTAGCGGGCTTTGGTTTAAGCCAGATCCTAGTGTATCTTATGGGATTGGATTTATCCAGTTTGCATTCGTGTTCCTCGGAACGCAGATGCGGGTGTGTATGCACAGTTGACAGGGAGGCACAGACAGCGGATTCTCATTAGGGTTGTTGACAGTTGACCGTTGACTTTTTGACTTTTTGCTCAACCCTAATGAGAATATGATATGCGATTAACTATTATATTAATTAAGTATTATGGTGACTTGGTTGTTGACTTTTGTTGACTTTGTTGACTTGTTGACTTTTGTTGACTTGTTGACTTTGTTGACCGGTTGACTAGGCTTGACTAGTTGACCATCATGATAACCATGGTTATCATTTCATGCCAAAGACTTTTACTTGCTTGTTCATTTGAGTAAAATGAGTGCATGACATGATAAGGTTATGGTTGCTTCAACCATCACATAAGACTTTTATTGATATGATGAGTTATGATTACATTGGATTATGAGAGGGTGAGAGACAAAAGAGAGCCTCATTCTTTCTTGCTCATTCTCTCTCTTGTTCTTGAGCTCTCCTCTTGCTCTCACCCTCAATCTCTTGCTCCCTCTCTTGATCTATGGTTCTCTTGTCTCATGAGTTGAGAATCAAGAACCATAGATAAAATCCCATTCTATTTCCTCTCTACTCATTCTAGTTCACTAGGTTTAGCAAACCAAGTGAACTAGTTTCTTCAAAGAACGAAGTAGGAGCTAAAGGTTGGAGCTTTCAAGTGGATCTATCTTCGGCGTACGGAGACGACGAGAAGGAGCCATCGGACCACCATCGGATCTTGAAGAGAAGGAGTTCAAGACAAGTTTAGGTATAACCATCTCCATCCGAGTAGCTAACTCTCTTTAGCTAAGTATGCTAGTTTTAGTTTAGTCAAAGATCCCGACTTTGCTTAGTCCATGTTGCCCCTTGCGCTAATAATTTGATTTTTATACCGTTTCCGCCTCCCCGTAAGAACCGGGGGTCGCAACGTGGACTTACACCGACTAGCTAAGTTACACATAGATGTATATTTAAATCAGTTTGAATTTACATCTTGTGAAACTTGCCAGTCATGTCACAAAGATTAGATGACCATAGCTCTGTTTACTGGAAACAGAGAAAGAGTTAGTGAACTCTTGGGATGATACATGTTGATGTATGTAGGTCCCCTGTCTACACATGCCAAGACTGGTTCTTTGTACTTCATTACATTCTCTGATGATCTCTTTAGATTCAGACATATGTTCCTGTTGAAACACAAGTCCGAACCTTTTGAGATATTCACAGAATATAAGTTAAAAGTAGAGAACCAAAACGGGTATAAGTATTATGTCCTTTGATATGATCAAGGAGGAGAATACTTGAGCACGGAATTCCTGGTTTATTCTAAAGGAGAATGAGATTCTCTCTCAGCATTACTCCTCCGAATACACCATAGCACGATGGTATATCGGGGTGGAGCAATAGCACCCTATGTGATATGGTGTGCTCTATGATGAGTACTACTGAATTTCCTATTTCCTTTTGGGAGTTATGCACTTGAGAAGCTGCATACCTATTGAATAGGGTTCAAATCAAATCAGTTGCCTACCACTCCATATGAGATATGGTATGGGAAGAACCCATGTCTTAAGCTAGTTAAGATTTGGGGTTGTCCGGCCTATGTCTAAAAGTAAAATCCGGACAAGCTCAAGGCAAGGTCAGTAATGTAGAACTGGAAAGGTTCCAGCTATACAAACTACAGCAGATGATTTGGTAGAACCAAAGGATTCGGAAACCAACGAACCTCAGCCTCTCCGCCGATCTAGTAGGGTTTCTCACCCACCTGAGAGATACTTCTGTTTCTCTATGACAGTGGGAGCGAGGATTGCATCATGAGATGATGACCCAACTAGTTTCGAGCAGGCCATCGAGAGTAGTGACTCTGTAAGAATGGCTGGATGCTTAGCGATCTGAGATGGAATCCATGTACACCAACAAAGTATGGACTTTGGTTGCTATATCTGAAGGTTTAAATCCCTATCAGGAGCAAGTATATCTTGAGAAGATTACTTGGTATAGATGGAAAAGTTGAGACTTTCAAAGCTAGACTTGTTAAAAGTTTGCATCATTGACCAGGTATGGATTATGATGAAACCTTTTCTAAGTAGCTGTGCTTAAGTCCATCCAGATCCTACTTGCCACGGCAACATACCATGACTACGATATCTGGTGGTTGTGTGTCATGACTGCTTTTCTAAAAGGGTGTTTTAGAAAAGAGCGTCTATAAGTACACAGCCAGAGGGCTTCGTAGACAGTGGGAGCAGCGGAAACGTGTGCAAGTTGCTTTATAGGATAAAGCAGGCATCGCGGAGTTGGAACGTCTGTTTTGATGAAGTAGTCAAAGAGTTTGACATCATCAAAATGGTAGATGAACCTTGTATAAACAAAAAGGTAGAAGGGAGTATGGTGACGATCCTCGTAGAGTACGTGGATGACATACTCTTGATAGGGAAGGAGTTTCCTATGCTACGCTCGATCAATCTCCGCTTATCACAATGATTCTCTACATAGGATCAAAGTGATACCTACTAAATCCTGGGTTTTGGATCTATGAGATAGATCTAAATGGATGTTAGGATTCTCACTAGTTGATATGAGATGGTATCAATTGATCCTGGGGAGAATAACTGGAAGTGTTCCAGGGTGATAAGGACGACTGAATGTTAGTCACAGGCATTGTCTTTACCCTCAGTGGAGGGACGGTATGTTGGAAGAGTTCCAAGCTAAATACCGTGGCTTACTAGACGATAAAGGCTAGATACATCGCTACTTAAGATACTACCAAAGAGGTAGTCTGGATGTATATTTGTTCATTAGATGAACTTAGTTCCTCCCATTGTGTGACAATGGAGTTGTGGCTTATACCTAGGAACGCCCGTCCCATCAGTGATCCTGACATATTCTGAGGCAGTGTCACCTGATCATGGAGATAGTTGATCTCCAGGGTGATCGAGGTTAGGAGAACAGACTCAGAGGACAACACGGCGGATCCACTCACAAAGGCCTTTTCCCAGAGAGAGACTTTTATGGGATGGTTGAGTATGAGATACTACAACCACTGCTATCAGATGGCCCTAGTGCAAGTGGGAGATTGTTAGTTATATGTATGCCCTAGAGGCCATTGCTATACATAGGATGTATATTGTAGTGGATGCTTGGACATATATTAGGAGGACTTTCTTGCTCGACATGATAGTATGCTATCTGGTTGATCTTTACCTTAACGTGTACACTGATTGTCTCTCTGTTACATGTTGGTAAAACCCTTAGGATGTGTACTTGACTACCTGGACTATGATGCGGATCGTACTAGTAGTGACATGGTAGTCCATAAGTACATCCTTCAAGGTCCCTAGTCGTGGGTGTATCGAGACGGGGCATCGATATACCAGAGTAGACTAGCGTATACCTTCTCGACCCATACAGATGGGCGATGGATGATCCCATATCCATTGGTGTTTGACATCAGAGATGATATACGGGTGCTCAGTGGAGACTGGGTACACTGGACGGACTCGCCGAGAACTCCCAGATGGTATTATACCTTACGTCAGATGGCAGTTCTCTGGTGACACTGGTACAGAGTAGTCTGCTGACCCGAGATCGTCATAGAGTCTTGTGTGATTCCCACTGTGCTTTGATTTCCACCTTACCACGTCCAAGAGGGCATGCAAAACGGTGGCTTTTGGGTACAGTCCCGAATCACATGGAGGCAATGAGCGATAGGAGGGGATTCGTCTCTCCCGGTATAGGGAGTTGATGTTGCGTTGTGTTCGATTGGCTATAACTGGAAATCCCTGGCCAGGGTTGCTAAGATTTACTGGTAAGTGTTACCAGTAGTTTCTCGAACTGTTATAGACCTTATATCGACACGACTTATCGAGCTATTGGGGTCTGACGTTTACCACCCCTAGGCGAGATATGCGACAAATCAGACGACGAGACCGGACTGTACGGTAAGTGTTACTGGTTGGATTCACAGGAGTGTGAGCGGGCTTGCTCGTCGATCTTCTGATCGCTCAATATCCGGGTGGCCGTTACGTTTAGCAGACCGCTTGCGGCTTGTGGGTGTTTAATATGATCATCACCTGCTGCTGGCGTATTGACGAGTCTTTAGAGTCCTATACAGAGGTTTCCTGGCTCAACCGAAACGAAATAGGAGTGCATATGAGATATGTGCGGGACCAAGAATAATACCAGTATGTGATATTGTATTCGATTCTCGTGATTTATGACATTGATCGGTTATATGCGATATAGCCGGGTTATCGGATCAAGTGTTGATTCGATAAGTTGTTACTATTGATATTAGTCGGTTATATGTGATATGACCGGATCATTAAGTCAAGTGTTGATTTAATGATTTAATGTATAATTATATATTTGATATATCACTTTACATTAACTAATATAGGTTCACTTAAGATGTTTTTTCTCACTTGTTTGTGCACATTGTATATGTGATATATTTTTGTGTACAAGTTTGTATCATGTTTGATGATACATGCAAACTTGGGTGTATGTTTGTATTAAACCATGGTTAGTTAATGGTTAGGGTTTCATTTGATTTATTTTCTTATTTATTTATTTATTTATTCATTTGAGAAAGAAATAAAACGGTGGCTAGTTTTGGATTTTCTTTTGAAGCTTCATGAAGCTTTGAATAGTTTGACCATTTTGTTTCTTTCCTTAACCCTAACCATTCACTTGAACCATAGTTTATTCTCTACACTTGTTATCTTAACCATGGTTGCTAATATGATAAGAATGACTTATTTTCTTTTTTCCGTCAATTCTTATCATATTCTTTTTCTTCTTCTTCTTCTTCTTCAAGAAGAAAGAAGCTTGCTAGCTTCAATGGTGATTTGAGAAAAAGAGTGAGAAATCCAATTCTAAAGTGAACCCACTTCCTATTTCTTCATCCTCTACCACTTGCCAAGTAGTATAGGGTGTTTTCTTCACAAGTTTCATGGCTTGGTGAAGTTGGAGCTTGATCTTGTGTTGCCTCGACGTAGATCATCTTCGGCATCAAAGTCGACGACCTAGCCCGCCCATTTCTCCGATGAAGCCGATGCTAGAGCCCGGGATCCGATGATCGCAGCAAGAGGACTTCATCACGGAGCTATGGAGGTGGAGGACCGGATCTAGAAAGGTTGTATTTCCGTTCACTTAGTTAAGTTGTTAACTAATTGCTTGTTTCGCCTATTCTCTAGTTAACGATCCGTATTAGGGTTTCTCGGCACATGAAAAATTTTGAAATTGGCATGATTGATGCCTTGTGAGACCTCCTTAGAGTGCCTAGGAACCCTACAATAGCCAATAGAACGCAGCACAACATCAACTCCCTATACCGGGAGAGACGATTCCCCTCCTATCGCTCATTGCCTCCATGTGATTCGGGACTGTACCCAAAAGCCACCGTTTTGCACGCCCTCTTGGACATGGTATGATGGAAATCAAAGCACAGTGGGAATCACATAAGACTCTATAACGATCTCGGGTCAACAGACTACTCTGTACCAGTGTCACCGGAAAACTGCCATCTGACGTGAGGTATAATACCATCTGGGAGTTCTCGACGAGTCCGTCCAGTGTACCCAGTCTTTACTGAGCACCCGTACCCTATCTTTAATGTCAAACACCGATGGATATGGGATCATCCATCGCCCATCATATGGTTCAAGATGCGTATACGCTAGTCTACTCTGGTGCATCGATGCCCTGTCTCGATACACCATCGACTAGGAACAGTTATAGGATGTACTCGTCGACTACCGTGGCCCCACTAGTATGATCTCATCATAGTCCCAGTAGTCGAGTACATATCCTAAGGGCATTATCAACATGTAACATAAAGACAATCAGAGTACATGTTAAGATAAAGTACAACCAGATAGCATACTATCATGTCGAGCAAGAAAGTCCTCCCTATATATGTCCAAGCATCCATTACAATATACATCGTATGTACAGTAATGGCCTCTAGGGCATACATATAACTAACAATCTCCCACTTGCACTAGGGCCATCTGTTATGGTATCACATACCCAACAATTAGCTATGGTTGAAGTATCTCATACTCAACCATCCCATAAAAGTCTCTACTGGGAAAAAGGCCTTTGTGAGTGGATCCGCGCTGTTGTCCTCTGTGTCTACTCTCCTAACCTCGATCTCCCTGGAGATCAATCATCTCTATGATCAGGTGATACAGCCTAAGAATTATATCTGGATTTCTGATGGGTCGGGCGTTCCTTGGCCAAAGCCACAACTCCATTGTCACACAATGGTAGGAACGAAGTTCATCTCATGAACATATATATATCCAGACTGCCTCTTTGGTAGCAACCTTGGTAACGATATATCTTGCCTTTAATCGTCTAGTAAGTCACGATATCTAGCTTGGAACTCTTCCAACATACCGTCCCTCCACTTAGGGTAAATACAATGCCTGTGACTGACATTCAGTCGTCCTTATCACTCTGGAACCTTTCCAGTGATTCTTGCCAGGATCGATCGATACCATCTCACTACAACTAGTGAGAATCCTAAATCCAATTAGATCTATCTCATAGATCCAAAACCAAGGATTTAGGAGGTATCTCTTTGATCCTATATAGAGAATCCTTGTGATAAGCGGAGATTGACCGAGCGTAGCATAGGAAACTCCTTTCCTATCAAGAGTATGCCATCCACGTACTCTACGAGGATCACAACCATACTCTCAACTACCTTTTTGTATATACAAGGTTCATCTACAATTTTGATGAAGTCAAACTCTTTGACTACCACATCAAAACAGATGTTGCAACTCCACGATGCCCGCTTTATCACATAAAACATCTTGCTCACGTTTCCGCTGCTCCCACTGTCTACGAAGCCCTCTGGCTGTATACTTATAGACGCACTCTTCTAAATCATCATTTAGAAAAGCAGTCATGACACCCAACCGCCAGATATCGTAGTCATGGTATGTAGCCGTGGCAAGTAGGATCTGGATGGACTTAAGCATAGCTTTGAAAGTCTCAACTTTTCGATGTACACCAAGTAATCTTCTCAAGATATACTTGCTCCTGATGGGGATTTAACCCTTCAGATAAAGCAACCAAAGTCCATACTTTGTTGGTGTATAAGGATTCCATCTCAGATCGATAAGCATCCAGCCATTCTTACAGAGTCCCACTCTTGATGGCCTGCTCGAAAATAGTTGGGTCATCATCTCATGATGCACTCCTCGCTCCCACTGTCATAGAGAAACCGAAATATCTCTCAGGTGGGTAAGGAACCCTGCTAGATCGGCGGAGAGGCTGAGGTTCGTTGGTTACTAATGAATCCTTTGGTTCTACCAAATCATCTGCTGTAGTTTGTATAGATGGAACACCTTCCAGTTCTACCTCATGACCACTAATTTCTTCACAAGAAATTCTCTTTCACAATGGTGGCATGCTGAGAAACAAAACATCTTTTGTTCCTCGGTTAGGTAGAAGATATTCCCTTGCGAATGCTTGGGATATCCAACAAACTTCTACAGAGCTGACTTTGCCTCGAGCTTGTCCGGATTATGCTTTTAGACATAGGCCGGACAACCCAAATCTTAACATACTTAAGATATGGGCTCTTCCCATTCCATATCACATATGAAGTGGTAGGCAACTGATTTGAGTGGAACCCTATTCAATAGGTATGCAGCTTCTTAAGTGCATAACTCCAAAAAGGAAATAGGAAACTCAGTAGTACTCATCATAGAGCGCACCATATCATATAGGGTGTGATTGCTCCGCCCCGATACACCGACGTGCTGTGGTGTATACGGAGGAGTAATGCTGAGAGAGAATCTCATTCTCCTTTAGAATAGTCCAGAAATTCCGTGCTCAAGTATTCTCCTCCTTGATCTCATCAAAGGACATAATACTTATACCCGTTTTTGGTTCTCTACTTCTGACTTATATTTGGTGATTATCTCAAAAGTTTCGGACTTGTGTTTCAACAGGAACATATGTCTGAATCTTGAGAGATCATCAGTGAATGTAATGAAGTACAGAGAACCGGTCCTGGCATGTGTAGACAGGGGATCTTCATACATCAGCATGTACCAATCCCAAGTGTTCACTAACTCTTTCTCTGTTTCCAATAAACAGAGCTGTGGTCATCTTATCTCCGTGACATGACCGGCAAGTTTCACAAGATGTAAATTCAAACTAATTTAAATTTGCATCTATATGTAACTTCAGCTAGTCGGGTCGCATTGATATGACCTAATCTACAATGCCTCAAGAAGGATTTGTTCATTTCTGAACTCTTCCTCTTGTGTGTGTTCTATACGTTAAGAACTGTAGTTTGATTTAGAACGTCTATGCTTTTAGATAACGTACTGAACCGATCAACTCTTGATATAGGAAATGTTCAAAACATTATCCAACAATACAAAATTATATCCTTCTTTACTAATAAAGAGATTGATATGATGTTGTATATCAGGTTCGATATCTAATAACATTCGTTCAGAATCAATGTATTCTGGTAATACTGTGTGATAGTGACCAACAGACTTGGCTGCAACACTTGCACCGTTTCTATCTCATGAAACATATCACCCGTTCTCAGTTCTCTATCTATTTGTAGCCCATGTTACAGATTACATATGCGGAATCCTGATCCGGTATCTCATACTCAGGACGTAAAAGATACTGAGAAACAGTACTATGTAATGAACACACCCGAAGATGATGCATCAGCATGCACTTTCTTCGTTTGGACGGCATGGGAATTCTGGTAATCCCCTATTTTCTTGCTCTGTCTTATAACAATTATAAGTTGGAGCGGGACCAACGTTCCTTAGCGCAGTATAACAAGCGGGTTCGGTCAATACATCCGTATTATTATCTTGATTAAGGCATGACATAGTCGCAACCAGGAGAGAGAGAGAAGAAAACACTCAGCGTGCGCTTTTATAAGATTAGATTGGTTATCAATTTATCTAATCAGGATGTCTCCCACTGTTTTAGTCAAATCTTCTTTCAAATCCTAAAAGGAAAGACTAGCCGGGATTAATTACACCCTACAAGTTCGCCAATCTTTCAGCCGGGCCAGTGCCGGTACTTTGAGGGAGGTTCCCCGTGCTTTCGTACGGACCTAATTAAAGTAAACCTCGTTTTTCCTGGGGCGTAACCCCGTTGACATCTTTCTAGACAACTACTTGATCGGCTAATTGTAATGTGTAAAACTCTCACAGGAGTAACTCTTACTCGTAGCGGGTATCGGGATCCAACTATCTCATAGAAGGCATGCAATCTCATTGCAAATTTTAACACTTGAAATTCCCAATAATATTTTGCCCCTAGCAACTTATGACCTTGGCTAAGGTCAACAAATCATAAGTGCTAGCCAAGTTCAACCAGTCATTTCCCGATTGAATTAAACCCACCCGCACGACTCTTGGCTAAGGTCAACAAAGTCGCACGACTACCCTAACTCAATCGCATCATATGCTTATACAGATAAGCACTAATTAGCTACCGCACACTACGCCTTGGCTAAGGTCAACAAACGCAGCACGAATACTAAGTAGTACTTATCTGAAATGACGGGGGCTACGACAGGTTCTTAAGAAAACCTTTTGCGTAATGAACTTGATATCGTTGTAGAATCGAGTGATTTTAAATGGAATGTTTTTGAGGCCTTTTCAAGTATTGCTAAAGAGGTCACTCCCGGCAAAGGGATCGTCGGCTCTTTCCTCATCGAATAAGGTGCAGGATATTTCACAAATACCACTATGCAAAGCAAGAACTATAGAAGCAATCAAAAGACAAACCGAGTTTGTAGCATCTGCTAGTTTCGCTAAAGAGGTCACTCCCGGTGAAGGGATCTCGGCTCTTTTCTTATCGAATAAGGTGCTGGATGTTCTACAAGGAACACCGCTATGCAAACAAGAACTAGAGCTACCAGTTTTTAAACAAGTTTCTACGACATCTTTAGGTTTCTTTTAGTTTTCATTAATCTCATTAATGAAGTCCCATTTTATTATGCTTCACAAGCATCACATTTGAAACGAAATCTGCAATATAACATATATCTCAAATATATAATATAATCATTCGTCTCAGGTGGTAATATGATCTCATCATAGAATATTGCAGCAGAAGAACATATATGAAATATTGGATATACTAGGACGTCCATATTTTAATACGAGCCAGTATAAAACACGGATTCCACGGTCGCGATGAATGGCCAAACCCACATCCCTAGACCCCTACGAGAGCGGCAAGTAACACTGCCAATTCTAGGGTTAGAAGACCCGGTCTCGACTCCTCGAGATGGTCTCCCACTGGACCCTAGAACCCGGTTACTTGTGCTCCCCGTCTTGGGTCTACCTAATGCGGAAAAGTAAATAATATACAATGGTGAAATCATCCTCAGCCCGGAAGTGCCTCAATAAAAGAATATTACATACAAATGAATTTTACATGAATGAAAAAGAAAAAACTCTCATCTCACATAGAACCCCCGGCTATTCAGAACGCGACGATCCAATATAACATATCACAGCAACACATAATATCTCATATCATCAACGTAAGCAAGTATGCGTATCCCGATTGTCGTTGATGTATAGAAACGAAGCCGGCGATACACCACATATTACGCTTACGGTCACAGAAAAGAAAGTGTAAAACTACAACAGTTGGAATCCGCAAACTCCTTAGACATCGCATGCCTAACCAAATGAATTCCTTAGACATCGCATGCCTAACTATTATAAACCCCGCATTTTAGTCTCATTATCGAAATCTCTTTTCAATATCAAGTTGGGCAATTCAACAAGATTCCCAACATCCTGATCGAATGCTCGTCGCAAACTTTAGTAGACGGCCGCACCCCCGGATGCCGTCGACGAAGTGCACTAAGGCGGAACACCGCTGCCGCAAGCACCCGAACGGATGCTTTTGGCGACGGGTTTCTCCTACAGTCACTTGGTCGAGGCTTTGGGGCGTGGCAGTCTATTAAGTTTACTCGGCGAGTATCCGCATACGCTACGTGATTGCGACGGACTTTTGATCGCATTAAAATCCCGAGTCAACCGATCATCTAAGACTAAACTGCTAGATTTATAACATTCAAATTAGTTATCTCATAACTACTTGTGGATTTCAAATATTGTATCACATTCCAGATAAATAAACAATGTTAAACTTTTCGATCGAATAATCAAATACCCAAGTTTTCCAAATAGCTCAACACTTGAGCGGAGTTCAAAAAGTATCCATCACATGCCACAGTTGTCACGACCCGAAAGAGCACGTGACTGGCCTTGAACCATATGAATCTTATAGGACCCCATTTGATCCAAGTAAGCCAAAAGCCCAGAAATCTAAAACCATTTTAAGGAATAAATAAAAAAAACTGGTTTTAAGAAGTAAAGAAAACATGTTTTGAAAATCAAAGTTTTTAAATAACTAAGCCGAAAATCCATTTCTTTTTAAATGTGTAATCTTTCCTGAAAATTTCGGCAGAGTTTCCTTTGTAAATACTGGCCCCGAACAGGGTATAACAATAATAACATATATATATGCAAGAAAAAAAAGGCATCCCCAAGCGGGAGCTAGCTCTTCGTCAATCGACGGTCACAACCACGCAAGCAATATAATATACAATGCCAAAGGGTGAGGATCAAAACTCAAAAAGAAACTCAAAACAGCCAGAAAACCGTAATACTACAAGCGCGACTCTAAGCTCGAAATAGTACATCACTGTTTTACTAAGTCTGAAACAAAATACAAGTTTTGGTTGATGGAATTTCTAGATACAATGAATAGTACAAGTACAATGGCGGTTCTGATACAAAAGAACCCACCTACCCAAGCAAGTCACCCGTATGAAAGCAGTGTGCCAGAAAAACCGCTATGAAACCTGTACGGCAAAACCTGCAAGAACTGTAGCACAACGGGGGTGAGTTGCCAACTCGTGAATAGAAAATATCTACAAGTAGAGATCGAATGTATGACCCATCCTAGGTCAATACGATCAGATATAAATAAACCTCAATATGAATAAATCTGAAGCATGCTAAACTGGCAATGTAATCTCTATACATGAGTGTAGTGCTAAGTGCTCGTTCCAGTGCCTCAAGTAATAGCATGTCATAAATATGAGGTATGATTAATGTAATCAATCTACATGTACGTGGATCCCATCCACTCGTCACCCAATGACAATAAGCATCATGTATGTAAATGTCATAGAGCATATGCATGGAAAATATGAGGATATAACCAAAAGCATGGAACCTGAGTGCCTAGCATCGACACTCGAAAACATCATGAAAACCTGTGCCTAGCATCGGCACGTAAATCCTCATATACCGGGCATCCGTCAGTCCGGGTCAGCCCACTCTCTCATATATCGGGCATCCGTCAGTCCGGGTTAGCCCACTCTCAATATATCGGGCATCCGTCAGTCCGGGTCAGCCCTCTCTCAATATATATCGGGCATCCGTCAGTCCGGGTCAGCCCTCTCTCAATATATCGGGCATCCGTCAGTCCGGGTCAGCCCTCTCTCAAAACCAGAAATATCATAGAAACAACATATCTCCATGCGCAAATCAGAAAGCATGATGCATGTGACATATAAATTAAATGCAAGCAACAATATATCCTGCAGCATGGAATAATAGTATACACATACAAGGTCATATCTTGATGCAACAGTACTACAGTGTAGTGACAAGGAAATTATCGATGATGAAGTGTGTGAGCCGGTGAGCAGTGTACGTGGAACATAAGCATCATCGATAATGGTGCTGGTGTCCTAGCAGCATGATAATAATATATCAATAAACACAAGCAATGTAATGCAAATAGCATGAATATGCGGAATCGAATAATCGACACAACAGTAAAGAATCTACCTCAATAAATATATCATGTAGCCTTGTCTTTTGAAATAAGACGAATCAGGGTTTTTAGTAAAATAAGGGCTACGGTGTTTAAAAAGAAGATGCGTCGTTTGAAAATATCCGTAGAATCCCTTTTTCCTATCCTTAAAATATCCCTGATTCGTTAGTTTTGAAATAGGTAAGACTCGGGTCTAGTCTAACGCCTACTATGCGAACTACGGACCCAACTATCAAGCCAAACAGGTGGGGTATGGAAACCACCTAAATCTCAGTCGATATATATACATATAAATATAATAGTCGGTGATCCCGTCTCAATAGTATCACAACAATATAATATCCTCAAGTCATGAGCGCGGATCTATCATCAATATAGGCTCGTACGGTAAATCGTCGTACGGCATCCCAATAGCGGGGTACGGTCAATATCACATTAACTTATCACATATCAGGTATCACTATCATCATATCACATAATCTGGGGTACAGATCTAAGTCTAGTACAATCGATACCATCTATATAAGTATGAATGCGGGGTAAAACACATGCCCAAAGGCCCGCTAAATCATCATGTCGTATCTCCCATACGAATCCTGTTATATCGCCGATCTCACGGCCTCAAATCGAATCACATCGACTCAACCCACATCCCAAGAACTATCCATAATCTAGTATATGTACACATAGTCCCATACCCATGTGAACACATACAAACATATATTCCCATTTACACATGCGAAAGAAAGTATGTATGCAAGTGGGTGCGTGCGTGTGTATGGGTGCAACCCCTACTCTAGGGTTTCGTACTACACAAAACCAATCCATCATATCATCAATAATCTCAAAGACCATAATATATGTGTGTATACGTATTCATATACATCCCCACGGACTGTGGGGGTGCTATACGCCATCCACCCGACTTCCCCCGTAGATATAATCTACTCACCTGGTCATCGCTCGCCGAAATCGATGACGCCGTGCTTCTTCACCACTGAATCCTTGCGAGGGTACCTACAATAATAAACAGTCGCAATACGTATTAATATCGAGGCAGAAAACCGATACAGCGCACAGTATGCTCATAGGTTGGAACCTATGGCCTAAACGTGCAAATCAATCAAACAATCCCTGTTGTCGATGTACGAACACCCAACAACAAAATACAAATCCAAATATCAAGAAAGTTCATTTTAAAATACGGAAAACATCGCCTAAAACACACCAAAATGCTCCCAGATTTTCCCCAGATGACACTGCATATAGGAGGGGTCTATTTTAGTGCAAAATGAGCTCTAGAACAAAAACGAACCCATTACCCTCTACTCTGGCCGCAAATTACGGCCAGAATGATTAAATCTGCTGCCGGGGACTTGAGTTAGGGGCTCGGGTCTTGGTGGTAGCTTCCTATGTGCCTGCACGACTCACTATCAGCTCAATTTTATTTTAGGGGTCTCGGGGTGATAGCAGATTCCTAAATACACTCCCATATTTCATAACTTTTCCGATATCGGTTTCTAAATCCGTATTTCGGGTTTCAAGTCTCTGTTTAGGGTCATAATTCAAGCACTAGGGTGCTGGGGTGGCCTCTACTGGTCTCAATTTCACAATACAACTCTCAATTCCCTCAAATCCTAACTAGGTTTTCTTTAAGTCCACAATCACACACAATATCGGTTCTAAACTTGCATGGGGGTATAAGAAATGCTAAAACTCAGCTAATGATCCAAAAATTTACCTCATTTGCAACTCAAGAAAATTCTTGAGTTGCCTCTAGTGGCCAAAATCCTAGCTTCCTTGGTCCAAAGTGTAGATCTCGAGCTCGTGCACACTTTTAATGAAAGGAAAGTGGTGTTTTGGTGATGTTTGTGAGATGATTTAGGGCTTGAAGAGGGGAGGGGAGGTGAGGAGCAGGAGCAGCAGCAGCAACAAGAGGTAGAGGGAGAGAAATGAGTGAAGATTGAAGAGGAAATGGCTAAGTCTTGGTCAAAATAACCCATACCTCTCTCTCTCTCACCAACCCTCATATTATATTACTTTCTATTTTCATTTTTCCTTTTAAAATCCTTCTCACTAGAATAGTAAACCCAAAGTAAAAGCATGGCAAGAAAATGTAACACAAGTGTGCAAAAAGATATGCGCATGATTTGCACAAAATTGATAAAAATACGATTAGCGATTTTTAATCGCGATTAGCGCTAAATTAGCACATAATTGATCACAAACACTTAAAAATGGCATAATTCCAATAAATACCCCATTTTAGAATTTTCCATAATTTTCCAAAAATTTTCTCCATTTATTTGCATTTAATTTTGCCGGAATATTAAAATATTCAATAAAATAATATTAAATTATAAAAATTCCCAAAAATAATATTTTATTATTTTGAAACGTTACAATCTACCCCCCTTAAAGAAATTCGGTCCCCGAATTTAAACTTAAACCCCCAAATACTAATACATTTCGATACAAACTCCAAGTCGTCGGGGCTCCGAATCATCAATACATAAAACATCATAGCGCATGCGCATGAGTACTGAGCAGATAACTCAAAAGCAAACTCCGTCAAGCATCCCGCAATCATCGGAGTCATGGTAAAGACACAAATTTCAAATCCAATGCAAAACTAATAGAGTATAAATCATAACTATACATGTGAATAACTGATGTAAATGCATGCCAAATCTTTTTAAGTCGTTGTGCGATGCGCATAACACTGCACAGTGGCGGACGTCTTTCATAAGAAAAATAACCATATATGTATATATCTTTTGTTTACTATGTACGTTCCGCCGTTTTGAAAAAAATTCAGAACGATTTCCTTGTTTTTGAAACGTTTCGTGTCATATCGGACACGTAGGTATATACTGAGACTATAGCTCGCCCTTGGAAATCCCTTCGATAACTATCAATGCATGCAAAATATATCTAGGTACTGTCCTCTAACTAGTCCTGCTCAGTACGAAACGAATATCAAATATCATAAAAATGTACTGCTCCAAAAGGAATAAATCCCAAAAAATGCACATAACTCCACCCTGTGCGTCTAGTGCGCACAGAAATCAAAATCCATATATGTGCCATACAGGTGCACAAAACAACATCTAGGTGCAACGGGTGTGCATGAAATATCTGTCATAGGCAATAGGTGTGCCTGACAGCCAAAACAGGTGCATCTGACATGCACGAAGAATCTCGATTTAGTGCATCTGGTGTGCACCAAAATCGTATTTCAAAACACGCGCCCAACATGCGCGAAGGTCCAAATCAGTGCATCCATTTTGCATGAATAAAAGCTAAATTCTGCGCACTCAACATGCACGAAATCACGAAATCCAATGGCAAGCGTCGAACATGCGCAAGTCCAAATCAAATGCACGGAGTGCAAGGATCAACATCAATATCAGAATCCAAAATCGACGGTATACAATGCGGCCCAATCCAAATCGGGTGTATCACGGTGGAAAATCTCACAACCGTGTGCATCAGCGTGCCCAAATCAAATCAAAACACTAAAGTGCATGAAAACTATGCTGGAAACGTGAATCAAATCACCGGCATAAAATAGGCATGAAATCACAATCAATACCTCGAGCGTAATAACTCTGCACAAAATATAAATACCCAGTAAGTGCAACCATGGTGCACAAAATCAAATATCATGGAACTCAGTCATCAAGACTAAATCATGCGAATAGATCGCCCAAAATACAGAAATCCAAAGTGACGGATATGTGATAATCGAATCACAAAATCGCAGATCAAAAATACCGTCGTTGGTATATCCTCCGACAAGGTCAAGAAGGATCCAGTACATCCAATGTTAGCAGCGCAAGATATCTACTTGTCTCTTGCTCACGGTCTGGCGTCCTCTGTCTCTGGTTCTTTATCTTCCCTGCGGATTAATGATCTCGCTATCCTCCGGCTCATCGGCCCTGTCAGATATACTAACGGGAACGATTCCGTTTTGGCACTTCTCTGGTCATTTCTCGGTCAATCCTCATGACCACTCGTAAAGCAGCACGTCACAGGCGCCGACCTCTGTATGCATATCCGACCTTTAATCTTAACAGGGAGTAACAATAGCTCAACGGCATCTCGCACGTACCTCTCATCCCGCTTGTCTCTATCGTCGTCCATTTCGACGTCACGTATCTATCTGCGCACTGTAATGTCCTCGGCTACGGTCCTTCCGAAGTCTTCCATATGGACTCTGTCACACCCCGAAAGTACGGAACATGACCGGCACTTAAACTACGAACGTCTCGAGGCGTACGTAATCTAAGTGAGCCGAAAACCCAGAAATCCAAACCAAGAAAAGTAGTAGAGTGAAGGAAAACCAATTTAAAACAAGTAGTTTTAATAGCATAAGCCGAATTATGCGGTTTAAAAAAACATCAAATATTTCCCGAAAATTTCGGCAGAGTCTCCTTTGAAAATACTGGCTCCCAAACGGGATACAACATGAATAGTATACGAAATCAATAAAAAGGCATCCCAAGCGGGAGCTAGCTCTTCGTCAATCGACGGTCACAACCACACAAGCAATATAAAATACAACGCCAACGGCGAGGATCAAAATTCAAAAGGAAACTCAAAACCACAAGAAAACCACAGAAATATAGCGCGCGACTCTAAGGTCGAAGGAATAACATCACTGGTCTCTATCTCAAAATAAATACATGTTTGGTTGATGGAACATCTAGATACAACAGAATAATGATATACAAGATATATAATGGGGGTACGATACAAGTAAACCCACCTACTAGCAAATCACCCGAAGGAAACTATGCCCGCAAAGCCGTAATGAAACCAGCACGGCAAACCTGCAAGAAACTGGGGCACAACGGGGGTGAGTTGCCAACTCGTGAATAGAAAAACATCTACGAAAAGAAATCGCATAAATAACGCAATCCTAGGTCAATGATCATAATATATTCTCAAATATATAACCAGCAACCCATAACAATGGTTAGGGCAAATATCTAACCCAAGTGCAATTCCATGTGCCCGTGTCAGTGCCTCAGGTAGCAATGTATCATATGGATGATGTATGAATGCATGGAACAGAATGCATGTACTGAAGAAAACTGCTTTCATAAATCAGTGAGATTTCAGTATTTTCAAAGTGAGGTACCATAAATGAAATCAGCATAAAACAGTGCCCAGCATCGACACAAAACAAGTGTCCAAATATCTCGATATCTCTGTACCTCAATATCTCAAAATCTCAATATCTCAATCACAATAACTAGGGTGCCGTCAATCCAGACCGGCCCCTACCATCTATCTGAAGACCACGACGGTATCCTCCGGATATCCGACGCGTCGGGAAAAATCACTGGTCGGTAGTGCTCCCCTGCCAGGCTCAACGTCAACAACACGATCCTCTTGCCCCTGGGTACCGCACCGGGCCCACCATGTACCCGAAACGGTTCCTCCACTCCTCGAATCGGGTCTCGAAATCCATCAGCAAACTCATGGTGGACGACTCATACATCATGGGAAAACCGCACTTTTTATTTTAAAAGATAGAAAAGGTTTATTTATGTTTTTGCGGTTTTCCTCCAAATCCAAGAAATCTCATGAAATCCGAATCCAAGTCATCAATAGCATGTAAACAGTGAATATAGGCATGAGAATCCATGAATACGACACAACAGTGAATAATAACATGCATGAAGTAGTAGGCAAGAACTACAATGTCTAACTAGCATATAAGGTAAGTACACTAATATCATGTCTAAACTATAAGCTAACAACCTATATCAAATGAAATAGTATTTTCGAAAGTGTTCATAACATGGCAATTACCGATGAAGAGGTGTGTGAGCCGGCAAGTAAGTGTACGTGGTACATACGCGTCATCGGTAATGGTGCTGGTGTCCTAACAGCATGATATTAATAATAAGATATGAATCATAATATAAGCATGCGATGCGGAGCGAACAACAATAATGAGCGGGAGCTGAACACTAGACTCAACGATAACTAATCTGCATTAACCTAATATAAGTCCTACAATGGTGCCTTTTGAAAATAACACAAATCGTGGGGTTTTGAAAATAGGGGCTACGGTGTTTTTAAGAAAATATACGTCTTTTCAAATATCCGTAGGATCCCTTGGGCTGTCTTTTAAAATGCCCACAATTCGCTAGTTTTTTTGAAATAGGTAAGAATCAAATCTAATCTAACAACTAAACTAAACTAAAGAGCTAAGCTAACAAGCTGGACTACAGGTAAGGAAACCGCCTAACATCTGAGTCGATACATATACATACATGTATATATATTAGTCCGTGATCCCGCCACAATAATATCATATCCGATACCATATCTAAAATCAGACATCCCAAGTCAAGAGTGCAGATCAATCATCAATATTGCTCGTACGTAAATCCGTCGTACGGCATCCCAAATCTGGGTACGGGTCAATATCATATTCATCATACTATTCACCTGGTATCCACTTTATCAAATATCATGATCGGGGTACTGATCTACGTCTAGTACAATACTGATACCGCCTAAGTATGCATGCACGTGTGTGAAACACTACGTCAAGACCCGTTACAACGTCATGTAGTATCTCAAATACGAACCCTGCTATATCACCGATCTCACGGCCTCAAATCAAATCTCATTGACTCATCTTAAATCCCAAGTATCATCCTCAAATCCGTATGTGAACACATAGTCCCATACCCATGTGAACACATAACTATGTATTCCCGTATAAGCACAAATGAAAGAAGAAAGTATGCGAGTATGGGTGGGTGTGTGCATACGTGGTGTGACCACTACTCTAGGGTTTCACGACACTAAATATCCAAGAACACCAAATATCCATATAATCATCAATGTACTCAAACAATATATAAACAATATATATATGTGTGTATACGTATTCGTATACATCACCACGAACTGCGGGGGTGCTATACGCCATCCACCCGACTTCTCCCCGTAGATATAAATCTACTCACCTGGTCCTCGCTCGCCGGTGCCGACGTCGCCACGCTCTTGCTTGTCATCTCGAAGTCCACATGGGGTACCTACATATCATAACGTACCGTATCGCATTAAAATCCGACTCAGGACCAAAACGACACACGAATCCCACATAGGTCAAAACCTATGGTTGCTTTCACAAATCAACCCAAAAACCCCCGACGTCGGCGTACAAATGCCAAACAATCGAGAAAACTCCCAACACACTCATTTGTACAATTACAAGCACTAATTATAATATAAAATAGCTTAAAATTCACAAAAACCCCAATTTCACTTAAAAAGTCATTTTTCCGAAAATCTAGCAAGCACAAATCACCGTTTTAGTATAAAACTCGATGTATAAACGAATCTAGCGGCCAAAATATTCACTAAATATCTTAAATAAGTCATAAAAACAATTCCCATAATTTAATCTCATTAAATTCCAAAAACCCTAAAATTCTAGTTTACAAAATACCTAAATTTTAACAATTTTATAGCAAAAATGCACAAACTACAATCTAGCTTGGATTTTCATGAACTAAAGTATTAAACTACACTTTAAAATGTTAATGATATCATGAATACCCTAATTAGATTTTTCTCTCAATTAATTAATAATTTTCCCAAAACCTAGTTAACAAAATTAGCATAATTAGCAAAATGATAACTAACAATTAGCAACTTGACTAGGTTTTTACATGACTAGAAATATTAATCTACACTTACAAACTTGATTTATATAAGAACCAAAAACCTTAGTTCAAACCCTTTTCTTGAAATATAATGTTAAAATTAAACCCATACTTAAACACTTAAATAGCTTAGATTACAACAATGCTAATAAGGTAACAAATTGAGTAAGATTATACCTCACAAATCTTGTAGATCTCATAGAAAACTTTGCCCCTAACAACCCATCTTGCTCCAAGATCCAAGCTTGATTTGGCCAAGGAAAAATGGTTAAAGTTTAAACTAGGGATTAATGAGACTTGAATTGATTTTTAATGCAATTTTTGAGATTATTTTGAAGTGGCAAAGAGGTGAGGAAATGGGGAGGGCAGCAGCAGAATTTCGGCCAGATGAGGGAGGAAGAGGGGGGTGTGTGTGTGGGGGAGTGAAAAACATAAGTCAAAGAACACCATACATCACATGCACAAGCCCATGCTTCATTAATTATTGTTTTCTTTTCATATCATTGACCTTTGGAAGAGGCAAAGAAATGGGCAGCCCCCCCTCTCTTGGTTGGCCAGAAATGTGAGGAGAGAGAGAGAGTGTGTGTGAGGGGTGAGTTTGGGTGAGAAAAAAAGATAAATGTTATACCCCATTCTCCATTAACACTAAATTCACAAATTAAGCCTTTTCTTTTCTTTTAAATTTCTAACCCATTTTGACAAATTCATTTCAATTCAGAACCCACATGATAAAATTTTATTTAATGTGTTAAGATGCACAAAATTTGTTTTGACTTATTCCAATTTGTAATTTTCCCTAATTAAATATATTAGTGACGGCTTAAAATAATATTAAAATAATTAATTTCGGAAACTTTTTCATAAAATTTAAAATTTCACCAGTGGGTCAATAAACACCAAATACTAGCAATTACATAGCTAGAATATGTATATTTAATTTTATAATAAAGATATTTGTATTTTGACTTTTTACAGAAAACCCCCTTATTTTACCGTTTTTTCGAAATTTCACCGAAACGATTTTCAAAACGTTACAGACTCGAAATCACGAACTCGGTATCTTCATCACTCAGTAGAAGATATCTAGCCGAACACGTCCTCAACGTGCGTATCGCATCTCTGATGTCAGTGGAGTGGAACGTTATCTCGTCGAAATCTCATGCGAACTCTTTACTCCACTTGCTCCAATGTCGACTGATTCGGACTCATCTACTCGTGGCTGCATGGACTACGCTCCAACGACTATGCTCATATCTGGAGTCTCCCAAGCAGTGTGTCCCATCACATGATATCCGAATAACGTCGAACCATCCGATCGACTCGTCAGAACTTCATAATCCCCCAAGAGCTCAACATCTTGGGTATAGTTTAATAGTATCGAGTACATACCACAGCATCGGTGGTCCAGCCGTTGAAGGGCAAACCCAAGCCTTACTAATGGCGCCGCGGAACTGCCGCAAACCCTAAGGTTCAAAGGCTTTCACACGGTCATTATGTCAACTCAGGGTTTCATTCTTCTAGAGGGTCCATAGAATCTCTTGCATGTCTTTCTGAATACCTTAAACTTGGAAAAATGGGTTCCTGACACTCGATCGTCTCTATCGACTCACAACGAATCTGCGTGAAGTCACCTCCAGCTGGAATCAGCCTATCTGATGACCTCGCATCGGGGTAAGCGAACGAACCACATGTCCTAGTCATTCATCCTCAGTGACTAGCGACTCACCATCATATCTCTAAGTATATGCTCAAGCTGCAGTAGCTCCAATCATCTGGGCGATATCTCGTCATTCGCAGCAACAACTGGCTCATTTGTCTGTACGCTGAACAGCGCCTCAATCATCATGAATAAGCGATATATCAATGGTCATCACATCCTGGCTGGCCTCTATCAGTGGCTCAATCCTCTGGTACCGATCGGCATGTCCGGAAAATCTCGTAAAAGCGATCAGTCAAATGCTCATGGCGCGAAAACACAATAAAATGACGCCCCCCTACGCAATCGTATGCCTCTGGAATCATGCCCTGGTCAATCCTCGTCCACGACGAGCTCATGCTGACGCAACTCGAGCCATAGCTCACTCTGCCCGTGCAATCGCGGCAGCAAAATCATAACCGGTATCGATGAGGATAGATCATAGGAATGAATATAATACTGTGCAAGGAAATGTACATCCTAAGGTTTCTTAAGCGGAGTGGCGTGTCGTAAGTATGCCGCGGAACATACGTACGGTACGTCCCTCTACTCAAGCTACCTACTCCATCAACCAAGGGTCATCCTATGCGACGAAAGTTCGGGTATAATACCCTCTCGACTAAGTCTAAGTTCCGTAAGGTCAAGCCTAAGTTTCGTATATATATATATAACGCCCTAGGCTCCACATAGTCAAACTTAGACTTGAACCAAGGTCAACCTAGCACTCTGATACCAACTTTGTCACGATCCGAAAGAGCATGTGACTGGCCCTTGAACTATATGAAGCCTATAGACCCCATCTGATCTAAGTAAGCCAAAACCCCAGAAATCTAAAACCATTTTAAGGAATAAATAAAAAAAACTGGTTTTAAGAAGTAAAGAAAACATGTTTTGAAAATCAAAGTTTTTAAATAACTAAGCCGAAAATGCATTTCTTTTTAAATGTGTAATCTTTCCTGAAAATTTCGGCAGAGTTTCCTTTGTAAATACTGGCCCCGAACGGGGTACAACAAGAATAAAATATATATATGCAAGAAAAAAGGGCATCCCCAAGCGGGAGCTAGCTCTTCGTCAATTGACGGTCACAACCACGCAAGCAATATAATATACAACGCCAAAGGGCGAGAATCAAAACTCAAAAAGAAACTCAAAACAGCCAGAAAACCGTAATACTACAAGCGCGACTCTAAGCTCGAAATAGTACATCACTGTTTTACTAAGTCTGAAACAAAATACAAGTTTTGGTTGATGGAATTTCTAGATACAATGAATAGTACAAGTACAATGGCGGTTCTGATACAAAAGAACCCACCTCCCCAAGCAAGTCACCCGTATGAAAGCAGTATGCCAGAAAAGCCGCTATGAAACCTGTACGGCAAAACCTGCAAGAACTGTGGCACAACGGGGGTGAGTTGCCAACTCGTGAATAGAAAATATCTATAAGCAAAGATCGAATTTATGACCCATCCTAGGTCAATACGATCAGATATAAATAAACCTCAATATGAATAAATCTGAAGCATGCAAAACTGGCAATGTAATCTCTATACATGAATGTAGTGCCAAGTGCTCGTGCTAGTGCCTCAAGTAATAGCATGTCATAAATATGAGGTATGATTAATGTAATCAATCTACATGTACGTGGATCCTATCAACCCGTCACCCAATGACAATAAGCATCATGCATGTAAATGTCATAGAGCATATGCATGGAAAATATGAGGATATAACCAAAAGCATGGAACCTGAGTGCCTAGCATCGACACTCGAAAACATCATGAAAACCTGTGCCTAGCATCGGCACGTAAATCCTCATATACAGGGCATCCGTCAGTCCGGGTCAGCTCACTCTTTCATATATCGGTCCTCCGTCAGTCCGGGTCAGCCCTCTCTCAATATATCGGGCATCCGTCAGTCCGCTCTCAATATATCGGGCATCCGTCAGTCCGGGTAAGCCCACCCTCAACATATCGGGCATCCGTCAGTCCGGGTCAGCCCACTCTCAATATATCGGGCCTCCGTCAGTCCGGGTCAGCCCTCTCTCAATATATATCGGGCATCCGTCAGTCCGGGTCAGCCCTCTCTCAATATATCGGGCATCCGTCAGTCCGGGTCAGCCCTGTCTCAAAACCAGAAATATCATAGAAACAACATATCTCCATGCGCAAATCAGAAAGCATGATGCATGTGACATATAAATGAAATGCAAGCAACAATATATCCTGCAGCATGGAATAATAGTATGCACATACAAGGTCATATCTTGATGCAACAGTACTACAGTGTAGTGACATGGAAATTATCGATGACGAAGTGTGTGAGCCGGCGAGCAGTGTACGTGGAACATAAGCATCATCGATAATGGTGCTGGTGTCCTAGCAGCATGATAATAATATATCAATAAACACAAGCAATGTAATGCAAATAGCATGAATATGCGGAATCGAATAATCGACGCAACAGTAAAGAATCTACCTCAATAAATATATCATGTAGCCTTGCCTTTTGAAATAAGACGAATCAGGGTTTTTAGTAAAATAAGGGCTACGGTGTTTAAAGAGAAGATGCGTCATTTGAAAATATCGATAGAATCCCTTTTTCCTATCCTTAAAATATCCCCGATTCGTTAGTTTTGAAATAGGTAAGACTCGGGTCTAGTCTAACGCCTACTATGCGAACTACGGACCCAACTATCAAGCCAAACAGGTGGGGTATGGAAACCACCTAAATCTCAGTCGATATATATACATATAAATATAATAGTCGGTGATCCCGCCTCAATAGTATCACAATAATATAATATCCTCGAGTCATGAGCGCGGATCTATCATCAATATAGGCTCGTACGGTAAATCGTCGTACGGCATCCCAATAGCGGGGTACGGTCAATATCACATTAACTTATCACATATCAGGTATCACTATCATCATATCACATAACCTGGGGTACAGATCTAAGTCTAGTACAATCGATACCATCTATATAAGTATGAATGCGGGGTAAAACACATGCCCAAAGGCCAGCTAAAGCATCCTGTCGAATCTCCCATACGAATCCTGTCATATCGCCGATCTCACGGCCTCAAATCGAATCACATCGACTCAACCCACATCCCAAGCACTATCCATAATCCAGTATATGTACACATAGTCCCATACCCATGTGAACACATACTAACATATATTCCCATTTACACATGCGAAAGAAAGTATGTATGCAAGTGGGTGCGTGCGTGTGTATGGGTACAACCCCTACTCTAGGGTTTCGCACTACACTAAACAAATCCAACTTATCATCAATAATCTCAAAGACCATAATATATGTGTGTATACATATTCGTATACATCACCACGGACTGCGGGGGTGTTATACGCCATCCACCCGACTTCCCCCGTAGATATAATCTACTCACCTGGTCTTCGCTCGCCGAAATCGATGACGCCGTGCTTCTTCACCACTGAATCCTTGCGAGGGTACCTACAATAATAAACAGTCTCAATACGTATTAACATCGAGGCAGAAAACCGATACAGCACACAGTATGCTCATAGGTTGGAACCTATGGCCTAAACGTGCAAATCAATCAAACAATCCCTATTGTCAATGTACGAACACCCAACAACCAAATACAAATCCAAATATCAAGAAAGTGCATTTTAAAATACGGAAAACATTGCCTAAAATACACCAAAATGCCCCCAGATTTTCCCCAGATGACAATTAGCCAAAACTGCATATAGGAGGGGTCTATTTTAGTGCAAAATGAGCTCTAGAACAAAAACGAACCCATTCCCCTCTACTCTGGCCGCAAAGTGCGGCCAGAATGATTAAATCTGCTGCCGGGGACTTGAGTTAGGGGCTCGGGTCTTGGTGGTAGCTTCCTAGGTGCCTGCACGACTCACTGTCAGCTCAATTTTATTTTAGGGGTCTCGGGGTGATATCAGATTCCTAAATACACTCCCAGATTTCATAACTTTTCCGATATCGGTTTCTAAATCCGTATTTCGGGTTTCAAGTCTCTGTTTAAGGTCATAATTCAAGCACTAGGGTGCTGGGGTGGCCTCTACTGGTCTCAATTTCACAATACAACTCTCAATTCCCTCAAACCCTAACTAGGTTTTCTTTAAGTCCACAATCACACATAATATCGGTTCTAAACTTGCATGGGGGTATAAGAAATGCTAAAACTCAGCTAATGATCCAGAAATTTACCTCATTTGCAACTCAAGAAAATTCTTGAGTTGCCTCTAGTAGCCAAAATCCTAGCTTCCTTGGTCCAAAGTGTAGATCTCGAGCTCGTGCACACTTTTAATGAAAGGAGAGTGGTGTTTTGGTGATGTTTGTGAGATGATTTAGGGCTTGAAGAGGGGAGGTGAGGTGAGGAGCAGGAGCAGGAGCAGCAGCAGCAACAAGAGGGAGAGGGAGAGAAATGAGTGAAGATTGAAAAGGAAATGGCTAAGTCTTGGTCAAAATAGCCCATACCTCTCTCTCTCTCACCAACCCTCATATTATATTACTTTCTATTTTCATTTTTTCTTCTAAAATCCTTCTCACTAGAATAGTAACCCCAAAGTAAAACCATGGCAAGAAAATGTAACACAAGTGTACAAAAAGATATGCGCATGATTTGCACAAAATTGATAAAAATACGATTAGCGATTTTTAATCGCGATTAGCGCTAAACTAGCATATAATTGATCACAAACACTTAAAAATGTCATAATTCCAATAAATACCCCATTTTAGAATTTTCCATAATTTTCCGAAAATTTTCTCCATTTATTTGCATTTAATTATGCCAGAATATTAAAATATTCAATAAAATAATATTAAATTATAAAAATTCCTAAAAATAATATTTTATTATTTTGAAACGTTACAACAGTATCGATGGTCCAGCCGTAGAAGGGTTTAGCCAACGCCTCACATGTGGCACGCCTTACTGCCCCAAACCCTAAGGTTTAGAGGCAGTTCAAGACGGTCACATCGAGTTAAGGTTTGTTGTCTTCTAGAGGGTCAACCGCGTTACTTGCACGACTTTTCGAAACTTTCAATCTCGAGAAAAAATCTAACTTTTGAAAATTTTCCGACAGGGGAAAAAGTGAGTTATTGATATCCGTTCGAAATTTTTAACAGTTTCTAAAATTATGCGGAAAAAAATTAAACGAAGTTATATTATAGAATCAACGAGTCCCCAATATAACACAGAAAACTCAACACTTGAGTGGAATTAAAAATTTCCATAATAATGCAAAAGAAACCAGAAAAGTTATTGTGAAGCAGTGGGCCCCAAGGACACAATTCGGCCGCTGAACCGCGGCCACGTGTGTAGTTCGGCCGCGGTTCCGCGGTCACGTGATCGAATCTTTGGTCCGTACTTCACAGTAATTCCTGTATTCTCCTGCTTAATGTTCTGAGCAGTTTTAATTAGAAAAAATAAACATTTTTACAAAATTTCCAGAGAAGGGTCTAAACCGGGTATTCGGTGTTCGATCGGACTTTAAACTTCGCCAATACTTCGCTTAAATCTCTAGCTTGGCTCTGATAACACAGTAGGGATGCTAGGCACACGCACAAAGGTCAACGAGGCATCAACCATGCCCGATTTAAAATTTAGCCGTGCCGAACCACCCAAAGCCGGATCTTTAAACTAGAGTTTAGGCGAAAACAAGCATGTTAAACACTTTAACACTAAGTGAGAGGGATTACAATCTTTATAGATCTGGTCCTTCACTTCTAAAGCTCCGTGTTGAGGTCCCTTCGCTGCGATCATCGTGTTCCGGACTCTCGAGTGGCTCCACGAAGAGAAAGATGCAAGCTTGCTTCCGATCTTCGATAACAAAGATGATCTACCTTGAAGTTTCATTAACACAAGCTCTCACTCACTAAATGAAGTGAACACCCTCATATAAATGGCAAGGATAGATGAGGATGATGAAGTAGGATTTTTTCCCTCATTTCTTTTCTATTTCTCACTCATTTTCATCACTTAGGAAAAACCTAGAAAGCTTTTCCATGAAGAAAGAAGGAAGAAGAAGATGAATAATCATTTATGATGAATAATGGAATGTTGTCATAATCATTTATGCATCCATGGTTCAAGTAACCTTTGTAGAGATTTAACTAGGGCTAGGGTTTGGGTTGGGTTAAAGCATGAGTCACTTAAAAATATCAACACAAATATCTTTTTCATGACAAAAGAAAAACCTTTTAGAAGCTACAAGAATGAGCTAACCCAAATCAAACCCTAACCTTGTTTAATCTCCACTAATCATGTTGCATTAGTAATTATAACATGTTACAATATTATATATCACATATATAATATTTATTGTAACAAAATAAAATAATACAATTAATATATATCGCATATATATCAATGTATTACTCGAGTGAGAAAAAGAATCTTTTAGTGAGCTAATATTAGTTAATGTAATTTAATATATCATATATATAATTATACATTAAATCATCGAATCGACACTTGATCCGACAATCCGGCTATATCGCATATAACCGACTAATATATCATTTACCGATTCATCGAATCAACACTTGATCCGATGACCCGGCTGATATCAAATATCGCGAGAATAGAATACGGTATCTCATATCGCATTATCCTCAGTCCCGCACATATCACATATGTGCTCCTACTCCGTTTTACCTGAGCCAAGAAAGCTCTGTGTAGGACTTTAAAGAATCGTCAATACGCCGGCAGTAGGTGATGATCATATCAAACACCCACAAGCTGCAAGCGGTTAGCTAAACGTAACAGCCACCCAGGTATTGAGCGCTCAGAAGATCAACAAGCAAGCCTGTACATTCTCCTGTGAATCCAATCAGTAACACTCCCGTACAGTCCGGTCTCGTCTTCTGATATGTCGCATATCTCGCCTAGGGGTGGTAAACGTCAGACCCCAGTAGCTTGATAAGTCTTGTCGATATGAGGTCTATAACAGTTCGATAAACTACTGATAACACTTACCAGTAAATTTCAGCAACCCTGGCCAGGGATTTCCAGTTATAGCCAATTGAACACAGCATAACATCAACTCCCTATACCGGGAGAGACGAATCCCCTCATATCTCTCATTGCCTCCATGTGATTCGGGACTGTACCAAAAATCCACCTTTTTGCACGCTCTCTTGGACGTGGTATGATGGAAATCAAAGCACAGTAAGAATCACACAAGACTCTTTGACGATCTCGGGTCAACAGACTACTCTGTACCAGTGTCACCGGAGAACTGCCATCTGACGTGAGGTATAATACCATCTGGGAGTTCTCGGCGAGTCCGTCCAGTGTACCCAGTCTCTACTGAGCACCCGTACACCATCCTTGATGTCAAACAACGATGGATATGGGAACATCCATCGCCCATCATATAGGTCAAGATGCATATACGCTAGTCTACTCTGGTGCATCGATGCCCTGTCTCGATACACCCTCGACTAGGAACAGTTATAGGATGTACTCGTCGACTACCGTGGCCCCACTAGTATGATCTCATCATAGTCCTAGTAGTCGAGTACATATCCTAAGGGCTTTATCAACATGTAACATAGAGACAATCAAAGTACATGTTAAGATAAAGTACAACCAGATAGCATACTATCATGTCGAGCAAGAAAGTCCTCCCTATATATATCCAAGCATCCATTACAATATACATCGTATGTACAGTAATGGCCTCTAGGGCATACAATAACTAACACCATATGCACAAAATCAAATCAACTGTATGAAATTCACGAAATCATAAACACACGCTACGATGGTACAAAATCGACACCAAGTGCAATAGATATGCACAAATCGCAAATCAACACAACGGTGTATAAAATATATATCAAGTACAATAACTATGCACAAAAATATAAATACCCTATAAGTGCAGCCATGGTGCACGAAAACAATATCATGAAACTCAAATCCAAGTGATATAAGCGTGATACTCGGATCACAAACGCAACAAATGACATTGAGGTACACCTCCTACAATGTCGAAAAATATCGGTGGGCCCAAAACTGACAGAGCAAGAACATCCGCTTGCCTCCTGCTCACGGTCCGGCGTCCTCTGTCTTTGGATCCTCATTTCTCTGTGGATTACCAATCTCCCGATCCATCGACTCGTCGGCTCAGTCAGGTGTGCTAACGGAAACGATTCCGCTCTGGCACTCCTCTGGTCATCTCTCGACCAATTATCACGACCACTCGTAAAGCAGCACGTCACTGGCGTTGGCCTCTGGTCCTCTGAATACACGTGACACATCTGATCCTTTGTGCAAATCTTATCGCAGCAGTGTCCTGGAATGAACCTGCTCAAGGGCTCTTCCGATCTCGCCTATGCCGAACTATACGGAAGCTGGTACTCTTGCATAATCTTTTCTCTCTTTCTGGACATCTGCATTCTCAGCACAGCATTTCCTTGGAAACTGTTCGTATCCCAACGCTTCTGTATACATATCAGATCTCCGATCTCAACGGGGAGTAACAACAGCTAGTCAGCATCTCACACGAACCTCTTGTTCCACTCGTCTTTATAATTGTCCTCTTCGATGTCACGTCATGCTATCGACGTACTGCAAATGTTCTCGGCTACAGTCAATCCGGAATCTCTCGCACGGACTCAAAATCATGAACTCGGTATCTTCATCACTCTGTAGAAGATCTCTAGCCGAACACTTTTATTGAATGATTCTCGGTGTGTAGGTTTAGAAAATGTATAGAAATCACAACCAAAGAAATTTTGTTAACAGCAATCAATAATGGTGTCGATATAGGTTCGTTAGCGAGTGCGGATCGTCCACAGGGAAAGTGTGATTCGATCGTAATTGATTTAGATGAATTGAAAATTAAAGAGAAAAGAAAAGAGAATTCAATTCAAGATTTATAAAAGTGAATTTCAAGAATTATCAAAATCTAAATCTAATATCAAGAAAACTCAAAATCAAGAATCAAGAATTGATGATATCCAAATCGAATTAGTAATCAAGATTTGTAATGAGGCTCGTAAGAATCAATCGAATCTATAGAAGTGATGAAAACTTGTGATTACGTTTTCTTATCCATCAATGATTTGTTGCTAGATCGATGACGATCAGCAAGGTTTAAGGATCTATTGAAGGAACCAGTGTTTCATCATCTCATCCTTTGTCCTTTCGTTGATGATCATTCAAATGCCAGCCTCTAGGAAATTCAATCATCAATCTTTGATCTCTAATTAAGAGAGAAAACATTCAAGAAAGCATCTCGCTCGAAACTAGATTGTCGATGATTCAATTTAAAAGAGTTTACAAAACTTATAGGAATTAAGAATCGTTTCAAGATTATAATCATCATCATTTATTGATTTTCTCGACTCCTCCACGAGCGGAGTTTTTAGTCAAGCATCATCACAAAGAAAACAATCAAGAATTGAGATCTCATCATAATACTCAAATATAAAGAAAAACAAGATTAAGAAATTTCATCTTTTATTATTCAACAATTCCGTTACAATTCACTCAAGAACTATAAGAATTGAGGAAAGAACTCGATCGTCGAATTAGCTTCGCATCGTCTCCGTGAGTCTTGGATCGTCTTGGATCACTTGCTCGGTTGAAGATCGGCGTTGCTTCTAAAAGGTTGATGGCTTCTTGCTTGATTTGTACTCAGAGATCTTGAATTTGGCTTTTGTGATTGGATTAGGGTTTGGGTGCACAAGTTGTGTCACTCAACTTGTGGGATTTGTGGCTCAATTTTCAACAACCCTTCAACAACTTTGAGAGTGAAGCCTTTGGGTTCTTTTTATAGCCTTGATTAGGATTAGCTTCCTTTAGAAGCTAGGTTTAGTTTAGCTTCTCTTGCAAGCTTGGTAGTTGAGTAGAAGGTTCTAGAGTTAGTTAGTTAGAGCTAGCTTCATTGATAAGCTTGGAGGTTAGGAAGAAGCTTCTAGGCTTATGTAGTTATGTGGCTTGCTTAAGAAGCTTGGAAGTGTTTAGCTTGAACAAAAAGCTTTGCTGTTCGGACAGAAGCTTCTGGAGATCTCTAGAGTTTTCATTAGCTTAAATGAGTGTAGGCCTTGAAATAAGAAGTCTGAAGTGAAGCTCTGCTGATGTCATGCGGACGTGGCCGCGGATTCGCCGTGGGAAGGGCCATTCGGCCGCGGATCCACAGCCCAGTAGTGGCATCTGTGCATGAAACTTGCTGTTCTGCTTTGTGTTGGCCTCATGGTATGTTTTTGATGGCTGGAATATTTTTACACTTTCTTGGTCACTGCCAGATCACAAGTCTTGGACTTGGCGTATTTTTATCAGCACTTTTGACAGTTTCAGCTCTTTTCCCGGAATTTCCTGCACAGATTCTCGAGACAAGTGTTGCGCTATACAAAGATGATGCATGCAATGATAAACACTCAATTTCCCTCAAAGTGCCGGTTATAATACATAACACAAGTTATTTGGTATTTTACGGATGTTTTGCTAATATGTGTTATATTTATTCCGAACACCTTTAGATGAGTGCAAATGGTAAGGAAATTGATGTGTTAAAAATGCAATATTTTTGACCGATCAAATTCCCCCAAACTTATTTTTGGTCGTCTCGAGCAAACTGTTTTATTAAAAAGAGAAGGAGAAAATAAAGAAGAAGAAAAAAAAACTAACTAGCACACTTTCGTAGGCAACACGATTGCACGGAGCACGTGCAACAAGCCTTTAAACCTCTAGGTGTTCCTAGTAGGAGTAGTGTTGTCTCCTGAGGGTTTTCAGCGGATTGCACCAACAAAATCTGTAACGTTTTGAAAATCGTTTCGGTGAAATTTCGAAAAACGGTAAAATAAGGGGGTTTTCTGTAAAAAGTCAAAATGCAAATATCTTTATTATAAAATTAATTATACATATTCTAGCTATGTAATTGCTACTATTTGGTATTTATTGAGCCACTGCTGAAATTTCAAATTTTCTGAAAATTTTTCCGAAATTAATTATTTTAATATTATTTTAAGCCGGTAAGAAAATACATTAAATTAGTGATAAATACAAATTTAAATGGGCTAATTTTAATATTTAAAATTATGTTAATTAAAATCTAGTTGTAATATAATTTTTTAGTATTTTATTTCAAGTTTTAATTGATTTATTTTATGGAAAACAAAAATATAGTTATTTTGAACTAAAACTTGCAAATATGGTATTGTGGGGGGTCTTTTTGCATAGATTTTTTTTGTAAAGTCTCTCACACACACCCTTACTCCCCATGGCTGGCCTCACACTATTGTAGCAGCCCAAGAATTTTATTTCCCTCTTTTTGACCTTAAATCATGTGAGAAATGGGTTAAAATAAGGTTTTTTTATATAGTAAAGTAGGTGGGGGTATTATGGTAAGTGGGAGGGGCTTTGACTTGGATCTTTTGGCATCATCCCCTCACCTTTTTCCCCCTCTTCCTCTGCTGAAACCAGCAGCAGCAGCCTCCCCTCCATTTCTTCTTCTCTTTTCTCTTCAAAATTCCATCAAAAAATCATCCAAAATGCTTCAAAAATTCCACAAAATCAAAATCCACCTCCTACCCATTTTCCCTTGGCTACCATCGCATGGATCTAGGGATTTAGATTTCAATTTGGGAGGCTAAGTGTGCTTGTGGGATCTTCAAATTTATTTGGGTATAATTCTAACCTTATTCATAAATTGTTGTTTAATTGCTTCTATGTTAACAAATTTGATGTTTAATTGGGTTTTATTGCAACTTTAGGAAATTCAAGACTAGGGTTTGAATTTAATTAGGGTTTTTATCATTAGTTTATGGTTGTAATGAGGATATTAACATGTAATTGTATGCAAAATCTAAGTTGGTTGCTGCTTGCTAATTTGTTAAATTAAAATGGTGATAATTTTGCTAAATTGCTAACTAGGTTTTAGAAAATTGTTTAAATATTGGGTTTAAAAATGTGATTAGGTTTTTCATGAATTCATTAACATTATAAAATATATTTTAATACTTTAGTTCAAGAAAATCCAAGCTAAATTGTTGTTTGTGTATTTTTTCTATAAAATTGTTAAATTTGGGTATATTGTAAACTAGAATTTTGGAATTTATGGAAATTGATGAGAATAAATTATAGGAATGGTTTATATGACTTTGTTATGATATTTAGTGAATATTGTGGCCGCTAGATTCGTTTAAACATCAAGAGGTTGTATTAAAGCGGTTAATTTTGCTTATTAGGTTATCGGAAAAATAGCTTTAAAGCGAATTTGAAGTTTTGGTGATTTTAACCCTATTATATATATATAATTAAGGTGTTGTGAAACCACGATTGATACGTTTGAGTTTTTCTCGATGGTTTGGCGTTTGTACGCCGACGTCGAGGGTTTTTGGGTTGATTTGTGAAAGCAACCATAGGTTTTGACCTATGTGGGATTCACGTGTCGTTTTTGGGTCATGAGTCGGATTTTAATACGACACGGTGCGTTATGATATGTAGGTACCCCATGTGGACTTCGAGACGACAAGCAAGCGCGTGGCGACGTCGGCACCGGCTAGCGAGGACCAGGTGAGTAGATTTATATCTACGGGGAGAAGTCGGGTGGATGGCGTATAGCACCCCCGCAGTCCGTAGTGTAGCTTATATATATATATGTTTATATATGTGTTTTATGATACGAGAATGTTTATTCATGTTATGATTATATGTTCATGGATTAGCTTTAGGTTAGTTGCGAAACCCTAGAGTAGTTGTTATACCCACATACGCACACACAGACTTGCATACATTACTTTCTTATGCGCCGATTGGGATGTGTATATATGTATATATGCGTGGGTATGGGACTATGCATATGTACATTCATATACACATGCATGGATAATAAGGATAGTACTTGGGATTTAAGATGAGTCGATGAGATTTGATTTGAGGCCGTGAGATGGGTGATATAGCAGGGTTCGTATTTGAGATACGACATGACGTTGTAACGGGTCTTGACGTAGTGTTTCACACATGTGCATGTATACTTAGGCGGTATCAGTATTGTACTAGACGTAGATCAGTACCCCGATCATGATATTTGATAAAGAGGATACCAGGTAAATAGTATGATGAATGCGATATTGACCCGTACCCAGATTTGGGATGTCGTACGACGGATTTACGTACGAGCTATATTAATGATTGATCCGCACTCTTGACTTGGGATGCCTGCTTATAGATATGGTATCGGATATGATATTATTGAGGCGGGATCACCGACTATATATATACAGGTATGTATATGTATCGACTCAGATGATAGGCGGTTTCCTTACCTGTAGTTCAGCTTGTTAGTTCAGCCGTATAGTTTAGTGTAGTTGTTAGACTAGATTAGATTTCTACCTATTTCAAAACTAACGGATCGTGGGTATTTTAAAAGACAGGTCAAGGGATCTACGGATATTTCAAAAGACGTATCCTTTATTAAAACCACCGTAGCCCTTATTTTCAAAACCCCACGATTTGTGTTATTTCAAAGGGCACCATTGTTTAGTATTTAGCTCCCGCTCATTATTGTTGTTCGCTCCGCATCGCATGCTTATATTATGATTCATATCCTATTATTAATATCATGCTGTTAGGACACCAGCACCATTACCGATGACGCATCTGTACTACGTACACTTACTTGCCGGCTCACACACATCTTCATCGGTAATTGCCGTGTCACGAACACTTTAGAAAATACTATTTCATTTGACATAGGTTGTTAGCTAATAGTTTAGACATGATATTAGTGTACTTGCCTTATATGCTAGTTAGACATTGTAGTTATTGCCTGCTACTTCATGCATGTTATTATTCACTGTTGTGTCGCATTCATGGATTCTCATGCCTATATTCACTGTTTACATGCTATTGATGACTTGGATTCAGATTTCATGAGATTTCTTGGATTTGGAGGAAAACCGCAAAAAACATAAATAAATCTTTTCTCTCTTTTAAAATAAAAAGTGCGGTTTTCCCATGATGTATGAGTCGTCCACCATGAGTTTGCTGATGGATTTCGAGATCCGATTCGAGAAGTGGAGGAACCGTTTCGGGTACTTGGTGGGCCCGGTGCGGTACCCCGGGGCAAGAGGATCGTGTTGTTGACATTGAGCGTAGCAGGGAAGCACTACCGACCGGTGATATTACCCGATGCGTCCGGAGGATACCGTCGTAGTCTTGAGATGGATGGTAGGGGCTGGTCTGGACTGACGGCGCCCTAGATATTGTGATTGAGACATTGAGATTTCGAGATATTGAGGTACAGAGACTGTGATACAGAGATATCGAGATATTGGGATTACGTTTTGTGCCGATGCTAGGCACTGTTTTATGCTGATTTCATTATAATACCTCATTTTAAAAATACAAAGGAAATCTCACTAAATTATGAAAACAGTTTCTTCATTTATATGTATTCTGTTTTCATGCATTCGTACCTCATTCATATGATATATTGCTACCTGAAGCACTGACACGGGCACATGAGATTACACTCGGGTTAGATATTTACCCTAGCCTTTGTTATAGGCTGCATGTTATATATATAATTGAGGATATATTATGATCATTGACCTAGGTTGCATTATTTATGCGATTTCTTTCCGTAGATGTTTTTCTATTCACGAGTTGGCAACTCACCCCCGTTGTGCCCCAGTTTCTTGCAGGTTTTGCCGTACAGGTTTCATTACGGATTTGCTGGCACTGCTTCCCATTTCCAGGTGACTTGCTAGTAGGTGGGTTTTACTTCTATCATACCCCCATTATATATCTTGTATATTATTATTCAGTTGTATCTAGAAGTTCCATCAACCAAACATGTATTTATTTTTGAGATAGAGACCAGTGATGTTATTCTTCCGACCTTAGAGTCCCGCGTTGTATTTCTATTGATTTCTTGCTGTTTTGAGTTTCCTTTTGAGTTTTGATCCTCGCCCTTGGCGTTGTATATTATATTGCTTGTGTGGTTGTGATCGTCGATTGACGAAGAGCTAGCTCCCGCTTGGGGGATGCCTTTTTATTGATTTCGTATACTATTCATGTTGTATCCCGTTTGGGGGCCAGTTTTACAAAGGAGACTCTGCCGAAATTTTCAGGAAATACTTGATGTTTTTAAAACCACATAACTCGGCCTATACTATTGAAACTACTTGCTTTAAGTTGGTTTTTCCTGCACTCTACATCTTTTCTTGGTTTGGATTTCTGGGTTTTCGGTTTACTTAGATTACGTACTCCTCGAGACGTTCGTAGTTTAAGTGCCGGTCATGTTCCGTACTTTCGGGTCGTGACAAAGTTGGTATTAGAGCGTTTGGTTTTACCTTCGGAGCGTAGGATGACCCTTGGTTGATGGAATAGGTGACTAAAGTAGAGTGACGTACCGTGGGTATGTTCCGCGGCATACTTACGATACGCTACTCCACTTAAGGAGCCTTAGGATATACATTTCTTTGCTCAGTATCATATTCATTCCTGATCTAGCCTCATCGGTACCAGTTGCGGTTTGCTGCCACGATTACGGGCAGGGAGAGCTACAGCTAGAGTTGCGGTCAGCACAAGCTCGTCACGAACGAGAACTGACCAGGGGGAAATTCCGGCGACACACGATTGCGGAGATGTGTCTTTTTACTGTGTTTCCGCGCCACGAGCGTTTGGCGGATCGCCTTTATGAGGTTACTCGGATGTGCTGATCGACACTAGAGGATTGAGCCAATGATAGAGGCCGGCCAGATTTTGATGACCGTTGGTGTATTGCTTACTCATGATGATTGAGGCACTGTTCAGCGTGCAGACGAGTGAGCCAGTTGTTGCTGCGAGCGACGAGATATCGCCCCATATGTTGGAGTTATTGCAGTACAGGTTGTACTAAGAGATGATAGAAGGTCGCTAGTCACCCGAGGATGAATGACTAGGACATGTGGTTCATTCGCCTACCCGATGAGAGGTCATTAGATAGATTGATTCCAGCAAGAGACGACTTCACGCGGAGACGTTGAGAGTCGACAGAGACGATCGAATGTCAGAAACCTGTTATTCCAAGTTTAAAGTATTAGGAAAGACATGCAGGAAATTCTATGGACCCTCTAGAAGAATGAAACCCTAACTCGACATAATGACCGTGTGAAAGCCTTTGAACCTTCGGGTTTACGGCAGTTCCACGGCGCCATTAGTGAGGCTTGGGTTTGCCCTTCTACGGCTGGACCATCGATGCTGTGGTACGTACTCGATACTGTTAAACTGTACCCAAGATGTTGAGCTTTTGGGGGATTATGAGGTTCTGACGAATCAATCGGATGGTTCGACTTCAATCGGATGCTAGGTGGTGAGATGCATTCTTGGGAGACTCCAGATATGAGGATAGCCGTTGGAGCTCAGTCCATGCAGCCACGACGAGACGAGTCCGAAGCAGTCGACGTTAGAGAAAAGTGGAGTAAGAGGTTCGTACGAGATCTTGATGAGACTACGTTCCACTCCGCTGACATCAGAGATGCGATGCGCATGCCGAGGCATGGTACTTGGATTTACCTTCCAGAAGGAGTCGCGATGAGTATGCAGTCATTCCAGAGCAAGATGCAGATATAGGAAAGGACGATGAATTCCGGACAGTTGGCAGAGACGAGACATGGAAGAGACCGTGAGCAGGATTCCTTCCAGGATACTGCTGCAATGATAGTTGCACCAAGGATCAGATGTGTCACATACATTCAGAGAGCCAGAGGCCGATGCCAGTGATATGCTGTCTTACGAGTGGTCGCGATGATTGACCGAGAGATGATCAGAGAAGTGCCAGAACGGAATCATCCCCGTTAGCACATCTGACAGGGCCGATGAGCCGATGGACCGAGAGATTGGTAATTCACAGTGAAGACCTTGACCCAGGAGTGGTCATTGTTACGCACACCAGCAGGCCAGAGTTCATGATCATCGACGAGACGTCCCATTAGTGACCGCGACAGTTGGCCCGAGATTCTTAGAGGATGGACTTGAGCGGTACTATTCCGCCATTATTGATTTCGATGTTTTGGGTGATTTATTCGCATGATTTGATTTTGATGATTGAGGATTTACGATCTTTGCACAGTGTTGCACTTGATATCGTTTTCATGCTTTGGTTTCACATGTTTGTGATTTTACGGTTTTAAACATTTGAGTTGATTTTGTGCGTATGCACGCACACGATTTGGTTCCTGCACTCTGTATAGTTTATATATGCTTGCAGTGCAGTGATACGCCTTTTGTGCACTCAGATGCACTGGACTTCGATTTCGATTGTGATACTCGATATTTGTTTTGTGCAGCTTGTGCACCTGATTTGATTTTGCACATATTCGGCGCTTGATATTGGATTTCATGATTTCGTGCATGATGGATGCACCCGATTTGGATTTTCGCGCATGTTGAGCGCATGTTTTGAGGTGCGATTTTGGTGCACACCAGATGCACTAAATCGAGATTCTTCGTGCATGTCAGATGAACCTGATTTTGCTGTCAGGCACACACGTTGCCTACGACAGATACTTTGTGCACACCCGATGCACTTAGATTTTGTTCTCTGTGCACTTATATGGCACATATATGGATTTTGATTGTCGTGCGCACTAGACGCACGTAGTATTCATACGCGTATTTTGGGATTGATTTCTTATAGAGCAGTACGTTTTTTTATGATAATTGCGATGTGTTTTCGTACTATGCAGGACTAGTCAGAGGACAGTACCTGAATATATTTTGCATGCATTGATAGTTATTGAAGGGATTTCCAAAAAGCGAGCTATAGCCTCAGTATTTACCTACGTGTCTGATATGACACGAAATGTTTAAAACAAGAAGACCCTTCTAAATTGTTTCCAAAACGGCGTAACGTACATTTCAAACAAAGGTATATATGTATATAGTTATTTTCTTATGATAGACGTCCGCCACTGTGCAGTGTTATACGCGTTGCACAGCGACTTAAGGAGATTTGGCATGCATTTCCTTCAGATACTTACATATATAGATTCGATATTTACATGTATAGTTTCGAGTTATATCATATTGGTTTTGCTTTGGATTTGGTATTGATGTCTTCCCCATGACTCCGATGATTGCGGGATGCTTAACGGAGTTTTGATTTGAGTTATATGCTCATTTTTCATGCGCATGCGCTGCGCTACGATTTGTTTTATGTATTTACGATTTCGGAGCCCCGACGACATGATGGTTATGCTTAGATGTTTTAGTATTTGGGGGGAGTTTTAATTTAAATTTGGTGACTGAATTTCTTTAATGGGGGAAGATTGTAACGTTTTGAAAATCGTTTCGGTGAAATTTCGAAAAACGGTAAAATAAGGGGGTTTTCTGTAAAAAGTCAAAATGCAAATATCTTTATTATAAAATTAAATATACATATTCTAGCTATGTAATTGCTAGTATTTGGTATTTATTGAGCCACTGCTGAAATTTCAAATTTTCTGAAAATTTTTCCGAAATTAATTATTTTAATATTATTTTAAGCCGGTAAGAAAATACATTAAATTAGCGATAAATACAAATTTAAATGGGCTAATTTTAATCTTTAAAATCATGTTAATTAAAATCTAGTTGTAATATAATTTTTTAGTATTTTATTTCAAGTTTTAATTGATTTATTTTATGGAAAACAAAAATATAGTTATTTTGAACTAAAACTTGCAAATATGGTATTGTGGGGGGTCTTTTTGCATAGAATTTTTTTGTAAAGTCTCTCACACTCACCCTCACTCCCCTTGGCCGGCCTCACTCTATTGTAGCAGCCCAAGAATTTTATTTCCCTCTTTTTGACCTTAAATCATGTGAGAAATGGGTTAAAATAAGGTTTTTTATATAGTAAAGTAGGTGGGGGTATTATGGTAATTGGGAGGGGCATTGACTTGGATCTTTTGGCATCATCCCCTCACATTTTCCCCCCTCTTCCTCTGCTTAAACCAGCAGCAGCAGCCCCCCCTCCATTTCTTCTTCTCTTTTCTCTTCAAAATTCCATCAAAAAATCATCCAAAATGCTTCAAAAATTCCACAAAATCAAAATCCACCTCCTACCCATTTTCTCTTGGCAACCATAGCATGGATCTAGGGATTTAGATTTCAATTTGGGAGGCTAAGTGTGCTTGTGGGATCTTCAAATTTATTTGGGTATAATTCTAACCTTATTCATATATTGTTGTTTAATTGCTTCTATTTTAACAAATTTGATGTTTAATTGGGTTTTATTGCAACTTTAGGAAATTCAAGACTAGGGTTTGAATTTAATTAGGGTTTTTATCATTATTTTATGGTTGTAATGAGGAGATTAACATGTAATTGTATGCAAAATCTAAGTTGGTTGCTACTTACTAATTTGTTAAATTAAAATGGTGATAATTTTGCTAAATTGCTAATTAGGTTTTAAAAAATTGTTTAAATATTGGGTTTAAAAACGTAATTAGGTTTTTCATGACTTCATTAACATTTTAAAATATAGTTTAATACTTTAGTTCATGAAAATCCAAGCTAAATTGTTGTTTGTGCATTTTTGCTATAAAATTGTTAAATTTGGGTATATTGTAAACTAGAATTTTGGAATTTATGGAAATTGATGAGAATAAATTATAGGAATGGTTTATATGACTTTGTTATGATATTTAGTGAATATTGTGGCCGCTAGATTCGTTTAAACATCAAGAGGTTGTATTAAAGCGGTTAATTTTGCTTATTACGTTTTCGGAAAAATAGCTTTAAAGCGAATTTGAAGTTTTGGTGATTTTAACCCTATTTTATATATATAATTAAGGTGTTGTGAAACCACGATTGATACGTTTGAGTTTTTCTCGATGGTTTGGCGTTTGTACGCCGACGTCGAGGGTTTTTGGGTTGATTTGTGAAAGCAACCATAGGTTTTGACCTATGTGGGATTCACGTGTCGTTTTTGGGTCATGAGTCGGATTTTAATACGACACGGTACGTTATGATATGTAGGTACCCCATGTGGACTTCGAGACGACAAGCAAGCGCATGGCGACGTCGGCACCGGCTAGCGAGGACCAGGTGAGTAGATTTATATCTACGGGGAGAAGTCGGGTGGATGGCGTATAGCACCCCCGCAGTCCGTAGTGTAGCTTATATATATATATGTTTATATATGTGTTTTATGATACGAGAATGTTTATTCATGTTATGATTATATGTTCATGGATTAGCTTTAGGTTAGTTGCGAAACCCTAGAGTAGTTGTTATACCCACATACGCACACACAGACTTGCATACATTACTTTCTTGTGCACCGATTGGGATGTGTATATATGTATATATGCGTGGGTATGGGACTATGCATATGTAAATTCATATACAAATGCATGGATAATAAGGTTAGTACTTGGGATTTAAGATGAGTCGATGAGATTTGATTTGAGGCCGTGAGATCGGTGATATAGCATGGTTCGTATTTGAGATACGACATGACGTTGTAACGGGTCTTGACGTAGTGTTTCACACACGTGCATGCATACTTATGCGGTATCAGTATTGTACTAGACGTAGATCAGTACCCCGATCATGATATTTGATAAAGAGGATACCAGGTGAATAGTTTGGTGAATGCGATATTGACCCGTACCCAGATTTGGGATGCCGTACGACGGATTTACGTACGAGCTATATTGATGATTGATCCGCACTCTTGACTTGGGATGCCTGCTTATAGATATGGTATCGGATATGATATTATTGAGGCGGGATCACCGACTATACACATACAGGTATGTATATGTATCGACTCAGATGATAGGCGGTTTCCTTACCTGTAGTTCAGCTTGTTAGTTCAGCCGTATAGTTTAGTGTAGTTGTTAGACTAGATTAGATTTCTACCTATTTCAAAACTAACGGATCGTGGTATTTTAAAAGACAGGTCAAGGGATCTACGGATATTTCAAAAGACGTATCCTTTATTAAAACCACCGTAGCCCTTATTTTCAAAACCCCACGATTCGTGTTATTTCAAAGGGCACCATTGTTTAGTATTTAGCTCCCGCTCATTATTGTTGTTCGCTCCGCATCGCATGCTTATATTATGATTCATATCCTATTATTAATATCATGCTGTTAGGACACCGGCACCATTACCGATGACGCGTCTGTACCACGTACACTTACTTGCCGGCTCACACACATCTTCATCGGTAATTGCCATGTCACGAACACTTTAGAAAATAATATTTCATTTGACATAGGTTGTTAGCTAATAGTTTAGACATGATATTAGTGTACTTGCCTTATATGGTAGTTAGACATTGTAGTTATTGCCTGCTACTTCATGCATATTATTATTCACTGTTGTGTCGCATTCATGGATTCTCATGCCTATATTCACTGTTTATATGCTATTGATGACTTGGATTCGGATTTCATGAGATTTCTTGGATTTGGAGGAAAACCGCAAAAAACATAAATAAACCTTTTCTCTCTTTTAAAATAAAAAGTGCGGTTTTTCCCATGATGTATGAGTCGTCCACCATGAGTTTGCTGATGGATTTCGAGACCCGATTCGAGGAGTGGAGGAACCGTTTCGGGTACATGGTGGGCCCGGTGCGGTACCCCGGGGCAAGAGGATCGTGTTGTTGACGTTGATCCTGGCAGGGGGAGCACTACCGACCGGTGATATTACCCGACTCGTCGGATATCCGGAGGATACCGTCGTGGTCTTGAGATGGATGGTAGGGGCCGGTCTGGACTGACGGCGCCCTAGTTATTGTGATTGAGACATTGAGATTTCGAGATATTGAGGTACAGAGACTGTGATACAGAGATATCGAGATATTGGGATTACGTTTTGTGCCGATGCTAGGCACTGTTTTATGCTGATTTAATTATGATACCTCATTTTAAAAATACAAAGAAAATCTCACTAAATTATGAAAACAGTTTCTTCATTTACATGTATTCTGTTTTCATGCATTCATATCTCATTCATATGATATATTGCTACCTGAGGCACTGACACGGGCACATGAGATTACATTCGGGTTAGATATTTACCCTAGCCTTTGTTATAGGCTGCATGTTATATATATAATTGAGGATATATTATGATCATTGACCTAGGTTGCGTTATTTATGCAATTTATTTCCGTAGATGTTTTTCTATTCACGAGTTGGCAACTCACCCCCGTTGTGCCCCAGTTTCTTGCAGGTTTTGCCGTACAGGTTTCATTACGGCTTTGCTGGCACTGCTTCCCATTTCCGGGTGACTTGCTAGTAGGTGGGTTTACTTGTATCGTACCCCCATTATATATCTTGTATATTATTATTCAGTTGTATCTAGAAGTTCCATCAACCAAACATGTATTTATTTTTGAGATAGAGACCAGTGATGTTATTCTTTCGACCTTAGAGTCGCGCGTTGTATTTCTATTGATTTCTTGCTGTTTTGAGTTTCCTTTTGAGTTTTGATCCTCGCCTTTGGCGTTGTATATTATATTTCTTGTGTGGTTGTGTTCGTCGATTGACGAAGAGCTAGCTCCCGCTTGGGGGATGCCTTTTTATTGATTTCGTATACTATTCATGTTGTATCCCGTTTGGCGGCCAGTTTTACAAAGGAGACTCTGCCGAAATTTTCAGGAAATACTTGATGTTTTTAAAACCGCATAACTCGGCTTATGCTATTGAAACTACTTGCTTTAAGTTGGTTTTTCCTGCACTCTACATCTTTTCTTGGTTTGGATTTCTGGGTTTTCGGTTTACTTAGATTACGTACGCCTCGAGACGTTTGTAGTTTAAGTGCCGGTCATGTTCCGTACTTTCGGGTCGTGACAAAATCCCATAATAAAAGGAAATCCATGAAAATTACATATAAAGATAAGAATTGTAAAAGAAAGACTTTGAAAATTAGAGTTTCCAACTAATACTAGCTTTTCAGTTGTCATGAGCCCTATCTTAATAGTCATGAAAAGATGTCAGAAATCACATCATCTCTCAATAAAACATCGTATTTATTCTACATTCCTATCTTTCTTCCAAACATCGATCATATAACCCTACGTGTGTGTAATAGACATCCCTACATCCGGAGAATTCAATTCAAGCTATTATACTCTTGTCCATCTGCCTCAGTACTTTTTAATTAATGAATATTTAGATTTGCTCACACATTTTTATGCGACCGTTAATACTTCTTGAGTTACTAACCGACCGATTATTCATGTGCTTGCTTATTAGGTGTATTTTCCTCGTTTTGCACCACTTAAGACTTAGCAGTGACTCCCAAACCAGTTGGTCTACGGCACTAGGTAATGAAGCACCCTCGCTATATTTTTTATTGCTGCCTTGGCGATAACAAAACAAGTGTTCATTTTTCTTCACCATTTTTCAATTTTTTATTCATTTTTTTATTTCCTTCATACTTTGGCTTTTAGACAAGAGCATTTCAAGGTATCCTCTACTATCCCGAGTTTCAATACGTGTGTAGGTGCGTATAGTAGTGTATCAACGTTCAAATGTTTGGCTTCCAGAATAGGAACTATTTTTCATACTTATTTTTATCCTCAGATTAGTGACTTCTTTCATTTACTAACCCTTGGGACAACGGCTCATAACTACTTATTAGTAGTTCGTTTAAGAAAACTTCTAATTTTCTTGGTTTTCTTAAATTCTTCCAATCTTTTGGATGTAATTTTTCACAATCTAATCTTTTATTATCTTATTTATGTAAAAAAAAAATTATTGAAAATTTTTAAATTTTTATATGTTTTAAATGTTTTGTGCTTATGCAAAGTGATATGCAAATGATGCGAAAATAAGCACAAACCTCCCCCAAACTTGTTTTCAACAGTGTCCTCACTGTTGTCTTCTGCTATGGCTCAAAAACCTGTAAGCTTGGGAGGAAATTTATTAATGGGGTAATAAATATATTAAAGTGAAAATCCTCCCCAAACTTATTTTTGGCTCACAAATTTTGGGTAAAAATTTTCTTTTCAGGAGCCAGATTATACCTCCCAAACTTGAGTTAAACAATGTTAGTCTTTTGAAAATCACAAGAAGGGGTCAAGATTATTGGTCGATTCCAAGCTTTGCAAAGACCGAAGGTCAACATCAACCATTCGAAAATTTTATCAATGTAGTGCATCAGTTGGTGGAAAGACTTGTTATATGGAGCCAGAAAGAAGTGGAGAAAAGGTAAGTGGTGTGAAAGAGTGTGTTTGCGTCTCATTTTGGAGAGACGACTCAGTGTTTGTGATGCATTACTCGCATTTTCTTTATAGTCCAGAAGAAAGGGTGGAGGTTCAATTTCATTGTTTGGGAGATGATTCTTCTTAACACCTATATCATTCAAAAATGCGAGTTCATCAGTGAAGATTTTCTCAAAAGTCTCATCGATCCCCCGAAGAATAATGTCATCACAAAGCGCGGGGTGATCTTCAGACTCCAAAAACGGTTCATAATCAGTGTTAGTTGTTGACCCGGACAACTCGGTGGAAGAGTCCGTATGTGTATGATACATAGTTGGGTCACACAACAACATATGAAAAGAGTCAAGATCAGTATCATGAGGATCGTCAAATTCGCTACTGTCGACATCCATTAATTCGACAGAACAGACCTGAGCAGTAGGTTCGGAGGGTACACTTCCCAATTTTAAATGTTCAGCTCAATTGACATCTTCCTGAAGGATAGGGCCATAGAACCGTTACGACAGTTGATTATAGCATTAGAAGTGGCCAAAAAGGGACGACCAAGAATCACTGGAATTTGATTCAGTGCGTTTGCTACAGGCTGTATATCAAGTACAATAAAATCCACAGGGAATACAAATTCCCCGATTTTTATCAACACATCCTCTAGTTCACCCCTAGGTTTGGTGATTGATCGGTCGGCCATCTGGAGAGTGCAGAGAGCTGGTTTCAACTCTTCGATCCCTAACTTCTAGTAAACCGAGAAAGGAAGCAGGTTAACACTTGCGCCAAGGTCAAGTAGAGCACGGTTAATGTGTTTGTCCCCAATATAAATGGAAATAGTAGGATATCCAGGATCCTTACGTTTCCTCGGTAATTGCTGGGGAAAAGCTGTGTCTACAGTCTTTGACATGAATATCTTCTTGGGCACTTGAGTCTTCCTCTTCCTAGTGCATAAGTCCTTAACAATTTTCGCATAAGCGGGGACTTGTTGGATAGCATCTAGAAGTGGAATGTTGATGTTAACCTGTTTAAAGATTTCAGTGATCTTCTCCATTTGCGGACTTGGTCTGTTTCCCCTTAACCGATTCGGATAAGGAGCTTGAGCAATAAGGTCGGGGTCTAACACTGGAGAAGATCGTGTGGGTGGGAACGATCTAAGAATAGGAGTGGGGATCATTTTTGGTCGACTAGAAGGTCTGTGCTGAGGTGTTGAGCCTTGGTGAAAACAGAGAATAGGCTCGGAAGAAAATGGTGGGGTAGACGAACTGGGGTCAGAATTAGAAGCAGAAGTGGAAAGAAAAGTCTCAGCCGGGGTATCATCGAGTGATTCTTCATTTTTATCAATCTCCTCACCAACATGATTGTCAAGCACTCTTCCAGATCTCAACGTGGTGATAGCATTCATATTATGTGAATAGCAAGGATTGGGTAAAGATTGAGCTGGAAGTTTCCCTTTCTCTCTCGCACACAATTCGGCTTTTAATTGTGCAATTTTTTCTTCCATCGATTTTATAGTCTCATTTTAAGAAACAGAGTTTCTTTTCATGTCATCGACGGAAGACTTCAACTCAGCCGACACTTGCATGATATTTGTCAGGAGCAAATTCATGTTTTGTGCAAATGAAGAGGATTCATTAGTCCCGGTCAACTGCAAAGGATTATACGGTGCAGGTGTGTTGACCGGATTTTTGAAGTTTTGTGATTGGTAGGGGTGCTGACTCAATTGAAGTGGTTGCTGTTGTGGTGGAAGAGCCCTTTGGAAATTGTTTTGGTTTGGAACCGTGTTTTGAGTTTGTGATTAGTTCTAAACAAAACTAGGGTGATTCCTCCAACCCTGATTATAAGTGGAAGAAAACGGATCGTTTCGAGGTCTTTGTTGGAAAGCAGAATTGATATACTCCTGACCTTGAAACGGAGAATTCAATGTACATTCTTCCGTAAGATGTGATGGATCGGAACAGTATCCATATACAGTTTTGGAAAGTGACATTTGATTTAGGGCGGCAGCTAAAAATTTATTTTCCATAGTCTCGAGTTTCTTTTGCATTGCTGACATTTCAGCTCTAATTCCTGTGGAAACATCAGACTGGTTATTGCCACCCCTAGACGATTGACTTACACCCTCCCACTGTAAAGATCTTTCAGCGAAATCTTCTAAAAATTTCCAGGCTTCACCGTCATCTTTGGTCATGAAAGTGCCTTGGCACATGGATTCAAGGGTCTGTTTTGTGGTAGGATTAATGCCCTCATATATGATTCTGCATAGATCCCGTCTAGGAATTCCGTGATGTGGACATTGGACTAACAGATCCTTGAAGCGTTCAAAACACTTTGAGATTGATTCATTTGGAAGCTGGGTGAATTGATTTATTTCGCTACGGACTTGAGCTGTTTTATGATTCGGGTAGAATTTATTTAGGAATGCTTTTATGAATTCTTCCCAGTTTGAAATGGAATGTGCGATTGTGTTATAAAGCCACTTCTCGGCTATATCGCACAAGGTAAATGGGAGAAGACAGAGACGCATAGCATCCATAGAAAGCTGTGAAGTACCCATCATAGCGCATACATTTTGAAAGTTGGTAATAAAGACGTATGCGTCTTCAGACTCGAGACCGTGATATTTTGGTAGAAGATTGATGTATTGGGGTTTTATTTCAAAATTGTCCCCGTTGGCTGGTGGAATAGTGAGACAGGTCGAAAGATAACCTCGCATAGGATAGCATCTCTCTTGGAGAGAGATGCGGGGTGGATTCTGCGCACCTGCGGACGGCGGCAGAGTAGTGTTAAAGAAGTTCAATGGAGAACCGTACATCGAAGTGGGTGTGGTGGTGGGTAAAGAAGAAGTAGATGTAGAATTACCGACTTCGGAGTCGATAGGAGGAACACGGACAAGACGGACACTAGAATCCCGTGTCTAGCCGAGCATGCACTAATGGGTTTAGCACAAGTGGCAGCGTTAAGATAATTAGAGAAAAGATGAAGTGGATTAGTGTTTGTTTTGAAAAAGATACGGATTTTAAAAAAAATGCAAATCACAAAACATGCACAAGCAACCCTAAATCTAATGTTCACCTAGGTCAAGTCTCTAGACCGCTCCTAACTGCCAGAAGACAAATCGCAGGATCAATCCTCTACTGCCTCTTTGTCCCTCCTGTGGCCAAGTAAGTGCCAGGTAAGTGGGAGGTTCTCCACTACGTAAGTAGTAGGCCTAATTAAGTAACCACTTGCCTTAGACACACTTTCCTTAGAAACCACAAAAGAAACGTGGATAAGCAATAGATTACCCACGACCTCCTTCTGTCCTAAGTGAGTGCGACGGTCCTTAGAATCATGCCTAGATTTCTTTTAGTTAATGAGGGTAGTGCGGATGAAGTTTTGTGATTTTCGGGGCTTAGGAAGGGTAATGAACTCCCCACCTAATCTGAATTTGGTCTTTGCCCTTTAATTTCCGTATTAAAAATGCAAACAACCAAGATCAAACACGCATAATTTTTATTTTTGTTGCGCTGCGAATTTTTGCAAAGAAAACTGCAAAAATTGGTTATTGGAGCAGATCAAGGAGGAAATAAGAAAGTCAGAAATTCACCTGAGAATTTTCGTACAGTGAAGCCCTTAATTTGCCGCGGAACCGCCGCAATGAGGATACAATGGCCGCGGAAACACGGTGTGGTAGCTTGATCACTGCACAGAATTTTGTGGAACTGTTCCTGTTCACTCCCTGAGTTCTCTGGAATATTCAGAAAAAAATTTCTCTCGCTCCACAGATTCCAGATTTCCTCACAACAAATCACAACAAATCGTTTGGTGTTTGCGCGAATTTTGATCTAAAAATTCTGATGGAATAAATTATTCAACTCAAATTTCAAAAACGAACAAATTAGCAGACTATCCCCGGCAACGGCGCCATTTGATTGAATGATTCTCGGTGTGTAGGTTTAGAAAATGTATAGAAATCACAACCAAAGAAATTTTGTTAACCGCAATCAATAACGGTGTCGATATAGGGTCGTTAGCGAGTGCGGATCGTCCACAGGGAAAGTGTGATTCGATCGTAATTGATTTAGATGAATTGAAAATTAAAGAGAAAAGAAAAGAGAATTCAATTAAAGATTTATAAAAGTGAATTTCAAGAATTATCAAAATCTAAATCTAATATCAAGAAAACTCAAAATCATGAATCAAGAATTGATTATATCCAAATCGAATTTGTAATCAAGATTTGTAATGAGGCTCGTAGGAATCGATCGAATCTATAGAAGTGATGAAAACATGTGATTACATTTTCTTATCCGTTATTGATTTGTTGCTAGATCGATGACGATCAATGAGGTTTAAGGATCTATTGAAGGAACTAGGGTTTCTTCATCTCATCCTTTGTCCTTTCGATGATGATCATTCAAATGCTAGCCACTAGGAAATTCAATCATCAATCGTTGATCTCTAATTAAGAGCAAAAACACTCAAGAAAGCATCTCGCTCGAAACTAGATTGTCGATGATTCAATTTACAAAAGTTTACAAAACTTATAGGAATTAAGAATCATTTCAAGATTGTAATCATCATCATCTATTGATTTTCTCGACTCCTCCACGAGCGGAGTTTTTACTCAAGCATCATCACAAAGAAAACAATCAAGAATTGAGATCTCATCATAATGCTCAAATATAAAGAAAAAAAAGATTAAGAAATTTCACCTTTTATTATTTAACAATTTTGTTACAATTCACTCAAGAACTACAAGAATTGAGGAAAGAAATCGATCGTCGAATTAGCTTCGCATCGTCTCCGTACGTCGCGGATCGTCTTGGATCACTTGCTCGGTTGAAGATCGACGTCGCTTCTAAAAGGTTGATGGCTTTTTGCTTGATTTGTACTCAGAGATCTTGAATTTGGCTTTGGTGATTGGATTAGGGTTTGGGTGCACAAGTTGTGTCACTCAACTTGTGGGATTTGTGGCTCAATTTTCAACAACCCTTCAACAACTTTGAGAGTGAAGCCTTTGGGTTCTTTTTATAGCCTTGATTAGGATTAGCTTCCTTTAGAAGCTAGGTTTAGTTTAGCTTCTCTTGCGAGCTTAGTAGTTGAGTAGAAGGTTCTAGAGTTAGTTAGTTAGAGCTAGCTTCCTTGATAAGCTTAGAGGTTAGGAAGAAGCTTCTAGGCTTAGGTAGTTATGTGACTTGCTTAAGAAGCTTGGAAGTGTTTAGCTTGGACAAAAAGCTTTGCTGTTCGGCCAGAAGCTTCTGGAGATCTCTGGAGTTTGCATTCGCTTAAATGAGTGTGGTCCTTGAAAGAAGAAGTCTGAAGTGAAGCTCTGCTGATGTCATGCTGTTGTGGTCGTGGATCCGCCGTGGGAAGGGCCATTCGGCCGCGGATCTGGGGCCCATTAGTGGCATTTGTGCATGAAACTTGCTGTGCTGCTTTGTGTTGGCCTCATGGTATGTTTCTGATAGCTGGAACATTTTTACACTTTCTTGGTCACTGCCAGATCACAAGTCTTGGACTTGGTGTACTTTTATCAGCACTTTTGACAGTTTCTGCTCTTATCCTGGAATTTCCTGCACTAATTCTCGAGACAAGTGTTGCGCTATACAAAGATGATGCATGCAATGATAAACACTCAATTTCCCTCAAAGTGCCGGTTATAATACATAACACAAGTTATTTGGTATTTTACGGATGTTTTGCTAATATGTGCTATATTTATTCCGAACACCTTTAGATGAGTGCAAATGGTAAGGAAATTGATGTATTAAAAATGCAATATTTTCGACTGATCACTCGTCCTCAGGAACTCGTCCCAACCATCGGAGGAATACTCTGTACTCGTCCATTCTCGATCAACTCACAACGCATCGGGGTGAGGTTCTCTATCCGAAGCTGGTCCACTTACTGGTCTCCTATCACATGATATCCGGACGACCTTAAACTTTTCGATCGATTCATCAAAGTCCCATAATTCCCCGAGAGCTCAACACTGGAGCATAGTTTAATAATATCCAGTACATGGCACTGTACCTATAGACCAGTCGTAGAAGGGAAGACCCAAGCCTCATTAATGGCACCGCGGAAATGCCGCAAACCCTAAGGTTCAAAAGCGGTTCCCTGGTCATTATGTCGAGTTAGGGTTTCATTCTTCTAGAAGGTTCACAGAATTACTTGCATGTTTTTCCGAATACCTTAAACATGGAAAAAAAATGGGTTTCTGACATTCGTTCGATTTCTATCGACTCTTAACGTGCCTGTGTGAAGTCTTCTCTAGCTGGAATTAGTCAATCTGATAACCTTGTATCGGGGTATGCAAATGAACCGCATGTCCTAGTCATTCATCCATGGATGACTAGAGATTCCTATCGGTTCATCCAACGAACAACGTCATCTCTGGATCAATCAACTCTAGATCTGGGTAAGATTCTCCATACTGGAAACCTTCAACTCAACTGGCCCTGTTTCGGCGCTTCTAATCTGACGAATCACCTTTGTGTCTCAACTCAGGATAAGCTAGCTACCATCTGTCGCATCTCTACCTGGAAGCTCCAGCGATCTCAGCTCGTAGGCTCTGGAAGCGACATCTCATCAATCTCAGCAACAGCTGGGTCATCTGTCTGCACGATAGAGGACATCAAATCTCTGCGGTATGCTGTACATCAACAGTCCTCTCTCAACTGGTAGCCTGCAAAACCGAACACTCGCCTCAAATTAGAGGTCACAATACAAATACTAACTCGATATGTTCTCATGTCGCCAGAAAACACGATGGTCAGTCCTCGTCCATGACGAGCTCGCCTTGACCGCATCACTAGCAGCAGCTTAATCTGCGCTCAAACTATGGTGACAGGAATCTCAAGCATGTATCGACGAAAATAGATCGAAGGAATAAAAGGAATCAACATCTCCAGAATGGATACATGATCATAAGGAAGAACGGAATCAGTGAGAGTATGATCATGGAAATGAATAGAATCAAGGATCTCAAATGGATGTATAATCATGGGTACGAAGAGAATCACAGATCTCAAAATATGTACATCCTAAGGTTTCTTAAGTGGAGTATCGTATCGTAAAAATGCCGCGGAACATACGTACGGTACGTCACTCTACTAAAGCTACCTACTCCATCAATCCGGTTCAGCCTATAAAACAAAAGTTTGGGTCTAATACCACCATGTCCAAGTCTAAGTTCCGTAAGGTCAAGCCTAGGTTCCGAAATATATATACGCCCTAGACTCCGCATAGTCAAACATAGACTCGAACCATGGTTAAACCTAGCGCTCTGATACCAACTTTGTTACGACCCGAAATATTAGCTCGTGACCGGCTCTTGAATCACGCCACGTCTAAAGGCGTAACGTAAATCAAGTAAGCCGAAACCCAGAAATCTAAACCTTTATAAGAAAATAAAAGAGGTGAAGTTTTGAAATTAAGGTATGGTAAAAATCAAAAGTTTTCTTAAATGCATAAGTAATGGAATATGAAAATGCGAGTAAATTTTACTAGTTGAAAACATGTTTCGCCTTTTAAAAATTTTGGGCAGCACCTCCTTTGTATATTTTGATCCAAAACCACAAATACATGATAATAATAAAGGCATCCCCAAGCGGGAGCTAGCACTTAGCCAAACGGCGGATTCACAACCACGCAAGACATAAATATATGTATACGACGCCCAACGGCGAAGATCACCACAAAAGATAAAGAAACAAGCAAGACATCAAACCCACCAAGCGAACATATAACCCATCGCTCAAGTCTCGCAACTACAAGTCTTGCTAAGTCTTACTACTTATAAAAATACTAGTTTCTGATTTGATGGAGTTAACTAGATACAACATGAATAATAGTACAAAAGGGGTACGATCCAACATGTACCACCTACCAAAGCAAAACACCCGAATGCAGCTATGTGCCAACGATGCCGCTACTGATCCATGCGGTCAACCTGTAAGAACTGTGGCACAACGGGGGTGAATTGCCAACTCGTGAGTAAAAAATATCACAAGGTAGAAATCGAATAAAATGACGATTCCTAGGTCAACTATATCATAAAGGTAATACTATGATACCTAGGGTGACCGTAACTATAAATATGTGCCAACAGTCTAATCAATGTCTATATGCATGTGGATATCATCCAACCATATAATCAATATATGTATGCATGTGGATCTCGTCCACCTGTCAACCACTGACACAACAACATCATGCATGTAAATATCATAAAAGCATATGCATGAAAGTATAAGGATATAAATCAACGTGTGACCCTCGCGACACATCAAAATCATGGAACCTGAGTGTCTTGCATCGACACTCAAACATCATTAAACCCGTGTCCAGCATCGACACATAAATCCTCATATATCTCAGGCGCCGTATCCTCAGATCGGCCATCAGGCGCCACACACCCTGGTCGGCCCTCATATCCATCTCACTACTTCGGTCGATATCCTCCGGATAACCGCCGAGTCTAAATACTATCACCGGTAGGTAGTAGTCCATCTGCCGGGCTCACGGTCTATCTATACGAGTCTTCTTGCCCCGGGGTACCATACCGGGTCCACCATATACCCGCAGACGGTGCCTACCGCTCCTCGAATCGAGTATACTCACACAAGTTCTCAGAATCGAGAAAACTCATGGTGGACGCACAGAAATATCATATCAAGAGAAACTGGGTTTTCAAAAAAATGCATACTTTCTTGAAATAATACCACGGTTCTCAAATCCAGAAATCTCATGAAAACAGCATATCTCAATGCGTATAATCATAAAGCATGATGTATGCGACATATGATAGAAATGTAAGCATATCAGTATATCACGCAACATGGAACAATAATATGCACATATCATGGGAAAACCGCTCTTTTAAATGAATCCAGTTTTAAAATATATCCTGTGGTTCCCAATTTCTCCAAAGTCAAATGCAACATCGTATAAAGGTGTATATGTAACTATAGCAAGTAAATTATGCAAGGAGTCATATCATAATGCAGAAATTCTACTGTGTAGTGACATGGCAATTATCGATGATGAAGTGTGTGAGCCGGCCAATCTGTGTAAGTGTAACATACGCCTCATCGATAATATTGTAGGTGTACTAGCACAGGTATATGTAATGAAATGAAAGTGACATGAACGTAGCATAATGTAAATCGTATGTGAAATGCTGCCAGGTATACGTATCTACAATATATCCGAGCTGGGGAATCAATCAATCGGCATCCAGCCTCACAACATCACTTATGGTATAATCTATCGTACAGCATTCTCTAGTCAAGGGTAAGGATCAATCATCACAAAACTCATCACGTACAGTAAATCATTGTACGACAGCATTAAACCATTAAGGATCCTATCAACCTATATGACAATGAGGGTACGGACCTAACGTCTCGTACGGCATATCACTCAGGATTCACAACATTATATATATACCTATGTGCCTATATCCCAGATCACATCCATAACCATCTCATATCAGGGGACCGACAAGGTATCAATTATCTCATATCGACCCGCGTCCGTATACCAACATATCAATCAAGTCATCATATCACATCGTATATTCTTTTCATCACATTAAGTCATCTTTATATATATACATTCTACCTTTGCTATAAGCATACGTATCTAATCTAACATCCACACATGAACCTTACAATCAGTTTTTTAAAGATGGGAATCGTAGTTTTGAAAGTAGGGGCTACGGTGTTTTTTCTAAGGAAAAGACATCATTTGAAAATCCGTAACGCCCCTCAAGGTATTTATTTAAGAGATGCATACGATTCTTCAGTTTGGAAATAGGTATGGTTCGGATGACACATTTACGTCGTCTATCTAGTCTTATAGCATTCACTCCGGTAATATCGTCGAACATCATCCTCAAATCTCGTCACCACGTATTTAATCATATCATATCACTTCTAACTATTCCTTAAATCATATCCTTAGTTTCCTAACATAGGTTTGCTTAACCATAACCTATATATCAGTTTCCATCAAATTTGCGGGGGTGCTATACGCCATCCACCCGACTTCTCCCATAGATAAAGATCTACTAACCTTAATCCTTGCTTGCCGAAGTCGATGACGTCATGCTCCGTCGTCTCGAAATCCATGCGAAGGTACCTACAATACATATACAGTCGCAATAGTATTAAAATCAAGTACGGAAAACCAATACGGCACACGGTGCGCTCATAAGTTAGAACCTATAGCTTCCATGCGAAACAACCATATCAACCCTTGTTGTTGACGTACAAACACCCAACAACGCAATACAATATCAAACACTAAAACCTAGCATTCAAAATACGGAAAACATATCAAAAAATCACACGAATGTGTTCCCAGATTTTCAGTAAGGTGAAAAGAGCCTAAACAAACAATTCTATAGGGTAGTATACGGAGTTAGTGAGCTACTCAACCAATTCCAGCACCAAAACCCAAGATTTGGCCGGCCACATCAGCCAGAATTCCGGCTTGCTCAGCCTAGACAACTCCGTTGGGGTTCGTCTTCTCAGGGTGGTCTCCTATTGGTCCATCTAGGTCCCTGGTATTGTTTGCTTCTCTCAGAAACTCTCCGGGTCACTCCAGATTCCCTGTAGGCTCACACTTTAATACAAAACCGACACGGGTGAATTTCTTAAATCCGTATTCTCTATTCTAGGTCCAGAAATCGATCTCTAGGGTCTTGTACACCCTCACTACTGATCATAAGTCCACAAGTCACCCAAACCCTCTCTAGAATTTTCCACTCTTCATATACTCTAACTAAAACACATTCTAAATTAACATAGCGTGCAAAAACTAAGTCTAAACTAAATGGAAGGGGTTATACCTCATGGATGCAACTCAAGAGGACCCTAAAAGTCCAAAGTCATCAAAATCCTACTTTGCTTGGTCCAAAGTGTAGAGGATGAGGAGGGGATCAACTTTTGTGAATGGGGTATAGAGTTTTGACATGGTTTTTGAGATGGATCTTGGGGTTTAAGGTGGAGGGAAATGAGTTGAGGAAGAAGATGAAGGAAATAATGGGGAGAGGAATAAGTGGCTGCCCCCCCTTTCTCTTTTTCTTATTCTAACTCTTTTCCTTACCCTCACTCTCCTTATTCTCACCTTCTCAAAAATACCCTTTTCTCTTTTTCTTTCTTTTTAAAACCAAACCACATAATATCCAAAAACAACACAGGAAACAACATGTAACCAAAATGCAACATGACATGGTGCACTAGTCTTGGAAAACTGTAAAAACACGGATTTGGCCTAATCGCAATTAGCAGTGCACTAATCGGGTTTTTATCCAAACTGCATATAATTTAATATAATAATGCCTAATCCAATAAATATATTTTAATCTCCAATTATTTCACAATTATTGGTTTATATTTATACCGTTTTACGAAAACCCCAATTTCGCAAATCGGGTGGTTTTCGCGAAATATATTATTTTAATATTAAATTCTAAAAATAATATTTTATATTTTCTGTAATGTTACAGTTACATGTTGATAAAGCCCTTAGGATGTGTACTTGACTACCAGGACTATGATGGAGATCATACTAGTGGGGCCAGGGTAGTCCACAAGTACATCCTTTAATTATTCCTAGTCGAAAGAGTATCGAGACGGGGCATCGATATTCCAGAGTAGACTAGTATGTACGATTCTTTACCCTGCATGGGGCGATGGTTGATCCCACAACCATTGGTGTTTGACATCAAAGAATGTGTACAGGTGCTCATTGGAGAATGAGTACACTGAAAAGGACTCGCCGAGAACTCCTAGATGGTATTATACCTAACGTCAGATAGCAGTTCTCTGGTGACACAGGTACAGGTTAGTCTGTAGACCCGAGATCGTCATAGAGTCTTGGGTGATTCCCACTGTGCTTTGATTTCCACCTTACCACATTCAAGAGAGCGTGCAAAACGGTGGTTTTTGGGTACAGTCCCGAATCACATGGAGGTAATGAGCAATAGAAAGGGTTTCGCCTCTCCCGGTATTGGGGGTTGATGTTGCACTGTTCTCGATTGGCCATAACATGAAGTCCCTGGCTAGGGAAGAAACTGAGATTTACTGGTAAGTGTTATCAGTAGTGTCACGACCCGAAATGGCACGTGACAGGCATATAAATCATATGAAGTCTATAGGACCCCATCTAATTCAAGTAAACCAAAATCACAGAAATCTAAACCATTTTAAGGAAAAAGTGAAGAAAACTTGTTTTAAAGCAACTGGTTTTAATAACATAAGCCGAAGTATGCATTTTTAAAATCTCAAGTCTTTTCTGAAAATTTCGGCAGAGTTTCCTTTGTAAATACTGGCCCCAAAAAGGGTACAACACATGAAATATATATAAAGGCATCCCCAAGCGGGAGCTAGCTCTTCGCCAATTGGCGGTGACAACCATGCAAGCAATATAATATACAACGCCGAAGGGCGAGGATCAAAAAGATATCGAATGCGTGTTTTCTTTCTGAAGCTCTCAAAAGGAAACTCAAAATCATCAACCCATAATAATACAACGCGCGACTCTAAGGTCGAAAAAATATACAACTGGTCTTCTAAGGTTATAAAATATACAAGTCAGGTTGATAAAGTTTCTAGATACAACTGAATATAAATAAAATACAATGGTGGTCAAGATACAAGTGAACCCACCTACCAAAGCAATCACCTGGAAAGAATCAGTGTGCCAGCAAAGCCGCCAAGAAAAAAACCTGTACGGCAAATCTGCAAGAAACTGTGGCACAACGGGGGTGAGTTGCCAACTCGTGAGTAGAAAACATCACAGAGCAAAAATCGTGTGTATGACTTAATCCTAGGTCATACGATCATAATATATCCTCAAAATGATATAGCCTGAAACATCGAATAATGGCATGGGTAAACATCTGTACATCAGTGTAATACCAAGTTCTCGTGTCAGTGCCTCAGGTAAAAACATATCATAAATATGAGGTATGAATGCAATATAATGAAAACATAATATATCATGAATGAGAAAACTGTTTTCTTAATTTAGTGAGATTTCTGTATATTTAAATCGAGGTATCATCAATGAAATCAACATAGAATCAGTGTCAAGCATCGACACAAAACATATATCTCAATATCTCAATTTCTCAGGCTCCGGCAATCCGGACTGTCCTGTATCCTCGAATCTCAATATCTAGGGCTCCGGCTATCCGGACTGGCCCATATCATCAAATCTCAAAACCCCAGGCTCCGGAAATCCGGACTGGCCTATAATCCGATCGGTATCCTCCGGATATCCGTCGAGTCACAATAATATCACCGGTCGGTAGTGCTCCCCTGCCAGGCTCAACGCCATAATCTGCGACCATCTTTCCCCGGGGTACCGCACTGGGTCCACCATGCACCCACAGACGGTTCCTCCTCCTCCTCGAATCGGGTGTATGAGATCGCTCAAGAGCCGAGAAAACTCATGGTGGACATATCTCAAATCGTATTATGAGAAAACCGCAGTTTCTATTTTTAGAAATGATAATCAATTTATAAATCCTTGCGGTTTCTCCCAAATCCAGAAATCTCATGGAAAAATCCGAAATCCAAAAATGAAGGGTAAATAACAGTGAATACTGGGCTCCAGCAAATCCGGACTGGCCCAAAATATCGCATGGTAAATGAATATATAAATATGCATGGAATATCACAGTAATAAATGAAATATCTAAATTAGCACAGTAATGATATATCGAAACTATTAGCTAGCAAGCGATATCAATGAATTAATATTCTCTAATGTGTACGTGACATGGCAATTACCAATGATGATGTGTGTGAGCCGGCAAGTAAGTGTTCGTAAACATACGCATCATCGGTAATAGTGCTGGTGTCCTGATAACATGGGTTCAATGTAACAATAAAACACATTTAAACATGCAATGCGATGCGAATATCAAGAATATGCGGAAAATGAATAATAAACGCAATAATAAAGAATCTGTATTATATATATATATGAGTCAAACAGCTTTGCCATTTGAAATAACATGAATCGAGTATTTAAGAAATATGGGCTACGGTGTTTTTAAGAAAAGGTACGTCCTTTGAAATATATGTAGTATCTGTTGCCCTGTCTTTAAAATACTCACGATTCGTTAGTTTTGAAATAGGTATGACTCGAGCCAAGTCTAACATCTATAAGTAAACTACAGGACTAAACTAACAGACTAATCGAAAGGGTAAGGAGAACCTCCTAAGTCTGAGTCGATATATATATATATATATATATATATATATATATATATAGTAGTCGGTGATCCCGCCTCAATAGTATCATATACGATACACTATATATAATATGACATCCTCGAGTCAAGAGTGCAGATCTATCATCAATATACAGCTCGTACGGTAAATCCATCGTACGACATCCTAAATCTGGGTACGGGTCGAATATCACATTTATCTCATCATTTATCTGGTATCCTTATCATCATATCATGAACTGGGGTACTGATCTAAAGTCTAGTACATTCTGATACCATCAATGGATATATATATATATATATATATATATATATATATATATGCGTGTGTATGAAAACACAACGCTTAAGGACCCGCTATAACATCATGTCGTATCTCATAATACGAATCAAATCACATCACCGATCTCATAGCATCATGTCCAATCTCATCGACTCATCTCCAAGTACCACATACTATCCTCATATCCAAGTATATGTATACTTATATATATATATATACATACACACATACATATATGTATATATATATATATATATCCCCATATATGCACAAGTGATAAAATGTATGCGTGTGTGTGTGCGCGTGTGGATGTAATCTTTACTCTAGGGTTTTGTGACTAAGAAGCTAAACTAAGTTACTTATAATTACACAAAAACTAACCCATGAACACCTAAAAGCTATCTTGATAATCATCCACGTATCACAATACACATATTTATAATCATATATAACGTATTTATATACTACACTACGAACTGCAGGTTTGATATACGCCATCCACCCGACTTCCCCCGTAGATATATATCTACTCACCTTGATCATCGCTTGCCGAAGTCGATGTCTCCATCCTCTTCTTCATCATCTGATGTCCACCTGGGGGTACCTACATATATACACATATAGCATCGTAAACAGAAATCACGCACGAAAACCAAAACGTCACACGAATCACACATAAGTCAAAACCTATAGGTTACATATGCAAGAATAACCAACAACTCTCGACGATTGACGTACAAACGCCAATCGATCGAGACAACACAAAAATACCCAAGTTAAAGTTACAGGATTCGCAAAACCGAAATCATAATTGATGTAAAACACTTCCAGATTTTACCGTAGGTGAAATTAGCAAATTTTGCGCATAGGAAGGGTCTAGTTAACAGATACTGGAGCCATGAACCAAACACCACACCCAGTGGTCATTCTCTGGCCGCAATTTACGGCCAGAAGTATTAAAATTGCGGCCAAAGTGAAGGGTTTTGGGCTCGGGTCATGGGGTTGGCTCTAAGGTTGCCTACTAGTATTAATGTGTTTGCTAAATATTTTTTTGGTCCCCCGGGTCATAGCAGATCACTAAACTTCATCACAATTTCCACAATTTTCCGATATTGAGGATTTCTAAGTTTGTGAATTGGGGGTTTACTCTCAAGTTTCGGTCTTTAATCACACACAACAGGGGTTTAAGGTCACCATTATGTTGGCTATAATGCCGTCAAGGCAATTATCATAGTCCGAGACTTTTGATTATGATGATTGAGGCAGGACCTATCCCGATAAAACAGTCTTAGTCAAGATGATAGTATGCTATCTGGCTTGTCTTTATCATCATGTACATGTTGAAAGAGCCCATAGGATTCTTGCTTGACTGCCATCATTGTGATGGCGATCACATACGTGGGAGCTGGGGTCTATAAGCACATCCTTAAATGTCCCTAGTCGTAGGAGTATCGAGACCGGGCATCGATACTCCAGTGTAGAATAGTGTATACTGATCGAGACCCTGACGAGGGGCGGTGGCCAGGTCTCACAAGCCATTGGTGTTAGTTTGTTCACCTAAGATAATATACAGGTGCTCATTGGGTTATGAGTACATTGGATTAGTCTGTCGACCTGAGATCGTCATTTGTCTCGTGTGAGTTCCCACTGTGCTTTGATTACTACCCTAGCACGGCTCAAAGGAGGCGTGCAAACAGGTTTTAGTTGGGTACAGTCCTGAGCCATATGGAGGCAGTGATCGGATCGTCGGGGATTCGTCTCTCCCAGTATTGGGGGTTGATGGCGCGTTGTGTATGGATGACCATCACCCGAAGTCCGTGGCCACGGTGGACGAGAATTACCGATCCAGGATCGATAGTTTCTCAGGTGGTGATGGGTTTCATGCCGACACTAAATATCGCGTTGTTGGGGATCTGACTTTATCCACCCCCTTAGACTCGATATGCGATACTCTTAGACGAATAGATCGGACTGTACGGATATTGTCACTGTCAGGCACAGTACGGGTTCTGCATGAGTTTGCTTGTCGGCCTCCTTTTCGCTCAATACCTGGGTAGTTGTTACGTACAGCTAGTGTCGCTGACGTGCTTGTGGTTAAACCCACAGCCAGCGTATTGACGAGTCTTTAGAGTCCCACACAGAGGGTTTCCCTGGTTCTGGCGAAATGATGCAATGGCCGTATTGGATACGTGCAGGGTTCCGATCGATTGGTGTACTTTGTACCAGGACTTTCGATCGGACAATTGATAGTACTAGCCGACTCGGACTTGAGCCGGATTATTGAATCAGGTATTGATTTAATAATTTATGTATATGTATTTCGATATGTATATTCTAATATTATATTCTTGTTGTTGTTCTATCTCATTGTGTATTCGTATTTCGGTACGAATGCAGATATATTTACAGTAGAATGCAAACCGTATTTTTTACCGGATAACATTCTAGAAGGTGCCACCTCATTTCATGATTTGACCATTTTATTAAAATGGTAAATGAGGTGGAAATTGTATGAGGAGGTATGGTGACAACCATGCTTGCAATAGTGCACACAAATGAATTGTTAATTCATTTGTGTTCACTATTCAAGCATAGGAGGAATTTAAAATTGGAAAAAGGCTTTTAACAAAACTAAGGTTACTAATTTCTTTTTCAAGAATGAGTTTATTTTTGAAGCATGAAGGTTTTGTTCATTGTTTTTTTCCTTCTTGAGCTTCTCATTCCCTATAAGCTTCACCTTCCTCTAGCTTTCTTTCTTTTACTTCCACCTTCAAGTTTTTGAGATAGCTAACACTAAGAAATATTCACACTACATCCTAAGCTTTCTAGGGTAGCATCCTAGAGACCCTAGTTGCTCCATAAGCATCATATCGTGGAGCTAGAGCCGGAGTTACATCACTCGGGTAGATCATCGGAGACGGAGGAAGACCGGCGACCAAACCACATCAAGGAACCGCTAGGAGCTTGGAATGAAGACCGAAGGACACGGATCAACTCAGTTTAACGATTCTAACTCTTAGTTTAGCATGCTAGTTTAGGGTTTAAGGTCGATCCGGGATTCGGGTAGCGGTAGCGCCAGTTTGATAAATTTTTGTTCCGCATTTTGGCCACGTTTTGACAGCCGGGGCGCTGCCGGAACCCTTCATAGTATCAGAGCCACCCTTTAAACCCCTTACTAGCTTGTTTAAACGTGCTTGAAAGATCGATCGACAGAAATTTCCAAAAACACGAATCCTTTTTTCTGTTCTCTGCCGATTTTCAAAAGTGTTCAAAAAATATTTTCCAGTGGCTTAAAAATCCGTGCAGGAGTTTTTAAGGGTAAAGAAAAAATTTGAGCTCCTGAAGCCTCCAAAGCGCCGCGGAACCACCGCACTTACCCCCCATTGGCGGCGGTTCCGTGGCCATTTAGGGGCGACGGGCTTCTAAATTTTTCCTGTAGCCCTCTGACTTGGATTTGTGATTTTTGACATATTCTGTTTTGGCCCAGATTTATGTTTCAGTGCTGGTTTTGCTATTGGGGCCAAATTGGAATTTAGTCGATCGATTTTTAAGTGGGCATTTAACAGTACATACATTTCTATCTGCGACCGTGAATGTCATTTGATCGGTAAACCCGTCTAACTGCTATATGTTCTTTTAGACGAGTTTGCGAACGTGACATTCACGTTGATGTTCTGTGTTGTGCTGTGATGTTTGTTGGTTGGATCGTCGTGGTAGATAGCAATGGTGCAATGTTAGCACAGTTTTATTTCATTTGTACATTTGATATTGCGGGGCAAGCGTCCGACATGTGGACTGCCGTCACTGCCAGTTTGTATATTATTCTTTTGGGGCACAACCGGGCTGAGGTTGATGTCACCCTTGTATATTATTTTCTTTTCTGTACTAGGATTACCCCGCGGTGGGGTGTAAGAATAGCTGGATTCTAGAGGGCAACGGGTCTGCATCTCATGGCGTTGGGATGGAGTGGTTCTTACTCTAGAATTGGCGGGCTATTCACCGCACACGTAGGGGGTATATGTTTCATTGCACATGCTATCCACACGACAGGGAACGTCTGGTCTCACTTGCGGCTCAAGTGAAACTCGGGGCTCCAGATTATCCACCATTCTGTGTTGCTTCTGTGATGTTTCTGTGATGTTGCTTTATATCATGCCTGGGACGAATGTTATATATATATTTATATATACTAGTAGATGTTGTATATGTTTTGCACTCGTGCTAGCCCAGTCCCCGCTCTGTCGTTAGTTAAGTAACCTAACGGGTGATGACGGGACCCAGTGGCGAATGCGGATGGCATATACGTACATTTTATTTTCATTCTTTTCTGGTGTGATTAATTGATGGGACTGCATAGATTCTTATCAATGCAAGGATAAAACAAACCTATATATGATGTTGTTGGAACCAAGTTTTTTTAAAAAAAAACTGACATTACAGACGTTCTCTTTTGCTTTGCATCATGGTATTCATTTTGGAATATCCTACACCTCATTCGACGAGGCAAGCGACGAGATCCCTTCATCGGGAGTGACCCCTTGAGTAAAATTTTGCGTCAACGTAATAACTTCACTATAGTCGATTACTTTTGCTTTGCATCGTGATATTCAGTTTGGGATATGCTGCGCCCCATTCGACAAGGAAAGAGCCGAGATCCCTTCACCGGGAGTGACCTCTTTAGCAAACGTTTTCGCCACTATATATTTATAAAACCACTTGGATTTCTTCAACGATATCTAGTTCATTACGTTAAAGGTTTTTCTCCAAAAACCAGCCGTAGCCCTCCGTCATTTCTGATTAGTATTGCTTAGTATTCGTGCTACGTTTGTCGTTGCTATTCGCAGAGGCGTAGTGTGTGGTAGCTCTGTAATGCTTTTCTGTCGCATGGATATGTGGATTGGTTAGGACAGTCGTACGACTTTGTTGATTATTCGTCAAGGGTCATGCGGGTGGGTTTAATGCAATCAAGATAATGACGTGTTGAACTTGACTAGGACCTTTTGATTTGTTGATTATTCGTCAAGGTCACTTGGGTCCTAGGGGTAAAAACACATATTGGGAGTTTCAAACATACAGGAAACTTGCCAGGCTTGCGCATACCTTCTGGAGTGTGGTGACTTGAGTGGCTTCCATCAAGTTATCATGCGATGATAATTGGATCCCGATTCCCACTGATGAGTAGGATTACTCCTTGGGTGACTCCGACTAATTCTCCTTTTAGGTTTTGAGGAGAATTCGAGGATACAGTGGGAGCCATCCAGATTAGATAAAATGATTAACCATTCTGATCATGGTTAGAGTGCACGCTGAGTGTTTCTTCTCTCTCTTTCTGGCTTCGACTATGACCCGACCTTTGACTAAAACTCATGAAACCAAGTTGACCAATCCTTCTTAAAACACTTTGGTTTTTGAAATGTCACGATGTCGCATACATCATTGCCACTTCTATATCAGCTTTGCATCTTTCCAGAATGCCTCGTATCACTACGAACGTCTACTTCCATTAGATAAATCCATAGTATGGTTATATACGAACTCGAAGGATCTGATTCGAGGATGGATTCTAGTTCTGGAGAGATTGAATAGGATTATTCGGTTGTCTTTTCTCTTTACCTTCTCTCAGATTGTGAGGGCTACTAAGATTAGGAGAGGGTACACCTATTGAGCTTATTGGATAGTCTTCCTCCAAACCATAGGCAGGTGCCGAACGGTAGGGAAGGAAGAAAACCAACAAGCTTAACTGTGGTGTACAGAAGATAATAAGTAAAGATATATAAAGGGATTAGAATAATGGCAAAGAAAATTGTGATCACCATCATTCACGACAAAAACCATAGATACCCCTGCCACTCCTACATCCACTTTGTATTTCTCTAGGACACTCCGTATCACTACGGATATCCACTTCCATTGGATAAATCTATCGTATAGTTACATACGAACTCGAAGGAACTTTTTCGAGGATGGATTCTCGTTCAGGAGAAATTGAATAGTATTATTCAGATGTTTTTTCTCTTTACCTTCTCTCAGGTTGCGAGGGCTTCTAGGATCAGGAGAGTACACCTATTGCGCTTATGGATAGTCTTCTTCAAAACCTTAGGCTGGTGCCGAAGGGTAGGGAATGAAGAAAACCAATTAGCGTAAAGGAGGTGTACAGAAGGTAATGAGTAAAGACATAATAAAGGGAATGCAGTGAGGGCAGCTGAGTATATAGTTACTGTCATGATTCAGGATAATGAAAGAGACGTTACTAGGAATACCAGTTAACCCCTTTTGAAACATTTTCATGTTTCAGTTTCACTGTGCGATGTTAATTAAAAACTGTTTTCCCAAATTGGAATCTAACTCCAAGGTATGTATTTACCAGATCAGTTTCTCACATCTGCATGTTATTACGGATGGTGAGTGGGAGTAAGATATTGGGAATTGGGTGATTAGATCCTCATTATATCGGAATTCGTTGTAATTGGTGATATTTGAGGAAATCATCTGGTTTTTGCTCGATGGCAAATATTTGGTTTTGAATATCCGTTGTTATGCACCAATTTCAAACCGATATATCTGTACATTTATTTTATAAAGTGAGATATAACTTTTTGATATTATGTCTGTGACATTTACCTATATCAGCTGGTGATTAGGTAAGGTGCATTCAACAGCGGTGTAACTCTTCTTAACCAAAGTACAGTTTTTCAACCTAGGACGCACAGAGTTTGAGTTATTGAACTCAGGGGACTTATACAAAGTATTGTATGTTGTCCAGTGTCCGTTAGGACAATGGGGTTGGTACTCGTACTATATTCTATTTACTTGTGACTTCTCCAGTTCTGGACAAGTATTTCGTTGAAATGCAAAGTCCAGATATTGAGAAGTTATAGGTATAAGAATAAAGTAGAGAACCATTTGTTAGAATTATCGGGATTCTTCGAAGTATTCGAAGATGTAGATACTTATGTTTGGTATTCCGTTGATAGTGATGGTTTTGAAAACTTTCTTCTCTTTCAGGTTACCCATATATGGATGCACTCCTAGATGAGTAATGCTGATCGTCCTCTTTCCATTTGGTTGATATGCACTGGAGACAGCTGCATGATTTTGAATCTGGTTCAAATTAGATTAGTGCTTTTGTTTCTATATTAGATATATATAGAATCAATTTATATCTTAACGATGTTAAGGTATAGGGAGTTGTCCGGCTGATGCTTAAAACCAGAATCCGGATAAACTCAAGGCACATTTCAGTAATGGCTGTTTGTGGGTAATCCCAAGTTTTGACGAGGGTTAACTTTCTACCATCAGGAAGATCAATATTTATATTGTTCTTGACTCGCCACAGTTTTAATAAAATTGACTTTTTCAGAAAACACAAGTAGGAGTATGGTAGAACTGGAAGTTATTCCAGAACCACAAACGATTACTGGAAATTTAAAAGATCCTAAGGATTCAATTGGATTTGATGTTCCATTAGCTACTCCACAGATTTGGTGGGTAACCTCAGGCACCTGAGTGGTACATCGGTCTTCTCAGAGACGGTGACAGGGCGGTTCTTGTTTAACCAGACTTGCCATTGCTGCTGTTCCAGATTATAAGACCCGGCAGGAGGATGAGTATAGCGTCGTTCTAAACTAGTTTTAGAAGTGCACGTGTATATGACTCTGCCAGAGGGTTGTTGTAGTCAGTGGGAGCAGCGGAAGCATAGAGGACAAGTAGCTTATGTCTATTTATAGACTAAAGCAAGTATAGCAGAAATAGATCATCTATTTTTGATGTGACAGTCATAAGTCTTTGACTTCATCAGAATAGGAGATGGATCTGCTAAGAAGGTAGTAGAGAGTGATGTCCAGGTATTGGGATGACATGCACTTGATAGGAAGAGATATTCCTATACTACGATCGGTTGTACTATGGTTGTCACAAAGTTGTTTCTCCATACAGGATATGGATGTAATATCAGGTTTTCTGGTTACTATATATATGGTTTTTGGATCTAGATTTGGGAAGTATCCTAATCTGGGTACTTTGACATTAAATGGACGACTCCTGGCATGGTGGTGTACCTGCAGGTGATGGAGTCACCCTCTCTAAAGGTGTCTTACAGACTGAAGGAGAGAGGGGTCTTCATGATTAGCACATCACATGCTTATGCAATTGAGTTAATCATGAAATGTCAAGTACCACACCAGATATTGCTTCTGCACTAGATGCAATAAGTAGATATATTAATCCAATCCTGGAGAAACATTTGGAAGCAGTTATTGAACATAAGTGAATGTTCTAGGGAAATGATTAAGGCAGCCTCCTTCGGGAGACAATTATCATTTCAGGCTTCCAAGGTGACCTGGATGACAGAGTAAATGTCAGAGTTACAGTTTTTCCCTCCTCTGAGGAACAGTATGTTGGACAGGTGGTCCAAGCGGATACTGAGGAAAGGCAAGGCGCATGATAATGATTAAATTCAGTGGACGATACAGTCTAAGTAGTTTTCTGGATATGGAGTTCATTTATGAACTGGGTCCCATCAGACATCCAGACAAATTCTAAGACAAGTATTGCTCATTTCGGGAGATAGTTTTCTCCGTGAAGTTGAGATATAGAGAGATACAGAAAGAAATATTAGAGCGGATCCACTCACTAAGGCTATTTCTCGAACGCAATCATTTTCGCAAACGGGCTTTGCGAAACTGATTAGTAGAGAAGTTGGGTGTTCGGTATCACACGGGCTGTAAGTATGCGACATCGCAATAATTGGCCTTAAGTGCAAATGGGAGATTGTTGGCTATAGTGTCCTAAAGGCAATTATCATAGTCCCGGACTTGTGATTATGATGATTGAGGCAGGACCTATACCGATAAAACGGTCTTACTCAAGATGATAGTATGCTATCTGGTTTGTCTTTATCATCATGTACATGTTGATAGAGCCCATAGGATTCTTGCTTGACTGCCAGCATTGTGATGGCGATCACATACGTGGGAGCTGGGGTCTATAAGCACATCCTTAAATGTCCCTAGTCGTAGGAGTATCGAGACGGGCATCGGTACTCCAGTGTAGACTAGCGTATACTGATCGAGACCCCGACGAGGGGCGGTGGCCAGGTCTCACAAGCCATTGGTGTTAGTTTGTTCACCTAAGATAATATACAGGTGCTCATTGGGTTATGAGTACACTGGACGGACTCGCCGGGAACTTGCCAGTTGGTATTATACCTATTGTCAGATAGCAGTTCCCAGGTGACATGTGTACTGGTTAGTCTGCCGACCTGAGATCGTCATTTGTCTCGTGTGAGTTCCCAATGTGCTTTGATTACTACCCTAGCATGGCTCAAATGAGTCGTGCAAACAGGTTTTAGTTGGGTACAGTCCCGAGCCACATGGAGGCAGTGATCGGATCGTCGGGGATTCGTCTCTCTCGGTATTTGGGGTTGATGGCGTGTTGTGTATGGATGACCATCACCCGAAGTCCGTAGCCACGGTGGACGAGAATTACCGATCCAGGATCGATAGTTTCTCAGGTGGTGAAGGGTTTCATGCCGATACTAAATATCGCGTTGTTGGGGGTCTGATTTTATCCATCCCGTAGACTCGATATGGGATACTCTTAGACGAACAGATCAGACTGTACGGATATCGTCACTGTCAGGCTCAGTACGGGTTCTGCATGAGTTTGCTTGTCGGCCTCCCTTTCGCTCAATACCTAGGTAGCCGTTACGTACAGCTAGTGTCGCTGACGTGCTTGTGGTTAAACCCACTACCAGCGTATTGACGAGTCTTTAGAGTCACACACAGAGGGTTTCCCTGGTTCTGGCGAAATGATGCAATGGCCGTATTGGATACGTGCAGGGTTTCGATCAATTGGTGTACTTTTTACCAGGACTTTCGATCGGACAATTGATAGTACTAGCCGACTCAGACTTGAACCGGATTATTGAATCAGGTAATGATTTAATAATTTACGTATATGTATTTCGATACGTATATTCTAATATTATATTCTTTGTGTTGTTTTATCTCATTGGGTATTCGTATTTCGGTACGAATGCAGATATATTTATAGTAGAATGCAATCCGTATTTTTTACCGCATAACATTCTAGAAGGTGCTACCTCATTTCTTGATTTGACCATTTTATTAAAATGGTAAATGAGGTGGAAATTGCATGAGGAGGTATGATGACAACCATGATTGCAATAGTGCACACAAATGAATTGTTAATTCATTTGTGTTCACTATTCAAGAATTGGAGGAATTTAAAATTGGAAAAAGGCTTTTAACAAAACCAAGGTTGCTAATTTCTTTTTCAAGAAAGAGTTCATTTTTGAAGCATGAAGGTTTTGTTCATTGTTTTTTCCTTCTTGATCTCGTCATTCACCATGAGCTTCACCTTCCTCTAGCTTTCTTTCTTTTACTTCCACCTTCATGTTTTTGAGATAGCTAACACTAAGAAACATTCACACTACATCCTAGGCTCTCTAGGGTAGCATCCTAGAGACCCTAGTTGCTCTATAAGCATCATATCGTGGAGCTAGAGCCGGAGTTACATCACTCGGGTGGATCATCGGAGATGGAGGAAGACCGGCGATCAAACCACATCAAGGAACCGCTAGGAGCTTGGAATGAAGACCGAAGGACACGGATCAACTCAGTATAACGATTCTAACTCGTAGTTTAGCATTCTAGTTTAGGGTTTAAGGTCGATCCGGGATTCGGGTAGCGGTAGCGCCGGTTTGATAAATTTTTGTTCCGCATTTTGGCCGCGTTTTGACGGCCGGGGCGCTACCGGAACCCTTCACATTAAGCCTCAATTACACTTTTGGATTCAATTCAAACCCTAACCTTAACTTGAAATTTCCAAAGACCACTAAACCTCGATATATCGATTCTAAACTAACAATAGAAGCTAATAGAATGCATTGCTACACTAAGTGTGAAGGTATTACCTCATTTGGCAACTCAAGAATATTCTTGAGTTGCCTCAAGTCTTCAAAATCCAATTTTTCTTGGTCCAAAGTGTTAGTAGTGAGCTTGTGCACATTTTTAATGAAAGGGCGATGATGTTTTGATGAGTGATTGAGGGTGTTTGTGAGGTGGGAGATGAGGGCAGCCTTGAGGGGAGAGAGGAGAGGAAAAGATGAAGAAATGAAGCAATAACAAAAAGCCATGACTAAGGTTGACCCCTCACCCTCTCTCTCCCTCTCTTGCCCATACCCAATACTTTTCTTTTCTTTTCTTTTCTTTTGTTTCCCTTTATCTTTTCTTCTCTTCTCATTAACAAAGCCATGCATGAAAATAAAGAAAAAGATATGGTAGAAATATGTAACAATGTGTAATTTAACATGGTGCATGTCATGTGCACAAATCATGCTAAATGCACGATTAGTGATTTTTAATCGCGATTAGTATTAAAATGGAATATAATTGATTATATAACAATCTATAAATGCTCAAATCTTGTATTCTCATTCAAATTCAATAATTAACATAATTTCCAAATATTTCCCAATTTATTGGTATTTAATTATACCCTACCGTTAAAATATTCTTAATATTTATTATTTAATTATATAAATTCCAAAAAATAATATTTTATTTTTCTGAAATGTTACAATCTTCCCCCTTAAAGAAATTCGATCCCCGAATTTAAATTTAAACCCCTCAAATAGTAAAACATTTCAGTAAAAAGATTAAGTCGTCGGGGCTCCGAAATCATAAATACATAAAACACATCGTAGCGCCATGCATGCGCTTGAAAACAAGTATATAAACCAAAATCAAAACTCCGTCAAGCATCCCGCAATCATCGAAGTTATGGTGAAGACACCAATGTCAAAGCCCAATACGAAAACCAACATGATATATATCAAAACTATAACATGTACATAGTACGCGTCGGTGTAAACTCGTCAAACATCTGAAAGAATGCATGACAAACCCTTTCAAGTCGCTGTGTGATGCGCGTATCACGGTGTAAGTTCACGGCAACGCCCCGGCCGTCAATCCGACACCGGAATGTGGAAACGAAACTTTTACAAAACTTGTAAACCGGCACTACCGCGCACTATAAAACCCGGATCGGGCCATTAACCTAATGCTAGCAAACTAGAGAATGGGTAGAATGCTATACCAAGCGATCCGTGTCCTTCGGTCTTCGGCCTCCACTCCGATCTCCTCGCGGAATCTGCGGTCTTTGTAAGTCCACGGTAGCGCTCCGGCCGTCTAACAAACGCCAAATGCGGAACAAAAACTTTTACAACTGGCGCTATCGCATACTATAACCCGGATCTGCCATTAAAGCTAAACTAACAAACTACAAAGTGGGTAGAAATGTTATACCGAACGATCCGAGTCCTTCGGTCTTCAACCATCATCCCATGCTTTGTTGCGGCTGCTCCGATCTCCTGAATCTCCAGTCTTCTCGTCCAGGTGGCACCACGTCGACGGATCTTTAAACGGGCTCCAGCTTCTGAACCGAGGCAACTCGATCATCAAGTTTGCTAAAAGAGATGACCAAGATTGATGTAGAGAATGAGTTGAACACTTTGTCTCGTTACGTCCAAAGCAATGGACGAACCGTTAATGAAGTTGCCTTTTGGATCGGGTGAAAAGAGAAACTGATCACATCTAATTTCTATGCACCAAAACTTATATCTTTTTTCAATCAACAACCATACCTCCTCACATGAGAGGGGCCGGCCACTTATAGGAAGAGGGAGGGTGAGTGTAGGAGAGGGGGGGTGACCATTAACATGAATGAAAAACAATGAGTTATGATACACCTAGTATGAACTCATTTAATGAACTAACGAATCACTTAACCTTGTCATCATAAACATTAAATGATCATTTAAAGCACAAATGAGTCACAAGCCACCTCATCATCCTAGTCACCATCTAGATGCTTCTAGAACCTTCCACACTCATCAAGAAAAGATAAATCCGTATTTAACCGAATGTTAAATACGGGTGATAGAAAACTGGAAACTGGCAACTTCCAAAAGTGATCCTGAAACGAATTTCAGGATAACCCCGTAATGGTATAAACATACCCGCATTTGTATTACGACCGAATACAAATGCATCTGAGACAAAGATATTATATCTACACAGTATAATACTCGGATCCGGCTTAAACCAAAGCCGACCAGTATTATCTGCCGGAAAAATGACACGTGCGAAAACGCACGTGCATTTTCCGAACCCTGCCATAAAACCATACGGCCTCTACAACGTTTCGCCCGAACTTGGGAAAGTGTCTGTGGAGGACTCTAATCACTCATCAACACACTGGCACTGGGTAAAACCTCTAGCACGTCAAAGGTACAAGCTGTACGTAACGGTTGCCTATGTATTGATTGGAAGGGAAGATGACGAGCGAACTCATCCAGAAACCCTACTGAGCCTAACAGTGACAATATACATACAATCCGGTCCGTTCGTCCATGAGTATCGCATATCTGTCTAGGGGGATGGTAACGTCAGACCCCCATTAGCGGTATAAGTCGTGTCAGAGAGTGGCCCAGAACACCCTCAGATACTACTGGAGTACCTACTAGTAAAGCTCCTGCCTCGGCCGAGGGCTTTGTGTAATGGCTCTCCTAAACACAGCGCGATCTCATCCCCAATACCGGGAGAGACGAATCCCCTGCCGATCCGCTCACTTGCCTTCATGTGGCTCGGGACTGTACCCAAAAAAGACCTGTTTGCACGACTCCTTTGACCCGTGGTAGGGTAGAAATCAAAGCACAGTGGGAACTCATACGAGACAAATGACGATCTCAGGTCGATGAACTAACCTGTACACATGTCACCAGGAAACTGCTATCTGACGATATGTATAATACCAACTAGCATGTTCCCGGCGAGTCCTGTCCGGTGTACTCATAACCCAATGAGCACCTGTATACATCTTAGGTGAACCAACTAACACCAATGGCTTATGAGACCTGCTACCGCCCCTCGTCGGGGTCTCGACTGTATACACTTGTCTACTCTGGAGTATCGATGCCCTGTCTCGAAACTCCCACGACTAGGGATACTTTAAGGATGTGCTTACATACCCTAGCTCCCACGTATATGATCGTCATCATACTGCTGGTAGTCAAGAAAGAATCCTATGGGCTCTATCATCATGCAATAGTGAACTAAAGCATGTATACGATGATAATGACAAACCAGATAGCATACTATCATCTCGAGCAAGACTGTCATATCGGTATAGATCCTGCCTCAATCATTGCAATCAAGTACCTGCGATCTAATAATTGACTTTGAGGGCACTATCTCCAACAATCTCCCACTTGCACTTAAGGCTAATTATTGCGATGTCGCATACTCACAGCCCGTGTGATACCGAACATCCAACTCCTCTACTAATCAGTTTCACAAAACTAGTTTGTAAAACTCTTGTGTTCGAGAAATAGCCTTAGTGAGTGGATCCGCCCTGATGTTTTTTTTCTATGTCTCTCTTAATTTCATGTTCGCGGAGAAAGCCATCTCCCGAATCGAGTAATACCTGTCTTAGAATATGTCTGGAAATCTGATGGGACCTAGTTCATAAATGAACTACAATTCCAAACTTCTTAGACTGTATCGATAACTGAACCTAATCAGTATCCAGCACCATGCCTCCCACAGTATCCTCTTGGACCACCTGTCCATAATACCGTCCCTCGTCAGAGGGAAAACTATAACTCTGACAATCACTCTGTCATCCATGTCACCTTTGAAGCCTGGAATGATAACCGTTTCCCAAAAGAGTCTGCCATTATCAAATCCGTAGAACATGCACTTATGTTTCTCCAGGATTGGATTAATATAAACTTATTGCATCAAGTGCAAAAACAACATCTGGTGTGGTACTTGACATCTCATGATTGACTCAATTGCCTAAGCAAGTGATCTGCCAATCATGCACATCCCTCTCTCCTTTAGTCTCTAAGACACCTTTAGAGAGGGTGACTCCATCACCTGCAGGTACACCACCATGTCAGGAGTCATCTATTCTAAAATACTATTAGAATACAGTCAAAATACCCATATTGGGAAACTACCCAAATCTAGATCTAATACCATAGATCTAGTAACCAGAATGTCTGATATTATATCCAAATCCTTTGTGGAGAAACAACTGTATGAAGACCACAGTACAACCGATCGTAGTATAGGAATTTTACTTCCTACTCTGTGTATGTCATCCGAATACCAGGACATCACACCCTACTACCTTCTTAACAGATCCATCCCCTAATCTGATGAAGTCAAACCCATGACTGTCTCATCAAAAATGGATGATCTTATCTCCACTATATCTGCTCAAGCCTATAAATAGACATAAGCTACTTGCCCACTCTGCTTCCGCTGCTCCCACTGACTACGATAACCCTCTGGCAGAATAATATCTACGTACACTTCTAAAGCTAGTTTAGAACGACGTTATACTTATCCTCTTGCCGGGTCTCATAGTCTGGAACAACAGTAGTGTCAAGTCTGGGTAAACAAGAATCTCACTGTCACCGTCCTTGAGTGTACCGGAGTACCTCTCGGGTGTCTGAGTTTACCCACCATATCTGCGGAGTGGCTAATGGAATGTCAAACCTGATTGAATATATAGGTCCTATTAAATTTTCCGTAATCGTTTGCTGTTCTGGAATCACTTCCAGTTCTACCGTACTCCCAATAATGTTTTCTGAAAAAATCCATTTTAATAAAACTGTGCCGAGTCTAGAACAATATCACTACTGATCTTCCAGTTGGTAGAAATGTCAACCCTCGTCAAAGCCAGGGTCAACAAACAAACTGCCATTACAGAAACGTGCCTTGAGTTATCCAGTGTCTGGTTTTAAGCATAAGCTGGACAACTCCCCGTATCTTAACATCGTTAAGATATGAACCATTCTATATACAATATAGAAATAGAGGCACTAATTTAATTGGAACCAGATTCAAACCATGCGGCTGTTTCCAGTGCATATCAACTGAATGGAGAGAGGCTAATCAACATTACTCAACTGAGGAATCCATCCAATTATGAGTAAGCTGAAAGAGAAACAAGTTTCTCAAACCATTACTATCAACAGAATACCAATCACAAGAATGTACATCTTCGATCTCTTTGAAGAATCCCGATATTTGCGATATCTGGTTCTCTACTTTATTCTTATGCTCACAACTTCTCATAACTTAGACATTGTACTTCTACGAAACACTTGTCTAAAAACTAGAGAAGTCACAAGTAAATAGAACATAGTACGAGGACCTACCCCTTTGTCCAGACGGACACTGGACAACATACAATACTCTGTATAAGTCCGCTGAGTTGAATAACTCAAAACCTGTGTGTCGTAGGTTGAAAACAGTACCCAGGCGATTTCCTCAAATATCACCAATTACAACGAATTCCGATATAATGAGGATGATCACCTTATTCCCAATAACTTACTACCACTCATCATCTGTAAAACCTTACAGATATGAGAATGAAACCTGGTAATTACATACCCTGGAGTAAGTATCTAATTGGGGAATCAGTTTTCCTTTAACAATACACTGAAACATTAAAATGTTTCGTAGGGGTATCCTGGTATTCCTAGTAATGCCTCTTCCATAATCCTATTTATGACTGTAACCGTATATTTCTTTGCCATCTCTCCAAATCCCTATATTTGTCTTTAGTCGTTACCTTCTGTACACCATCGTTAGGCTAAACGGTTTTCTTCCTTCCCTACCGTTCGGCACCAGCCTATAGTTTGGAAGAAGACTATCCAGTAAGCATAATAGGTGTACCCTCCTAAACCAAGGAGTACTCGTAACTTGAGAGAAGGTGATGATAAAAGACAACTGAATAATACCTTATTCTATTTCTCCCGAACTGGGGAAAAAACAAAGGTGAAAATAGGAGTGGCGATGAAGTACGCGGTTTGGTCGTGAATGATAACAGTCGCAATTTACTTTTCCCTCTTTCTAATCCCTTTATTTTGTCTTTAGTTATTCCCTTCTGTACACCCTAGTTAGGCTAATTGGTTTTGTTCATTCCCTATCTTTCGGCACCTGCCTATGGTTTGGAATAAGACTATCCAATAAGCGTAATAGGTGTACCCTCCTACACCAAGGAGCCCTCACAACCTGAGAGAAGGTGATAATAAAAGACAACTGAATAAACCAATTCTATTTCTCCTGAACCTGGATCCATCCTCGAAGAAGTCCCTTCGAGTTCGTATATAACCATACGATGGATCTATCTAATGGAAGTGGATATCCGTAGTAATACGGGGTGTTCTGAGAAATACAAAGGGTAAAAGAAAGAGCGGCAATGACTTATGCAACTCGGACAATCCAAAAAGTCAGTATTTTAAGAAGGTTCGGTCAACTTGGTCACTGAGTCATAGTCTATGGTCGGTCAAAAGTCGCTGCCAAATAGAGAGAGAGAAGAAACACTCTGCGTGCACTCTAACCTAGATCAGAATGGTTATCACTTTATCTAATCAGGAAACCTCCCACTGTAATCTCAAATTCTTCTCCAAACCTGAAAGAAGAATTAGTCGGGATCACCCGAAGAGTAAACCAACTCATCAGTGAGAATCGGGATCCAACTATCGTCGCATGATAACTTGATGGAAGCCACTCAAGTTATCACACTCCAGAAGGTATGTGCATGCCTGGCAAGTTTCCTGTATATTTGAAACTCCTGATGTGATTTTTGCCCCATGCTCTTATGACCTTGGCTTTGGTCAAAATGTCATAAGTCACATGCCAAGTTCTACCCGTCACTATCCAGGTAAATTTGAACCCACCCGTACATGCCCTTGACTTTGGCCAAAATAGCAGAACGACTGTCCTAAACCAACTCATCTATCTATGCAACAGATGAATACCCAGCATCTACCAAACACTATACCTTGACTTTGGCCAAAATACATATCTTGAATACTACTGAATACCCAAAAGAAACGACGGAGGGCTACGGCTGGTTTTTGGCGAAAAACCTTTAACGTAATGAACTTGATCTCGTTGAAGGAACCTGATAGCTTTTTATAAGAATATATTGACGAAAACCTTTTGCTAAAGAGGTCACTTTCGGTGAAGGGATCTCGGCTCTTTCCTCGTGGAATGAGGTGCAGGATATTCCAACTGAATACCGCGATGCAAAGCAACCTGTAATCGACTATATTGAAGTTATTACCCTGACGTAAACTTCTGCCCAAGGGGTCTGTAACGTTTTGAAAATCGTTTCGGTGAAACTTCGGAAAATCGGTAAAATAAGGAGATTTTCTGTAAAAAGTCAAATTACAAATATCTTTATTATAAAATTAAAAATACATATTCTAGATATGTAATTGCTAGTTTTTGGTGTTTATTGAGCCACTGGTGAAATTTCAAATTTTCTGAAAATTTTTCCGAAATTAATTATTTTAATAATATTTTAAGCCGTCCCTAATACATTTAATTAGGGGAAATTACAAATTGGAATGAGTTGAAACAAATTTTGTGCATCATAACACATTAAAAAAAAATTTATCATGTGGTTTTTGAAATGAAATGGTTTGCCAAAATGGTTTAGAAAATATCGAAGAAAAAGAGGCTTTTTTTGGTGATTTAGTGTAAATGGTTTTGGGGGTATAATATGTATCTTTTTCTTTCCACACCCACACTCACACTCCACATTTTTCCTCCCCTCCTTGGCCGAATTTCAGCAGCCCCATGTTGTTTCCCCCTCACTTTCCCCACTTGAATTGTTAAAAGAAAAGTAAAGAAAAGGAAATGGTAGAAATGAGAGTGGACTTTGACTAGGGTTGACTTGATATCATTTTTTCCCACTTTCTCCACCTCACTCTCTCTCCTCTCCCCCTCAATTCCAGCCGACCCCCCCTCCAACAACAGCCCCCCCAATTTTATCCCCTCATTTCTCATCAAAAACTTCATCAATTTGCCCCAAAAATCAAGTTAAAACCTCAAAAATTCTCCAATCCAACTCTTACCCATTATTTCTTTGCCCAAGCTAGCATGGATGTTGGAGGAAATTTGGCATTTTGGAGGCTATGATCTTCATGTTGATCTCTTGATCATGAGGTATAAAGATTCATCCATATTTGTTAGTTGTTAGTTGAATGTTTAATCAAACTTGATTAGGTGTTTTAAATATATAAATAAAGGGGTTTGAATTCAAGTTTAGAAATTCAAGTGGATGGTTTTGGATTATAGTTAGGGTTTTATTGAATGATTATGGTTGCAAGTGGAATTCTTCTTTTTTGTGGATTGTGAAACATAATCAAATTGTTAAGTTGGAATTGCAATATTTAAGCTATTTTGCTTACTGGATTTTTGGAAAATTATTAAATGTCTTAGATTAAAATATAATTATGGTTTCATTTCATTATTAATATTATAATAAGTGGTTTAATGCCTTTGGATCATGTAAAACCAAGCTTATTTGTAAAATTATGAATTTTACTTTAAAAAGAGTTAAAGTCGGTATTTTTGCAAACTAGTTTTTTTGAACATATGTGGTTTGGTGAAATTAAATCATGGAAATGGTTTGTATGGCTTATTTAAGTTATTTAATAAGTATTATGGCCGCTAGATTTGTTTAAACGTCGAGTTTTGTACTAAAACGGGTAATTTTGCTTGCTAGATTTCCGGAAAAATAGCTTTTAAAGTGAGTTTGAGGTTTTTGTGAATTTTAAGCTATTTTATAGTATAATTAGTGCTTTTGATCATGCAAATGAGTGTGTTTGGGTTTTTCTCGATTGTTTGGCGTTTATACGCCAACGTCGAGGGTTTTTGGGTTGATTTTTGAAAGCAGCCATAGGTTTTGACCTATGTGGGATTCGTGTGTCGTTTTGGTCATGAGTCGGATTTTAATGCGATACGGTGCGCTATGATATGTAGGTACCCCATGTAGACTTCGAGACGACAAGCAAGCGCGTGGCGACGTCGACACTGGCGAGCGAGGACCAGGTGAGTAGATTTATATCTACGGGGAGAAGTCGGGTGGATGGCGTATAGCACCCCCGCAGTTCGTGGTGATGTATACGAATACGTATACACACATATATTTAGTATATGTTGAATTGTTATTATTGATGATAAAGATGGACTTTTGGTGTTCTGTGATTGGTTTAAGGTAGTTGCGAAACCCTGGAGTAGGGGTTGCAATTATACACACACACACGCACATACTTGCATACATCCATTCTTTTAGATATGCGTATATGGGATTATATATTTATGTGTTCACATGGGTATGGGACTATGTGTTCATATACTGGATTTGAGGATGGTATTTGGGATCTGAGATGAGTCGATGAGATTTGATTTGAGGCCGAGAGATCGGTGATTTGGCAGGGTTCGTATTTGAGATACGACATGACGTTGTAGCGGGTCCTTTGACGTAGTGTTTCACACACGAGCATGCATACTTAGGCGGTATCAGTATTGTACTAGACATAGATCAGTACCCCGATCATGATATTTGATAAAGAGGATACCAGATGGATAGTATGATGAATGTGATATTGACCCATACCCAGATTTGGGGATGCCGTACGATGGATTTACGTACGAGCTATATATTGATGATTGATCCGCACTCTTGACTTGGGATGTCTGATTATAGATATGGTATCGGATATGATATTATTGAGGCGGTATCACCGACTAATATATATACAGGTATGTCTACGTATCGACTCAGATGTTAGGCGGTTTCCTTACCTATAGTTCAGCTTGTTAGTTCAGCCGTATAGTTTAGTGTAGTTGTTAGATTAGATTAGACTCCTACCTATTTCAAAACTAACGAATCGTGGGTATTTTAAAAGATAGGTCAAGGGATTCTACGGATATTTCAAACGTCGTATCTTTTCTATAAAAAAAAACACCGTAGACCTTAATTTCAAAACACCACGATTCGTGTTATTTCAAAAAGCACTATTGTAGGACTTATATTAGGGTAATCCAGTTTAGTTATCGTTGTGTCTAGTATTCAGCTCCCGCATATTATTGCTGTTGCTCCGCATCGCATACTTATTGTAATTCATATTTCATTATTGATATCATGCTGTTAGGACACCAGCACCATTACCGATGATGCGTATGTACCACGTACACTTACTTGCCGGCTCACACATATCTTCATCGGTAATTACCATGTCACGTACACCTTAGAAAATAGTATTGCTTAACTTAGCTTGATAGCTAGTAGTTTGACATGATATTAGTGTACTTACCTTATATGTCAGCTTAGATATTGTAGTTATTACTTGTCACTTCATGCATACTGTTATTCATTGTTATGTCGTAATCATGGATTCTCATGCCTGCATTCATGGTTTTACATGCTATTGATGATTTGGATTCGGATTTCCATGAGATTTTCTGGATTTGGGGGAAAACCGCAAAACTTGTATAAGCTTCTTTCTTCTCTTTTAAATAAAAAGTGCGGTTTTCCCATGATGTATGAGTCGTCCACCATGAGTTTGCTGATGGATTTCGAGACCCGATTCGACAAGATGGATGAACCGTTTCGGGTACATGGTGGGCCCGGTGCGGTACCCCGGGGAAAGAAGATCGTGTTGTTGACGTTGAGCCTGTGCAGGGGAGCACGACCGACCGGTGATATTACCCGACGCGTCGGATATCCGGAGGATACCGTCGTGGTCATGAGATGGATGGCAGGGGTCGGCCTGGACTGACGGCGCCCTAGTCATTGTGATTGAGACATTGAGATTTCGAGATATTGAGGTACAGAGACTGTGACACGGAGATATCGAGATATTGGGATTACGTTTTGTGCCGATGCTAGGCACTGTTTTATGCTGATTTCATTATGATACCTCATTTTAAAAATACAGAAATCTCACTAATTTATGAAAGCAGTTTTCTTCAGTACATGCATTCTGTTTCATGCATTCATACATCATCCATAGGATACATTGCTACCTGAGGCACTGACACGGGCACATGGGATTACACTTGGGTTAGATATTTACCCTAGTCATTGTTATAGACTGCTGGTTATATTTGAGGATTATATATTATGATCATATGACCTAGGATTGCGTCATACATGCGATTTCTATTCGTAGATGTTTTCGTACTCACGAGTTGGCAACTCACCCCCATTGTGCCGCAGTTTCTTGCAGGTTTCGCCGTACAGGTTTCATTACGTCTTTGCCGGCACTGCTTCTTTCGGGTGACTTGCTAGTAGGTGGGTTTATTTGTATCGTACCCATCATTATGCATTGTATATTATTATTCAGTTGTATCTAGTAAATTCCATCAACCAAACATGTATTTATTTTGAGATAGAGACCAGTGAAGTTTATTCTTTCGACCTTAGAGTCGTGCGTTGTATTTCTGTGGATTTCTTGTTGTTTTGAGTTTCCTTTTGAGTTTTGATCCTCGCCCTTGGCGTTGTATATTATATTACTTGTGTGGTTGTGACCGTCGATTGACGAAGAGCTAGCTCCCGCTTGGGGATGACTTTTATTGATTTCGTATACTATTCATGTTGTATCCCGTTTGGGGGCCAGTATTTACAACGGAGACTCTGCCGAAATTTTCAAGAAATATTTGATGTTTTAAAAAAAAAACGCATAATTCGGTTTATGCTATTAAAACTACTTGATTTTAAATTGGTTTTCCTTCACTCTACTAATTTTCTTGGTTTGGATTTCTGGGTTTTCGGCTTACTTAGATTACGTACGCCTCGAGACGTTTCGTAGTTTAAGTGCCGGTCATGTTCCGTACTTTCGGAACGTGACAGGGTCACTCCCGGTGAAGGGATATCTGCCCTTGCCTCGTCGAATGAGGTGCAGGATATTCTAACTGAATATCGCTATCCATAACAAAAGGAAACATCTTTGTAATAACACCTTTTAAAATTTTGTTCCAACAACATCAAATATAGGTTTGTTTTATCCTTGCATTGATAAGAATCAATGCAGTCCCATCAATCAATCACACCAGAAAAGAACGAAAATAAAATGTACGTATATGCCATCCGCATTCGTCACTGGGTCCCGTCATCACCCGTTAGGTTACTTAACTAACGATAGAGCGGGGGCTGGACTAGCGCGGGTGTAAAACATATACAACATCTAATAGTATATATACTAATATACAATAATCGCTCCAGGCGTGATAATATGCAACATTACAGAAAAGTAATAAGTATCACACAACAATACAGATAATCTGGGATCCCCGTGTTTCACAGAGCCGCTGCTGAAACCCGACATTCCCCTGGTCGTGTGGATAGCCTGTGCAACAAAACCTAGACTCCTACGGGTGCGGCAAGTTACCCACCAAAACCTGAAGCGAGGCAGCCCCCTACACCATAATGAATGGACCACCCGGCACTTCACGGAATCCGGTAACTTGAGCACCCCTTCTTGGGTCATCCTGTACCCTCTGCGAGTGCGGTGAATAGTCTGCCAATTCTAGAGTGAGGCTCCTCTGCCTCTCAAATCCATGAGATACGGACCCGTTGCCCTCCAGAACCCGGCTATCCGTGCACTCCGTCGCGGGGTAAACCTTGTACAGAAATAAAAATATGTACAACGGGTACATCGACCTCAACCCGGTCGTGCCCCAAAAGAATATTATACAAACAGGCAGTAACGGCAGTCCACATGTTGGACGCTCACCCCGCAATATCAAATGTACAAATAAATCCAAACTGCACTGCCATTGCATACTGCTATCCACCACGACAAATCTGGAACATCACAGCACAACACAGAACATCAACGCGAATGTCACATTCGCAAACCCGTCTAAAAGAACTATAGCAATTAGACGCGGTTTACCGGTCGAATGACATTCCCGGTCGGAGATATAAAGTAAGTACTGTATACTAACAAGTTTAAAATTTCGATCGACAAAATTTCCCGAAGTGGGCCCCACGTACATCTGCTGTACAGTAAAAAAATCTGGGCCCAAAAGAACAGTACCAGAAACCACAATTTATCATGTAGAAACAACAGAAGAAACATGGTCCACCAAGTCACCAATACGGCCGTGGTTCCGCGGTCAAGGCAAGGTTTTGACCGCGTTTCCGCGGCGGTTTGGTCGACTTAGTTGGTCATTTTTCTTCTGGTTCCTTAGAAAAGCCTGCTTAATTTTCTGGTATATGCAAAATAATTTTTAGACCCCTTTAAAAATCGACAGAAACTTTAACATGGAATTTTGCGGTTTTCGAAAATCCGTTCGATCGATATTTTAAACGCGTTAGCACAAGTTAGTATAGCTTAATGGTGAGGCTCTAATACCACTGTAAGTCCACGGTAGCACCCCGGCCGTCTAATAGACGCCAAATGCGGAACAAAAACTTTTACAACTAGCGCTATCGCGTACTATAACCCGGATCTGCCATTAAAGCTAAACTAACAAACTACAAAGTGGGTAGAAATGTTATACCGAACGATCCAAGTCCTTCGGTCTTCAACCATCATCCCACGCTTTGTTGCGGCTGCTCCGATCTCCTGAATCTCCAGTCTTCTCGTCCAGGTGGCACCACGTCGACAGATCTTTAAACGGGCTCCCGCCTCTGAACCGAGGCAACTCGATCATTAAGTTGGCTAAAAGAGATGACCAAGATTGATGTAAAGAATGAGTAGAACACTTTTTCTCGTTACGTCCAAAGCTATGGACGAACGGTTAATGAAGTTGCCTTTTGGATCGGGTGAAAAGAGAAACTGATCACATCTAATTTCTATGGACCAAAACTTATATCTTTTTTCAATCAACAACCATACCTCCTCACATGAGAGGGGCAGGCCACTTATAGGAAGAGGGAGGGTGACCATTAACATGAATGAAAAACAATGAGTCATGATACACCTAGTATGAACTCATTTAATGAACTAATGAATCACTTAACCTTGTCATCATAAACATTAAATAATCATTTAAAGCACAAATGAGTCACAAGCCACCTCATCATCCTAGTCACCATCTAGATGCTTCTAGAACCTTCCACACTAATCAAGAAAAGATAAATCCGTATTTAACCGAATGTTAAATACGGGTGATAGAAAACTGGAAACTGGCAACTTCCAAAAGTGATCCTGAAACGAATTTCAGGATAACCCCGTAATGGTATAAACATACCCGCATTTGTATTACGACCGAATACAAGTGCATCTGAGACAAAGATATTATATCTACACAGTATAATACTCGGATTCGGCTTAAACCATAGCCGACCAGTATTATCTGCCCGAAAAATGACACGTGCGAAAACGCACGTGCATTTTCTGAACCCTGCCATAAAACCATACGGCCTCTACAACGTTTCGCCCCGAACTTGGGAGAGTGTCTGTGGGGGACTCTAATGACTCATCAACACACTGGCACTGGGTAAAAACCTCTAGCACGTCAAAGGTACAAGCTGTACGTAATGGTTGCCTATGTATTGATTGGAAGGGAAGCTGACGAGCGAACTCATCCATAAACCCTACTGAGCCTAACAGTGACAATATACATAAAGTCCGGTCCGTTCGTCTATGAGTATCGCATATCTTCCTAGGGGGCTGGTAATGTCAGACCCCCATTAGCGGTATAAGTCGTGTCAGAGAGTGGCCTAGAACACCCTGAGATACTACTGGAGTACCTACCAGTAAATCTCCTGCCTCGGCCGAGGGCTTTGTGTAATGGCTCTCCTAGACACAACATGATCTCACCCCCAATACCGGGAGAGACGAATCCCCTGCCGATCCGCTCACTGGCCTCCATGTGGCTCGGGACTGTACCCAAAAAAAACCTGTTTGCATGACTCCTTTGAGCCGTGGTAGGGTAGAAATAAAAGCACAGTGGGAACTCACACGAGACAAATTACGACCTCAGGTCGATGAACTAACCTGTACACATGTCACCAGGGAACTGCTATTTGACGATATGTATAATACCAACTAGCATATTCCCGGCGAGTCTTGTCCGGTATACTCATAACCCAATGAGCACCTGTATACATCTTAGGTGAACCAACTAACACCAATGGCTTGTGAGACCGGCCACCGCCCCTCGTCTGGGTCTCGACTGTATACACTAGTCTTCTCTGGAGTATCGATGCCCTGTCTCGAAACTCCCACGACTAGGGACACTTTAAGGATGTGCTTACAGACCCCAGCTCCCATGTATATGATCGCCATCATAGTGCTGGTAGTCAAGCAAGAATCCTATGGGCTCTATCATCATGCAATAGTGAACTAAAGCATGTATACGATGATAAAGACAAACCAGATAGCATACTATCATCTCGAGCAAGACTGTCATATCGGTATAGGTCCTGCCTCAATCATTGCTATCACGTACCTGCGATCCAATAATTGACTTTGATGGCACTATCTCCAACAGTCTTCATCTCCTCGTCGGAATGGGCACCACATCGCCGGGTTCTTTTACGGGCTCCCACCTCTGGACCGAGGCAACTCGGGCACGAAGTTGGCGAGTCAATGTGTCCAAGAATGCTGTAGGCGAAGTGTAGGATGGTTTGTCTCATGGGGTAGGAAGTTGACATTTATATGGAGGTGATGAATAATGAGCAAGAGGAAATTAGCTTTTGGATTTTTGGTGTAAGCAAAAGAAAAATGAGATGAACTAATTTTCCCCACACCAAAATGAATTCCCTCTCCTAGAAGTGGCTGGCCAAACAAAAATGTGGAGGAGGGAAATTATGCAAAGGGGGTGAGTGTAGGAAATCAAAATGGTGACTATAAGCCATGTGAAGAAAATGAGGAAATAATATCACATCAATTTCTAATCCAAATCCAAATCAATTCTCATCTCATTAATGCTAGCCATGATGAAAGAAAAAAGCAAAGATGCTATATCTATCATAATCCCTCATTTACAAATAAACCCTCCACAATTGCTAATTTGCAAATATGCAAATTAGCCCCTCCATCAGAAAAATCCGGCCATGAAGGAACAAAGGAAAACTGGCCGAAACGGAATGCAAACTGGCAACTTCAAAAACTGATCCCGTAATAAATTACAGGAAAACCCCGCGACTGTATATACATACCCGCATTTGTATTCCGACCGAATACAAATGCAATGAGACAAAATCTACACTGTACAGTACTAGGATCCGGCTTAAACCAAAGCCCGCTAGTATTATCTGTCCGATCATGATCCGTGCAATACCGCACGGATAAGATCGAACCCTGCCATATCTCCATACGGCCTCTAAAGCGTATCGTCCAAAACTTGAGAAACTGTCTGTGGGGGACTCTAAAGACTCGTCAATACTTTGGCTGTGGATTTAACCACTAGCACATCAGAGGTATTAGCCATACGCAACGAGCTACCAGGTATTGAACAAAAAGGACGTCTATGAGCGAACTCATCCTGACACCCTACTGAGCCTGTCAGTGACAATATCCGTACAGTCCGGTCCGTTCGTCTATGAGCATCGCATGGCGGGCCTAGGGGGTTGGTAAAAGTCAGACCCCCAAAAGCGGTACAAGTCGTGTCGGAGTGTAGCCCAGAACACCCAGAGATATTACTGGAATACCTACCAATAAATCTCCTTCCTTGGCCAAGGACTTCGTGTAATGGCTCTCCTAGACACAGCGCGACCACACCCCCAATACCGGGAGAGACGAACCCCTGAAGATCCGCTCACTGCCTCCATGTGGCTCGGGACTGTACCCAACTAAAACCTGTTTGCATGACTCCTTTGAGCGTGGTAGGGTAGTAATCAAATTACAGTGGGAACACACACGAGACAAATGACGATCTCTGGTCGATGAACTAACCTGTACACATGTCACCTGGGAACTGCTATCTGACGTCAGGTATAAGACCAACTAGCATGTTCCCGGCGAGTCCTGTCCAGTGTACTCATAACCCAATGAGCACCTGTATACATCTTAGTTGAACCAACAGACACCAGTGGCTTGTGAGACCGGTCACCGCCCCTCGTCGGGGTCTCGACTGTATACACTAGTCTACTCTGGAGTATCGATGCCATGTCTCGAAAACTACCACGACTAGGGACCTTTTAAGGATGTGCTTATAGACCCCAGCTCCCACGTATATGATCGCCCTCAAACTGCTGGCAGTCAAGCAAGAATCCTAAGGGCTCTATCAACGTGCAATAGTGACTTATAAGGTCACTTAAAGTAGTACGCGATGATAAAGATAAACCAGATAGCATACTATCATCTTGAGTAAGACTGTCCTAATGGCATAGGTCCTCCCTCAATCATTGCAATCACGTGCCTGTAATCCAATAATTGACTCTGAGGGCACTATCTCTAACAATCTCCCGCTTGCACTCAAGGCTAATTATTGCGATGTCGCATACTCACAGCCCGTGTGATACCGAGCACCCAACTCCTCTACTAATCAGTCTCACAAAACCCGTTTGCGAAACTATTGCATTCGAGGAATAGCCTCAGTGAGTGGATCCGCTCTGATGTTTCTTTCTATGTCTCTTTTTATCTCAAGTTCGCGGAGAAAGCCATCTCCCGAAATGAGCAATACCTGTCTTAGAATGTGTCTGGATATCTGATGGGACCTAGTTCATAAATGAACTCCAAATCCAAACTTCTTAGACTGTATCGTCAACAGAACTTAATCAGTATCCCGCGCCATGCCACACTCAGTATCCGCTTGGATCACCTGTCCAAAACACTGCCCCTCGTCAGAGGGAAAACTATAACTCTGACAGTCACTCTGTCATCCAGGTCACCTTGGAAGCCTGGAACGATAACCGTCACCTGAATGAGGCTGTCGTTATCTTATCCTAGAACATCCACTTATGTTCTAAAACTGCTTCCTAATGTTTCTCCAGGATTGGATCAATATCAACTTATTGCATCTGCTGCAAAAACAACATCTGGTGTGGTACTTGACATCTCATGATTGACTCAATTGCCTAAGCAAGTGATCTGCCAATCATGCACATCCCTCTCCCCTTTAGTCTGTAAGACACCTTTAGAGAGGGCGACTCCATCACCTGCAGGTACACTACCATGCCTGGAGTCATCCATTCTAAATACTTTTAGAATGCTGTCTAAGTACCCAGATTAGGAAACCACCCAAATCTAGATCTAAAAGCATAGATCTAGTGACCAGAATGTCTGATATAATATCCAATTCCTATGTGGAGAAACCACTATGTGACAACCGAAGTATAACCGATCGTAGTATAGGAATTTCACTTCCTACTCTGTGTATGTCATCCAAGTACCAGGACGTCACACCCTACTACCTTCTTAACAGATCCATCCCCTATTCTGATGAAGTCAAACCTATGACTGTCACATCAGAAATAGATGATCTATCTCCGCTATATCTGCTTTAGTCCATAAACAGACATAAGATACCCGTCCACTATGCTTCCGCTGCTCCCACTGACTACGACAACCCTCTGGCTGAGTCATATAGACGTACACTTCTAAAGCTAGTTTAGAATGACGCTATACTCATCCTCCTGCCGGGTCTCATAGCATGGAACAACAATAGTGTCAAGTTCGGGTAAACAAGAACCTCCCTGTCACTGTCTTTGAGCATACCGAACTACCTCTCGAGTGCCTGAGGTTACCCACCATATCTGCGGAGTGACCAATGGAATGTCAAAGCAGATTGAATCTTTAGGTTCTTATCAAATTTTCAGTAATCGTCTGTGGTTCTGGAATCACTTCCAGTTCTACCATACTCCCACTACTGTTTTCTGAAAAAGTCCATTTTTATTAAAACTGTGGCGAGTCAAGAACAATATCACTATTGATCTTCCAGATGGTAGAAAGTTAACCCTCATCATAGCCCGGGTCAACCCACAAACAGCCATTACAGAAACATGCCTCGAGTTATCCAGAGTCTGGTTTTAAGCATAAGCCGGACAACTCCCCGTACATTAACATCGTTAAGATATGAACTGTTCTATATCCAATACAGAAACAGAGGCACTGATTTAATTGAACCAGATTCAAATCATGCAGCTGTCTCCAGTGCATGTCAACTAAATGGAAAGAGGCCGATCAGCATTACTCAACTTAGGAGTACTTACAATTATGAGTAAACTGAAAAAGAAGCAAGTTCTCTTAATTATTACTATCAACTGAATACCATACATAAGTATCTACATCTTCGATAACCTTGAAGAATCCTGATACTAGCAATACCTGGTTCGCTACTTTATTCTTATACCTATAACTTCTCAAAACATAGACCTTGCATTTCTACGAAACACATGTCTAAGAACCAGAGAAGTCACAGGTAAACAGAATATAGTACGAGTACTAACCCCTCTGTCCTCATGGACACTGGACAACATACAATACTCTGTATAAGTCCTTTGAGTCAAAGAACTCATTCCCTGCGTGTCGTAGGTTGAAAACTGTATTTATGGTTAAGAAGAATTACACCGCTGTTTAGTGCTCCTTACCTAACCATCCACTGATAAAGGTAAATGTCATGGAAATAATTTCAAAAAGTTATATCTCACTCTATAAAAATAGATGTACAGATATATCAATTTGAAATTGGTTCATTACAATGGATATTCAAAACCAAATATTTGCCGTCCGGCAAACAACCCAGGTGATTTGCTCAAATATCACCAATTACAACGAATTCCGATATAACGAGGATGATCACCTAATTCCTAATAACTTACTCCCACTCATCATCTGTAAAACCATACAGATGTGAGAATCATACCTGGTAAATACATACCCTGGAGCAAGGGCTGATTAGGAAATCAGTTTTCTTTTAACAGTACACAGTGAAACTGAAACATTAAAATGTTTCATAGGGGTATCCGGGTATTCCTAGTAAGGCCTCTTCCATTATCCAGATTCACAACTGTAACCGTATATTTCTTTGCCATCTCTCCAAATCCCTTCATATGTCTTTAGTCGTTACCTTCTGCACACCCCTTTAGGCTAAATGGTTTTCTTCTTTCCCTACCGTTCGGCACCAGCCTATGGTTTGGAAGAAGACTATCCAATAAGCATAATGGGTGTACTTTCCTAATCCTAGGAGCACTCGCAACATGAGAGAAGGTAAAGATAAAAGACACCTGAATAAACCTTATTCCTATTTCTCCTGAACCAGAATCCATCCCCGAACTGGAACAAGTTCCTTTCGAGTTCGTATATAACCATACGATGGAGTATCCAAATAACTGTGGATCTTCGTAGTGATACGGAGTGTTCTGGAGAAATACAAAGGTGAAATAGGATTGGCGAAGAAATATTTGGTTCGGTCGTGAATAGCAGTCGCAATTTACTTTGCCCTCTTACTAATCCCTTTATTTGTCTTAACTTAATACCTTCTGTACACCACACTTAGGCTAATCGGCTTTCTTCATTCCCTACCGTTCGGCACCAGCCTAAGGTTTGGAAGAAGACTATCCAATAGGCGTAACGGGTGTACTATCCCCTAATCCAAGGAGCACTCACAACCTGAGAGAAGGTAAAAGGAAAAGACAACTGAATAGTCCTATTCATTTTCTTCAGAACCGGAAACCATCCTCGAATAAATTCCTTCGAGTTCGTATATAACCATACGATGGTTTTATCCAATGGAATTGGACGTTCGTAGTAATACGGGGTGTTCTGGAGAAAAGGGTAAAAGTAGGAGTGGCAATGAGGTATGCAACTCTGACAATCCAAATGCCAGTGTTTAAGAAGGTTCGGTTAATTTTGGTCACTGAGTCATAGTCAAGGGTCCGGCCATGGTCGCTGCCAAAGAGAGAGAGAAAAGAAACACTCAGCGTGCACTCTAAGCTAGATCGGAATGGTTATCAATTTATCTAATCAGGAAACTTCCCACTGTACCGTCAAATTCTCCTCCAAACCTGAAAGAAGAATTAGTCGGGATCACCCGAGGAGTAAACCAACTCATCAGTGGGAATCGGGATCCAACTATCATCGCATGATAATGTGACGGAATCCACTCACGTTATCACACTCCAGAAGGTATGCGCATATCTGGCAAGTTTCAGTTTCTTTAGCAACTCCCAATGTGATTTTTGCCCCATGCTCTTATGACCTTGACGAAGGTCAACAAAACATAAGTCACATGTCAAGTTCTACCCGTCATTGTCCAGGTTAATTTGAACCCACCCGTACAAGTCCTTGACGAAGGTCAACAAGGCTATACGACTGTCCCAAACCAACGCATCTATCTATGCAGCAAAAAGGTAACAAGCAGCTACCATACACTATGCCTTGACGAAGGTCAACAAACATAGCATGAATACTACGTGCTACCCGTCTGAAATGACGGAGGGCTACGAATGGTTTTTGGCGAAAAACCTTTAACGTAATGAACTTGATATCGATGAAGGAACGGGATAGCTTTTATAAAAATATAGTGACGAAAACCTTTACTAAAGAGGTCACTCCCGGTGAAGGGATCTCTGCTCTTTCCCCGTAGAATGAGGTGCAGGATATTCCAACTGAATACCACGATGCAAAGCAAAAGTAATCGACTATAGTGAAGTTATTGCCCTGACGCAAACTTCTGTCCAAGGGGTTACTCCCGGTGAAGGGATCTCGGCCCTTGCCTCGTCGACTGAGGTGCTGGATATTCATAACCGAATACCACTGTGCAAAACAAAAGAGAACGGCCTTGCAATAACAGCTTTTTGAAAAATTGTTCCAACAACATCAGAATAGGTTTGTTTAGCTTGCATTGATCCGAATCAATGCAGTCCCATCAATTGATCACACCACAAAAGAACGAAAATAATGATGTACGTATATGCCATCCGCATTCGCCACTGGGTCCCGTCATCACCCGTCAGGTTACTTAACTAACGACAGAGCGGGGACTGGACTTGCGCGGATGCAAAAAATATACAACATCTACTAGTATATATATCAATATATAATATTCGCTCAAGGCGTGATAAAATGCAACATCACAGAAATGTAATAAGCATCACAGAACAATACAGATATCTGGGATCCCCGGGTTTCACAGAGCCGCTACTGAAAACCGACGTTCCCCTGGTCGTGTGGATAGCCTATGCAATGAAATCCTAGACCCCTACGGGCGCGGCAAGTTACCCGCCAAAACCTGAAGCGAGGCAGCCCCCTTCAACAACGTGAATGGACCACCCAGCACTTCACGGAATCCGGTAACTTGGGCACCCCACCTTGGGTCAACCTGTACCCCATACGAGTGCGGAAAATAGCCTGCCAATTCTAGAGTGAAGCCCCCTCCATCTCAACGCCATGAGATGCGGGCCCGTTGCCCTCTAGAACCCGGCTACCTGTGCACCCCTCCGCGGGGTAATCCTAGTACAGAAAGTAAAATATATATAACGGGTACATCGACCTCAGCCCTGTCGTGCCCCAAAAGAATAAAATACAAACAGGCAGTGACGGCAGTCCACATGTCGGACGCTCACCCCGCAATATCAAATGTACATAATAAACCAAACTGTACTACCATTGCATCCAGGCTATCCACCTCGACAATCCGCAACATCACAGCACAACACAGAACTTCAACGTGAATGTCACGTTCGCAAATCCGTCTAAAAGGGCTATAGCAGTTAGACAGGATTTACCGAACAAATGACATTCACGGTCGCAGATATAATGTAAATACTATGAACTAACATGTTTAAAATTTTCGATCGACTAAATATACCGAATTGGGCCCCAAAACCAACTGTAGCACTCAAAGAAAATCTGGGCCCAAACATGTAGGGTTCCTAGGCACTCTCAAGAGGTCTCACATGGCATCGAACATGCCAATTTCAAAAATTATGGTGCCGAGAAACCCTAGTGTACGGATCGTCGGCTAGAAATCTAGGCGAAAAACAATCTAGTTAACAATTAACTAATGGGAAAACGGAAATACAACCTTTGTAGATCCGGTGCTCCACCTCCATAGCTCCGCAACGAAGTCCCCACCGCTGTCCAAAAGGAATCCGGACTCCAGCGTCGGCTTCGTCGAAGAATAAGCGAGCTAGGTCGTCGATGTCCATGCCGAAGATGATCTACGTCGAGGCATCGCTAAATCAAGCTCCACCTTCACCTTGCCATGAAAACTTGTGAAGGAAACACACTCTACTACTTGGCAAGAGGTAGAGGATGAAGAAATAGGAAGTGGGTAGACTTTAGAATTGTATTTCTCACTCATTTCATCAAGTTGCCATTGATGGTCAAGCTTTTCTTCACTTGAAGGAAGAAGAAGAAGAAGCTAAAATATTATGATAAGAATATTAGAATAGAAAAGAAAAATCAATCCTTATCATATAATGAATCATGGTTAGATGTAGAGAGTTAACTAAGGTTTAAGTGAGTGGTTAGGGTTAAGCATGAGACAAAATGGTCATTAAGTCAAAGTCTTCATGAAGGTTCATGAATGAACAAAAGAAAGCAACCATTTTCCTCATTTTGCCTTTTCTTTTTCCAAAAAGATAAATGAATAAAATGAAATCAAAAACCCTAATCACCCACTTAACTATAGTTTAATTCTTAACACTTAACCATAAGGCATGTATCATCAAACATGATACAAGCAAGTGCACAAAACTATATCGAATATACAATGTGCACACCCGAGCGAGAAAATCCATTTAAAGTGAACCGATACTAGTTAATGCAAAGTAATATATCAAATATATAATTATGCATTAAATCATTAAATCAACACTTGATTTAACGATCCGGTCATATCGCATATAACCGACTAGTATCATTAGTAACAACTTATCGAATCAACACTTGATCCGATAACCCGGCTATATCGCATATAACCGATCAATGTCACATCGCGAGAATCGAATACAGTATCACATACTGGTATTATTCTCGGTCCCGCACATATCTCATATGCACTCCTATTTCGTTACGCTTGAGCCAGGAAACCTCTGTGTAGGACTCTAAAGACTCGTCAATACGCCGGCAGCAGATGATGATCATATCAAGCATCCACAAGCCGCAAGCGGTCTGCTAAACGTAACGGCCACCCGGGTATTGAGCGATCTGAAGATCGACGAGCAAGCCCGCTCATACTCCAGTGAATCCAACCAGTAACACTACCGTACAGTCCGGTCTGATCGTCTGATATGTCGCATATCTCGCCTAGGGGTGGTAAACGTCAGACCCCAATAGCTCGATAAGTCGTGTCGATATGAGGTCTATAACTATTCGAGAAACTACGGGTAACACTTACCAGTAAATCTCAGCAACCCTGGCCAGGGATTTCCTGTTATAGCCAATCGAACACAGCACAACATCAACTCCCTATACCGGGAGAGACGAATCCCCTCCTATCGCTCATTGCCTCCATGTGACTCGGGACTGTACCCAAAAACCACCGTTTTGCACGCCCTCTTGGACGTGGTAAGATGGAAATCAAAGCACAGTGGGAACCACACAAGACTCTATGACGATCTCGGGTCAACAGACTACTCTGTACCAGTGTCACCAGAGAACTGCCATCTGACGTGAGGTATAATACCATCTGGGAGTTCTCGGCGAGTCCGTCCAGTGTACCCAGTCTCCACTGAGCACCCGTATATCATCTCTGATGTCAAACACCAATGGATATGGGATCATCCATCGCCCATCTGTATGGGTCGAGAAGGTATACGCTAGTCTACTCTGGTATATCGATGCCCCGTCTCGATACACCCACGACTAGGGACTTTGAAGGATGTACTTATGGACTACCATTTCCCCACTAGTATGATCCGCATCATAGTCCAGGTAGTCAAGCACACATCCTAAGGGCTTTACCAACATGTAACAGAGAGACAATCAGTATACACGTTAAGGTAAAGTTCAACCAGATAGCATACTATCATGTCGAGCAAGAAAGTCCTCCCTATATACGTCCCAGCATCCACTACAATATACATCCTATGTACAGTAATAGCCTCTAGGGCATACATATAACTAACAATCTCCAACTTGCACTAGGGCCATCTGTAGCAGTGGTTGTAGTATCTCATACTCATCCATCCCATAAAAGTCTCTCTCTGGGAACAGGCCTTTGTGAGTGGATCCGCTGTGTTGTCCTCTGAGTCTACTCTCCTAACCTCGATCACCCTGGAGATCAACCATCTCCATGATCAGGTGATACTGCCTTAGAATATGTCTGGATCACTGATGGGACCGGCGTTCCTTAGCATAAGCCACAACTCCATTGTCACACAATGGGAGGAACGTAGTTCATCTCATGAACCAATATACACCCAAACAGCCTCTTCGGTAGCATCTTAAGTAGCGATGTATCCTGCCTTTATCGTCTAGTATGCCACGGTATCTAGCTTGGAACTCTTCCAACATACCGTCCCTTTACTGAGGGTATAGACAATGCCTGTGACTGACATTCAGTCGTCTTTATCACCCTGGAACCCTTCCAGGGATTCTCCCCAGGATCAGTTGATACCTTCTCACTACAACTAGTGAGAGTCCTAACATCCAATTAGATCTATCTCATAGGTCCAAAACCCAGGATTTAGGAGGTATCACTTTTATCCTATATGGAGAATCATTGTGATAAGCGGAGATTGATCGAGCGTAGCATAAGAAACTCCTTTCTTATCAAGAGTATGTCATCCACGTACTCTACGAGGATCACCACCATACTCCCTACTACCTTTTTGTTTATACAAGGTTCATCTACCATTTTGATGATGTCAAACTCTTTGACTACCACATCAAAACAGATATTCCAACTCCGCGATGCCTGCTTTATTACATAAAACATCTTGTTCACGTTTCCGCTGCTCCCACTGTTTACGAAGCCCTCTGGCTGTGTACTTACAGACGTTCTCTTCTAAATCAATATTTAGAAAAGCAGTCATGGCACCCAACCGCCAGATATCGTAGTCATGGTATGTAGCCGTGGCAAGTAGGATCTGGATGGACTTAAGCATAGCTACTTAGAAAAGGTTTCATCATCATCCATACCTGGTCAATGATGTAGACCTTTAACAAGTCTAGCTTTGAAAGTCTCAACTCTTCCATGTACACCAAGTAATCTTCTCAAGATATACTTGCTCCTGATGGGAATTTAACCCTTCAGATATAGCAACCAAAGTCCATACTTTGTTGGTGTATAAGGATTCCATCTCAGATCACTAAACATCCAGCCATTCTTACAGAGTCCCACTCCTGATGGCCAGCTCGAACTTAGTTGGGTCATCATCTCATGATGCAATCCTCGCTCCCACTGTCACAGACAAACCGAAGTATCTCTCAGGTGGGTGAGGAACCCTACTAGATCGGCGGAGAGGCTGAGGTTCGTTGGAATCTACTGAATCCTTTGGTTCTACCAAATCATCTGTTGTAGTTTGTATAGCTGGAACACTTCCAGTTCTACATAACAGACCTTGCCTCGAGCTTGCCCGGATTTTGCTTTTAGACATAGGCCGGACAACCCCAAATCTTAACTAGCTTAAGACATGGGCTCTACCCTTTCCATATCTCATATGGAGTGGTAGGCAACTGATTTGATTTGAACCCTTTTCAATAGGTATGCAGCTTCTCAAGTGCATAACTCCTAAAAGGAAATAGGTAACTCAGTAATACTCATCATAGAGCACACCATATCAAATAGGGTGTATCTGCTCCGCCCCGATATACCATCGTGCAATGGTGTATACGGAGGAGTAATGCTGAGAGAGAATCTCATTCTCCTTTAGAATAATCCAGGAATTCCGTGCTCAAGTATTCTCCTCCTTGATCTCATCATAGGACATAATACTTATACCCATATTTTGGTTCTCTACTTTTAACTTATATTCTGTGAATATCTCAAAAGGTTCGGACTTGTGTTTCAACAGGAACATAGGTCTGAATCTCGAAAGATCATCAGAGAACGTAATGAAGTATAAAGAACCAGTCCTGGTATGTGTAGACAGGGGACCTATATACATCAACATGTATCATCCCAAGAGTTTATTAACTCTTTCTCTGTTTCCAGTAAACGGAGCTATGGTCATCTTATCTTTGTGACATGACTGGCGAGTTTCACAAGATGTAGATTCAAACTGATTTAAATATGCATCTACTTGTAACTTCAGCTAGTCGGGTCACATTGATCTGACCTAGTCTACAATACCTTAAGAAGAATTCGTTCATTTCTGAACTCTTCCTCTTTTGTGTGTTTCGTATACTAAGAACTGTAGTTTGATTTAGAACATTAATGCTTTTAGATAACGTGCCTGAACCGATCAACTTTTGATATAGGAAATGTTCAAAACATTATCCAACAATACAAAATTTTATCATTTCTTTACTAATAAAGAGAGTGATATGATTTTGTATATCAGGTTCGGTATCTAATAACATTCGTTCAGAATCAATGTATTGTATTACAGGGTGACAGTGACCAACAGACTTGGCTGCAACTCTTGCCCCGTTTTCTGCCTCATGAAACTTATCACCCGTTCTCAGTTCTCTACCTATCTGTAGCCCTATGTAACAGATTACATATCTGGGATCCTGATCTGGTATCACATACCCAGGACGTAAAGGACACTGAGAAACAGTTCTATATAATGAACACACCCGAAGATGATGCATCATCATGCACTCTCCTCGTTTGGGCGGCACGGGAAATCTGGTATTCCCCAATTTCCTGCTCTGTCTTATAACAATTATAAGTTGGAGCGGGACCAACGTTCCCCAGCTTAGTATAACAAGCGGGTTCAGTCAATATTCCGTATTATTATCTTGATTAAGGCGTGATATGGTCGCTACCTGGAGAGAGAGAGAAGAAAACACTCAGCGTGCGCTCTTGCAAGAATAGATTGGTTATCATTTTATCTAATCAGGATGGCTCCCACTGCTTTTTATCAAATCTTCCTTCAAACCCTAAAAGGAAAGACTAGCCGGGATTAATTACACACTACAAGTTCGCCAATCTTTCAGCCAGGCCAGTGTCGGTACTTTGAGGGAGGTCCCCCGTGCTTTCGCACGAACCTAATTAGTGTAAACCTCGTTTTCCCAGAGGCGTAACCCCGTTGACACCTTTCTAGACACCTACTTGATCGGCTAATTGTAATGTATAAAACTCTCCCAGGAGTAACTCTTACTCGCAGCGGGTATCGGGATCCAACTATCTCATAGAAGGTATGCAATCTCATTGCAAATTTCAACACTTGAAATTCCCGATAATATTTTGCCCCCAGCACCCTATGACCTTGACGGAGGTCAACAAACCATAGGCTACTAGTCAAGTTCAACCCGTCATTTCTTGATCGAATTAAACCCACCCGCACGACCCTTGATGGAGGTCAACAAGGCCGCACGACTACCCTAACTCAATCTGCATCATATGCATAAACAGATAAATACTAGTTAGCTACCGCACACTACGCCTTGACGGAGGTCAACAAACGTAGCACGAATACTAAATAGGACTTATCTGAAATGACGGAGGGCTACGACAGGTTTTTCTGAAAACCTATTGCGTAATGAACTTGATATCGTTGTAGGATCGAATGAATTTTGAAATGGAGTGTTTTTGAGGCTTTTCTAGTTTTGCTAAAGGAGTCACTCCCGGTGAAGGGATCGTCGGTCTTTTCCTCGTCGAATGAGGTGCGGGATATATCATATATATCACTGTGCAAAGCAAAAACACTTAAAAGCAATCAAAAAACAAACCGAGTGTGTAGCATTTGCCAGTTATTGCTAAAGGAGTCACTCCCGGTGAAGGGATCTCGGTCCTTTCCTCATCGAATAAGGTGCAGGATATATCACATATACCGCTGTGCAAAGCAAGAACTGTAGCTACCTGTTTTATTTTGAAATTCGATTCTACAACATCTTAGGTTTCTTTTATTTCATTAATCACATTAATGAAGTCCCATCATTTAAGTACCTAAACATCACAGATAAATACGACGTACACTTATGCCATCCGCATTCGCCTCGATGTCCCCTCGTGCACCGTTAGGTTAGGTAACTAACGGCAGAGCTGGGCAGGGCTAGCGCGGGTGTAAAACATAAGTAACGTCTATATAATATATCATATATACTATATACTGTATCTATCACAGAACATCACATGATCACATCACAGATATCGCAGCAGAAGAATCATATGAAATATTGGATATACTAGGACGTCCGTGTTTTCAATACGAGCCAGTATAAAACACGGATTCCACGGTCGCGATGAATAGCCAAACCCACACCCCTAGACCCCTACGAGAGCGGCAAGCAACCCTACCAATTCTAGAGTTAGGAGACCCGGACTCGACTCCTCGAGTTGGTCTCCCACTGGACTCCAGAACCCGGTTACTTGTGCTCCCCTCCTTGGGTCTATCCTAGTGCGGAAAAGTAAATAATATACAAACGGTGACATCTTCCGCAACCTGGAAGCGCCCCAATAAAAGAATATTACATACAAGTTTTTACATGAATGAAAATGAAAAACACTCATCTCACATAAAAACCCCCCGGCTATTCAAACACGAAGATCCAATATAACATATCCAGCAACACATAACATCACATGTCATCAACGTAAGTAAATATGCGCATCCCAATTGTCGTTGACATATAGCAACGAAACCGGCGATATCACATATTACACTTACGGTCACAGAAAAGAAAGTGTAAAACTACAACAGTTGGAATCCGCAATCACCTCAGACATCGCATGCCTGACCAAATGAATTCTTTAGACATCGCATGCCTAACAATTATAAACCCCGCATTTTAGTCTCATTATCGAAAACACTTTTCAATATCAAGTCGGGCAATTCAACAAGATTCCCGAAAAACTGATCGAATGCTCGTCGCAAAATTTAGTAGGCGGCAGCACCCCTGATACCGTCGACGAAGTGCACCAAGGCGGAACACCGCTACCGCGAGCACCCGAACGGATGCTTTCGGCGACGGGGTTCTCCTGCAGTCACTTGGTCGGGGCTATGGAGTGAAGCTGTCTATTAAGTTTACACGGCGAGTATCCGCGTACGCTACGTGATTGCGACGGACTTTTGATCACATCAAAATTCCGTGGCAACCGATCAAGTGAGACTAAACTGCTACGTTTATAACATTCATTCAGTTATCACATAACTTTTGTGAATTCCAATTATTGTATCCCATTCCAGATAAACAGAAAATGTTAAACTTTTCGATCGAACAATCTAACACCCAAGTTTTCCCGATATAGCTCAACACATGAAATAAGTCTAACAACATTCCGTTCGTGCCTCAGTACCAACGGTCCAGCCGTAGAAGGGTCAAGCCAACGCCTCACATGTGGCACGCCGTACTGCCCCAAACCCGAAGGTTCGAAGGGCAGTTCAAGACGGTCACATAATCGAGTTAAGATTTGTTGTCTTCTAGAGGGACCATCGCGTTACTTGCACTACTTAGAACGTCGTCAAACTACGGAAAAATCCAATGCTTGGAAATTTCCCGACAGGGGAAAAATTGGGTATTTATATCCGGTCGAACTTTTTAACATATTCTAAAAATTATCCGGAAAGCCACACAGACAAAATTTGATACTCCGATCGAAACACCGAATCCCCAAAATAATCCCAGAAAATACAACTCTGGAATAAATTTTAAAAATACCCAGAAAATCCAGCATAAAATAATAGGAGTTACTGTGCAAGCAGTGTACGATGACGTCATCATTCCACCGCGGAACCGCCGCAGAAGGCAGGCTTCCGCCGCGGTTTGTACTGTTCATCGAAAAAATTTTGCATCATAATTCTTATTTTTTCCTGCTGAATTTTTTAGCAATTTTTAATTTGAAAAAATCCACGTTTTCAGAAAACGTCCAGAGAGCATTTTCCGGTTGGGGTTTCGGGTCGTTCGGACTTCAAAATCCGTCTAGACTTCGCCTAAGGCTCTAGCTAGGCTCTGATACCACTGTAGGTCAGGCAGCCACCCCATCCAATGGGGTCGCCGTAGCACCAACGGGTCCCTCAGCCGCTACTTTTTATGCATACCCCCTCGCGAGGACTACAACCCGCCGGAACACCTTCCGGTCTCGGGACACCCTGGGGGTAAGAGCCTATACTTCGCCACACTGTCACACAGTGAGAACCCCCCATAGGTCGACATCCAATGCCTAGTAGCTCTGATACCATTGTAGGGTTCCTAGGCACTCTCAAGAGGTCTCACATGGCATCGAACATGCCAATTTCAAAAATTATGGTGCCGAGAAACCCTAGTGTACGGATCGTCGGCTAGAAATCTAGGCGAAAAACAATCTAGTTAACAATTAACTAATGGGAAAACGGAAATACAACCTTTGTAGATCCGGTGCTCCACCTCCATAGCTCTGCAACGAAGTCCCCTCCGCTGTCCAAAAGGAATCCGGACTCCAGCGTCGGCTTCGTCGAAGAATAAGCGAGCTAGGTCGTCGATGTCCATGCCGAAGATGATCTACGTCGAGGCATCGCTAAATCAAGCTCCACCTTCACCTTGCCATGAAAACTTGTGAAGGAAACACACTCTACTACTTGGCAAGAGGTAGAGGATGAAGAAATAGGAAGTGGGTAGACTTTAGAATTGTATTTCTCACTCATTTCATCAAGTTGCCATTGATGGTCAAGCTTTTCTTCACTTGAAGGAAGAAGAAGAAGAAGCTAAAATATTATGATAAGAATATTAGAATAGAAAAGAAAAATCAATCCTTATCATATAATGAACCATGGTTAGATGTAGAGAGTTAACTAAGGATTAAGTGAGTGGTTAGGGTTAAGCATGAGACAAAATGGTCATTAAGTCAAAGTCTTCATGAAGGTTCATGAATGAACAAAAGAAAGCAACCATTTTCCTCATTTTGCCTTTTCTTTTTCCAAAAAGATAAATGAATAAAATGAAATCAAAAACCCTAATCACCCACTTAACTATAGTTTAATTCTTAACACTTAACCATAAGGCATGTATCATCAAACATGATACAAGCAAGTGCACAAAACTATATCGAATATACAATGTGCACACCCGAGCGAGAAAATCCATTTAAAGTGAACCGATACTAGTTAATGCAAAGTAATATATCAAATATATAATTATGCATTAAATCATTAAATCAACACTTGATTTAATGATCCGGACATATCGCATATAACCGACTAGTATCATTAGTAACAACTTATCGAATCAACACTTGATCCGATAACCCGGCTATATCGCATATAAACGATCAATGTCACATCGCGAGAATCGAATACAGTATCACATACTGGTATTATTCTCGGTCCCGCACATATCTCATATGCACTCCTATTTCGTTTCGCTTGAGCCAGGAAACCTCTGTGTAGGACTCTAAAGACTCGTCAATACGCCGGCAGCAGATGATGATCATATCAAGCATCCACAAGCCGCAAGCGGTCTGCTAAACGTAACGACCACCCGGGTATTGAGCGATCTGAAGATCGTCGAGCAAGCCCGCTCACACTCCAGTGAATCCAACCAGTAACACTACCGTACAGTCCGGTCTGATCGTCTGATATGTCGCATATCTCGCCTAGGGGTGGTAAACGTCAGACCCCAATAGCTCGATAAGTCGTGTCGATATGAGGTCTATAACTATTCGAGAAACTACGGGTAACACTTACCAGTAAATCTCAGCAACCCTGGCCAGGGATTTCCTGTTATAGCCAATCGAACACAGCACAACATCAACGCCCTATACCGGGAGAGACGAATCCCCTCCTATTGCTCATTGCCTCCATGTGACTCGGGACTGTACCAAAAAACCACCGTTTTGCACGCCCTTTTGGACGTGGTAAGATGGAAATCAAAGCACAGTGGGAACCACACAAAACTCTATGACGATCTCGGGTCAACAGACTACTCTGTACCAGTGTCACCAGAGAACTGCCATCTGATGTGAGGTATAATACCATCTGGGAGTTCTCGGCGAGTCCGTCCAGTGTACCCAGTCTCCACTGAGCACCCGTATATCATCTCTGATGTCAAACACCAATGGATATGGGATCATCCATCGCCCATCTATATGGGTCGAGAAGGAATACGCTAGTCTACTCTGGTATATCGATGCCCCGTCTCGATACACCCACGACTAGGGACTTTGAAGGATGTACTTATGGACTACCATGTCCCCACTAGTATGATCCGCATCATAGTCCAGGTAGTCAAGCACACATCCTAAGGGCTTTACCAACATGTAACAGAGAGACAATCAGTATACACGTTAAGGTAAAGTTCAACCAGATAGCATACTATCATGTCGAGCAAGAAAGTCCTCCCTATATACGTCCCAGCATCCACTACAATATACATCCTATGTACAGTAATGGCCTCTAGGGCATACATATAACTAACAAAACAGAATAAACCAAAAACCCCATTTCCAAGTCAGAAGCCCACTAGAAAAATTTGGTGCTGTGATTACATTTTTCCGCCGCGGATCCGCGGCCAGAACAGGGGTGTGGCCGCGGTTCCGCGGTCCAACTGAGGAATCACTGCATCAAATTTTTCCAGAATGCTTAAAAATGCCTGCATGAATTTCTGCAACACTAAAAAAAAAAATTCGAGCACAAATAAAATCGACAGAAAACTGGAGTTGAAAATGGGCTTTTTAGAAAATCCGATCGATCGAACTTGTAAACACGTTAGAGCAAGCTAGACTAGGTTAATGGCATGTCTCTGACACCAGTGTAAGTGCACGGCAGCGCCCCAGCCGTCAATCCGATGCCGGAATGCGGAAACGAAACTTTTACAAAACTTGTAAACCGGCACTACCGCGCACTATAAAACCCGGATCGGGCTATTAACCTAATGCTAGCAAAGTAGAGAATGGGTAGAATGCTATACCGAGCGATCCGTGTCCTTCGGTCTTCGGCCTCCACTCCGATCTCCTCGCGGAATCTCCGGTCTTCATCTCCTCGTCGGAATGGGCACCATATCGCCGGGTTCTTTTACGGGTTCCCACCTCTGGACCGAGGCAACTCGGGCACGAAGTTGGCGAGTCGACGTGTTCAAGAATGCTGTAGGCGAAGTGTAGGATGGTTTGTCTCATGGGGTAGGAAGTTGCCATTTAGATGGAGGTGATGAATAATGAGCAAGAGGAAATTAGCATTGGGATTTTTGCTGTAAGCAAAAGAAAAATGAGATGAACTAATTTTCCCCACACCAAAATGAATTCCCTCTCCTAGAAGTGGCCAGCCAAACAAAAATGTGGAGGAGGGAAATTATACAAAGGGGGTGAGTGTAGGAAATCAAAATGGTGACCATAAGCCATGTGAAGAAAGTGAGGAAATAATATCACATCAATTTCTAATCCAAATCCAAATCAATTCTCATCTCATTAATGCTAGCCATGATGAAAGAAAAAAGCAAAGATGCTATATCTGTAAGTGCACGGCAGCGCCCCGGCCGTCTGTACGAGGCCAAAATGCGGAATACAAAACTTTTCTATAATCTAGAACCGGCGCTACCGCGTACTAAAATCCTGGATCGGGCCATTAATCTAATGCTAGCTAACTAGAGAAGGGGTAGAGAGATATACCGAGCGATCCATGTCCTTCGGTCTTCTCGTCGTCTTCCCGATCTCCCCGCGGAATCTTCGGTCTTCATCTCCTCGTCGGAAGGGCACCACATCGCCGGATTCTTTTACGGGCTCCCACCTCTGGACAGAGGCAACTCGGGCATGAAATTGGCGAGTCGACGTATCCAAGAATACTGTAGGCCACTATCAACCCTCCTTTTTAGCCACTTTCATTAGATACTACTACTCTACCTAGTTGATCAACATCTCATGTGACCCATGAAGCTAACATGCATGTTTTGTGTCAATAGGTTTCAAGCTTTTTCAATATCTTGAGTGAATAATTGATATGATAGTGAAAGCAAGATGGAGGAGGGAAAGAATGTCTATTTGAGTCTTTTTAGTTGCATGGTCTCCATCAAACCTTAGCTAATCATCTAAAGGGTCTTTAAGACTTGATCTATACAGTAGTCTCCGACAATGATGAGCGAAATCGAAATGCAAAAGCTATATATGAATAGCATCTCATGTGGACGAATCTGAAAGTTCATATCGGTGTTTGAAGCTGAATAGTATACTCAGTTATTCAGGTTTGCATTTAAAATTAATTAATTTAATACAAATTTATATTAACTAGTTATTTTTACATGGTTAAATATTCCTTTTAGTCATTTGTATCGTATGTAGATAACTTATGCTAGATGTTGTGTACATTGGTATTTTTTTTTATATCTATATTAGTTATATACATCAAACATTGCGCAAATGATACACAATTAACGATGTAAGTGGCTAATACATTAGCATGCTCAATATTAGCATACATCCAGTTGTGACCTATTATTTGAACCGGCAATCTACTTAGATAACCGTTAGATTCAAATCTCCGAGAACTAGCTCGACATGTATCTTCTAAAAGAGGATTTGAGAAAAAATGCTAGTTATAATATTGCATTCAAGGGATGAAAAGGTTGGTAGCACATGAGAATTTGAAAATAAAGATCACAAGTTCGAGACAAGAAATAGACAACAGCCCCGCTAGAGAGAGAGAGAGAGAGAGAGGAGAGGGAGAGTATATGCTAGATTGTGTGTTAATGCCAAGTATGAGAGCACAATACACTAGAACGGCGTATTTGACTTATGAGAGAGTAAATGATATTTTAGACTTCAAAGCGTCATTCATGACGATCAATTATCCAACCAAATTTACAAAGAAAAGGAATCTCATGAAGTAGCATACTGGCATGTTTGTGGCGTCTTGTGCATATGATCGTGATCGATGATTATGTGCAGTCGTCACATGCGCTGACATATTTCATTATTGAAATACAAATTTGCCAATCCGGTTAGAATAGTGACATGTGAATTTAGGTCTATACCTTCGGCAAACAACCGTAAAAATGCATCTACATGTTTATGTTTATTTCAAGGGTTTTGTCTCTAAGGGTTGTTGAAGTTGCCCTTTTAGATATCAAGGTGGAGGAATGAACAATGGAGATAAAATTGGGAATTTCGGTGTAAGCAAAATAATATGAGATGAAGAAAATCCCCACACCAAAAATGAACCTCTCCCCTTTACAAATTGTGGCCGGCTCCTTGTGGAGAGAGGAGGGAGGTCAATAATGCAAGAGTGAATAAGGAGTGATGATTAGAATAATATGATCACAACCAAGTCTCCACTCCATCAACCATCTCATCACCCAAAAGTCAAGCAATGATGAATAAAGAAGTCAAATGATGGTTGAACCATCATGAAGCAACAATTTACAAAGACCACCCTCCACAATGCAAATTTGCACATTTGCAAATAAGCCCTCCTCCACCAATTTTCAGCCAAGGAAAGAAACAAAGGAAAATGGCTGAAACGGAAAGCAAACTGGCAACTTCAAAAAAACTGATCCCGTCATAAATCACAGGAAAACCCCGCGACTGTATATACATACACACATTTGTATTGCGACAGAATACAAATGCAATGAGACAAAATCTACACTGTACTATATTAGGATCCGGTTTTAACCAAAGCCCGTTGGTATTATCCGTCCGATCATGATCCGTGCAATACCGCACGTATATGATCGAACCCTGCCATATCTCCATACGGCCTCAACAGCGTTTCACCCGAAACTTGAGAAGCGGTATGTGGGGGACTCTAAAGATTCGTCAACACTTTGGCCGTGGATTTAACCACTAGCACGTCAGAGGTATTAGCCATACGTAACGGGCTAACAGGTATTGACCGAAAGGGACGTCGATGAGCGAACTCATCCTGACACCCTACTGAGCCTGTCAGTGACAATATCCATACAGTCCGGTCCGTTCGTCTATGAGCATCCCATGGCGGGCCTAGAGGGTTGGTAAAAGTCAGACCCCCAAAAGCGGTACAAGTCGTGTCGGAGTGTAGCCCAGAACACCCTGAGATACTACTGGAATACCTACCAGTAAATCTCCTGCCTTGGCCAAGGACTTCGTTTAATGGCTCTCCTAGACACCGCTCGACCTCACCCCCATTACCGGGAGAGACGAACCCCTGAAGATCCACTCACTGCCTCCATGTGGCTCGGAACTGTACCCAACTAAAACCTATTTGCACAACTGCTTTGAGCGTGGTAGGATAGTAATCAAAGTACAGTGGGAACTCACACGAGACAAATGTCGATCTCAGGTCGATGAACTAACCTGTACACATGTCATCAGGGAACTGCTATCTGACGTCAGGTATAAGACAAACTAGCATGTTCCCGGAGAGTCCTGTCCGGTGTACTCATAAACCAATGAGCACCTTGTAGCGTTTTGAAAATCGTTTCGGTGATATTTCGGAAATCGGTAAAATGAGGGGGTTTTCTGTAAAAAGTCAAAATACAAATATCTTATTATAAAAATTAAATATACATATTCTAGCTATGTAATTGCTATTATTTGGTGTTTATTGAGCCGCTGGTGAAATTTCAAATTTTCTGAAAAAAATATTATTTTATTATTATTTTAAGCCGTCACTAATACATTTAATTAGGGAAAATTACAAATTGGAATGAGTTGAAACAAATTTTGTGCATCATAAAACATTAAATAAAAATTTATCATGTGGTTTTTGGAACGAAATCATTTGCCAAAACGGTTTAGAAATTATTGAAGAAAATGGCTTTTTTTTAGCGTAAATGGATGTTTGGGGTATTGTATTTATCATTTTTCATCACCCCACACCCGTACCCACACCCACACACCCCCACTTACTCCTCCCCTTAGCCAAATTCAGCAGCCCTCACTTTTTCCCCACTTGGTTTGCAAAGGAAAGAAAAGGAAAAGAAAAGAAAAGAAAAGAGTAGAAAATGATATAAATTGAGTTGACTTTGACTTGAAACAACTTTCCCCACCTCACTCTCTCTCCTCACTCACCCACTCCCCCCAAAATCTGGCCGAAACTGATCCCTTAGCAGCAGCCCCCCCTCCCCAAGTTCTCACTCAATTTTTGCTTCAAAAATCCATAAAAAAGCTTCAAAATCCATACAATTTCAAAGCTTTTTTCCAAATCCAACACTTACCCATTATTCCTTAGCATTTCAAGCATGGATCCTTGTGAAAAGAGAGCATTTTGGAGTGCCATGGATGCTTGTGGATCTTCATATGCTTTTGGGTATATTTCTAAACATTTTGTTGCTTAAATTGTTACTAATTTCCTAAGCTAATTTATTTAAGTGTTATTTGGATATGTGAGTTTAATTGCACGTTTTGGAATTCATGAAAAGGGTTTGAATGCAAGTTAGGTTATTGTGAATTGGTGTATGGTTGTGATGGGTAGCTTACCATCTTAGAATTTGTAGAAAGTAATTTAGTAGTTAAATTTCATATTGTTGCATGGAAATGTCTAAATTAAGTTTTGTTTTTGCTAACTAGAGTTTTTGAAAAATTATCAAATGCTTAGATTAAAATATAATTAAGTGTTCATATCATTATAACTATTATAATGAGTGGTTTAGTGACTTTGGTTCATGCAAAACGAAGCTTAATTGATGAATTGTGAATTTTGCTTTAAAGGGTGTTAAATTTGATATTTTGCAAACTAGGATTTTGGAAATTATGCAAATTTATGAGTTTAAATTATGGAAATGGTTTTTATGACTTATTTAAGATATTTAATAAATATATTGGCCGCTACATTCATTTAAACATCGTGTTTTGTACAAAAACGGCGAATTGTGCTTGCTAGATTTTCGGAAAAATGACTTTTTGAGTGAAATTGGCGTTTTTGTGAGTTTTAACCTAGTTTATATTAAAATTAGTGTTCGTGAATGTGCAAATGAGTGTATTTGGGTTTTTCTCGATGGTTTGGCGTTTGTATGCCGACGTCGAGGGTTTTTGGGTTGATTTGTGAAAGCAACCATAGGTTTTGACCTATGTGGGATTCGTGCGTCGTTTTGATCATGAGTCGGATTTTAATGAGATATGGTGCGTTATGATATGTTGGTACCCCCATGTGGACTTCGAGAAGACAAGCAAGCGCGTGGCAACGTCGGCACCGGCTAGCGAGGACCAGGTGAGTAGATTTATATCTACGGGGAGAAGTCGGGTGGATGGCGTATAGCACCCCCGCAGTCCGTGGTGGTGTATACAGATGCGTATACACACCAACAATTATTATATGTTATTTAGGATTAATAACGATGCTTAGGATGGATATTGGTGTGTTGGACTATTTTTAGTGTTGCGAACCCTAGGGTAGTGTTACACACACATACACACATACATACTTGTATACATTCCTATTGATATGTGCTCATGGGATTCTTTATAGTTATGTGTTCACATGGGTATGGGACTATGTGTTCACATACGGATTGAGGATGATACTTGGGATTGAGCTGAGTCGATGAGATTTGATTTGAGGCCGTGAGATCGGTGATATAGCAGGGTTCGTATCTTAGATACGACATGACGTTGTAGCGGGTCCTTGACGTAGTGTTTCACACACGTCCATGCATACGTAGGCGGTATCAGTATGGTACTAGACGTAGATCAGTATACAAGGACCCCATCTAATCAAAGTAAGCCAAAAGCCCAGAAATCTAAAACCTTTTTAAGTAATAAATAAGGAAAAACTAGTTTCAAGAAGGGAAGAAAACATGTTTTAAATACAAGGTTTTTAAATAAGTAAGCCGAATGTGCATTTTAAAAATGTATAGTCTTTTCTAAAAATTTCGGCAGAGTTTCCTTTGTAAAAACTGGCCCCGAACGGGGTACAATAAGAGTAATATATGTGCAATGATAAAAGGCATCCCCAAGCGGGAGCTAGCTCTTCGTCAATCGACGGTCACAACCACAAAAGCAATATAATATACAACGCCGAAGGGCGAGGATCAAAACTCAAAAGAAAACTCAAAACAGCCTGAAAACCGATTTACTACAAGGCGCGACTCTAAGGTCAAAATGATACATCACTAGTGTCTAAGTCTGAAACAATTTACAAGTTTTGGTTGATGAAATTTCTAGATACAATGAATAATACATCAACAAAGGTGGTCCTGATACAAAAGAACCCACCTACCCAAGCAAGTCACCCATATAGAAGCAGTGTGCCAGAAATGCCGCTACGGAACCTGTACGGCGAAAACCTGCAAGAACTGTGGCACAACGGGGGTGAGTTGCCAACTCGTGAATAGAAAATATCTACAAGCAGAAATCGAATGCATGACATAATCCTAGGTCAATACGATCAGATATATAAACCTCAAAGAATAAGCCTGAAGTAGTATAAGGTGGCAATGTAACATCTAAACATGTAAGTAGCGCCAAATACTCGTGCCAGTGCCTCAGGTAATAACATGTCATAATATAAGGTATGTCTGCATGAAGTAAATATGATGAAGTATCAAATGGATATCAATACACATATATTAGCGTCCCATTCCACTAATATTGGTGTAAGGGTATATATAATAGTAGCGCCCTCATACCCTCTTATATATACAAAAGAAGTATGATCAATGTGATCAAGGTCTGTATGTGATCAATGTCTGTATATATGTGGATCCCGTCCATCTGTCACCCAATGACAATAAGCATCAAGCATATAGATATGAGGATATAATCAAAAGCATGGAAACCATCATGAAAACTGTGCCCAGCATCGGCACGTAAATCCTCATATATCGGGCATCCGTCAGTACGGGTCAGCCCACGGGCTCCATTTACGGTATTGGCCCTCGGCCCCGGCAGTACGAGTCGTCCCGCATCCATCTATCGACTCTGGTCAGTATCCTCCGGATAACCGCCTTGTCCAACCAATCACCGGTAGGTAGTAGTCCCTCTGCCAGGCTCACCGTCTACTACACAGCGATCCGTTCTCGCCCCGGGGTACCATACCGGGCCACCATGTACCCGCAATCGGCCTCATCCGCTCCTCGAATCGGGTTTCATATGTCACTCTAGCACCGAGAAAATATATGCTGGACGCACTGAAATATCATATTAAGGGTAACCGGGTTTTTAAAACAATTACATATTTTCTTTTGAAATATCCACGGTTCCTAAACCCAGAAATATCATGGAAACAACATATCTCAATGCGTATAATCAAAAGCATGATATATGCGACATGTAAAAGAAATGGAAGCACATCTGTCTATCATGCAACCAGGAATAGTAATATGCACATATTGAGGGAAACCGCTCTTTTAAAATGAATCAGTTTTAAAGAGTATCTTGCGGTCCCCAAATCTATGAATATCATCTATGTATGTGCTGTTAGTTATATGTATGCCCTAGAGGCCATTACTGTACATAGGATGTATATTGTAGTGGATGCTGGGACATATATAGGGAGGACATTCTTGCTCGACATGATAGTATGCTATCTGGTTGCTCTTTACCTTAACATGTACACTGTTTGTCTCTCTGTTACATGTTGGTAAAGCCCTTAAGATGTGTGATTGACTACCTGGACTATGATGCGGATCATACTAGTGGGGACATGGTAGTCCATAAGTACATCCTTCAAAGTCCCTAGTCGTGGGTGTATCGAGACGGGGCATCGATATACCAGAGTAGACTAGCGTATACCTTCTCGACCCATACAGATGGGCGATGGATGATCCCATATCCATTGGTGTTTGACATCAGAGATGATATACGGGTGCTCAGTAGAGACTGGGTACACTGGACGGACTCGCCGAGAACTCCCAGATGGTATTATACCTCACGTCAGATGGCAGTTCTCTGGTGACACTGGTACAGAGTAGTCTGTTGACCCGAGATCGTCATAGAGTCTTGTGTGGTTCCCACTGTGCTTTGATTTCCATCTTACCACGTCCAAGAGGGCGTGCAAAACGGTGGTTTTTGGGTATAGTCCCGATTCACATGGAGACAATGAGCGATAGGAGGGGATTCGTCTCTCCCGGTATTGGGGGTTGATGTTGTGCTATGCTCGACTGGCCATAACAGGAAATCCCTGGCCAGGGTTGCAGTGATATACTGGTAAGTGTTATCAGTAGTTTCATAATTAGCTTCTTCTTCTTCTTCATTTCTTCACATGAAGAAAGCTTGCTCCATTAATGGCAAGTGATGAAAAAGAGTGAGAAATCCAAAACTAAAGTCTACCCACTTCCTATTTCTTCATCCTCTACCTCTTACGCGTCGGGGGTTTATTATTTGTTATTCATTTATCTTATTTAATTATCCATTTATTTATGATAAATGAATAAAAGAAAATGAAACGAAATGGTTGCTAATTTTGGATTCTAGTTGAAGCTTCTTGATCTTTTGACTAAGTGACCATTTTGTCTCTAGCTTGACCCTAACCATTCACTTAACCATGATTGATTCTCTACACCTAACCATGGTTCTAATATGATAAGTATTCATTTCTTTTCTAATTTGAATTAACTTATCATAATTAGCTTCTTCTTCTTCTTCATTTCTTCACATGAAGAAAGCTTGCTCCATTAATCGCAAGTGATGAAAAAGAGTGAGAAATCCAAAACTAAAGTCTACCCACTTCCTATTTCTTCATCCTCTACCTCTTGCCAAGTAGTAGAGTGTGTTTTCTTCACAAGTTTTCAAGACTTGGTGAAGGTGGAGCTCGATCTAGTGATGCTTCGACGTAGATCATCTTCGGCACGTCGTCGACGACCTAGCCCGTCCATTCTCCGATGAAGCCGACGCTAGAGCCCGGATTTGATTTGGACAGCGGAGAGGACCTCATCTTGGAGCCGTGGAGGTGGACGACCGGATCTACAAAGGTTGTATTTCCGTATCTCTTAGTTAAGTGTTAACTAGTTAGCTTTTTCGCCTAAACTTCTAGCCGACGATCCGTAGTCGGGTTTCTCGGCACCTAGATTTTTTAATTTGGCATGATCGATGCCTTGTGAGACCTCACTAGTGTGCCTAGGAACCCTACAGTGGTATCAGAGCCTAGCTAGAGCCTTAGACGAAGTCCCGACGGAATCAGAAGTCCGATCGACCCAAAACCCCGACAAAGAATATGCTCTCTGTACTTTTTTTAATTTCGAGGATTTTTCCGTATTAAAAATATCTAGAAATATCAGCAGGAAAATATAAGAGTAACTGTGCAATTTGTAACCCTGATTCCACAAAGTAGGCGCGGATCCGCGGCCTTAAAGAAGGCTCATGCGGCGTATCCGCGGCCACTTTGTCGTTTTGTGCATCTTTTTCTGCACAGTAATTCTTATTCTTCTGTGCTGATTTTCCTGGGAATTTTTAATAATTTTTCCAGAGTTGTATTTTCTGTGTTGTATTGGGGACTCGGTGTATTCGATCGGACTGTCTAATTTTGTCGGTGTGCGTTTCCGGATAAATTTTAGAATATGTTAAAAGGTTCGACCGGATATAAATACCCACTTTTTCCCCTGTCGGGAAATTTCCAATTGTTGGATTTTTCCGTAGTTTAACGACGTTCTAAGTAGTGCAAGTAACGCGATGGACCCTCTAGAAGACAACAAACCTTAACTCGATTATGTGACCGTCTTGAACTGCCCTTTGAACCTTCGGGTTTGGGGCAGTACGGCATGCCACATGTGAGGCGTTGGCTTGACCCTTCTACGGCTGGACCGTTGGTACTGAGGCACGAACTGAATGTTGTTAGACTTATTTCATGTGTTGAGCTGTATCGGGAAAACTTGGGTGTTCGATTGTTCGATCAAAAAGTTTAGCATTTTCTATTTATCCGGAATGTGATACAATAATTGGAATTCACAAGAAGTTATGAGATAACGGAATGAATATTATAAACGTAGCAGTTTAGTCTCACTTGATCGGTTGCCACGGAATTTTGATGTGATCAAAAGTCCGTCGCAATCACGTAGCGTACGCGGATACTCGCCGGGTAAACTTAATAGACAGCCTCACTCCATAGCCCCGACCAAGTGACTGTAGGAGAACCCCGTCGCCGAAAGCATCCGTTCGGGTGCTCCCGGTAGCGGTGTTCCGCCTTGGTGCACTTCGTCGACGGCGTCGGGGGTGCGGCCGCCTACTGAAGTTTGCGACGAGCATTCGATAGAATGTCGGGAATCTTGTTGAATTGCCCGACTTAATATTGAAAAGAGTTTTCGATAATGAGACTAAAATGCGGGGTTTATAATTGTTAGGCATGCGATGTCTAAGTAATTCATTTGGTCAGGCATGTGATGTCTGAGGAGGTTGCGGATTCCAACTGTTGTAGTTTTATATTTTCTTTTCTGTGACCGTAAGTGTAATATGTGATATCGCCGGTTTCGTTTCTATATGTCAACGACAATTGGGATGCGCATATCTACTTACGTTGATGACATGTGATGTTATGTGTTGCTGGATATATTATATTGGATCGTCGTGTTTGAATTGCCGGGGGTTTTTATGTGAGATGAGTGTTTTTCATTTTCATTCATGTAAAAACTTGTATGTAATATTCTTTTATTGGGGCGCTTCCAGGTTGCGGAAGTTGTCACCGTTTGTATATTATTTACTTTTCCGCACTAGGATAGACCCAAGGAGGGGAGCACAAGTAACCGGGTTCTGGAGTCCAGTGGGAGACCAACTCGAGGAGTCGAGTCCGGGTCTCCTAACTCTAGAATTGGTAGGGTTGCTTGCCGCTCTCGTAGGGGTCTAGGGGTGTGGGTTTGGCTATTCATCACGACCGTGGAATCCGTGTTTTATACTGGCTCGTATTGAAAACACGGACGTCCTAGTATATCCAATATTTCATATGTTTCTTCTGCTGCGATATCTGTGATGTGATCATGTGATGTTCTGTGATAGATACAGTATATAGTATATATGATATATTATATAGGCGTTACTTATGTTTTACACCCGCGCTAGCCCTGTCCCGCTCTGCCGTTAGTTACCTAACCTAACGGTGCACGAGGGGACATCGAGGCGAATGCGGATGGCATAAGTGTACGTCGTATTTATCTGTGATGTTTAGGTACTTAAATGATGGGACTTCATTAATATGATTAATGAAATAAAAGAAACCTAAGATGTTGTAGAATCGAATTTCAAATTAAAACAGGTAGCTACAGTTCTTTCTTTGCACAGAGGTATATGTGATATATCCTGCACCTTATTCGATAGGGAAAGGACCGAGATCCCTTCACTGGGAGTGACTCCTTTAGCGATAACTGGCAGATGCTACACACTCGGTTTGTATTTTGATTTCTTTTAAGAGTTTTTTCTTTGCACAGTGATATATGTGATATATCCCGCACCTCATTCGACGAGGAAAGGACCGACGATCCCTTCACCGGGAGTGACTCCTTTAGCAAAACTAGAAAAGCCTCAAAAGCACTCCATTTCAAAATTCATTTGATTCTACAACGATATCAAGTTCATTACGCAATAGGTTTTTAGAAAAACCTGTCGTAGCCCTCCGTCATTTCAGATACGTACTAGTTAGTATTCGTGCTGCGGTTGTTTGGCCTCCGTCAAGGCGTAGTGTACGGTAGCTAACTAGTGCTTATCTGCTAGCATATGATGCGATTGGATTAGGGTATTCGTACGGCGTTTTTTGGCCTCCGTCAAGGGTCGTGCGGGTGGGTTTAATTCAATCAGGAAATGACGGGTTGAACTTGACTAGCGGACTATGGGTTGTTTGGCCTCCGTCAAGGTCATAGCGAGCTAGGGGCAAAATATTATCGGGAATTTCAAGTGTTGAAATTTGCAATGAGATTGCATACCTTCTATGAGATAGTTGGATCCCGATACCCGCTGTGAGTAATTGTTACTCCTGGGAGAGTTTTATACATTACAATTAGCCGATCAAGTAGGTGTCTAGAAAGGTGTCAACGGGGTTACGCCTCTGGGAAAACGAGGTTTACATTAATTACGTTCGTGCGAAAGCACGGGGGACCTCCCTCAAAGTACCGACACTGGCCTGGCTGAAAAATTGGCGAACTTGTAGTGTGTAATTAATCCCGGCTAGTCTTTCCTTTTAGGGTTTGAAGGAAGATTTGATAAAAAGCAGTGGGAGCCATCCTGATTAGATAAAATAAAAACCAATCTATTCTTGACAGAGCGCACGCTGAGTGTTTTCTTCTCTCTCTCTCCAGGTAGCGACCATATCACGCCTTAATCAAGATAATAATACGGATTATTGACCGAACCCGCTTGTTATACTGAGCTGGGGAACGTTGGTCCCACTCCAACTTATAATTGTTATAAGACAGAGCAGGAAATTGGGGAATACCAGATTTCCCGTGCCGCCCAAACGAGGAGAGTGCATGATGATGCATCATCTTCGGGTGTGTTCATTATATAGAACTGTTTCTCAGTGTCCTTTACGTCCTGGGTATGTGATACCAGATCAGGATCCCAGATATGTAATCTGTTACATAGGGCTACAGATAGGTAGAGAACTGAGAACGGGTGATAAGTTTCATGAGGCAGAAAACGGGGCAAGTGTTGCAGCCAAGTCGGTTGGTCACTGTCACCCTGTATTACCAGAATACATTGATTCTGAACGAATGTTATTAGATACCGAACCTGATATACAAAATCATATCAGTCTCTTTATTAGTAAAGAAAGGATAAAATTTTGTATTGTTGGATAATGTTTTGAACATTTCCTATATCAAAAGTTGATCGGTTCAGGCACGTTATCTAAAAGCATTGACGTTCTAAATCAAACTACAGTTCTTAGTATACGGAACACACACAAGAGGAAGAATTCAGAAATGAACGAATCCTTCTTGAGGTATTGTAGACTAGGTCAGATCAATGCGACCCGACTGGCTAGAGTTACATAAAGATGCATATTTAAATTAGTTTGAACTTACATCTTGTGAAACTCGCCAGTCATGTCACAAAGATAAGATGACCGTAGCTCCGTTTACTGGAAACAGAGAAAGAGTTAGTGAACTCTTGGGATGATACATGTTGATGTATGTAGGTCCCCTGTCTACACATGCCAGGACCGGTTCTTCGTACTTCATTACATTCTCTGATAATCTCTCAAGATTCAGACATATGTTCCTGTTGAAACATGAGTCCGAGCCTTTTGAGATATTCACAGAATATAAGCGAGAAGTAGAGAACCAAAATACGGGTATAAGTATTATGTCCTATGATGAGATCAGGGAGGAGAATACTTGTGCATGGAATTCCTGGAATATTCTAAAGGAGAATGAGATTCTCTCTCAGCATTACTCCTCTGTATACACCATAGCATGATGGAATATCGGGGCGGAGCAGATACACCCTATTTGACATGGTGTGCTCTATGATGAGTACTACTGAGTTACCTATTTCCTTTTGGGAGTTATGCACTTGAGAAGCTGCATACCTATTGAATAGGGTTCCAATCAAATCAGTTGCCTACCATTTCATATCTGATATGGAAAAGGAAAAGCCCATTTCTTAAGTTAGTTAAGATTTGGGGTTGTCCGGCCTATGTCTAAAAGCAAAATCCGGACAAACTCGAGGCAAGGTCTGTAATGTAGAACTGGAAAGGTTCCAGCTATACGAACTACAGCAGATGATTTGATAGAACCAAGGGATTCAGTAGATACCAACGAACCTCAGTCTCTCCGCCGATCTAGTAGGGTTCCTCACCCACCTGAGAGATACTTCGGTTTCTCTATGACAGTGGGAGCGAGGATTGCATCATGAGATGATGACCCAACTAGCTTCGAGCTGGCCATCAGGAGTAAGACTCTGTAAGAATGGCTGGATGCTTAGCGATCTGAGATGGAATCCTTATACACCAACAAAGTATGGACTTTGGTTGCTATATCTGAAGGGTTAAATCCCCATCAGGAGCAAGTATATCTTGAGAAGATTACTTGGTGTACATCGAAAAGTTGAGACTTTCAAAGCTAGACTTGTTAAAAGTGTGCATCATTGACCAGGTGTGGATAATGATGAAACCTTTTTCAAGTAGTTATGCTTAAGTCCATCCAGATCCTACTTGTCACGGCTACATACCATGACTACGATATCTGGTGGTTGGGTGTCATGACTGCTTTTCTAAATGATGTTTTAGAAGAGTGCGTCTATAAGTACACAGCCAGAGGGCTTCGTAGACAGTGGGAGCAGCGGAAACGTGTGCAAGATGCTTTATAGGATAAAGCAGGCATCGCGGAGTTGGAACATCTGTTTTGATGGATTAGTCAAAGAGTTTGACATCATCAAAATGGTAGATAAACCTTGTATAAACAAAAAGGTAGTAGGGAGTATGGTGATGATCCTCGTAGAGTACGTGGATGACATACTCTTGATAGGGAAGGAGTTTCCTATGCTACGCTCGATCAATCTCCGTTTATCACATGGATTCTCCATATAGGATCAAATCGATACCTCCTAAATCCTAGATTTTGGATCTATGAGATAGATTTAATTGGATGTTAGGATTCTCACTAGTTGTAGTGAGATGACATCAATCGATCCTGGGGAGAATCACTGGAAGGGTTCCAGGGTGATAAAGACGACTGAATGTCAGTCGCAGGCATTGTCTTTACCCTTAGTGAAGGGACGGTATGTTGGAAGAGTTCCAAGCTAGATACCGTGGCGTACTAGACGATAAAGGCTTGATACATCGCTACTTAAGATGCTACCAAAGAGGCTGTTTGGGTGTATATTGGTTCATGAGATGAACTACGTTCCTCCCATTGTGTGACAATGGAGTTGTGGCTTATGCCAAGGAACGCAGGTCCCATCAGTGATCCAGACATATTCTAAGGCAGTATCACTTGATCATGGAGATGGTTGATCTCCAGGGAGATCGAGGTTAGGAGAGTAGACTCAGAGGACAACACAGCGGATCCACTCACGAAAGGCCTTTTCCCAGAGAGAGACTTTTATGGGATGGTTGAGTATGAGATACTACAACCACTGCTACAGATGGCCCTAGCGCAAGTGGGAGATTGTTAGTTATATGTATGCCCTAGAGGCCATTACTGTACATAGGATGTATATTGTAGTGGATGCTGGGACATATATAGGGAGGACTTTCTTGCTCGACATGATAGTATGCTATCTGGTTGCTCTTTACCTTAACATGTACACTGTTTGTCTCTCTGTTACATGTTGCTAAAGCCCTTAGGATGTGTGATTGACTACCTGGACTATGATGCGGATCATACTAGTGGGGACATGGTAGTCCATAAGTACATCCTTCAAAGTCCCTAGTCGAGGGTGTATCGAGACGGGGCATCGATATACCAGAGTAGACTAGCGTATACCTTCTCGACCCATACAGATGGGCGATGGATGATCCCATATCCATTGGTGTTTGACATCAGAGATGATATACGGGTGCTCAGTAGTGACTGGGTACACTGGACGGACTCGCCGAGAACTCCCAGATGGTATTATACCTCACGTCAGATGGCAGTTCTCTGGTGACACTGGTACAGAGTAGTCTGTTGACCCGAGATCGTCATAGAGTCTTGTGTGGTTCCCACTGTGCTTTGATTTCCATCTTACCACGTCCAAGAGGGCGTGCAAAATGGTGGTTTTTGGGTACAGTCCCGATTCACATGGAGGCAATGAGCGATAGGAGGGGATTCGTCTCTCCCGGTATTGGGGGTTGATGTTGTGCTATGCTCGACTGGCCATAACAGGAAATCCCTGGCCAGGGTTGCAGTGATATACTGGTAAGTGTTATCAGTAGTTTCACGAATGTTATGGACCCTACGTCGGCATGACTTATCGAGCTATTGGGGTCTGACGTTTACCACCCCTAGGCGAGATATGCGACATATCAGACGAACAGACCGGACTGTACGGTTGTGTTACTGGTTGGATTCACTGGAGTGTGAGCGGGCTTGCTCGTCGATCTTCAGATCGCTCAATACCCGGGTGGCCGTTACGTTTAGCAGACCTCTTGCGGCTTGTGGGTGCTTGATATGATCATCACCTGCTGCCAGCGTATTGACGAGTCTTTAGAGTCCTACACAGAGGTTTCCTGGTTCATGCGAAACGAAATAGGAGCGCATATGAAATATGTGCGGGACCGAGAATAATGCGTGTATGTGATACCGTATTCCATTCTCGCGATGAATGTATCGATTAGGTTATATAGGATATACCCTAGTTATCGAATCAAAGGTTGATTCGATAAGCCGATACATAGGATACTAGTCGGTTATATGCGATATGACCGGATCGTTAAATCAAGTGTTGATTTAATGATTTAATGTATAATTATATATTTGATATATTACTTTGCATTAACTAGTATTGGTTCACTTTAAGATGGATTTTCTCACTCGGTTGTGCGCATTATATATGTGATATGATTTTGTGCACTAGCTTGTATCATGTTTGATGATACATGCTTTTTGGTTAAGTGTAAAGTATTAAACCTTGGTTAATGAATAGGTTAGGGTCTATTATTTGTTATTCATTTATCTTATTTAATTATCCATTTATTTATGATAAATGAATAAAAGAAAATGAAATGAAATGGTTGCTAATTTTGGATTCTAGTTGAAGCTTCTTGATCTTTTGACTAAGTGACCATTTTGTCTCTAGCTTGACCCTAACCATTCACTTAACCATGATTGATTCTCTACACCTAACCATGGTTCTAATATGATAAGTATTCATTTCTTTTCTAATTTGAATTAACTTATCATAATTAGCTTCTTTTTCTTCTTCATTTCTTCACATGAAGAAAGCTTGCTCCATTAATGGCAAGTGATGAAAAAGAGTGAGAAATCCAAAACTAAAGTCTACCCACTTCCTATTTCTTCATCCTCTACCTCTTTCCAAGTAGTAGAGTGTGTTTTCTTCACAAGTTTTCAAGACTTGGTGAAGGTGGAGCTCGATCTAGTGATGCTTCGACGTAGATCATCTTCGGCACGTCGTCGACGACCTAGCCCGTCCATTCTCCGATGAAGCCGACGCTAGAGCCCGGATTTGATTTGGACAGCGTAGAGGACCTCATCTCGGAGCCGTGGAGGTGGACGACCGGATCTACAAAGGTTGTATTTCCGTATCTCTTAGTTAAGTGTTAACTAGTTAGCTTTTTCGCTTAAACTTCTAGCCGACGATCCGTAGTCGGGTTTCTCGGCACCTAGATTTTTTAATTTGGCATGATCGATGCCTTGTGAGACCTCACTAGTGTGCCTAGGAACCCTACATGTGCAAACATGTATGTGTACCAGTATGAATATGCAGTAAGTATGTGCACAAATATAAGTGTACAATGAGTATGTGTACAAGTATGCCATGCAAGGATCGTATCCTGAATGCAACAGTACTACAATGTAGTGACATGGCAATTATCGATGATGAAGTGTGTGAGCCGGTAAGCAAGTGTATGTGGAACATACGCATCATCGATAATGGTGCTGGTGTCCTAACAGCATGATGGTAATATAGCAATAACCCATGAAATGCAATGCGAATAGCACTGAAATTGCGGAATCGAATAAACCAACGCAACAGTGAAGTGTCTACATCAATAGGTATATGTCATGCAATTATGCCATTTGAAATAAGACAGTCAGGGTTTTTAGTAAAATAAGGGCTACGGTGTTTTTAAAAAAGATACGCGCTTTGAAAATACCCATAGAGTCCCTTTACTTGTTTTTAAGATATTCCCGATTCGTCAGTTTTTGATATAGGTATGACTCGGGTCTAGTCTAACACCTCCTATGCAAACTACAGATCTAAATATCAAGTCAATCGGGGGGTATGGAAACCACCTAAATCTGAGTCGATATATATATAAATATAAATATAATAGTCGATGATCCCGCCACAATAGTATCGCGTACGATACCGTATATCATATGACGTCCTCGAGTCATGAGTGCGGATCTATCATCAATATAAAGCTCGTACGGTAAATCATCGTCCGGCATCCCATGAGCTGGGTACGGGTCAATATCATATTCCTCTCATCACATATCAGGTATCATTATCACCATATCACATAATCTGGGTTACTGTTCTATGTCTAGTATAAATTGATACCATCTATATAACTACGTGTGTAAACACACGTCCAAAGGCCCGCTAGAGATCACATGTCGTATCCCAAATACGAATCACATCACATCACCGATATCACGGCACTATGCCCAATCTCATCGACTCATCTCCAATGTCCTCCAATATCCTCATTGTCACCGTATAAACGTAGCAAATATGCACGTGTGTGCGTGTGGGTGTAAACCTATTCTAGGGTCCGCGACTAGGAACTACACTAGTTACTTCTAACCCTAATCTATGCATAGTACACCTAACACATCCTAGACAACCAAGTCACACATAAGCTATCATATATATAAGTATAGTATATATGGTATACTAGACATCGGACTGCGGGGGTGCTATATGCCATCCACCCGACTTCTCCCTGTAGATATAAATCTACTCACCTTGCTTTATGTGTGCCGATGCCGATGTCTCCATTTGCATCTCCAACGCCTCGACGTCACGTGGGGTACCTACAAGGATATCACAAACACTAAAACTCATGAAATCACATCGGAAACCAAAACGGTACACGCTACGCCCATAGGTAAAAACCTATCGTCTCGCATGCAAACACGGCCAATATCCACTTGTCGTTGGCGTTCAAACGCCACCCGACAGAAACGAATCACCAAATACCAAAAATCCATTCTAAACAAGTCGTAAATCATGCGCCAACATAAGAAAACTACCCCAGATTTTACCCTAACTGGAATCAAATCTACTGGAAATAGGGCTACAGAACAAGAACGAGACGGTTCCCTCCTGCTCTGGCCGCAAATTGCGGCCAGGGGGAATTTATCTGCGGCCAGAAGAGGGTGGTTGGGGCTATGGTTTTTTGGGGTGGTTCCAGGGTGCCTGCACAGCATACTGCCAAGTCAATTTTATTTTAGGTGTACCGGGGTGAAAGCAGATTTCAGAAAGGCTACAAAGTCGACAAAAACGCTAAATTACGCCAAGTCAAACAAATCTGGTATATTAGTGAAATCTGGGACAAATCTTGGGTTAGCTGGTCTCAAACACACCTAATAAGGCTATACTAACAATTAAAACCATCACTCGGCCAAATCTCACTCAAATCATCCCAAAACTAGCACTAAATCGCAATATAAACACTCACTACACTATATAACACCTAAGTTAAACAAGCAAGGAAACAAGTTTAGGGATTATACCTCTAGAGATCCTAAGATGTAGGAGAAGAGAAGAAGAAGAAGAAGGTCTTGCTGCTGCTGCTGCTGAGCTGCTCCTACAGCTGATGCTGTTGCTGTTTTTGCCCCTGTAGCAGCTGCTGCTGATGCTTGCAATACTGCTGCTGCTGTTGTTATTTTTTGTTGCTGTTGCTGTTGCTTTGGTTGCTGCTGTTGTTGTAGCTGAGGTTGTAGTTGTTGTAGGTGTGGTGTTGTGTTGGTTTGTGGATGTTGTGTGGGAGTGCGAGATGTGAGGGATGTCAGTGAGATGAGGGTGTGAAAGTCAAGCAAAGGTGTTGAAATGAAGTGGATTGTGACATTACCTTAGAGCCACCTCGCTCTCTCTCTCTCAATAAATGCTTGGTTCCTCAAGCCATCAAAACCTCTCTCTCTCACCACAAGTCAACCCCAACCCTAATTAACCCAATTATCTTAACCAAAAGGTTTAAACAAACATGGTTGTCTAAACATGGTTAACCCACCATGCTCATCTAACTTGGTAATCATAGACTACCATGAATCCAAAATATGAAACAAGTGTGACAAATATGGAAAATGATATGTGCACATTTTTGCACAAAAACGCTAAAAATCCAATTAGCGATTTTTAATCGCGATTAACACTAAAAAAGCATATAATTAACCATAAAAGCTTAAAAATGACATAATTCCACAAAATACTCTGTTTTAGAATTTTCCATAATTTTTCCAGAATTTTCCCCATTTATCGGTATTTAATTATACCGTAATATTAAAATATTCATTAAAAATTAATATTAAATTATAAAAATTCCCAAAATAATATATTAATTTTTTTGAAATGTTACATGAATAAATGAAGCAATAACAAAGAGCCATGACTAAGGTTGACCCCTCACCCTCTCTCTCTCTCTTGCCCATACCCAATACTTTAATATTTCCTTTTTTTTCTTTTGTTTTCCTTTTATCTTTTCTTCTCTTCTCATTAACAAAGCCATACATGAAAATAAAGAAAAAGATATGGTAGAAAAATGTAACAATGTGTAATTTGACATGGTGTATGTCATGTGAAAAAATCATGCTATGCACGATTAGTGATTTTTAATCACGATTAGCATTAAAATAGAATATAATTGATTATATAACAATCTATAAATACTCAAATCTTGTAATCTCTTTCAAATTCAATAATTTACATGATTTCCAAATATTTCCCAATTTATTGGTACTTAATTATACCGTACCATTAAAATATTCTTAATATTTATTATTTAATTATATAAATTCCCAAAAATAATATTTTATTTTTCTAAAATGTTACAAGTAGTTTCTCGACCCGTTATGAGCCTCACATCGGCACGACTTATCAAGTTATTGGGGTCTGACGTTTACCACCCTTAGAATCGATATGCTACATATCAGACGAAGAGACCGGACTGTACAATAGTGTTACTTATTGGATTCACGGGAGTATGAACAAGCTTGCCTGTTGATCTTCTAATAGCTCAATACCCGGGTAACTGTTACGTCCAGCTAGTACCGCTGATGGCTTGTTAGTAACTGATATGATCATTACCTACTGCCGGAGTACCGACGAGTTTTTAGAGTCCTACACAGAGGTTTTCTGGCTCAAGCGAAACGAAGTGGGGCACATATGTGATATGTGCGGGACCGAAATTAATACGTGTATGTGATACCGTATTCTAAACTCACGACATAAGATATTAGTCGGTTGTATGTGATATAGCTGAATTATTAAATCAAGCGTTGAATTAATAATTTAATATATAATTATATATTTGATATATTAATATATATTAACTAATATTAGCTCACTTAAGAATTTCTTTTCTATTTATACATTTAATATATATGTGATATATGTTAATGTATTTATTGTGTCATTCTTGATAATGTTAGTTGCATGTATGCCCTAGAGGCCATTCTTGTACATGATTGTATATTATAGTAGATGCTTGGACATATATAGAGAGGACATTCTTACTCGATATGATAGTATGCTATCTGGTTGCTCTTTATCTTAACATGTAGACTTGTATTGTGATATTGTCTTGCTCTCACATGTTGGTAAAGCCCTTAGGATGTACTTGGCTACAAGGATTATGATGAGATCATACTAGTGGAGCCAGGGTAGTCCACAAGTTCATCCTTTAATAGTTCCTAGTTGAAGGTGTATCGAGACAGGACATCGATATTCCATAGTAGACTAGCGTATACCCTTCTTGACCCATATGATGGGCGATGGATGATCACATATCCATTGGTGTTTGAAATCAGAGATGGTATACGGGTGCTCAGTGGAGACTGGGTACACTGAACAAGACTCGCTGAGAACTCCTAGATGGTATTATACCTGACGTCAGATAGCAGTTCTCTAGTGACACAGGTACAGGTTAGTCTGTAGACACGAGATCATCATAGAGTCTTGTGTGATTCCCACTGTTCTTTGATTTCCACCTTACCATGTTCAAGAGAACGTGCAAAATGGTGGTTTTTGGGTACAGTCTCGAGTCACATGGAGGCAATGAGTGATAGAAGGGGTTTCGTCTCTCCCGGTATTGGGGGTTGATGATGTGCTGTGCTCGATTGGCTATAATAGGAAGTCCCTGGCCAGGGCTGATACGAAGATTTACTGGTAAGTGTTTTCAGTAGTTTCTCGACCTGTTATGAGCCTCATATCGGCATGACTTATCAAGTTACCGGGGTCTGACGTTTACTACCCCTAGACTAGATATGTGACATATCAGACGATGAGACCGGACTATACGGTAGTGTTACTTATTGGATTCACAGGAGTATGAGCAGGCTTGCTTATTGATCTTCTGATCGCTCAATACCCGGGTAGCCGTTACATCCAGCTAGTACCGCTGACCGCTTATGGGTGACTAATATGATCATCACCTACTGACGGTGTATTGATGAGTCTTTAGAGTCCTACACAGAGGTTTCCTGGCTCAAGTGAAACAAAGTAGGAGCACATATGTGATATGTGCGGGACCGAGATTAATACGTGTATGTGATACCGTATTCTAATCTCGCGATATCTGATATTAATCGGTTATATGTAATATAGCCGGGTTATCGAATCAAGTGTTGATTCGATAAGCTGATATTAAAGATATTAGTCGGTTATATGTGATATAGCCAGATTATTAGATCAAGTGTTGATTTAATAATTTAATGTATGATTATATATTTGATATATTAATTTTTACATTAACTAATATTAGCTCACTTAAGCATTTCTTTTTCTCACTTATATATAATATATATATGATATATATTATTATTGTGCCATGCTTGATGATACACGCTACATGGATGTAGTAGACTCACACCATGCTAAAGATAATTAAGGGTTTTAAGTATTTGAGGTAAATACAAAATTAGGTGGAAATGTGTCATGGTTGGAAGCTTGGAGAAGCTTGTGGTAACCATTGACTTAGTCCACTAATTTTGTTTTACTCTAGATATTTATTAACCTTACCATTACCTAAAGCCATGGTTAAGTCTCTACATGAGTTATATGAGATATTTCTCATACATGATTGCTATTCTATGATTCGCTTCATCTTCTTCATCATCAAGAGAGAGCTCTCTAGGTTTTCAAGTGGTGAAGAAATTTAGTGAGCAAAATAAATCTAAAGTGAGCAAAATTCCTACTTCATCAACCTACACTACACTAGCCATTTAGTATAGGTTGTTTGCCTAATTAGTGAAGAGCTAGCTTGTGTTAGAGTCTCCTCGACGCAGATCATCTTCGGCCTCGAAGACTTCAAGTAAGCTTGTTCTTTTCACCATGTGGAGTTCAACTAGAGTCTGGGAGACCACTACTTGGAGCGAAGGGACTACTACACGGAGCTATTGAAGTGAAGGACCGGTCTATAAAGGTTGTATTCCCATTCACATTGATGTAAAGTTGTTTATATATTAGTTTTTACGCTAATCCTCTAATTAGATCCTTGGTTTGGGTTACTTAGCACACTAAAAACTTATAAAATGGCATGGTTGATGACTTCCTAAACCTTGTAGTCGTGCTAAAGAACCCGACAGTGGTATTAGAGCTACTAGGCATTAGATGTCGACCTATGGGGGGTTCTCACTATGTGACAGTGTGGAGAAGCATGGGCTCTTACCCCATGGGTGTCCCGAGACCGGAAGGTGTTCCGGCGGGTTGTATTCCTCGCGAGGGGGCATGCGTAAAAAGTAGTTGCCGAGGGACCCGTTGGTGCCACGGCGACCCCATTGGATGGGGTGGATGCCTGACCGACAGTGGTATCAGAGCCAAGCTAGAGAATTAGACGATGTTAGTAGAATTACGAAATCGAAACAACTCCGAAACCTCGAAACGAAACCCTAGTTTCTGTCAAAAATTTTAAGTCCTCTAAAATTTTTTTAGACAGTTGCAAAATGTTACATGAGATGTAACATGAACACCAGACAAAAACGAATCCCATCAGCCAGATTTGACCCGGCGAAATGCTCCATATAACCGGCCTGGTCGGTTTTCCTATGCCGGGTTGGCTTCGTTTTTGTTTGGTGTTCCAGGCTCTGGGGTTTGGTGTTTTAGGTATTGTTTGTTTTACTAAGATTGCATGTGATGTTATCTTTATGTAAAGGAAATTCGGAGTGTTTCGTAGTCGTAATTTTAACATCGTTTCCCGTAACTTGATGACGTTAAAAATTTCGAACGAATATCAATAACCCAATTTTTCCCCCTCTCTGGAAATTTTCTAAAAGTTGGAATTTTTGGGTTTAAAAATCTTCAGAAAATCCTACAGGTAATTCTATGGACCCTCTAGAAGAACGATACCCAAACTCGACTCTTTGACCGCAAACAGCGGCCAAACCCTAGGGTTTGCGGCGGTTCCACGGCGCTATGAGTGAGGCATGGGTCGGCCCTTCTACGGTTGGTCCATACGTACTATGGCATATTCTTGGTATTTTTTAAACTGTGCTCAAGAGTTAAGCTCTCTGGGAAATTTTTGGTGTTTGTTGATTCGATCGAGATGTTTAACATCGTCTAGCTATCTGTGAAATGTGATACAATATTTGGAATTCATATGGTTAGGCATGAAATCCGAAGTATGTGATATTTCGGGTTTATGATGTCTAAAGTGGTTGCAGATTCAAATAGTTGTAGTTTTCATTCTCTTTTCTGCGACCGTAAGTGTAATATGTGGTCTATCGCCGGCTTCGTTGCTATATGTCAACGACAATTAGGATACGCATATTTACTTACGTTGATGACATATGATGTTATATGTTGCTGTGATATGTTATATTGGATCGTCGTGTTTGAATAGCCGGGGTTTTTTGTGTGAGATGAGAGTTTTTCATTTTCATTCATGTAAAATCTTGTATGTAATATTCTTTTATTGGGGCACTTCCGGGTTGAGGATGATGTCACCATTGATGTATATTATTTACTTTTCCGCATTAGGATAAACCCAAGGTGGGGAGCACAAGTAATCGGGTTCTAGAGTCCAGTAGGAGACCATCTCGAGTAGACGAGACCGGGTCACCTAAATCTAGAATTGGTAGGGTTTCTTGCCGCTTTCGTAGGGGTCTAGGGATGTGGGTGTGGCTATTCATCACGACAGTGGAATTCGTGTTTTTTACTGGCTTAATTTAAAACACGGAATTCCTCGAATATCCAATATTTCATATGTGGACTTTTGCTGCTTATATTCTGTGATGTGATCACTTTATATGATGAGATGAATGTTGTTATTATATATATGATATATAATAAACGTTGTTTATATTTTGCACCCATGCTAGTCCCGTCCCGCTATGCCGTTAGTTAAGTAACCTAACGGTGCATAACGGGACACTGTGGCGAATGCGGATGGCATAAACATACATTCTAGTTTCGTTTCTTCTGTGATGCTTAGGAAGCATAATTGGCGGGACTTCATTAATGAGATTAATGAAAAAGAAAAAAAATAAAGATGTTGTAGAATCAAATTTTCAAAAAGGGTGGCTCTAGTTTTTGCTTTGCATAGCGGTATTCCTTGATGAATACTCAGCACCTCATTCGATGAGGAAAGAGTCGAGATCCCTTCACTGGGAGTGACCTCTTTAGCAAAAGGCTAGCAGATGCTACAACCCACTCGGTTTTGTCTTTTGATTGCTTCTCTAGTTCTTGCTTTACCTAGTGGTATTCCTTGATGAATATCCAGTATCTCATTCGATGAGGAAAGAGCCGAGATCTAGCAAAACTAGCAAAAGACTAAAAAACACTCCTTTTCAAAATCACTCGATTCTACAACGATATCAAGTTCATTAAGCAAAAGGTTTTCTTAAAAACATGTCATAGCCCTCCGTCATTTTAGATAAGTACTATTTAGTTTTCGTGCTATGTTTGTTGGGCTGCGTCAAGGCGTAGTATGCAGTAGCTAATTAGTGCTTATCTGTTGCTTATGATGCGATTGGATTAGGGTAGTCGTGCGACTTTGTTGGCCTGCGTCAAGCGTCGTGCGGGTGGGTTTAATTCAATCATGAAATGTACGGGTTGAACTTGACTAGCGGACTATGGTTTGTTCGCCTGCGTCAAGGTCATAGGACGCTAGGGGCAAAATATTATTGGGAATTTCAAGTGTATAAATTTGCAATGAGATTGCATACCTTTTATGAGATAGTTGGATCCCGAAACCTACTGCAAGTAAGAGTTACTCCTGGGAGTGTTTTACACATCACAATCAGCCGATCAAGTAGGTGTCTAGAAAGGTGTTAACGGTGTTACGCCCCTAGGAAAATGAGGTTTATTTTAATTAGGTCCGTGCAAAAGCACGGGGAACCTCCCTCAAAGTACCGACACTGGGCTGGCCGAAAGATTAGCGAACTTGTAGGGTGGTAATTAATCCCGGCTAGTCTTACCTTTTAGGGTTTGAAGGAAGATTTAATAAAAACAGTGAGAGCCATCCTGATTAGATACGATAATAACCAATCTAATCTTGCAAAAGCATACGCTAAGTGTTTTCTTCTCTCTCTCTCTGTCTCCAGGTAGCGACCATGTCAGGCCTTAATCAAGATAATAATATGGATGTATTGACCGAACTCATTTGTAATACTGAGTTAGGGAACGTTGGTTCCGCTCTAACTTATAATTGTTATAAGTCAGAGTAGGAAATAGGGGAATATCCGGATTCCCAAGCCACTAAATGTGGAATGAGCATGCTGATGCATCTTCTTCGGGTGTGTTCATTACCAAGAACTGTTTCTCAGTACACTCTACGTCCTGGGTATTAGATACCGGATCGGGATCGCACATATGTAATATGTTACATGGGCTAAAGAAAGGTAGAGAATTGGGAAAAGGTGATCCTTCTCTAAAAGTAGGGAATGGTGCAAATGTTGCAGCCAAAGAAGTTGGTGAATATCACCTTGTATTACCAAATGGGAATACATTGATCTTGAACAACTGTTATTATGTACTCTCTATGATATGTAATTTAATATCAATTTCTTTATTTGATATAGAAGGATATAATTTTATAGTAGAGAATAATGTTATGAACATTTACCTAAATCAAGTGTTGATTGCGTTTGGTACGTTATGTAACGGTTTATATTTCTGAATCAAAACTCAGTTCTCAACATACAGAACACACACAAGAGGAAGAGTTCAGAAATGAACGAATCCTTCTTGTGGCATTGTACACTAGGCCATATTAATGCGACACGACTACCTAAGTTACATAAAGATGGATATTTGAATCCGTTCGAATTTACATCTTATGAAACTTGCCAGTCATATCTCAAAGGGAAAATGACCAAAACTCCGTTTACTGGACATGGAGAATGAGCTACTGAACTCTTGGGACTGATACATAGTGATGTATGCGGTCACATGTCTACACATGCCAGGAATGGTTCCTGTTACTTCATTACATTCACCGACGATCTCTCAAGATTCGGACATGTGTTCCTGTTGAAACACAAGTTTGAAGCTTTTGAGAAATTCAAGGAATATAAGTGTGAAGTCGAGAACCAAACAGGTAAAAGTATTAAAATCCTTCGATCTGATCGAGGGGGAGAATACTTAAGCACGGAGTTCCGTGACTACCACAAAGAGAATGGGATTCTTTCTTAGTTTACTCCTACGTATACACCACAGTACAACGGTGTATCGGAGCAGAAGAATCGCATCCTATTTAATATGGTGCGTTCTATGATGAGTAACGCTGAGTTTCCTATTTCCTTTTGGGGTTATGCACTGGAGACAAAAGCAGACCTATTGAATATGGTTCCCACTAAATCTGTGCCAACCACTCCATATGAGATATGGAAAGGCAAGAGACCATGTCTTAATTATGTTAAGATGTGGGGTTGTCCGGCATATGTGAAAACACAAAATCCGGACAAGCTCGAGGCAAGGTCATTTCTGTGTATGTTTATTTGATATTCCAAACATTCGTGAGGGTATATCTTCTACCATATCGAGGAACAAAAAGTGTTTGTTTCTCGACATGCCACCTTTTTAGAAAAGGAATTTCTTGAAAAAGAAATTAGTGGCGATGAGGTAGAACTGGAAGAAGTTCCAGCTATACAAACTACTGCATGGTTCCTTAGGACGGCAGCAAGGTTTCTGGAGGCGTCGTCCATGCCAAATTCAAAAATTTGCCGTTCTAACTAACCCTAACCCTAGAATCGTATACTAGAAATCTACGGAAAAGTAATTGCAATCACTTTGCAAGTCTAGTGAGCAAGGAATACAACCTTTGTAGACCGGTCCTTCACTTCAATAGCTCCGTGTAGTAATTCCTTTCGCTACGATCGTGAACTCTGGACTCTAGAGAGGCTCCTATGAAGAAACGAACATGCTTGCTTCGAAGACTTCGAGGCCGAAGATAAACTACGTCGAGGAGACACTAACCTAAGCTATCTCTTCACTAATTACGGAAATAGTGAAGCAAAAACCTTATACTAAATGGCATGTAGTAGAGGATGATGAAGGGGGAAGTGGGCTCACTTTAGTTTTAATTTTCTCATAAGTTTTCATCACAAACTCAAACCCTAGAAAACTCTTTTCTTTTTGAGCTTATGAAGATGATGAAGAATTATAAAGAGAGAATGAGAGTGAGGTTAGAATTGCAACCATGGATGAGTTAGTGTCATGGCTAACTCATGTAGAGAATAAACTAAGGTTGGGTTAACAAATATCTTAAGGATTGACAAAAGAGTGGACTTTGTCAATGTTTCTATAAGCTTCATTCAAGCTAGAAAACATTGACTAAGTCTTTATTCTTTTGTGATAACTTAAGAAATAAATAAAACCCAAGCGTAAACCCTAGCATGGTATAAGTCTCATACACCCTTGTTTTAAGTGTAACGTAACATGACACAACAATATATATCACATATATATTTTGTGTACAAAGAAAACAATACATATATCACATATATGCAAAGTATCATCAAGTGAGAAAAATGAATACTTAAGTGATCTAATATTAGTTAATGCAATGTAATATATCTAATATATAATTATAAATTAAATTATTAAATCAACTCTTGATTTAATAATCCGGCTGTATCACATATAACCGATTAATATCATGTATAACAACTTATCGAATCAACACTTGATCCGATTACCCGGCTATAACACATATAACCGACCGATGACACAAATCGCGAGAATAGAATACGGTATCACATATCGTATTAATCTCGGTCCCGTACATATCACATATGTGCTCCTACTCCGTTTCGCTTGAGCCAGGAAACCCCTGTATAGGACTTTAAAGACTCGTCAATACGCCGGTAGTAGGTGATGATCACATCAAACACCCACAAGCCGCAAGCGGTCTGCTAAACGTAACGGCCACCCGAGTATTGAGCGATCAGAAGATCAACAAGCAAGCCTGCTCACATTCCTGCGAATCCAATCAGTAACACTACCGTACAGTCCGGTCTCTTCATCTGATATGTCGCATATCTCGTCTAGGGGTGGTAAACGTCTGACCCTAGTAACTCGATAAGACGTGTCGATATGAGGCTCATAACGGGTCGAGAAACTATTGATAATACTTACCAGTATATCTCTGAAGTAGCTTTGGCCAAGGACTTCATGTTATAGCCAATCGAGCACAGCGCAACATCAACTCCCAATACCGGGAGAGACGAAACCCCTCTTATCGCTCATTGCCTCCTTGTGATTCGGGACTGTACCTAAAAGCCAACATTTTTCACGTTCTCTTGAACGTGGTATGGTGTAAATCAAACCACAGTGGGAATCACACAAGGCTCTATGACGATCTCAGGTCTACAGACTAACCTGTACCAGTGTCACCAGAGAACTGCCATCTGACGTGAGGTATAATACCATCAGGGAGTTCTCAGTGAGTCCGTCCAGTGTACCCAGTTTCCACTGAGCACCCATATACTATCTCTGATTTCAAACACCAATGGATATGGAATCATCCATCGCCCATCTACATGAGTCGAGAAGCTATACGCTAGTCTACTCAGGTATATCGATGCCCTGTCTCGATACACCCACGACTAGGAACATTTGAAGGATGTACTTAACGACTACTCTGTCCCCACTAGTATAATCTGCATCATAGTCCTGGTAGTCAAGCACTCATCCTAAGGGCTTTACCAACATGTAATATAGAGACAATCAGTGTACATGTTAAGATAAAGAGCAACCAGATAGCATACTATCATGTCGAGCAAGAAAGTCCTCCATATATATGTCCAAGCATCCACTACAATATACATCGTATGTACAGTAATAGCTTCTAGGGCATACATATAACTAACAATCTCCCACTTGCACTAGGGCCATCTGTCGTAGTATCTAATACCCAACAATCAGCTGTGGTTGAAGTATCTCATACTCAACCATCCCATAAAAGTCACTCCTGGGAATAGGCCTTTGTGAGTGGATCCGCCCTGTTCTCCTCTGTGTCTACTCTCTTGACCTCGATGTCCCTGGAGATCAACCATCTCCATGATCAGGTGATACTACCTAAGAATATGTCTGGATCTCTGATGGGACGGGGGTTCCTAGGCCTTAGCAACAACTCCATTGTCACACAATGGTAAGAACAAAGTTCATCTCATGAACTTTTATACATCCAGACTACATCTTTAATAGTATCCTTGGTAGCAATGTATCCAGCCTTTATCCTCTATTTTGCCAAGGTATCTAGCTTGGAACTCTTCCAACATACCGTCCCTCCACCGAGGGTAAAGACAATGCCTGTGACTGACATTCAGTCGACCTTACCATCCTGGTTGCTATCCAGTGATTCTCCCAGGATCGACTGATACCATCTCACTACACCTAGTGAGATTCCTAACATCCACTTAGATCTATCTCATAGATCCAAAACCCAGGATTTAGGAGGTATCACCTTGATCCTATATGGAGAATCCTTGTGATAAGAGGAGATTGATCGAGCGTAGCATAGGAAACTCCTTTCCTATCAAGAGTATGTCATCCACGTACAATACGAGGATCACCAGCATACTCCCTACTACCTTTTTGTATATACAACGTTCATCTACTATTTTGATGAAGTCAAACGCTTTGACTACTATATCAAAATAGACGTTCCAACTCCGTGATTCCTGCTTTAACTCATAAAGCAACTTGCATACTTTTCCGCTGCTCCCACTGTCTACGAAACCCTCTGGCTGTGTACTTATAGACGCTCTCTTCTAAATCACCATTTAGAAAAGCAGTCATGATACCCAACCGCCAGATATCATAGTCATGGTATGTAGCAATGGCAAGTAGGATCTGGATGGACTTAAGCATAGCTTTGAAAGTCTCAACTTTTCCATGTACACCAAGTAATCTTCTCAAGATATACTTGCTCCTGATGGGGATTTAACCCTTCAGATAAAGCAACCAAAGACCATACTTTGTTGGTGTATATGGATTCCATCTCAGATCACTTAGCATGCAGCCATTCTTACAGAGTCCTCACTCTCGATGGCCTGCTCGAAACTAGTTGGGTCATCATCACATGATTCAATCCTCGTTCCCACCATCATAGAGAAACCGAAGTATCCCTCAGGTGGATGAAGAACCCTACCAGATCGGCGGAGAGGCTGAGGTCCGTCGGGAACTATTGAAACCTCCGGTTCTACCAAATCATCAGCTGTAGTTTGTATAACTGGAACTCTTTCCAGTTCTACCTCATGACCACTAATTTCTTCACAAAAAATCCCTTGTCAAAAGGTGGCATGCTGAGAAACAAAACACCTTTTGTTCCTCAGTGTGGTAAAAGATTTTCCCTTGCGAATGCTTGGGATATCCAACAAACATCCACAGAACTGACCTTACCTCGAGCTTGTCCGGATCATGCTTTTAGACATAGGCCGGAAAACCCCAAATCTTAACTTACTTAAGAGATGAGCTTTTCCTATACCAAATCACATATGGAGTGGTAGGCACCTGATTTGGTTGGAACCCTATTCAATAGGTCTGCAACTTCTCAAGAGCATAACGCCCAAAAGGAAATAGGAAACTCAGTAGTACTCATCATAGAGCACACCAAATCACATAGGGTGCGATTGCTCTGCCCCGGTACACCGACGTGCTGTGGTGTATACGGAGGAGTAATGCTGAGAAAGAATCCTATTCTCTTTTAGAATAGTCCAGGAATTCTGTGCTCAAGTATTCTCTTCCTTGATCACATCAAAGGACATAATACTTATACCGGTTTTGGTTCTCTACTTCTAATTTATATTCTATGTACTTCTCAAAAGTTTCAAACATGTGTTTCAACAGGAACAAATGTGCGAATCTTGAGAGATTATCAGTGAATGTAATGAAGTACAAAGAACCAGTCCTGGCATGTGTAGACAGGGGACTTACATACATCAGCATGTATCAATCCTAAGAGTTCACTAACTTTTTCTCTGTTTCCAATAAACGGAGCTATGGTCATCTTATCGTTGTGACATGACTGGAAAGTTTCACAAGATGTAGATTCAAACTGATTTAAATGTGCATCTAAATGTAACTTAGCTAGTCGGGTCGCATTGATATGACCTAGTCTACAATGTCTCAAGAAGGATTCGTTCATTTCTGATTTCATCTGTGTGTGTTCTATACGTTAAGAATTATAGTTTGATTTAGAACGTATATGCTTTTAGATAACGTGTCTGAACCGATCAACTCTTGATATAGGAGATGTTCAAAACATTATCCAACAATACAAAATTATATCTTTCTTTACTAAATAAAGAGACTGATATGATGTTGTATATCAGGTTCGGTATCTAATAACATTCGTTCAGAATCAATGTATTTTGTAATACAGGGTGATAACTGCCAACATACTTGGCTGCAACACTTGCATCGTTTTCAACTCTTGAAACTTATCACCCATTCCCAGTTCTCTACTTATCTGAATTCCATGTAACAGATTACATATGTGGGATCCTGATCCGGTATCTCATACCCAGGATGTAAAGGAAACTGAGAAACAGTTCTCGGTACTGAACATACCCGAAGATGATGCATCAGCATGCACTTTTTTCGTTTGGGCGGCATGGGAATTCTGGTAATCCCCTATTTCTTGCTCGGTCTTATAACAATTATAAGTTGGAGCGGGACCAACATTCCCTAGCTCAGTATAACATACGGGTTCGGTCAATACATCCGTATTATTATCTTGATTAAGGGGTGACATGGTCGCTACCTGGAGAGAGAGAGAAGAAAAAACTCAGCGTATGCTCTTGCAAGATTAGATTGGTTATTAATTTATCTAATCAGGATGGCTCCCACTGTTTTAGTCAGATCTTCCTTCAAACCCCAAAAAGAAAGACTAGCTGGGATTAATTACACCCTACAAGTTCGCCAATCTTTCAGCCAGGCCAGTGCCGGTACTTTGAGGGAGGTTTCCCGTGCTTTCGCACAGACCTAATTAAAATAAACCTTGTTTTCCCAGGGGCGTAACCCCGTTGACACCTTTCTAGACACCTACTTGATCGGCTATTTGTAACGTGTAAAAATCTCGCAGGAGTAACTCTTACTCGCAGCGGGTATCGGGATCCAACTATCTCATAGAAGGTATGCAATCTCATTGCAAATTTCAACACTTGAAATTACCAATAATATTTTACCTCTAGCAACCTATGACCTTGACGAAGGCCAACAAACCATAGACGGCTAGTCAAGTTCAACACATACATTTCTTGATTGAATTAAACCCACCCGCACGACCCTTGACGAAAGCCAACAAAGTCGCAAGACTACCCTAACTCAATCGCATCATATGCTTAAGCCGATAAGCATAAATAACTACCGCACACTACGCCTTGATGAAGGCTAACAAACGTAGTACGAATACTTTGAAGTACTTATCTAAAATGACGGAGGGCTACGAAATGTTTTTAAGAAAATATTTTGCGTATTGAACTTGATATCGTTGTAGAATCAAATGATTTAAAATGGAGCATTTTTTAGGCTTTTACTAGTTTTGCTAAAGAGGTCACTCCTGGTGAAGGGATCTTGGCTCTTTACTTATCGAATAAGGTGTAAGATATTTCACAAATACCACTGTGCAAAGCAAAAACTATAAAAGCAATCAAAAGACACACCGAAGGTTGTAGCATCTGCCAGTTATTGCTAAAGGAGTCACTCCTGGTGGATGGATCTCGGCTCTTTCCTTACCGAATAAGGTGTTGGATGTTCTACAAAGAACACCGCTATGCAAAGCAACAACTAGAGCTACCTATTTTTGAAAATTCGATTCCACAAAATTTTTAGGTTTCTTTTGTAGGGTTCCTAGGCACCCTAGTGAGGTCTCACAAGGCATCGATCATGCCAAATTAAAATTTTAACGGTGCCGAGAAACCCGACTACGGATCGTCGGCTAGAAATCTAGGCGAAAAAGCTAACTAGTTAACACTTAACTAAAAGAATCGGAAATACAACCTTTGTAGATCCGGTGCTCCACCTCCTTGGCTCCGCAATGAAGTCCTCTCCGCTGTCCAAAAAGAATCCGGGCTCTAGCGTCGACTTCATCGGAGAATAAGCGAGCTAGGTCGTCGATATCCATGCCGAAGATGATCTACGTCGAGGCATCGCTAAATCAAGCTCCGACTTCACCAAGTCAAGAAACTTGTGAAGAAAACACACTCTACTACTTGGCAAGAGGTAGAGGATGAAGAAATAGGAAGTGGGTTCTATTTAGAATTGGATTTCTCACTCTTTATCATCAATCACCATTGATGAATGCAAGCTTCTTTCTTGAAGAAGAAGAAGAAGAAGATGATAATTGTTATGATAAGTTAATTAAAAAGAAAAGAATAATCCAATCTTTATCATAACATGACCATGGTTATGTGTAGAGACTAAACCCAAGTTAAGTGAATGGTTAGGTTAGGAATGAAGACAAAAATGTTGACTAAGTCAAAGTATTCATGAAGCTTCATGAATGAACAAAAGAATGCCACCATTTTTCTTTTCTTTTCCTTAAATGAATAATGAATATAAATGAATAAGTTTATAAAACCCTAACCATTCATATAACCATGGTTTAATCTTTACACAAGCACAAGTCAACATGTATCATCAAACATGATACAATGTATATGCACAAAAGTATATCACATATACAACTTGCACATCGAGTGAGAAAATCCATATAAAGTGAACCTATACTAGCTAATGCAAAGTAATATATCAAATATATAATTATGCATTAAATCATTAAATCAACACTTGATTTAATGATCCGGTCATATCGCATATAACCGGCTAGTATCCAATGTATCGGCTTATCGAATCAACCCTCGATTCGATAACTAGGTTATATCGCATATAACCATACGACACATTCATCGCGAGAATGAAATACGGTATCACATACACGCATTATTCTCGGTCACGCACATATCTCATATGCGCTCCTATTTCATTTCGCTTGAGCCAGGAAACCTCTGTGTAGGACTCTAAAGACTCGTCAATACGCCGACAGCAGATGATGATCATATCAAACACCTACAAGCCGCAAGCTGTCTGCTAAACGTAACGGCCACCCGGGTATTGAGCGATCTGAAGATCGACGAGCAAGCCCGCTCACACTCCAGTGAATCCAACCAGTAACACTACCGTACAGTCCGGTCTGATCGTCTGATATGTCGCATATCTCGCCTAGGGGTGGTAAACGTCAGACCCCAATAGCTCAATAAGTCGTGTCGATATGAGGTCTATAACAATTCGAGAAACTACTGGTAACACTTACCAGTAAATCTCAGTAACCCTGGCCAGGGATTTCCTGTTATAGCCAATCGAACACAGCGCAACATCAACTCCCTATACCGGGAGAGACGAATCCCCTCCTTTCGCTCATTGCCTCCATGTGACTCGGGACTGTATCCAAAAACCACCGTTTTGCACGCCCTCTTGGACGTGGTAAGATGGAAATCAAAGCACAGTGGGAACCACACAAGACTCTATGACGATCTCGGGTCAACAGACTACTCTGTACCAGTGTCACCAGAGAACTGCCATCTGACGTGAGGTATAATACCATCTGGGAGTTCTCGGCGAGTCCGTCCAGTGTACCCAGTCTCTACTGAGCACCCGTATATCATCTCTGATGTCAAACACCAATGGATATGGGATCATCCATCGCCCATCTGTATGGGTCGAGAAGGTACACGCTAGTCTACTCTGGTATATCGATTCCCCGTCTCGATACACCCACGACTAGGGACTTTGAAGGATGTACTTATGGACTACCATGTCCCCACTAGTATGATCCGCATCATAGTCCAGGTAGTCAAGTACAGATCCTAAGGGCTTTACCAACATGTAACAGAGAGACAATCAGCATACACGTTAAGGTAAAGGGTAACCAGATAGCATACTATCATGTCGAGCAAGAAAGTCCTCCCTTTATATGTCCCAGCATCCACTACAATATACATCCTATGTACAGTAATGGCCTCTAGGGCATACATATAACTAACAATCTCCCACTTGCACTAGGGCCATCTGTAGCAGTGGTTGCAGTATCTCATACTCAACCATCCCATAAAAATCTCTCTCTGGGAACAGGCCTTTGTGAGTGGATCCGCTATGTTGTCCTCTGAGTCTACTCTCCAAACCTCGATCACCCTGGAGATCAACCATCTCCATGATCAGGTGATACTGCCTTAGAATATGTCTGGATTACTGATGGGACCGGCGTTCCTTGGCATAAGCCACAACTCCATTGTCACACAATGGGAGGAACATAGTTCATCTCATGAACCAATATACACCCAAACAGCCTCTTTGGTAGCATCTTAAGTAGCGATGTATCCCGCCTTTATCTTCTAGTATGCCACGGTATCTAGCTTGGAACTCTTCCAACATACCGTCCCTGTAATGAGGGTAAAGACAATGCCTGTGACTGACATTCAGTCGTCTTTATCAGCCTGGAACACTTCCAGTGATTCCCCCCAGGATCAATTGATACTATCTCACTACAACTAGTGAGTATCTAACATCCATTTAGATCTATCTCATAGATCCAAAATCCAGGATTTAGGAGGTATCACTTTGATCCTATATGGAGAATCATTGTGATAAGCGGAGATTGACCGAGCGTAGCATAGGAAACTCCTTCCCTATCAAGAGCATGACATCCACGTACTCTACGAGGATCACCACCATACTCCCTACTACCTTTTTGTATATACAAGGTTCATCTACCATTTTGATGATGTCAAACTCTTTGACTAATTCATCAAAACAGACGTTCCAACTCCGCGATGCCTGCTTTATCCTATAAAGCATCTTGTACACGTTTCCGCTGCTCCCACTATTTACGAAGCCCTCTGGCTGTGTACTTACAGACGCTCTCTTCTAAAACATCATTTAGAAAAGCTGTCATGACACCCAACCGCCAGATATCGTAGTCATGGTATGTAGCCGTGGCAAGTAGGATCTGGATGGACTTAAGCATAGGCACTTGAAAAGGTTACATCATAATCCACGCCTGGTCGATGACGAAAACCTTTAACAAGTCTAGCTTTGAAAGTCTCAACTTTTCCATGTACACCAAGTAATCTTCTCAAGATATACTTGCTCCTGATGGGGATTTAACCCTTCAGATATAGCAACCAAAGTCCATACATTGTTGGTGTATAAGGATTCCATCTCAGATCGCTAAGCATCCAGCCATTCTTATAGAGTCTTACTCCTGATGGCCAGCTCGAAACTAGTTTGGGTCATCATCTCATGATGCAATCCTCGCTCCAACTGTCATAGAGAAATAGAAGTATCTCTCAGGTGGGTGAGGAACCCTACTAGATCGGCGGAGAGGCTGAGGTTCGTTGGTTACTACTGAATCCTTCGGTTCTACCAAATCATCAGCTGCTGTTTGTATAGCTGGAACCTTTCCAGTTCTACATTACAGACCTTGCCTCGAGCTTGTCCGGATTTTGCTTTTAGACAAAGGCTGGACAACCCTAAATCTTAACTAGCTTAAGATATGGGCTCTTCCCTTTCCATATCACATATGAAGCGATAGGCATCTGATTTGATTCGAACCCTATTCAATAGGTATGCAACTTCTCAAGTGCATAACACCCAAAAGGAAATAGGAAACTCAGTAGTACTCATCATAGAGCACACCTTATCATATAGGGTGTGATTGCTCCACCCCGATATACCATCGTGATATGGTGTATACGAAGGAGTAATGCTGAGAGAGAATCTCATTCTCCTTTAGAAAAGTCCAAGAATTCCGTGCTCAAGTATTCTCCTCCTTGATCTCATCATAGGACATAATACTTATACCCGTATTTTGGTTCTCTACTTCTAACTTATATTCTGTGAATATCTCAAAAGGTTCGGACTTGTGTTTCAACAGGAACATAGTTCTGAAACTCGAAAGATCATCAGAGAATGTAATGAAGTATAAAGAATCAGTCCTGGCATTTGTAGACTGGGGACCTACATACATCAACATGTATCATCCCAAGAGTTTGCTAACTCTTTCTCTGTTACCAATAAACAGAGCTGTGGTCATCTTATCTTTGTGACATGACTGGCGAGTTTCACAAGATGTAAATTCAAACTGATTTAAATATGCATCTACATGTAACTTCAGCTAGTCGGGTCGCATTGATATGACCTAGTCTACAATGCCTCAAGAAGGATTCGTTCATTTCTGAACTCTTCCTCTTGTGTGTGTTCCATATACTAAGAACTGTAGTTTGATTTAGAACATCAACGCTTTTAGATAACGTGCCTGAACCGATCAACTTTTGATATAGGAAATGTTCAAAACATTATCCAACTATACAAAATTTTATCATTTCTTTACTAATAAAGAGATAGATATGATTTTGTATATCAGGTTCGGTATCTAATAACATTCGTTCAGAATCAATGTATTTGGAATACAGGGTGACAGTGACCAACAGACTTGGCTGCAACACTTGCCCCGTTTTGTGCCTCATGAAACTTATCACCCGTTCTCAGTTCTCTACCTAGCTGTAGCCCTATGCAACAGATTACATATCTGGGATCCTGATCTGGTATCACATACCCAGGACGTAGAGGATACAGAGAAACAGTTCTTTGTAACGAACACATCCGAAGATGATGCATCAGCATGCACTCTCTTCGTTTGGGCGGCACGGGAATTCTGGTAATCCCCAATTTCCTGCTCTGTCTTATAACAATTATAAGTTGGAGCGGGACCAACGTTCCCCAGCTCAGTATAACAAGCGGGTTCGGTCAATAATCCGTATTATTATCTTGATTAAGACGTGATATGGTCGCTACCTGGAGAGAGAGAGAAGAAAACACTCAGCGTGCGCTCTTGCAAGAATAGATCGGTTATTATTTTATCTAATCAGGATGGCTCCCACTGCTTTTTATCAAATCTTCCTTCAAACCCTAAAAGGAAAGACTAGCCGGGATTAATTACACACTACAAGTTCGCCAATCTTTCAGCCAGGCCAGTGTCGGTACTTTGAGGGAGGTCCCCCGTGCTTTCGCACGAACCTAATTAATGTAAACCTCGTTTTCCCAGAGGCGTAACCCCGTTGACACCTTTCTAGACACCTACTTGATCGGCTAATTGTAATGTATAAAACTCTCCCAGGAGTAACTCTTACTCGCAGCGGGTATCGGGATCCAACTATCTCATAGAAGGTATGCAATCTCATTGCAAATTTCAACACTTGAAATTCCCGATAATATTTTGCCCCTAGCTCGCTATGACCTTGACGGAGGCCAAACAACCCATAGTCCGCTAGTCAAGTTCAACCCGTCATTTCCTGATTGAATTAAACCCACCCGCACGACCCTTGACGGAGGCCAAACAACGCCGTACGAATACCCTAATCCAATCGCATCATATGCTAGCAGATAAGCACTAGTTAGCTACCGTACACTACGCCTTGACGGAGGACAAACAACCGCAGCACGAATACTAACTAGTACGCTTCTGAAATGACGGAGGGCTACGACAGGTTTTTCTGAAAACCTATTGCGTAATGAACTTGATATCGCTGTAGAATCAAATGATTTTAAATTGGAGTGCTTTTGAGGCTTTTCTAGTTTTGCTAAAGGAGTCACTCCCGGTGAAGGGATCGTCGGTCCTTTCCTCGTCGAATGAGGTGCGGGATATATCATATATATCACTGTGCAAAGCAAAAACACTTAAAAGCAATCAAAAGACAAACCGAGTGTGTAGCATCTGCCAGTTATTGCTAAAGGAGTCACTCCCGGTGAAGGGATCTCGGTCCTTTCCTCATCGAATAAGGTGCAGGATATATCATATATACCGCTATGCAAAGCAAAAAACTGTAGCTACCTGTTTTATTTTGAAATTCGATTCTACAACATCTTAGGTTTCTTTATTTCATTAATCACATTAATGAAGTCCCATCATTTAAGTACTTAAACATCAAAGATAAATACGATGTACACTTATGCCATCCGCATTCGCCTCGATGTCCCCTCGTGCACCGTTAGGTTAGGTAACTAACGACAGAGCGGGGCAGGGCTAGCACGGGTGTAAAACATAAGTAACGCCTATATAATATATCATATATACTATATACTGTATCTATCACAGAACATCACATGATCACATCACAGATATCGCAGCAGAAGAATCATATGAAATATTGGATATACTAGGACGTCCGTGTTTTCAATACGAGCCAGAATAAAACACGGATTCCACGGTCGTGATGAATAGCCAAACCCACACCCCTAGACCCCTACGAGAGCGGCAAGCAACCCTACCAATTCTGGAGTTAGGAGACCCGGACTCGACTCCTCGAGTTGGTCTCCCACTGGACTCCAGAACCCGGTTACTTGTGCCCTCCTCCTTGGGTCTATCCTAGTGCGGAAAAGTAAATAATATACAAACGGTGATAACTTCCGCAACCTGGAAGCGCCTCAATAAAAGAATATTACATACAAGTTTTTACATGAATGAAAATGAAAAACACTCATCTCACATAAAAAACCCCGGCTATTCAAACACGACGATCCAATATAACATATCCAGCAACACATAACATCACATGTCATCAACGTAAGTAAATATGCGCATCCTAATTGTCATTGACATATAGCAACGAAACCGGCGATATCACATATTACACTTACGGTCACAGAAAAGAAAGTGTAAAACTACAACAGTTGGAATCCGCAACCACCTCAGACATCGCATGCCTGACCAAATGAATTACTTAGACATCGCATGCCTAACAATTATAAACCCCGCATTTTAGTCTCAAAATCGAAAACTCTTTTCAATATCAAGTCGGGCAATTCAACAAGATTCCCGACATCCTGATCGAATACTCGTCGCAAACTTCAGTAGGCGGCCGCACCCCCGATACCGTCGACGAAGTGCACCAAGGCAGAACACCGCTACCGCGAGCACCCGGACGGATGCTTTCGGCGACGGGGTTCTCCTACAGTCACTTGGTCGGGGCTATGGGGTGAGGCTGTCTATTAAGTTTACCCGGCGAGTATCCGCGTACGCTACGTGATTGCGACGGACTTTTGATCGCATCAAAATTCCGTGGCAACCGATCAAGTGAGACTAAACTGCTATGTTTATAACATTCATTCAGTTATCACATAACTTTTGTGAATTCCAATTATTGTATCCCATTCCAGATAAACAGAAAATGTTAAACTTTTCGATCGAACAGTCAAACACCCAAGTTTTCCCGATACAGCTCAACACATGAAAAAAAAGTCTAACAACATTCAGTTCGTGCCTCAGTACCAACGGTCCAGCCATAGAAGGGTCAAGCCAACGCCTCACATGTGGCACGCCGTACTGCCCCAAACCCGAAGGTTCAAAGGGCAGTTCAAGACGGTCACATAATCGAGTTAAGGTTTGTTGTCTTCTAGAGGGACCATCGCGTTACTTGCACTACTTAGAACATCGTTAAACTACGGAAAAATCCAACACTTGGAAATTTCCCGACAGGGGAAAAATTGGGTATTTATATCCGGTCGAACTTTTTAACATATTCTAAAAATTTATCCGGAAAGCCAAATAGACAAAATTTGATACCCCGATCGAAACACCGAATCCCCAAAACAACTGCAGAAAATTCAACTCTTGAATAATTTTTAAAAATACCCAGAGAACTCAGCACAGCAAACTAATAATTACTGTGCAAATTTTGGTCAACGATGCAACAGTGTTGCCGCGGAACCGCCGCGCCACGTGGGCTAAGGCCGCGGTTCCGCGGCTGTTTGATGGAATTACGACCAAAATTTTTCACCGTAATTCTTAGAAAACCCTGCTTGTTTTTCTGCATATTTTTAATTTGGAAAAATCCCAATTTTTGGAAAAAGGACAGAGAGCATTTTGGGTTTGGGTTTTCGGGTTCGTTCGGCTTTCAAAATCCGTCTAGACTTCGCCTAAGGCTCTAGCTAGTCTCTGTAGGGTTCCTAGGCACCCTAGTGAGGTCTCACAAGGCATCGATCATGCTAAATTAAAATTTTAACGGTGCCGAGAAACCCGACTACGGATCGTCGGCTAGAAATCTAGGCGAAAAAGCTAACTAGTTAACACTTAACTAAAAGAATCGGAAATACAACCTTTGTAGATCCGGTGCTCCACCTCCTTGGCTCCGCAATGAAGTCCTCTCCGCTGTCCAAAAAGAATCCGGGCTCTAGCGTCGACTTCATCGGAGAATAAGCGAGCTAGGTCGTCGATGTCCATGCCGAAGATGATCTATGTCGAGGCATCGCTAAATCAAGCTCCGACTTCACCAAGTCAAGAAACTTGTGAAGAAAACACACTCTACTACTTGGCAAGAGGTAGAGGATGAAGAAATAGGAAGTGGGTTCTATTTAGAATTGGATTTCTCACTCTTTATCATCAATCACCATTGATGAATGCAAGCTTCTTTCTTGAAGAAGAAGAAGAAGAAGATGATAATTGTTATGATAAGTTAATTAAAAGGAAAAGAATAATCCAATCTTTATCATAACATGACCATGGTTATGTGTAGAGACTAAACCCAAGTTAAGTGAATGGTTAGGTTAGGAATGAAGACAAAAATGGTGACTAAGTCAAAGTATTCATGAAGCTTCATGAATGAACAAAAGAATGCCACCATTTTTCTTTTCTTTTCCTTAAATGAATAATGAATATAAATGAATAAGTATATAAAACCCTAACCATTCATATAACCATGGTTTAATCTTTACACAAGCACAAGTCAACATGTATCATCAAACATGATACAATGTATATGCACAAAAGTATATCACATATACAACTTGCACATCGAGTGAGAAAATCCATATAAAGTGAACCTATACTAGCTAATGCAAAGTAATATATCAAATATATAATTATGCATTAAATCATTAAATCAACACTTGATTTAATGATCCGGTCATATCGTATATAACCGGCTAGTATCCAATGTATCGGCTTATCGAATCAACCCTCGATTCGATAACTAGGTTATATCGCATATAACCATACGACACATTCATCGCGAGAATGAAATACGGTATCACATACACGCATTATTCTCGGTCCCGCACATATCTCATATGCGCTCCTATTTCGTTTCGCTTGAGCCAGGAAACCTCTGTGTAGGACTCTAAAGACTCGTCAATACGCCGGCAGCAGATGATGATCATATCAAACACCCACAAGCCGCAAGCGGTCTGCTAAACGTAACGGCCACCCGGGTATTGAGCGATCTGAAGATCGACGAGCAAGCCCGCTCACACTCCAGTGAATCTAACCAGTAACACTACCGTACAGTCCGGTCTGATCGTCTGATATGTCGCATATCTCGCCTAGGGGTGGTAAACGTCAGACCCCAATAGCTCGATAAGTCGTGTCGATATGAGGTCTATAACAATTCGAGATACTACTGGTAACACTTACCAGTAAATCTCAGCAACCCTGGCCAGGGATTTCCGGTCATAGCCAATCGAACACAGCGCAATATCAACCCCCTATACCGGGAGAGACGAATCCCCTCCTATCGCTCATTGCCTCCATGTGATTCGGGACTGTACCCAAAAACCACCGTTTTGCACGCCCACTTGGACGTGGTAAGATGGAAATCAAAGCACAGTGGGAACCACACAAGACTCTATGACGATCTCGGGTCAACAGACTACTCTGTACCAGTGTCACCAGAGAACTGCCATCTGACGTGAGGTATAATACCATCTGGGAGTTCTCGGCGAGTCCGTCCAGTGTACTCAGTCTCTACTGAGCACCCGTATATCATCTCCGATGTCAAACACCAATGGATATGGGATCATCCATCGCCCATCTGTATGGGTCGAGAAGGTACACGCTAGTCTACTCTGGTATATCGATGCCCCGTCTCGATACACCCACGACTAGGGACTTTGAAGGATGTACTTATGGACTACCATGTCCCCACTAGTATGATCCACATCATAGTCCAGGTAGTCAAGTACAGATCCTAAGGGCTTTACCAACATGTAACAGAGAGACAATCAGCATACACGTTAAGGTAAAGGGTAACCAGATAGCATACTATCATGTCGAGCAAGAAAGTCCTCCCTATATATGTCCCAGCATCCACTATAATATACATCCTATGTACAGTAATGGCCTCTAGGGCATACATATAACTAACAACTTTTATTTCATTAATCTCAATAATGAAGTCCCATCATTTTATGTTTACCTAAACATCACAGATAAATACAACGTACGCTTATGTCATCCGCATTCGTCTCGATGTCCCCTCATGCACCGTTAGGTTAGGTAACTAACGGCAGAGTGGGGCAGTGTTAGCGCGGGTGTAAAACATAAGCAACGTCTATATAATATATCACATATACTATATTCAGTATCTATCTCAACAAATATATCAAATGATCACATCACAGATATCGCAGCAGAAAACAACATATGAAATATTGGATATACTAGGATTTCCGGGTTTTATTTTAAGCCTGTATAAAACACAGATTCCATGTTTGTGATGAATAGCCAATACCACAACCCTAGACCCCTACGAGAGTGGAAAGAAACCCTTCCAATTCTAGAGTTAGGAGACCCGGTTTTGACTCCTCGAGATGGTCTCCCACTGGACCCTAGAACCCGGTTACTTGTGCTCCCCGCCTTGGGTCTACCTTAATGCGGAAAAGTAAATAATATACAATGGTGACATCATCCTCAACCCAGAAGTGCCCCAATAAAAGAATATTACATACAAGAATTTTACATGAATGAAAATAAAAACTCTCATCTCACATAAAACACCCGGCTATTCAAACACGACGATCCAATATAATATATCCCAGCAACACATAACATTACATGTCATCAACGTAAGTAAATATGCGTATCATAATTGTCGTTGACGTATAGCAACGAAACCGGCGATACACCACATATTACACTTACGTTCGCAGAAAAGAAAGTGAAAAACTACAACGGTCGGAATCCGCAAACAGCTTAGACATCACATGCCTAACCAAATGAATTCCTTAGACATCACATGCCTAACAATTATAAACCCCGCATTTTAGTCTCGATATTCAAAACACCTTTTAATATCAAGTCGGGTAATTCAACAAGATTCCCGACATCCTGATTGAATGCTCGTCGGAAACTTTAGTAGACGGCCGCACCCCCCGATGCCGTCGATGAAGTGCACTAAGGCGGAACACCGCTGCCGTGAGCACCCGAACGGATACTTTTGGCGATGGGGTTCTCCTGCAGTCACTTGGTCGGGGCTATAGGGCGAGGTTATCTAATAATGTTACCAGGCGAGTATCCGCGTACACTACGTGATTGCGACGGACTTTTGATCTCATCAAAATCCCGTGGCAACCGATCATCTGAGACTAAACTGCTAGATTTATAACATTCAAACTAGTTATCTCATAACTACATTTGTGGATTCCAAATATTGTATCCAAACACATAATATCCAGACGACGTTAAACATTTCGATCGATTCATCAAAGTCCCACAATTTCCCGACAGCTCAACACTTGAGCACAGTTTTAATAATACCTAGAAGATGCCACAGAACCTATGAACCAACCGTAGAAGGGTCAAACCAATGCCTCACATATGACAACACTGAACTACCACAAACCCTAGGGTTTAGTGGCGGTTCTGACGGTCACATAATCGAGTTAAGGTTTCATTCTTCAAGAGGGTCCATAGAATCACTTGCATATTTTTCCGAATACGTTCAACTTGGAAAAATGGGTTTTTGACATTCGATCGAACTTTCTAACTTCGTCTAGACAACATGCGAATAACCCGAAACAATGTTAAAACTACGAATACAAAACACTCTGAATTGCTTATAGTGTAAGATTACATCACAAGCAAAATTAGCAAAAATAAACAACACATGAAACATCAAAACCAAGTCACTGGAACACACAAAAATTTTCAGAGGGGAGCTCGGATTTTGGCCGAGATCAGGGGACAGTGGCCGGCCAAAAAGTCTTGGATTTTCCTGAAATTTTCATGGTGTTCTTGTATATCTCATACATCATTCTATACTTGTTTAAAAAAATTTTTGACAAACTTTTAAAATCGACAGAAACTTCAATTTTCCATTTCATGTTTCGGAGTATTTCGGTTTCGTAATCCTAATAAAACCCGTATAAATTTCTAGCATGTCTCTGATACCACTGCAGGGTTCCCTAGGACGGCAACAAGGTTTCGGGAGGCATCGTCCATGCCAAATTCAAAAAATTTCCCTTCTAGCTAACCCTAATCATAGAATCGTATGCTAGAAATCTACGGAAAAGTAAATGCAAACACTTTGCAAGTCTAGTGAGCAAGGAATACAACCTTTGTAGACCGGTCCTTCACTTCAATAGCTCCATATAGTAGTCCCTTTCGTTGCGATCGTGAACTCCGGACTCTAGAAAGGCTCCCATGAAGAAACGAACATGCTTGCTTCGAAGACTTCGAGGCCGAAGATGATCTACGTCGAGGAGATACTAACCCAAGCTATCTCTTCACAAATTACGGAATTCGTGAAGCAAACACCTTTTACTAAAAGGAAAGTAGTAGAGGATGATGAAGTAGGAAATGGGCTCACTTTAGTTTTAATTTTCTCACATGTTTTCATCACAAACTCAAACCCTAGAAAACTCTTTTCTTTTTGAGCTCATGAAGAAGATGAAGAATTATCAAGAGAGAATGAGAGTGAGGTCAGAATTGCAACCATGGGTGAGTTAGTGTCATAGCTAACTCATGTAGAGAATAAACTAAGGTCAAGGGTTAAGGTTGGGTTAACAAATATAAGGAATGACAAAAGATTGGAATTTTTCAATGTTTCTACAAGCTCCATCCAAGCTTGAAAATATTGACTAAGTCTTTATTCTTTTGTGATAACTTAAGCAATAAATAAAACCCAAGCATAAACCCTAGCATGGTATAAGTCTCATATACCCTTGTTGCAAGTGTAACCTAACATGACACAACAATATATATCACATATATATTTTGTGTACAAAGAAAAAAATACATATATCACATATATGAAAAGTATCATCAAGTGAGAAAAATGAATACTTAAATGAACTAATATTAGATAATGCAATGTAATGTATCAAATATATAATTATACATTGAATTATTAAATCAACTCTTGATTTAATAATCTGACTATATCACATATAACCGACTAATATCATATGTAACAACTTATCGAATCAACACTTGATCCGATAACCCGGCTATAACACATATAACCGACCGATGTCATAAATCGCAAGAATAGAATACGGTATCACATATCGTATTAATATCGTTCCCGCACATATCACATATGTGCTCCTACTCTGTTTCGCTTGAGCCTGGAAACCCCTGTGTAGGACTCTAAAGACTCGTCAATACGCCGGCAGTAGGTGATGATCACATCAAACACCCACAAGCCGTAAGCGGTGTGCTAAACGTACGGCCACCCGGTGTCACGACCCGAAATGGCACGCAAGTGGCCTTTGAATCATATGAAATCTATTGGACCCCATCTAATTCAAGTAAGCCAAAAAAAAATCCCAGAAATCTAAACCATTTTAAATAATAAGTGAATGAAAACTTGTTTTAAAGCAAGTGGTTTTAATATCATAAGCCGAAGTATGCGTTTTTAAAACATCAAGTCCTTTCAGAAAATTTCGGCAAAGTTTCCTTTGTAAATACAGGCCCCAAAAGGGTATAACATGCATAATATGAATAAAGGCATCCCAAAGCGGGAGCTCGCTCTTCGTCAATTGACGGTCACAACCACGCAAGCAATATAATATACAACGCCGAAGGGCGAGGATCAAAACTCAAAAGGAAACTCAAATCAACATGAAAACTAAAATAATACAAGGCGCGACTCTAAGGTCGAAAGAATATACAAATCTGGTCTTCTAAGTCTAATAAATAATACAGTCTGGTTGATGGAGTTTCTAGATACAACAGAGTATAACAATAGTACAATGGTGGTCACGAAGCAAGTGAACCCACCTACCAAAGCAACCACCCGGAATGGAAGTAGTGCCAGAATGCCGCAAGGAACCTGTATGGAAAAACCTGCAAGAAACTGTGGCACAACGGGGGTGAGTTGCCAACTCGTGAGTAGAAAACATCACAGAGCAGAAATCGTATGTATGACTCAATCCTAAGTCAATACGATCAGTAATATATATCCTCAATACGATCAAGTCTGAAGCATGATATGGTGGCAAGGGTACGCATCTATAGATAAGTGTAATACCAAGTGCTCGTGTCAGTGCCTCAGGTAACAACATATCATAAATATGTGGTATGAACAATGTAATCAACATGAAATCAGTGTCAACTATATCATGAAGGTAATACTATGATATCTAGGGTGACCATATCAGTATAGGTGCCAACCATATACTCAAGTCTATAAGTATGTGGATATCATCCAATTATGAAATCAATGCCTATATGCATGTGGATCTCGTCCACGTGTCAACCCATGACACAACAACATCATGCATGTAAATATCATAAAAACATATGCATGAAAGTATGAGGATGTAAATCAACGTGTGTCCCTCGCGACACATCAAAATCATGGAACCTGAGTGTCCAGTATCGACACTTGAAACATCATGAAACCCGTGTCCAGCATCGACACATAAATCCTCATGTATCTCAGGCTCCGTATCATCTGCGGGATCGGCCCGCGGGCTCCGGCAGTACGGATCGGCCTATATCCATCTCGTGACTCCGGTCGGTATCCTCCGGATAACCGCCAGGTCCAAATACTATCACCAGTAGGTAGTGGTCCCTCTGTCAGGCTCACTGTATACTGCATAGCAAATTCGTTCTCGCCCCGAGGTACCATACCGGGTCCACCATGTACCCGCAATCAGCCTCATCCAGCTCCTCGAATCGGGTATCACATGCCACTCTCAGAACCGAGAAAACACATGGTGGACGCACAGAAATATCATATCAAGAGAAACCTGGTTTTTAAAACAATACATACATTCTTTTAAAATGACCACGGTTCTCAAATCCAGAAATCTCATGAAAACAGCATATCTTAATGCGTATAATTGTAAAGCATGATGTATGCGACATATAATAGAAATGTAAGCATATCCGTATATCATGCAACATGGAACAGTAATATGAACATATCGAGGGAAAACCGCTTCTTTAACCGAATCCAGTTTTAAAATATATCTTGCGGTTCTCAACTTTTCCAAAGTCAAACACAGCATCGTAAAAAGGTGCATATGTAACTGTAGCAAGTAAATTGTGCAAGGAGTTATATCATGATGCTGCAATCTTACTGTGTAGTGACATGGCAATTACCGATGATGATGTGTGTGAGCCGGCAAGTGAGTGTTCGTAGACATACGCATCATCGGTAATGATGTTGGTGTCCTCATCACATGGATCTAATATAGCAATGAGCACATTTAAACATGCAATGCGATGTGAATAGCAAGAATATGCGGAAAATGAATAATGCGCGCAACAATAAAGAATCTACATTAATATATGTAAGTCACACGGTTTTGACATTTGAAATAACACGAATCGTGGTGTTTGGTAAATAGGGACTACGCTGTTTTAAAGAAAAAGTACACACTTTAAAATATCCGTAGGATCCCTTGTCCTGCCTTTAAAATATTCACGATTCGTTAGTTTTGAAATAGGTATGACTCGAGTCTAGTCTAACATCTACAAGTAACTATAGTACTAAACTAACATGCTAATCGAAAAGGTACGGAAACCACCAAAATCTGAGTCGATAAATATAAATATAATAGTCGGTGATCCCGCCTCAATAGTATCACATACGATACAATATATAGCATGACATCCTCGAGTCAAGAGTGCGGATCTATCATCAATATAAAGCTCGTACGGTAAATCCATCGTACGACATCCCAATCTGGGTACGGGTAGAATCTCACATTTATCTCGTCATTCATCTGGTATCCTTATCATCATATCCTGTATTAGGGGTACGGATCTAAGTCTAGTATAAACTGATACCATCTGCATATATATGCATGTATGAAAACACACGCTTAAAGGCCTGCAATAATCTCTTGTCGTATCGCATAATACGAATCAAAACATATCACCGATCTCATAGAATCATGCCTAATCTCATCGGCTCATCTCCAAGTACCATGTACAATTCTCATCATCCATGTATAGGTATACGTATATATATATATATACATAGTCCCATACTTATGTATGTCTATATATATATATATATATATATATATATATACGAATCAAAACATATCACCGATCTCATGGAATCATGCCTAATCACATCGGCTCATCTCCAAGTACCATGTACAATTCTCATCATCCATGTATAGGTATACGTATATATATATATATACACATAGTCCCATACCTATGTATGTCTATATATATATATACACATAGTCCCATACCTATGTATGTCTATATATATATATATACACATAGTCCCATACCTATGTATGTCTATACATATATATATATATATATATATATATATATGCATATCCCCATATACGCACAAGTAAAACAAAGTAAGCATGTGTGTGCGTGTGGGTGTAAATCTTATTCTAGGGTTCGCGTCTAAACTAACTAACGACACTATCATCCAATTACACTAAAATTTATCCAATGAACTCCTAAATCTTACTTACTAACTATCCATGTTTCACATAACATATAATCATAAATATATATCATATATATAGTATCCTATACTTCGAACTGCGGGGGTGCTATACGCCATCCACCCGACATCCCCAGTAGATATATATCTACTCACCTGCTCTTGCTTGCCGATGTCGATGTCGCCATCCTCTTCTTCATCGTCTCGAAATCCACGTTGGGGTACCTACATATATAGCACAATCGCAATGCGTATTAAATTCAAGTCGGAAAACCAAAACGGCACACGTTTCGCTCATAGGTCAAAAGCTATAGCCTCGCATGCAAAGACGACCAACAACCCTAGTCGTTGACTATCAAATGCCACATGACGGAAACACACTATCAAATATAAAATTCAAATTCATAAAAATCCGCAAAACAAAATCAGAAACTTAGAAAACATGCTCCAGATTTTACCCTAGGTGAAATCAGCCAATTTTGCATATGTAAAGGGTCTATTTTACTGAAGATAAAGCCGTGGAACCAATACGAACCAAAATGACACTACCCTGGCCGCAATTTGCGTCCAGACAGATTAAATTTGCAGCCAAACAAGGTGGGTTGGGTCTCAGGTCTTGGGGTTAGCATCTAGGTTGCCTGCACATCTCCTAGTGTTTGCTAATAAATTTTCAGGTCACCCGAGTGTTAGCAGATCACCAAATTCCATCACAAATTCCTAAACATCCCGATGTCGGGGTTTATAAGTTCTTGTCCCGGGGTTAAAGTATCAGGTTTTAGTCCGATATGCGATAATTACAGAAGTTTAAGGTCACTACAAGCCTCAATTTCATCTTTGGATTCAAATCAAACCCTAATCCTAAACTTGAATTTTCAAGGTTCACTAAATCAAACTTAACCACTTCTAAACATGCATGAATGCTAAGGTAAATGAAATACAATACTAATGGTTAAGGAATTATCTCGTTTGGCAACTCAAGAAATTTCTTGAGTTGGCCCAAGTCTTCAAAATCCAATTTTTCAAGGTCCAAAGTGTTTGTAGTGAGCTTGTGCATGTCTTTTGTGAAGTGGAGATGAAGTTTTGAGGTGGGATTGAGGGTGTTTGTGTGGTTGAAGTAGAGGAGGGAGAGAGGGCAGCCATGGTGAGATGAGGGAGTGTGAAAGATGAAGAAATGAAGGGGGAAAGCAAATGGGTCCTAAGGTCAAAGACCCCTCACCTCTCTCTCCTTTCTCTTTCATACCCATCACTCATTCTATATTCATTTTCTTTTCTTTTCTCTTCTCTTTTCTTTTCTCTCATTATAAAATCCATGAATGAAAAATTAAAGATAAAGCCATGTAGAAAATGTAACAAAAGTGTAATATGACATGGTGCATGTCATGTGCACAAAACAAGTTTAATGCACGATTAGCGATATTTAAGCGCGATTAGCATTAAAACGGAATACAATTAATCATAAGAATTTATAATTTGCTTAAATCATATAAAACACACTCTTTTTAGTAATTTCTATAATTTTCCAAATTTTCCCCAATTTATCGGTATTTAATTATACCGCAATATTAACATATTCTTAATATTTATTATTTAAGTATAAAAATTCCCAAAAATAATATTTTATTTTTTTCTGAAATTTTACAATCTTCCCCCTTAAAGAAATTCGGTCCATGAATTTAAATTTAAACCCCTCAAATACTAAAACATTTCAGTAAAAGACTAAGTCATCGGGGTCCCGAAATCATAAATACATAAAGCACATCGTAGCGCAATGCATGCGCATGAAAAACGAGTATATAAATCAAAATCAAAACTCCGTCAAGCATCCCGCAATCATCGGAGTTATGGCGATGACACCAATGTCAAAGCCCTATATGAAAACCAATATGATATACATCAAGGCAATAACATGTACCTAGTACGCGTCGGCGTTAACATCTTCAAAACATCTGAAAGAAATGCATGCCAAACCCTCTTTTTTTCTCAAATCACTGTGCAATGCGCGTATCACGACACTGTAGCGGATGTTTATTGTAAGAAATAACTATATCTATATACATATCCTTTATTTAACATACACGTCCGGCCGTTTTGAAAAAAATAATTTAGAAGGGTTTCCTTATAACATTTTTCGTGTCGTCTCGGACACGTAGGTAAATACTGAGACTATAGCTCCTTTTTGAAAATCTCTTCAAAAACTACCAATGCATGCAAAAATATGTTCAGGTACTGTTCTCGGACTAGTCCTGCTCAGTCACTATATCAAATAGTAAATATCATAAAATATGCTGCTCAGAGGAAATCAATCCCAAAATGCATATAAGAATGCTACGTGCGTCTGGTGCGCACGGAAATCGAAATCAATAAATGTTCCATACATATGCACAGAACAAAATCTGAGTGCAACGGGTGTGCACGAAAACACTTGTCAAGGGCAATGTGTGTGCCAGAAAGCAAAATCAGGTGCATCTGATATGCTTGAAGAATCCTAATCTAGTGAATCTTGCGTGCACCAAAATTACATCAAGCGCGTCAAGTATGCACAAGAATCGAAATCAAGTGCAAAAGGTGCACGGAATAAATATCGAGTATAACAATCGAAATCGACGGTATACAACACATGTCAATCCAAATCCAAATCAGGTATACTGTGGTATCTAATCTCATAACCATATGCATCAGTGTGCACAAATCGAATCAAAATACTAAGAGTGCATGAAAACTATGCCGAAAGCATAAGTCAAATCATATGCATACCATAGATATGGAATCAAAATCAACATCTCGAATGACATCAAGTCGAAATCAAGTGCATTCGTGGTGCACAAATCTCAATCATGCAAATAAATCGTCCAAAATATCGGGCATGAAATCAAAATCAACATCTCGAATGACATCAAACCGAAGTCAAGTGCAACCATGGTGTACAAATCTCAATCATGCAAATAAATCGCCCAAAATACCGAAATTAAAGATGGCGGAAACAGTCCCGCTCAAGCACATCCTCTAAAGATCTCTGGCCAACTGTCACGGTCACTCATAACATGTCTCGTCGACGATGCCAAACTCTGGCCTGCTAGGTGTGCACAATATGACCGATCTTGGGTCCAAGTCTTCTTGTATAGTATTCCAGAAAGGTTCTGTCGAAGTCTCTCCCAAATCTCATTTTTGCCGAACTGCTCGGAAGTTATCATTTTTTACTAAATCTATTTCTTATTCCGGAACGGCTGCAAACTCATCACGACTCCTCATGGAAGATATATCTATATGTAACGCCTCTGCATGCGTATCACATCTTTGATGTCAGCGGAGTGGAACGTCATCTCGTCATAATCTTGTACGAACCTCTAACTCCAGTTTTCTCTAATGTCAACTGATTTGGACTCGTTTCTTCGTGGCTGCATGGACTGCGCTCCAACGGCTATACCCGTATCTGGAGTCTCCCAAGCAATGTATCCCATCACATGATATCCGAATGAAGTCAAACCATTCAATCGATTCGTCAAAGTTCCATAATCCCCCAAGAGCTCAACATCTTGAGTACAGTTTAATAGTATTCCAGTACATGCCACAGCATCTATGGACCAGCCGTAGATGAGCAAACCCAAGCCTCATTAATGGCACCCCTGAACTGCTGCAAACCCTAAGGTTTCAAAGCGTTCTCATGATCATTATATCGAGTTAGGGTTTCTTTCTTCTAGAGGGTCCACGAAATTACGTGCATGTTTTTCCTGAATACTTTAAACTTGGAAAATGGGTTTTTTGACATTCGATCGTTTTCTATCGACTCCCAACGTACCCGCGTGAAGTCGTCTCTAGCTGGAATCAATTAATCTGATGACCTCGCATCGGGGTAGGCAACGAATCACATGTCCTAGTCTTTCATCTTTGGTGGCTAGCGATCATCTATCATATCTCTAATTATAACTCGTGCGGCATTAGCTTCAATCATCTGAGGCGATATCTCTTCAGTCGCAGCAACAACTGAATCATTCATCCGCACGTAGAACAGTGCCTCAATCATCAAGAATAATCGGTGCTTTGACGGTCATCACATTCTGGCTGGCCTCTGGCAGTGGCCCAATCCTCTGGAGCTGATCCGCACGTCCGAGAAATCTCGTAAAATCGATCCATCAAATGCTCATGGCGCGAAAACACAATAAAATGACGTCTCTATGCAATCGTATGTCCCGGGAATCACGCCCTGGTCAGTCCTCGTCCGTGACGAGCTCGTGCTGACCCAACTCTAGCCGTAGCTCTCTCTGCCCATGTAATCATAGCAGCAACAACCATAAACCGATATCGATGAGGATAGATCATGAATGAATATAATTATGTGCAAGGAAATGTACATCCTAAAGCTTCTTAAGCGGAGTAGCGTATCGTAAGTATGCTGCGGAACATACAAACGGTACGTCACTCTCCTTAAGTCACCTACTCCAACAACCAAGATCAACCTACGCGACGAAATTTTGAGTCTACTACTCCCTCGACCAAGTCTAAGTTCCTTAAGGTCAAGCCTAGATTCTGTATATATACAAACGCCCTAGGCTCTGCGTAGTCAAATATAGACTCGAACCAAGGCGAACCTAGCACTCTGATACCAACTTTGTTACGACCCGAAATGGCACGTGACTGGCCCTTGACTCATATGAAGTCTATAGGACCCCATCTAATTCAAGTAAGCCAAAAAAAATCCCAGAAATCTAAACCATTTTAAATAATAAGTGAAATAAAACTTGTTTTAAAGCAAGTGGTTTTAATTGCATAAGTCGAAGTATGCGTTTTTAAAACATCAAGTCCTTTCTGAAAATTTCGGCAGAGTTTCCTTTGTAAATACTGGGCCCAAAAGGGCACAACATGCATATATGAATAAAGGCATCTCCAAGCGGGAGCTAGCAATTCGTCAATTGACGGTCATAACCACACAAGCAATATAATATACAACGCCGAAGGGCGAGGATCAAAACTCAAAAGGAAACTCAAATCAACATGAAAACCATAATAATACAACGCGCGACTCTAAGGTCGAAAGAATATACAAATCTGGTCTTCTAAGTGTAATAAATAATACTGTCTGGTTGATGGAGTTTATAGATACAACAGAGTATAACAATAGTACAATGGTGGTCACGAAGCAAGTGAACCCACCTACCAAAGCAACTACCCGGAATGGAAGTTGTGCCAGAAAGCCGCAACGAACCTGTATGGCAAAACCTGCAAGAAACTATGGCACAACGGGGGTGAGTTGCCAACACGTGAGTAGAAAACATCACAGAGCAGAAATCGTATGTATAACTCAATCCTAGGTCAATACGATCAGTAATATATATCCTCAATATGATAAAGTCTGAAGCATGATAAGGTGGCAAGGGTAAACATCTATACATAAGTGTAATACCAAGTGCTCGTGTCAGTGCCTCAGGTAAGAACATATCATAAATATGTGGTATGATCAATGTAATTAACATGAAATCAGTGTCAACTATATCATGAAGGTAATACTATGATATCTAGGGTGACCATATCAGTATAGGTGCCAACCATATACTCAAGTCTATAAGTATGTGGATATCATCCAACTATGAAATCAATGCCTGTATGCATGTGGATCTCGTCCACGTGTCAACCCTTGACACAACAACATCATGGATGTAAATATCATAAAAATATATGCATGAAACTATGAGGATGTAAATCAACGTGTGTCCCTCGCGACATATCAAAATCATGGAACCTGAGTGTCCAGCATCGACACTTGAAACATCATGAAACCCGTGTCCAGCATCGACACGTAAATTCTCATGTATCTCAGGCTCCGTATCATCTGCGGGATAGGCTTGCGGGCTCCGGCAGTATGGATCGGCCTATATCCATCTCGTAACTCCGGTCGGTATCCTTCGGATAACCGCCAGGTCCAAATATTATCACCGGTAGGTAGTGGTCCCAGTTCCAGGCTCATAGTCTACTACACAGCAAATATGTTCTCGTCCTGGGGTACTATACCGGGTCCATCATGTACCCGCAATCGGCCTCATCCAGCTCCTCGAATCGGGTATCACATGCCACTCTCAGAACCGAGAAAACACATGGTGGACACACAGAAATATCATATCAAGAGAAACTGGGTTTTTAAAACAATACATACATTCTTTTAAAATGACCACGGTTCTCAAATCCAGAAATCTCATGAAAACAGCATATCTCAATGCGTATAATCGTAAAGCATGATCTATGCGACATATAATAGAAATGTAAGCATATCCGTATATCATGCAACATGGAACAGTAATATGCACATATCGAGAGAAAACCGCCCCTTTAAATGAATCCAGTTTTAAAATATATCTTGCGGTTCCCAACTTTTCCAAAGTGAAATGCAGCATCGTAAAAAGGTGCATATGTAACTATAGCAAGTAAATTGTGCAAGGAGTCATATCATGATGCAGCAATCTTACTGTGTACTGACATGGCAATTACCGATGATGATATTTGTGAGCCAGCAAGTAAGTGTTCGTAGACATACGCATCATTGGTAATGGTGCTGGTGTCCTGATCACATGGGTCTAATATAGCAATGAGCACATTTAAACTTGCAATGCGATGCGAATAGAAAGAATATGCGGAAAATGAATAATATATGCAACAATAAAGAATCTACATTAATATATGTGAGTCACACAGTTTTGACATTTGAATAACACGAATCGTGGTGTTTGGTAAATAGGGATTACGGTGTTTTTAAGAAAAAGTACGTACTTTGAAATATCCGTAGGATCTCTTGTCCTGTCTTTAAAATATTCACGATTCGTTAGTTTTGAAATAGGTATGACTCGAGTCTAGTCTAACTTCTAGAAGTAACTACATGACTAAAGTAACAGGCTAATCGAAAAGTTACGGAAACCACCTAAATCTGAGTCGATACATATAAATATAATAGTCGGTGATCCCGCCTCAATAGTATCATATACGATACAATATATAGCATGACATCCTCGAGTCAAGAGTGCGGATCTATCATCAATATAAAGCTCGTACGGTAAATCCATCATACGGCATCCCAATCTGGGTACGGGTCGAATCTCACATTTATCTCGTCATTTATCTGGTATCCTTATCAGCATATCCTGTATTAGGGTTATGGATCTAAGTCTAGTACAAACTGATACCATCTGCATATATATGCGTGTATGAAAACACACGCCTAAAGGCCCGCTATAATCTCATGTCGTATCTCATAATACGAATCAAAACATATCACCGATTTCATGGCATCATGCCTAATCTCATCGGCTCAACTCCAAGTACCATGTACAATCCTCATCATCCATGTATAGGTACATGTATATGTATAAATACATAGCCCCATACCTATGTGTATGTGTGTATATATATACATATCCCCATATACGCACAAGTAAAACAAAGTAAGCTTGTGTGTGCGTGTCGGTGTAAATCTTATTCTACGGTTCGCGTCTAAACTAACTAACGACACTATCATCCAATTACACTAAAATTTAACCCATGAACTCCTAAATCTTACTTATTAACTATCCATATTTCACATAACATATGATCATAAATATATATCATATATATAGTATCCAATACTTCGAACTGCGAGGGTGCTATACGCCATCCACCCGATTTCCCTTGTTGATATATATCTACTCACCTGCTCTTGCTTGCCGATGTCGATGTCGCCATCCTCTTCTTCATTGTCTCTAAATCCATGTGGGGGTACCTACATATACAACACAATCGCAATGCGTATTAAGATCAAGTCGGAAAACCAAAACGGCACACGTTTCGCTCGTAGGTCAAAACCTATAGCCTCGCATGCAAACACGACCAATAACCCTAGTCGTTGACGTTCAAACGCCACATGACGGAAACACACTATAAAATATGAAATTCAAATTCATAAAAAGCCGCAAAACGAAATCAGAAACTTAGAAAACATGCTGCTGATTTTACCCTAGGTGAAATCTGCCAATTTTGCATATATAAAGGGTCGATTTTACTGAAGATAAAGCCCTGGAACCAATACGAACCGAAATGACACTACCCTGGCCGCAATTTGCAACCAGACAGATTAAATTTGTGGCCAAACAAGATGGGTTGGGTCTCAGGTCTTGGGGTTAGCATCTAGGTTGCCTGCACATCTCCCAGTGTTTGCTAATAAATTTTCAGGTCACCCGGGTGTTAGCAGATCACCAAATTCCATCACAAATTCCTAAATTTCCTGATGTCGGGGTTTCTATGTTTGTGTCCCAGGGTTTTAGTCCGATATGCGATAATTACAAAAGTTTAAGGTCACTATAAGCCTTAATTTCATCTTTTGATTCAAATCAAACCCTAATCCTAAACTTGAATTTTCAAGGTTCACTAAATCAAACTTAACCACTTCTGAACATGCATGAATGCTAAGGTAAATGAAATACAATGCATATGGTAAAGGAATTACCTCATTTGGCAACTCAAGAAATTTCTTGAGTTGCCCCAAGTCTTCAAAATCCAATTTTTCAAGGTCCAAAGTGTTTGTAGTAAGCTTGTGCATGTATTTTGTGAAGTGGAGATGAACTTTTGCGGTGGGATTGAGGGTGTTTGTGGGGTTGAAGTAGAGGAGGGAGAGAGGGCAGCCATGGTGAGATGAGGGAGTGTGAAAGATGATGAAATGAAGGGGGAAAGCAAATGGGACCTAAGGTCAAAGACCCCTCATCTCTCTCTCCTTTCTCTCTCATGCCCATCCCTCATTCTATATTCATTTTGTTTTCTTTTCTCTTCTCTTTTCTTTTCTCTCATTATAAAAGCTATGCATGAAAAATTAAAGATAAAGCCATGTAGAAAATGTAACAAAAGTGTAATATGATATGGTGCATGTTATGTGCACAAAACAAGCTTAATGCACGATTAGCGATATTTAATCGTGATTAGCATTAAAATGGAATGTAATTAATCAAAAGAATTTATAATTTGCTTAAATCATATAAAACACGCTCTTTTTAGTAATTTCTATAATTTTCCAATTTTTTCCCAATTTATCGGTATTTAATTATACCGCAATATTAACATATTCTTAATATTTATTATTTAAATATAAAAATTCCCAAAAATAATATTTTATTTTTTTCTGAAATGTTACACCCGGGTATTGAGCGATCAGAAGATCAACAAGCAAGCCTGCTCACACTCCTGTGAATCCAATCAGTAACACTACCGTACAGTCCGGTCTCTTCGTCTGATATGTCGCATATCTCATCTAGGAGTGGTAAACGTCAGACCCCAGTAACTCGATAAGTCATGTCGATATGTGGCTCATAACGGGTCGAGAAACTACTGATAACACTTACCAGTATATTTCTGAAGCAGCCTTGGCCAAGGACTTCCTGTTATAGCCAATCGAGCACAGCGCAATATCAACTCCTATTACCGGGAGAGATGAAACCCCTCCTATCGCTCATTGCATCCATGTGATTCTAGACTGTACCTAAAAGCCACCGTTTTGCACGTTCTCTTGAACGTGGTAAGGTTGAAATCAAAGCACAGTGGGAATCACACAAGTCTCTATGATGATCTCGGGTCGACAGACTAACCTGTACCAGTGTCACCAGAGAACTGTCATCTGACTTAAGGTATAATACCATCTGAGAGTTCTCGGCGAGTCCGTCTAGTGTACCCATTCTCCACTGAGCACCCGTATACTATTTCTGATTTCAAACACCAATGGATATGGGATCAACCATCGCCTATCTACATGGGTAGAGAAGCTATACGCTAGTCTACTCTGGTATATCGATGCCCTGTCTCGATACACCCACGACTAAGAACATTTGAAGGATGTACTTAACTACTACTGTATCCCCACTAGTATGATCTGCATCATAGTCCTGGCAGTCAAGTACTCATCCTAAGGGCATTACCAACATGTAATATAGAGACAATCAGTGTACATGTTAAGATAAAGAGCAACCGATAGCATACTATCATGTCGAGCAAGATAGTCCTCCATATATATGTCCTAGCATCCAGTGCAATATACATCATACGTACAGTAATGGCCTCTAGGGCATACATATAACTAACAAATACGACAGAAGATTTGGTAGAACCAGAGGATTCGATAGTTCCCAACGAAGCTCAGCCTCTCCAACGTTCTAATAGGGTTCCTCATCCACCTGAGAGATACTACGGTTTTTTTGTTGATGGTGGGAGCGAGGATTGCATCATGGAAGATGATGACCCAACTAGTTTCGAGCAGGCCATCACGAGTGGGGACTTTATGAAATGGCTGGATGCAATGCGATCTGAGATGGAATCCATGTACACCAACAAAGTATGGACTTTGAAAGATCCTCCTGAAGGGGTAAAACCCATCGGGAGCAAGTTGATCTTCAAGAAAAAACTTGGTGTAAATGGAAAAGTTGAGACTTTCGAAGCAAGATTTGTAGCAAAAGGTTTTCGTCAGCGACCAGGTGTGGATTATGATGAAACCTTTTCTCCAGTATCTATGCTTAAGTCCATCCGGATCCTACTTGCCATCGCTACATACCATGACTACGAAATCTGGCAGATGGATGTTAAGACCGCCTTTCTAAATGGTGATTTAGAAGAGAGCGTGTACATGACTCAGCGAGAGGGCTTCGTGGACACTGGGAGCAGCGGAATGGTGTGCAAGATGCTTAAATAAATCTACAGGTTAAAGCAGGCATCGCGGAGTTAGAACATCTGTTTTGATGTGCTAGTCAAAGAGTTTGACTTCGTCAAAAACGTAGATGAACCTTTTATATACAAGAAGGTAGCAGAGAGTAAGGTCATCTTCCTCGTATTGTACGTGGATAACATACTCTTGATAGGAAATAATGTTCCTATGCTGCACTCAGTCAAGCTCTTCTTATCACAAAGATTCTCCATGAAGGATCTGGGTGATGCCTCCTACATCCTGGGGATTAAGATCTATAGAGATAGATCTAAACGGATGTTGGGATTGTCCGAATCTAGGTACATTGACACCATAGTAAAGAAGTTTAGTATGGAGGATTCTAAGCGTTGGAATTTACCCACGATCTCAGGAATCACTCTCTCCAAAGAGATGTCCTCCAAGACTGATTTGGAGAGGTCTCGCATGCAAGGTATACTCTATGCTTCGGCAGTCGGGTCTATCATGTATGCGATGTTATGTACCCGACCGGATGTAGCATACGCACTGGATGTTGTAAGAAGGTATCAATCAGATCCTTGGGAGAATCACTGGACAACTGTGAAGAACATTCTTAAGTAGTTGAGAAGGACTAAAGAAATGTTCTTGGTGTATGGTAATGGTAAACTCCAAGTGGTGTCCTTTACCGACTCGAGCTTCCATAGTGATAAGGACGACTCTAAGTCGGTCACGGGTTTTGTCTTCACCCTCAATGGAAGGGCGGTTTGTTGGAAGAGTTCCAAGAAAGAAACCGTGGCAGACTCGACGATGGAGGCTTTATACATCGCTGCCAACGATGCTGCCAAAAAGGCTGTCTGGATGAAGAAGTTCATAACCGAACTTGGTGTGGTTCCGTCCATCGAGCATCCAATACCTTTGTATTGTGATAACAATGGAGTTGTGGCTTTGGACAAGGAACCCAGGTCCCATCAGCGATCCATGCATATTCTGAGGCGGTATCACCTGATCTAGGAGATAGTTGATTGCCGGGAGATCGAGGTCAGGAGAGTTGACACGAAGAACAACACGGTGGACGCACTCACGAAGGACATACCCAAGATACAATTTGAAAGACTTTGCGGGATGTTGGGTATAAGAAACTACAACAACTGGCCTTAGTGCAAGTGGCAGATTGTTAGTTGTCTGTATGCCCTAGAGGCCATTATTGTACATGATTGTATATTATAGTGGATGCTTGGACATATATAGAGAGGACTTTCTTGCTCTGCATGATAGTATGCTATCTGGTTGCTCTGTATCTTAGCATGTAGACTTTTATTGTGATACTGTCTTGCTCTCACATGTTGGTAAAGCCCTTAGGATGTACTTGACTACCAGGATTATGATGAGATCATACTAGTGGGGCCAGGGTAGTCCATAAGTTCATCCTTTAATAGTTCCTAGTCGAGTGTGTATCAAGATAGGGCATCGATATTCCAGAGTAGACTAGCGTATACCCTTCTTGACCCATAAGATGGGCGATGGATGATCCCATATCCATTGGTGTTTGACATCAAAAATGGTATACGGGTGCTCAGTGGAGACCAGGTATACTGAGCAGGACTCGCCGAGAACTCCTAGATGGTATTATACCTGACTTCAGATAGCAGTTCTCTGGTGACACTGTTACAGGTTAGTCTGTAGACCCAAGATCATCATAGAGTCTTGTGTGATTCCCACTGTTCTTTGATTTCCACCTTACCATGTTCAAGAGAACGTGCAAAACAGTGGTTTTCGGGTACAGTCCCGAGTCACATAGTGGCAATGAGCGATGGGAGGGGTTTTGTCTCTCCCGGTATTGGGGGTTGATGTTGCACTGTGCTCGATTGGCTATAACAGGAAGTCCCTGGCCAGGGCTGATACGAAGATTTGCTGGTAAGTGTTATTAGTAGTTTCTCAACCTGTTATGAGCCTTATATCGGCATGACTTATCAAGTTACTGGGGTCTGACGTTTACCGCCCCTAGACTAGATATGCGACATATCAGACAAAGAGACCGGACTGTATGGTAGTGTTACTTATTGGATTCACAGGAGTATGAGCAGGCTTGCTTGTTAATCTTTTGATCGCTCAATACCCGGGTAGCCTTTACGTCCAGCTAGTATCGCTGACGGCTTGTGGGTGACTGATATGATCATCACCTACTGCCAGCGTATTGACGAGTCTCTAGAGTCCTACACAGAGGTTTCCTGGCTCAGGCGAAACGAAGTAGGAACACATATGTGATATGTGCCGAACCGATATTAATACGCGTATGTGATATCGTATTCTAATCTTGTGATATCTGATATCGGTCGGTTATATGTAATATAGCTGGGTTATCGAATCAAGTGTTGATTCGATAAGTTGATACTAAAGATATTAGTCGGTTATATATGATATAGCCAGATTATTAGATCACGTGTTGATTTAATAATTTAATGTATGATTATATATTTGATATATTAATTTTTACATTAACTAATATTAGCTTACTTAAGCATTTCTTTTTCTCACTTATATATAATATATATGTGATATATATTATTATTGTGTCATGCTTGATGATACACACTACATGGTTGTATTAGACTCACACAATGCTAAAGATAATTAAGGGTTTTAATTATATAAGGTAAATACAAAATTAGGTGGAAATGTGTCATGGTTGGAAGCTTGGAGAAGCTTGTAATAACCATGGACTTAGTCCACTAATTTTGTATTACTCTAGATATTTATTAACCTATCTATTATCTAAAACCATGGTTAAGTCTCTACATGAGTTATATGAGATATTTCTCACCCATGGTTTCCATTCTATGATTCACTTCATCTTCTTCTCCATCAAGAGAGAGCTCTCTAGGTTTACAAGTGGTGAAGAAATTTAGTGAGAAAAAAAATCTAATGTGAGGAAAATTCCTACTTCATCAACCTATACTAGACTAGCCATTTAGTATAAGTTGTTTGCTTCACTAATTCCTAATTAGTGAAGAGGTAGCTTGAGTTAGAGTCTCCTTGACATAGATCATTTTCGGCTTTGAAGACTTTAAGCAAGCTTGTTCTTTTCACTTTGTGGAGTCCAACTAGAGTCCGGGAGACCACTGCTTGGAGCGAATGGACTTCTACAGGGAGCTATTGAAGTGAAGGACCGGTCTAGAAAGGTTGTATTCCCATTCACTTAGATGTAAACTTGTTTACATATTAGTTTTTACCCTAATCCTCTAGTTAGATCCTTAGTTTGGGTTACTTAGCGCACTAAAATTTTATAAAATGGCATGGTTGATGACTTCTGAAACCTTGTAGTCGTGCTAAAGAACCCGACAGATGATACATTGCAAATGATTGTATGAGACTCATACAATACTTAAGATAATTAGGGTGATTATTTATTTAGGGAATAAACAAAATTAGGTGGAAAATGGCTTGGTTATGATGCTTGTAGAAATTTATGGAAACATTGACTTAGTCCACTAATTTTATTTTACTCTAGATATTTATTAACCCAACCATTATCTTTAGCCATGGTTAAGTCTCTACAAGAGATTATATATGATATTTTCTCATCCATGGTTTGCAATGGTTGCCATTATTCACCATTTCATCTTCTTCTTCATCTCAATTTAGCTCTCTAGGTTTTCTTGAGATGAAGAAAGAGAGAAAGAGAATAATAATTCTAAAATGAGCAAAATTCCTACTTTACCATTCTATACTAAACTAGCCATTTAGTATAGGATGTTTCTTTCACTAATTCTTAATTAATGAAGAGGTAGCTTGAGTTGGAGATTTCTCAACGTAGATCATCTTCGGCCTCGAAGATCTTTAAGCAAGCTTGTTCCTTTCGCCTAGTGGAGCCTAACGAGAGTCCGGGAGACCACTACTTAGAGCTAAGGGACTACTACACGGAGCTTTAGAAGTGAAGGACCGGTCAACAAAGGTTGTATTCCTTATTCACTAAGAGTAAAGTTGTTTACCTCCTTAGTTAAACCCTAATTCTCTAGTTAGATCCGTGGTCGGGCTCGCTCAACACCCGAAATATTATAAAATAGCATACTTGATTCCTGCCGAAACCCGTCGGGGTGCTATGCGAACCCAGAAGAAGATGTGATCAAGTCTTCATCTTGAGATCCTTTACAAGCATGAAGCTTCTCCTAATTACTATTATGAGGTAAAAGTCCCACTTTTAGATAAGTTTCTGTCCCGAAAATGGCACGTGATTGGCACTTGAATCACGTGATGTGTATAGGACCCAACTGTAATCCAAGTAAGCCAAAAGCCCAGAAATCTAATCCTTTTTGGGAAAATATTGGAGGTGAAGTTTTGAAATAACGGTATAATGAAATCAAGTTCTTTCTTTAAATGCATAAGTAATGTTATATAAAAATACAAGTGGTTTATATATTATAGTTGAAAATATTTTCGTCATTTGAAATTTGGGCAGCACCTCCTTTGTAAATTTTGAACCAAAACCAATACATAGCAACAATAATAGGCATTCCCAAGCGGGAGCTAGTTCTTAGCCAATTGGAGAAATCACAATGTCACGACCGAAGGTGCAGAATGTGACTGACACTTAAACTACGAAACGTCTCAAGGTGCAACGTAATCTAAGTAAGCCAAAGCCTAGAAATACTAAACCATTTAACAAATAGAGTGAAGGAAAACTTGTTTTAAAGCAAGTGGTTTTATCAAAATAAGTGGCATTAAACATTTAAAAGTGACATCAAATTTTCCCGAAAATTTCGGCAGAGTTTCCTTTTTAAATACTGGCCCCCAAACGGTTACAACACATGAGAATACATATGAATAATGAATAAAGGCGTCCCCAAGCGGGAGCTAGCTCTTCGCCGGTGGTGGAAACACAACCACATGCATATGTATATCAAAAGTGCACAATAAACATTATAAAGCAAGAAATAAGAAAAAAAAACCATGTCGGCTCAAGTGAGCATCGACACCAAACACCGCAAATACAAGTCTCACGAGTCTCACTGCCTAGTCAAATATACAAGAGTAGATGGAGTATATTAGATACAATATAATGTACACTATGGAATAAAAATATCCTCGCAACCCACCTACGAGCAAGCTGCAAATTAAGCCAATGAAGCCAAAGAGGAAGAACGCCCGCCGCTACTGATGACACTATGGCACAACGGGGCTGAGTTGCCAACTCGTGAGTGGTAAGTAACATCTAATAAGGCTGTCGTAATCATGCATGCAATTTTGTCATAGCATACATAAACTAATGTGATGCGATGCACTGGTATGTTTGGAACATGAATGCATAAACAACACGAGATCTGAATATGTTTAGTACGAGAAAATCCGTATTCTTATCTTAGTAAAACTTCTGTAATTTAACTATAGAATCATCAATGAAATAAATAGAAATCTGTGTCAAGCATCGACACAAAATATGAATATCTCAATGTCTTGACATCTCAGGTCTCAATACCTCGATGTCACAATGTATCAATATCTCGGACTCCGGCAATCCAGACTGGCCCATATCATCAATCTCAAGACTACGTCGGTATCCTCCGGATATCCGCCCTCATCACAAATAACTGGTCGGTAGTGCTTCCCTGCCGGGCTCAACGCCATCATCTGCGACCATATTTCCTCGGGGTACCGCATCGGGTCCACCATGCATCCACGGACAGTTCCTCCTCCTCCTCGAATCGGGTGTATGATACCGCTCAAGAACCGAGAAATCTCATGGTGGACGACACATACATCATATCATGAGAAAACCGCAACTTGCATTATTAAAATGATAACGGTTTATAAAATTCTTGCTGTTTTCCCAAAAATCCAGAAATCTCATAATACTGAAATCCTCAAGAATAATCACCATATGTACACATGTCGGTGATGATGAATGCCTATGGTATTTGTAACGCCTTGAAAAGTCGTTTTGGTGTTTTCCTGAAAATCGGTGAAAATTCGGTATTTTTCCGAAAACCGTCTTTCGTGTTATTTTGCAGTTTAGGACTAATTATACCTAAAATGGATAGGTAATTGCTTGTTTTTAGTATCTAATGAGTTACTTATGAAATTTTGGTCATTTAAAATTTTTTTCCTTTTTTTCAATTTTTAATATTATTTTAAGCCGGTAAGAAAATACATTAAATTAGCGATAAATATAAATTTAAAGGGGATAAATTTAAGCTTTAAAATCATGTTAATTAAAATATAGTTGTAACATAAATTTTTAGTATTTTATTTTAAGTTTTAACAAATTTTTATGATGGAAAACAAAAATATAATTTTTTTGAGCTAAAACTTGCAAATATGAACTTGTGGAGGGTCTTTTTTCCATAGAACCTTTTTGTATTCACTCCCACTCACCCCCACTCCCCAAGGCCGGCCCCACCACTGCTGGAGCAGCCCCATCCCCCTCTATTTGACTTTAACTATTGTGAATGGAGTGAAGAAAGGATTAAAATATTGTAATTTAGAGTATGGTGTACTTGTGAATGGAATGGGCTTTGACTTGGAGAAAATTCCTCAATCCCACACCATTCTCCCCCACTCCCTTCCCACTTGGCCGAGACAACCAGCAGCAGCCCCCTTTTCTTTTTCCCCAAATTCTTCATCTCCTTTTTGCTTCAATTTCATCCAAAAATCCACCGAAATCCCTAATTTTCTTCACAAATTCAACACAAAACCTTATTCTATCTCTTTTCAAGAATTGGTTTAAATCTTGGAGAAAGGAGTTGTCTTGGGAGGCTTGAGCAAACTTAGGATTGAACTTTGGAGGTATAACTTCTAATCAAATGGTTAAATTGTAGTTAAAGTATGCTAAGTAGGACTTGCATGTTATGTTAATATTAAAATTATTGCTAAATCCTAATCTAGTTTTTTTTTAGTTCATTGCTTGACTTTTAATTAGGGTTTAGAAAACCATTAATTAGTTAATTAAGTTATTTTGTTATCTAGTTTTATGCAAACTTAATTTAAGAGATTACTTTGCTTAAGTGGACATCGATATGTGTAAAATTATGTTGTTCAAGTGTGAAATTGGATTTAATTGATGGTTATATAAATCAAGAGAGGGTTGTTTATGGAAAAATATGATTTGAAGCATTGTAATGTGTTATAATTAATGTGATTGTGGTTAACTAGTTATGCGGTTACATGTTATACTAGGTTGTAATCCTTTTTGTCGCAAAACGGAGATGTTGCGCCGATTTTTGGAATGTTTGTGCTTACTAGTTTTGTTATAAAATTATGTGATGAATTATTTTTGATATCTTGATGATTGTGTTGGCTTATCCAATGACATTTAGGATGTGTGAGTGCGGTTTCTTTGAGTGGTCAGGTTTTAGTTTGGCCGGGCGACCAATCGACGATTTTAGTTAGTTTTTGCGATTTTCGCGTGTGTTCCGCGCACCTTGTGCACGTTGTACCTAGCTTGTGAGCGTTGATATTTTCATTTGGGATTTGAGTCATTTCATGATATGTAACCTTATGTTTTGTATTGGTGCAAAATCCAGGTTCGGTCGCGGAGACGTCAGACGCGGCTCGAAAGGGGAAAGCGGTGATCGGACGTGACTAGCTAGGGATTCCGGTGAGTAGATGTAACATCTACGGGGGACTATCATTGGATGGCGCAAGCCGCCCGATAGTTTTAGTAAATTAGAAGATTCTTAGTGATGTTAGTAATTAGGGGTGTAATACTTATATGATTATTTGCTGCATCAATGCCTTATATTGACATACATATGCGAACCCTTTTTGTAGGACACCCGCACCATTGCCAGGGTTTTTATATGCAGCACGAGCACTATTCATGCTTACACACACGCCCTGGTAATTGCCATGCCACCACACTAGATAACCTATAATTTGAAACCTTTTACTAATTGATGCTTAAACCTGTGCTATTGCCTTTAATTCCTTAAAATGAAATCGTAGGATTGCTATTCATGTGCATGTACCTCATCATATTATTTGTTCATGTCTAGTCTATTAATCATACATCGTAGCTTAATTATTGATACCATATGCATTCATCACCATTGATATATGCACTTATGAGGATTTCTTGAGATTTTATGATATTTCTGGATTTCGGGGGAAAGCCGCAAAATTTCTAAACTTATTATGTTTTTAAAATATGTAATTGCGGTTTTCTAGTGATGTAAAGTGTCGTCCACCATGAGTTTGCTGTGGTTTTCGAGATCCCTGTCGAGGAGTGGAGGAACCGTCACGGGTACATGGTGGGCCCGGTATGGTACCCCGGGGCAAGATGAATGTGGTGTTGACGTTGAGCCTGGCAGGGGATGGATTACCTACCGGTGACTGTTTGGCACGGCGGATATCCAGAGGATACCGACCGTGGCCGCGAGATGATGAGATTTTGATATTGAGCTGGGTCAGCCGGATGGCTGAGGCCAGAGATACTATGACATGGATATATGAGATTTGTGATAGTTTTGAGGTGTCGTTGCTGGACACAGATTCTTGTTGATTCTATTGGTATTGTGCTGGTATTTCAAAAGAGATTCTTAAAGGGAAAAACATGATTTCTTATACTTACATATTCAGATCACGAGTTGATTTGCATTGCATTCATACCTGCTAGTATATTCATATTGCATACATACTTGCCATTATGTCCTGCCTTACCTGTATTTAGATGCTAGGATGCTTGTGTGCATGCATACGATAGCCTGTGTAGGTGTTATTTATTACTCACGAGTTGGCAACTCACCCCCGTTGTGCCATAGCCTTTTTCAGGTCCGCTCCGTCAGTATAGTAGCGGCAGGCGCACTTGCTTCTTTTGCCTGGACTCGAGGTTTTGCTCTTAGGTGGGTTATATTATTATTTTTGCACCACCTTGTATATTCTTTGTATCTAGAGTACTGCATCTACTGTATCTACCAGTATTGTTGTATATTGATCTAGAGATGAGACTGTGAGATTTGTGGACTGTTTTGCTGTAATTTGGGGTCGAGCTCACTTGAGTCGACATGCTGTTTTTCTCATGCTTCTTTATGATTATTTTGCATGATGTTGTTTTATATTGCGTGGGATTTGTGACCGCCTTGTGGCGAAGAGCTAGCTCCCGCTTGGGGATGCCTTATTTGTTGGATTCATATATATTCTTGTTGTACCCATTTTGGGGGCCAGTTTTTACAAAGGAGACTCTTCCGAAATTTTCTGAAAAATTTGTATTGTTTTTAAAAAGGTTCTTATTTGACTTATTTGATAAACTCGTTTTCAATTGATTGGGTTCTCTTCACTCTTTTGCTTATTTGGTTTTGTTTTCTGGGCTTTGGCTTACTTATTTTACGGACGTCTTGAGACGTTTCGTAAACTTAAGTGCCAGTCACGTTCCGTACCCTGCGGGTCGTGACAAAGTTGGTATCAGAGCGATAGGTTTTACCTTTTTGAGTGTAGGATGACCCTTGGTAGATGGAGTAAGTGACTTAAGCAGGGTAACGTAGCGTGCGTATGTCCGCGGCATACTTGCGATACGGTACTCTGCCTAAGTGACTTTAGGATATACTTGCTTGAAAATTCCTTCTTCGATTCCGTGTATCCTATGATCCTATTGCACTGTTCTTATTATCCGTTTTCCTGTAACAGCCACTATGCCGCCGAAGGCTACGAGGGCACAGAGGGCTGCCGTCCGAGACGAGATTCGAGCTGGCTCGTCCGAAACTAGGACTGAGCAGGGTGGTCTGCCTACGCCGCAGGGACAGACCGATCCACCTTCCCCAGGCCGTATGGATAGGCTCGAGACTGGTATGGAGGAGTTGCGACAGATAATGGGGGGTATGCAGGAGCTACGTCAGATGGTAGGATCCCTAGTTGCAGCCAGTCGTACACCGAGGCCGGATGACGCACCTACTACATCCCAGACTACTATGATACCTGCTCCTACTACTACCGCCGTGACCATCCCGGTTTCACTACAGGATTTCATAAGGCTGAGACCTCCAGTATTCACCGACACCGAGGCAGCGGAGGACCCACAGACGTTCCTTGACAGTTTAGCCAGGATCTGCCGTTCGCTGAGATGTTCGGATGATCGATGGGTAGAGCTTGCGAGTTTCCGACTAGAGGGTCTCGCGCAGACATGGTGGGAGTCAGTCTTGAGAGGTCGAGCTGCAGGTCTACCGCCTATGACGTGGGTCGAGTTTACAGCGGTCTTTCTAGCTCGTTTCCTCCCAGAGAGCGTTCGTGATGCCAGAGCTCGTAGCTTTGAGGCCTTAGTCAAGACACCTGGGATGACGGTGTCTGAGTATGACATCCAGTTTACACAGTTATCCCGATATGCTCAGTATTTGGTGGATACCGAAGAGAAGATGGTGAAGAGGTTCGTACAGGGACTTGATGCCCAGCTATATCTTGCCATTGGCGCCCAGCACTACGACACTTATTCAGCTGCTATGGATACGGCATTGCGGATGGAGGCACGCATATCACAGACTTCGGCCGTTTCTGGGCCGAAGAGGATTCGCACCGATGTACCGTCTCAGAGGCAGTGCGCCAGATTCTTTCCGAGAGATAGGCCTGGCAGAGGATTTGGACAGGGACAGTTATATGGTTCATATCCCCAGGGACAGCAGCTGTCGCCAGGGTGTTTTGGGTGCGGGAGTTCGCACCATCTTGTTAGAGACTGTCCGGCGAGACGACAGGGAGCGGCGACCATTCCGCATGTGACCCTACCACCATCACCACCCCTCCTCAGAGAGCCCTACTTCCTACCACAGGCGATGCTTCACGCCAGTTAGGTGCACCCAGAGGCCGTGGACGCGGCGGTCCTGTTCAGAGAGGACGAGGAGGCAGAGGCCGAGGTCGAGGTCAGCCCGCTATCGGTGGAGGACAGGCCCGAGTATTTGCCTTGACACCGCAAGACGCGCAGGCATCCAATGCCGTTGTGACAGGTACCTTGCCAGTTTGCTCTTTAGACGCACGGGTATTATTTGACCCAGGTTCCATACATTCGTACGTCTCTACACACTTTGCACCGATGTTGGGCCGTGAGTCGTCGTCGTTAGATCATCCGCTTGTTGTTGTTACTCCGGTTGGTGAGTCGTTTGTCGCTCGTTTTGTATTTCGTTTGTGTTCCGTTCGTATCGGGGAGAGGGATTCATCGGTTGATTTGATTCTCCTCGATATGTTGGACTTTAATGTGCTTCTGGGCATGGATTGGCTCGCCACTTGTTATGCTTCGGTGGACTACCGTGAGAAGGCAGTCAGATTTAGCTTTCCGGGAGAGCCAGTCCTTGTTATTCAGGGAGACCGCAGCGTCACCCTTCCCAGCTTGATTTCGTCTCTTCGCGCTGGTCAGCTCTTGCAGAAGGGATGTCAGGGATTCTTAGCGTATATTTGTGATACTCGAGCTGCAGAGGTTCCGTTGGACCGGGTCCCGGTTGTTTGTGAGTTCCCTGATGTTTTCCCTGATGAGCTACCTGGGCTACCGCCTGAGCGCGATGTTGAGTTCTGCATCGATTTGATTCCCGGCTCGGGGCCTATTTCTATACCGCCTTATCGGATGGCCCCGGCAGAGCTTCGAGAGCTGAAGGATCAGTTGCAGGATTTGTTAGAGAAGGGGCTTATTCGACCTAGTGTTTCTCCGTGGGGTGCTCCGTCCTGTTTGTCAAGAAGAAGGATGGAAGTTTGCGCTTATGTATCGACTACCGCCAGCTGAACAAAGTTACCGTTCGGAACAGATATCCGTTGCCACGCATTGATGATTTGTTCGACCAGCTTCAGGGTGCGGGATATTTTTCGAGGATCGACTTGCGATCAGGATACCATCAGCTGCGGGTTCGATAGGAGGATATACCGAGAACAGCTTTCCACACGTGCTATGGCCACTATGAGTTTTTGGTGATGTCGTTCGGACTCACCAACGCCCCAGCAGCATTCATGGATTTGATGAACCGTACATTCAGGCCGTATCTTGACTTGTTCATCATCGTGTTTATCGACGATATCTTGGTGTACTCCCGGAGCAGAGAGGAGCACGAGCAGCACTTGCGGATTACATTACAGACTCTGAGGGAGCACCAGCTGTTCGCGAAGTTCTCCAAGTGTGCATTCTGGCTGGACAGCGTCGGATTCTTGGGTCACGTGGTTACGAGAGACGGCATATGTGTGGACCCGAAGAAGATTGAGGCTGTTCAGCAGTGGCCCCGACCTACATCGGTTACTGAGATCCGTAGTTTTCTAGGCCTGGCGGGCTACTACAGGCGTTTTGTTCAGGACTTCTCCCGTATAGCTGCACCTTTGACCGGTTGACCCGGAAGGGAGTTCTTTTCGTTTGGACAGAGGAGTGCGAGCGCAGTTTTCAGCAGCTACGGACTTGTTTGACTACGGCGCCGGTATTATCTTTGCCTTCGGGATCAGGCGGATTTGTAGTCTACGGTGATGCTTCACGAGTGGGGCTAGGGTGCGTATTGATGCAGCATGGCCGAGTGATCGCATATGCTTCTCGGCAGTTGAAGAAACATGAACAGAACTACCCCACTCATGATTTGGAGATGGCTGCAGTGGTCTTTGCATTGAAGATTTGGCGACATTACCTATACGGCGAGTCGTGTCAGATATTCACCGATCACAAGAGCTTAAAGTACATATTTCAGCAGCGAGACCTGAATCTCAGACAGCGTCGTTGGATGGAGTTGGTGAAAGACTACGACTGCGAGATCTTATATCACCCAGGCAAGGCGAATGTAGTGGCAGATGCGTTGAGTAGGAGGCCCGGGGGTAGTCTATCCTTTTTGCGCGCAGTGCAGAGGCAGTCGTCAGCAGATTGGCAGATGTTATGCGACAGCCGAGTTGAGTTCGAGTTCACTCAGACAGGGGGACAGCTCGCGCATGTTCGTGCACGCCCACAGTTGCTTGACCGTATATATGAGGCACAGCGCAGAGACAACCGTTGCTCAGAGATCATGGCACAGATGGAACATGGCAGATTTTCCGAGTTCGTGATTGACGATCAGGGGATTTTACGCTATGGATCTAGACTGTGCGTACCGGATGCTGATGGATTACGGCGCGACATTCTTGAGGAGGCACACCGATCAGTGTATAGTGTCCACCCCGGTTCCACCAAGATGTACCATGATATGAGAGAGACCTACTGGTGGGACGGGATGAAGAGGGACATTGCGGAGTTCGTATCGAGATGCCTGATTTTTCAGCAAGTCAAGGCCGAGCACCAGAGGCCCGCAGGAGAGCTACAGCCGTTACCCATTCCAGAATGGAAATGGGAGCAGATTTCGATGGACTTTGTTGTGGGTTTACCCAGGACCAGTCGAGGGTACGACTCCATCTAGGTGATCGTAGATCGATTGACGAAGGCGGCTCACTTCCTGCCAGTGAAGACCACTTTCAGCTTCGCTCAGTATGCTCAGCTCTACATTGACGAGATCGTGCGACTACATGGCGTACCGACTTATATCGTGTCAGATCGAGGCACCCAGTTCACCAGCCGACTTTGGCAGAGACTTCAGGAGGCTTTGGGCACTCGTTTGAGCTTCAGCACAGCGTTTCATCCGCAGACCGACGGACAGTCAGAGCGGACCATTCAGACTCTCGAGGACATGCTCAGAGCATGCGTTTTAGAATTCGGCGGTAGCTGGGATCGTCATTTACCTCTAGTGGAGTTCTCCTACAACAACAGCTTCCAGGATACTATTCAGATGGCACCTTTCGAGGCATTGTATGGGACGAGATGCAGATCGCCCGTCTATTGGACAGAGCTCAGCGAGAGCAGTATACTGGGGCCGCAGCTTGTTGAGGAGACGACAGCGAAGATACAGTTGGTCCGAGACCGGATGAGAGCGGCTCAGAGCAGGAAGAAATCGTATGCAGACAGGCGCCGTCGCAGGTTAGAGTTCGCAGTTGGCGATCATGTTTTTCTGAGGGTCTCTCCGATGAAGGGCGTGATGCGTTTTGGGCGAAAGGGAAAGCTTAGCCCTAGATTCGTAGGTCCCTTCAAGATCCTCGAGCGTGTTGGCGCTGTTGCATATCGTTTGGCCCTTCCACCCAGCTTTCCCGATGTTCACCCCGTCTTCCATGTTTCGATGCTCCGCAAGTACCTTCACGACCCTTCGCATGCGATTCAGCACCCAACAGTCCAGCTAGAGCGCGATCTTTCCTTTGCAGAGAAGCCGGTGGCCATCCTGGATCGGCAGGTGAAGAAGTTGAGATCAAAAGTTATACCAACCGTCAAGGTCCTTTGGCGTAGCCCGAGCAGCGAGGAGGTTACCTGGGAGACCGAGGGCGAGATGAGGAAGAAATATCCCCATCTCTTTGAAGGTACGCGTAGCTATATTTTTAAATTCGGGGACCGAATTTCTTTAAGGGGGGAAGATTGTAACGCCTTGAAAAGTCATTTTGGTGTTTTCCTGAAAATCGGTGAAAATTCGGTATTTTTCCGAAAACCGTCTTTCGTGTTATTTTGCAGTTTAGGACTAATTATACCTAAAATGGATAGGTAATTGCTTTTTTTTAGTATCTAATGAGTTACTTATGAAATTTTGGTCATTTAAATTTTTTTTTCCTTTTTTTCAATTTTTAATATTATTTTAAGCCGGTAAGAAAATACATTAAATTAGCGATAAATACAAATTTAAATGGGATAAATTTAAGCTTTAAAATCATGTTAATTAAAATATAGTTGTAACATAAATTTTTAGTATTTTATTTTAAGTTTTAACAAATTTTTATGATGGAAAACAAAAATATAATTTTATTGAGCTAAAACTTGCAAATATGAACTTGTGGAGGGTCTTTTTTGCATAGAACCTTTTTGTATTCACTCCCACTCACCCCCACTCCCCAAGGCCGGCCCCACCACTGCTGGAGCAGCCCCATCCCCCTCTATTTGACTTTAACTATTGTGAATGGAGTGAAGAAAGGATTAAAATATTGTAATTTAGAGTATGGTGTACTTGTGAATGGAATGGGCTTTGACTTGGAGAAAATTCCTCAATCCCACACCATTCTCCCCCACTCCCTTCCCACTTGGCCGAGTCAACCAGAAGCAGCCCCCTTTTCTTTTTCCCCAAATTCTTCATCTCCTTTTTGCTTCAATTTCATCCAAAAATCCACCGAAATCCCTAATTTTCTTCACAAATTCAACACAAAACCTTATTCTATCTCTTTTCAAGCCCAAATTGGTTTAAATCTTGGAGAAAGGAGTTGTCTTGGGAGGCTTGAGCAAACTTAGGATTGAACTTTGGAGGTATAACTTCTAATCAAATGGTTAAATTGTAGTTAAAGTATGCTAATTAAGACTTGCATGTTATGTTAATATTAAAATTATAGCTAAATCCTAATCTAGTTTTTTTTTTAGTTCATGGCTTGACTTTTAATTAGGGTTTAGAAAACCATTAATTAGTAAATTAAGTTATTTTGTTATCTAGTTTTATGCAAACTTAATTTAAGAGATTACTTTGCTTAAGTGGACATCGATATGTGTTAAATTATGTTGTTCAAGTGTGAAATTGGATTTAATTGATGGTTATAAAAATCAAAAGAGGGTTGTTTATGGAAAAATATGATTTGAAGCATTGTAATGTGTTATAATTAATGTGATTGTGGTTAACTAGTTATGCGGTTACATGTTATACTAGGTTGTAATCCTTTTTGTCGCAAAACGGCGATGTTGCGCCGATTTTTGGAATGTTTGTGCTTACTAGTTTTGTTATAAAATTATGTGATGAATTATTTTTGATATCTTGATGATTGTGTTGGCTTATCCTATGACATTTAGGATGTGTGAGTGCGGTTTCTTTGAGTGGTCAGGTTTTAGTTTGGCCGGGCGACCAATCGACGATTTTAGTTAGTTTTTGCGATTTTCGCGTGTGTTCCGCGCACCTTGTGCACGTTGTACCTAGCTTGTGAGCGTTGATATTTTCATTTGGGATTTGAGTCATTTCATGATATGTAACCTTATGTTTTGTAGTGGTACAAAATCCAGGTTCGGTCACGGAGACGTCAGACGCGGCTCGAAAGGGGAAAGCGGTGATCGGACGTGACTAGCTAGGTATTCCGGTGAGTAGATGTAACATCTACGGGGGACTATCGTTGGATGGCGCAAGCCGCCCGATAGTTTTAGTAACTTAGAAGATTCTTAGTGATGTTAGTAATTAGGGGTGTAATACTTATATGATTATTTGCTGCATCCATGCCTTATATTGACATACATATGCGAACCCTTTTTATGGGACACCCGCACCATTGCCAGGGTTTTTATATGCAGCACGAGCACTATTCATGCTTACACACACGCCGTGGTAATTGCCATGCCACCACACTAGATAACCTATAATTTGAAACCTTTTACTAATTGATGCTTAAACCTGTGCTATTGCCTTTAATTCCTTAAAATGAAATCATAGGATTGCTATTCACGTGCATGTACCTCATCATATTATTTGTTCATGCCTAGTCTATTAATCATACATCGTAGCTTAATTATTGATACCATATGCATTCATCACCATTGATATATGCACTTATGAGGATTTCTTGAGATTTTATGATATTTCTGGATTTCGGGGGAAAGCCGCAAAATTTCTAAACTTATTATGTTTTTAAAATATGTAATTGCGGTTTTCTAGTGATGTAAAGTGTCGTCCACCATGAGTTTGCTGTGGTTTTCGAGATCCGTGTCGAGGAGTGGAGGAACCGTCACGGGTACATGGTGGGCCCGGTATGGTACCCGGGGCAAGATGAATGTGGTGTTGACGTTGAGCCTGGCAGGGGACGGATTACCTACCGGTGACTGTTTGGCACGGCGGATATCTAGAGGATGCCGACCGTGGCCGCGAGATGATGAGATTTTGATATTGAGCTGGGTCAGCCGGATGGCTGAGGCCAGAGATACTATGACATGGATATATGAGATTTATGATAGTTTTGAGGTGTCGTTGCTGGACACAGATTCTTGTTGATTCTATTGGTATTGTGCTGGTATTTCAAAAGAGATTCTTAAAGGGAAAAACCTGATTTCTTATACTTGCACATTCAGATCACGAGTTGATTTGCATTGCATTCATACCTGCTAGTATATTCATATTGCATACATACTTGCTACTATGTCCTGCCTTACCTGTATTTAGATGCTAGGATGCTTGTGTGCATGCATACGATAGCCTGTGTAGGTGTTATTTATTACTCACTAGTTGGCAACTCACCCCCGTTGTGCCATAGCCTTTTTCAGGTCCGCTCCGTCAGTACAGTAGCGGCGGGCGCACTTGCTTCTTTTGCCTGGACTCGAGGTTTTGCTCTTAGGTGGGTTATATTATTATTTTTGCACCACCTTGTATATTCTTTGTATCTAGAGTACTCCATCTACTGTATCTACCAGTATTGTTGTATATTGACCTAGATATGAGACTGTGAGATTTGTGGACTGTTTTGCTGTAATTTGGGGTCGAGCTCACTTGAGTCGACATGCTGTTTTTCTCATGCTTCTTTATGATTATTTTGCATGATGTTGTTTTATATTGCGTGGGATTTATGACCGCCTTGTGGCGAAGAGCTAGCTCTCGCTTGGGGATGCCTTATTTGTTGGATTCATATATATTCTTGTTGTACCCATTTTGGGGGCCAGTATTTACAAAGGAGACTCTGCCGAAATTTTCGGAAAAATTTGTATTGTTTTTAAAAAGGTTCTTATATGACTTATTTGATAAACTCGTTTTCAATTGATTGGGTTCTCTTCACTCTTTTGCTTGTTTGGTTTTGTTTTCTGGGCTTTGGCTTACTTATTTTACGGACGTCTTGAGACGTTTCGTAAACTTAAGTGCCAGTCACGTTCCGTACCCTGCGGGTCGTGACAGGTATCAACAATATGAAATACGATGCGTGACTAGAAAACTATATATCAACGATGATGCAATGAGGTATATATATATGACTAACAATCCTACGTATCCATCCTGATGAATTGAATATACAAATACAGGTTTACAAATCATATATGTTGCAATAGTTTTATATTCTGATTTAAATAAGTTATATAGTGTTCGTGGCATAGCAATTACCAAGGTGTGTGTGTCCACATGAATAGTTCCCGTGCCGCATAAACCAATGGTAATAGTGCAAGTGTCCTATGAGATGATATCACACACACATATATTTATATAAAAGATGATGCAATGCAACGAGATGAATAATTAGGAACTACGCATATTAATGCAAGTACTAAAAGAAATTCTAACTATCAGGCGCCTTGCGCTATCTAGACGATTCCCCCGTAGATATGAACATCTACTCACCGGGACGCCTCGGCTAATCTGGTACGATTTCAGCTCTTTCCTTTCCTTGCCGCGTCCGACGCCTCCGCAACCAATCCTATAATCGCACAATGGAAACACATAAGGCTAGAAATTCAGTAAAACGCGACATTAAGACCATAAGAGAAGACTAGGGCCCACAAGCTAAACACGCGTGCACTTGGGGCATAAAAACCCGCGTAACATCGCTCAATTCCAACACGATCTGTCTGTTCTCATAGATACACCAGACCATGTCTCAAATCTCACGTATCGCGCAAGATACAACAATAAAATATAGGTAATTGGTCCCATATTTTATCTGAAAAATCAACAAGAAAAACAAGAAATACCAAACACCATAAAATACCTACAGACCACTACCTGCAAAATTTCAACACCTAATTCCACATGGGGGCCGGCCACATCGGAAAATTGGGGAAACTCACTGGGTCAAGTCAGGTGAAATGGGTCCAGGTTGTAAGTCAATGTCACTCACCCCGCTAGTTAACGGGGAGGCGGAATAGGTAAAAATCAAAATTTTCTTACAAGGTAGCATTGACTATGCATAAGGATCTTTGCTAAACTCTAACTAACAAACTAGCTAGGAGTTGTAACTACAATGTTAAAAGATTATACCATAATTTTCAAGTCCTTCTCCTTGTTGTGCTTCTTCTTGTTGTGAGCTCCTTGGAGTGGTTGTGGATGGTGCTCCCTCACCGGCTTCTCCACGTCAAAGATGATCCACCCGAAGGTCTCTACCTTGAGCTCTATCCTCTAAAATAAGGTAACTAGGGAACTTGGTGTACTAAACTATGTAGCCTAGAGTGAGTAGAGAAGGATTTTGGTGGTTAAGTCTCAATAACCCTTGATTCTCAACTCATGAGACACTAGGGTTTGAAAGAGGAAGAAGGAAAGAACCATGAGAGAGTGTGAGTATGAGAATAATGAAGAGAGCTCCCTTTTGAGGAAAGAGAAAACTTTGTTTTATTAGGATAATTGTGATGGTGTAAGTTGACGTTAGACACCCCACATGATGCGGGGAGGCGGAATAGGTAAAACAATCATTTTATTTAAGATAACATCGAATAACTTTACGGATCTTTGCTAAACCCTAACTAACAACTATCTAGAAGTGCTAAACTAATATTATAGATGATTATAACTCAAGATACTAGTCCTTCTTGTTCTTTTTGTTCACCTCCTCATCGGCCTCCTCGATGTGATAGAAGATCCACCCGAGAGTTCCTTCTCCAAGTTTTAACCTCTCACTTGAGGTAACTAGGTGGCTATGATTGCTAATCAAACTAACCTAGAGGATATAGAGATGGGTTAGGGATCTATTAGTCTTGCTAACCCTTGGGATCTCAACACATAAGAGGATTAGGGTTAGGTCTTTGAAGAGAGAGAGCTTGAGGAGAGAGAATGTATTTATTGGAATGAATTGAAAATATAACTCATTATGTATATAATGAAGCATAATAATTATTAAATAAATAAAATAGATAATTACAACCATGCTTCATTTAATACAAATGAATGAATTATCTAATGAGTCATTAAGCAATAAATGCTTCATTAACTCATTTGGATGAATCACTCCATGAGTCACAAATTCTATTAATGCAAATTACACCTAAGCTCTCCACCTCACCTTTCTTCTAGAAGCTTCTCGACTAATTACGAGAATGCCCATCCCTGTTAGTTATATGTATGCCCTAGAGGCCATTACTATACATAGGATGTATATTGTAGTGGATGCTTGGACATATATAGGGAGGACTTTCTTGCTCGACATGATAGTAAGCTATCTGGTTGCTCTTTACCTTAACGTGTACGCTGATTGTCTCTCTGTTACATGTTGGTAAAGCCCTTAGGATGTGTACTTGACTACCTGGACTATGATGCAGATCATACTAGTGGGGACATGGTAGTCCATAAGTACATTCTTCAAGGTCCCTAGTCGTGGGTGTATCGAGACGGGGCATCGATATACCAGAGTAGACTAGCGTATACCCTCTCGACCCATACATATGGGCGATGGATGATCCCATATCCATTGGTGTTTGACATCAGAGATCATATACGGGTGCCCAGTGGAGACTGGGTACACTGGACGGACTCGCCGAGAACTCCCAGATGGTATTATACCTTACGTCAGATGGCAGTTCTCTGGTGACACTGGTACAGGTTAGTCTATAGACTCGAGATCGTCATAGAGTCTTGTGTGATTCCCACTGTGCTTTGATTTCCACCTTACCACGTCCAAGAGGACGTGCAAAACGGTGGTTTTTGGGTACAGTCCCGAATCACATGGAGGTAATGAGCGATAGGAGGGGATTCGTCTCTCCCGGTATAGGGAGTTGATGTTGCGCTGTGTTCGATTGGCTATAACCGGAAATCCCTGGCTAGGGTTGCTGAGATTTACTGGTAAGTGTTACCAGTAGTTTCTCGAACTGTTATAGACCTCATATCGACACGACTTATCGAGTTGTTGGGGTCTGACGTTTACCACCCCTAGGCGAGATATGCGACATATCAGACGACGAGACCGGACTGTACGGTAAAGTGTTACTGGTTGGATTCAAAGGAGTGTGAGCGGGCTTGCTCGTTGATCTTCTGATCGCTCAATACCCGGGTGGACGTTACGTTTAGCAGACCGCTTGCGGCTTGTGGGTGTTTGATATGATCATCACCTACTGCCGGCGTATTGACGAGTCTTTAGAGTCCTACACAGAGGTTTCCTGGCTCAAGCGAAACGAAATAGGAGCGCATATGAGATATGTGCGGGACCGAAAATAATACCAGTATGTGATACTGTATTCTATTCTTACGTTCTGTATCATTGGACGGTTATATGAGATATAGCCGGGTTACCGAATCAAGTGTTGATTCGATACATTGATACACTTGATATTAGTCGGTTATATGCAGTATGACCGGATCATTAAATCAAGTGTTAATTTAATGATTTAATGTATAATCATATATTTGATATATTACTTTACATTAACTAGTATTTGTTCACTTAAGATTATTTTCTCACTAGATTGTGCACATTGTATATATGATATATTTTTGTGCACTTGTATGTATCATGTTTGATGATACATGCAAACTTGGGTATCTGTATGCTTTAAACTATGATTAGGTTAATGGTTAAGGTTTGATTTACTCATTTATTTTCTTTATTCATTTTTGGCAAAAATAAAATGGTAGTTGCTTTCTTTGGTTTGTGCAACAAGCTTCATGATATTTCTAGCTTCTTTGAAAAAGTCTTACCATTTTGTTTTATTCCTTAACCCTAACCATTTACCTTAACCCTAGTTTATTCTCTACATGAGTTTATCTAACCCATGGTTGCAATATGATAGATATCACATGAATTTTCTTTTGGTGATAGTTCTTTTTCTTTCTTCTTCTTCTTCTTCTTCTTCATGAAGAAAAGAAAAGCTTACTAGAAAATTCTAAGTGATGAAATCAAGTGAGAAATCCAAATCCAAAGTGAACCCACTTCCTACTTCAGCATCCTCTACCACTTGCCATGTTGTATAGGGTGTTTTCTTCACAAGGTTCATGACCAAGTGAAGATGGAGCTTGAGTTTGAGTTGCCTCGACGTAGATCATCTTCGGCATCGAAGTCAACGATCTAGCCCGCTCATTTCTCCGATGAAACCGACGGTAGAGTCCGGGATCCCGATGATCGCAGCGGAGGGACGTCATCTCGGAGCTAAAGAAGTGGTGGAGCGGATCTACAAAGGTTGTAGTCCCTTTCACTTAGCAATAAAGTTGTTTACTTGCTTGTTTTTCGCCTTTACCTGTAGTTAACGATCTAGCATTAGGGTTTCTCGGCACATAATTTTTGAATTTTGCATGGTTGATGCCTTGTGGAACCTCTTGAGTGTGCCTAGTAACCCTACAGTGGTATCAGAGCCTAGCTAGAGCTTTAGGCGAAGTGTAGACGAAGTTAGAGATCCGAACGAACCCCGAAACCCCGATCAAAACCCTTCTCTATACATTTTTTCAAAATGTGGATTTTTCTGAATTAAAAATGCTCAGAAAATTATGCAGGAAAATCTAAGAATTTCTGTGAAGTACGGACCTCTAACTCAAAAATTTGACCGCGGAACCGCGGCCAAAACATGGGTTTGGCGGCGGTTCCGCGGCCAAAATTGTGAATTAGTCTCTCAAACTTCACTTATTTATTCTTAGGTCCTTTCTTGTCATTTTTTTCTGGAAATATTTTAATTCCACTCAAGTGTTGAGTTTTCTAGGGTTTTATTGGGGACTCGTTAATTCGATCGGATAATTTAACTTCGTTTATGTTATTCCGGATATTTAGAATATGTTAAAAAGTTCGACCGGATATAAATACCCAATTTTTCCCCTGTTGGGAAATTTCCAAGTGTTGGATCTTTCCGTATTTTAAGAACGTTCTAAATAGTGCAAGTAACGCGATGGACGCTCTAGAAGACAACAAACCTTAACTCGATTATGTGACCGTCTTGAATTGCCCTTTGAACCTTAGGGTTTGGGGCAGTACGGCGTGCCACATGTGAGGCGTTGGCTTGACCCTTCTAGGCTGGACCGTTGGTACTGTGGCATGAAGTGAATGTTTTTAAACTTATTTCATGTGTTGAGCTGTTCCGGGAAAACTTGGGTGTTTGATTGTTCGATCAGAAAGTTTAACATTTTCTATTTATCTGGAATGTGATACAATATTTGGAATTCACAAATAGTTATGAGATAACTGAATGAATGTTATAAACATAGCAGTTTAGTCTCACTTGATCGGTTGCCACGGAATTTTGATGCGATCAAAAGTCCGTCGCAATCGCGTAGCATACGCGGATACTCACCGGTAAACTTAATAGATAGCTACGCCCCATAGCCCCGACCAAGTGACTGTAGGAGAACTCCGTCGCTGAAAGCATCCATTCGGGTGCTCGCGGCAGCGGTATTTTGCCTTAGTGCACTTCGTCGACGGTATCGGGGGTGCGGCCGTCTACTAAAGTTTGCGATGAGCATTCGGTCAAGATGCCGGGAATCTTGTTGAATTGCTCGACTAGATATTGAAAAGAGTTTTCGATGAATGAGACTAAAATGCGGGGTTTATAATTGTTAGGCATGCGATGTCTAAGGAATTCATTTGATTTGGCATGCGATGTCTAAACAATTTGCGGATTCCAACTGTTGTAGTTTTACACTTTCTTTTTTGCGACCGTAAGTGTAATATGTGATATCGCCGGTTTCTTTGCTATATGTCAACGACAATTGGGATGGGTATATTTACTTACGGAGATGACATGTGATGTTATGTGTTGCTGGATATGTTATATTGGATCGTCGTGTTTGAATAGCCGGGGGTTTTTATGTGAGATGATTGTTTTTCATTTTCATTCATGTAAAAACTTGTATGTAATATTCTTTTATTGGGGCACTTCCAGGTTGCGGAAGCTGTCACCGTTGATGTATATTATTTACTTTTCCGCACTAGGATAGACCCAAGGAGGAGGGCACAAGTAACCGGGTTCTGGAATCCAGTGGGAGACCAACTCGAGGAGTCGAGTCCGGGTCTCCTAACTATAGAATTGGTAGAGTTGCTTGCCGCTCTCGTAGGGGTCTAGGGGTGTAGGTTTAGCTATTCATCGCGACCGTGGAATCCGTGTTTTATACTGGCTCGTATTGAAAACTCGGACGTCCTGGTATATCCAATATTTCATATGATATTTTCTGCTGCGATATCTGTGATGTGATCATTTGATATGCTGTGATGGATATTGTATATAGTATATATGATATATTATATAGAAGTTACTTATGTTTTACACCCGCGCTAGCCTTGCCCCGCTCTGCCGTTAGTTACCTAACCTAACGGTGCACGAGGGGACATCGAGGCGAATGCGGATGGCATAAGTGTACGTCGTATTTATCTGTGATGTTTAGATGACTTAAATGATGGGACTTCATTAATATGATTAATGAAAGAAAAAGAAACCTAAAAGATGTTGTGGAATCGAATTTTCAAAAACAGGTAGCTACAGTTCTTGCTTTGCATCGCGGTGTTCCTTGTAGAACATCCTGCACCTTATTCGATGAGGAAAGGGCCGACGATCCCTTCACCGGGAGTGACCCCTTTAGCAATAACTGGCAGATGCTACACACTCGGTTTGTCTTTTGATTACTTCTATAGTTTCTGCTTTGCACAGTGATATATATGATATATCCCGCACCTCATTCGACGAGGAAAGGGCCGACGATCCCTTTAACGGGAGTGACCCCTTTAGCAAAACTAGAAAAGCCTAAAAAACACTCCACTTTAAAATAATTTGATTCTACAACGATATCAAGTTCATTACGCAATAGGTTTTCAGAAAAACCTGTCGTAGCCCTCCGTCATTTCAGATAAAGACTGTTTAGTATTCGTGCTGCATTTGTTGGCCTTTGTCAAGGCGTAGTGTGCGGTAGCTGAATAGTACTTATCTGCTTATGCATATAATGCAGATTGGATTAGGGTAGTCGTGCGACCTTTTTGGCCTTTGTCAAGGGCCGTACGGGTGGGTTTAATTCAATCAAGAAATGACGGGTTGAACTTGACTAGCAGCCTATGGTTTGTTGGCCTTTGTCAAGGTCATAGGACGCTAGGGGCAAAATATTATCGGGAATTTCAAGTGTTGAAATTTGCAATGAAATTGCATACCTTCTATGAGATAGTTGGATCCCGATACCCACTGCGAGTAATTGTTACTCCTGGGAGAGTTTTACACTTTACAATTAGCTGATCAAGTAGGTGTCTAGAAAGATGTCAACGGGGTTACGCCTCTGGGAAAACGAGGTTTACTGTAATTAGGTTCGTGCAAAAGCACGGGGAACCTCCCTCAAAATACCGACACTGGCCTGGCTGAAAGATTGGCGAACTTGTAGCGTGTAATCAATCCCGGCTAGTCTTTCCTTTTAGGGTTTGAAGGAAGATTTGATAAAAATAGCGGGAGCCATCCTGATTAGATAAAATAATAACTAGTCTGATCTTGCAAGAGCGCACGCAGAGTGTTTTCTTCTCTCTCTCTCCTGGTAGCGACCATGTCACACCTTAATCAAGATAATAATATGGATAAATTGACCGAACCCGCTTGTTATACTGAGCTGGGGAACGTTGGTCCCGCTCCAATTTATAATTGTTATAAGATCGAGCAGGAAATAGGGGAATACCAGGATTCCCATGCCGCCCAAACGAAGAAAGTGCATATGATGCATCTCCTTCGGGTGTGTTCATTATAAAGAACTGTTTCTCAGTGTCCTCTACGTCCTAGGTATTAGATACCGGATCAGGATCCCGCAAATGTAATCCGTTACATGGGCTACAAAAAGGTAGAGAACGGAGAACGGGTGATAAATTTGATGAGACAGAAAACGGTGCAAGTGTTGCAGCCAAGTCTGTTGGTCACTGTCACCCTGTATTACCAATACATTGATTCTGAACAAATGCTATTAGATACCGAACCTGATATACAAAATCATATCAGTCTTTTTATTAGTAAAGAAAGGATATAATTTTGTATTGTTGGATAATGTTTTGAACATTTCCTATATCAAAAGTTGATCGGTTCAGGCACGTTATCTAAAAGCATTGATGTTCTAAATAAAACTACAGTTCCTAGTATACAGAACACATACAAGAGGAAGAGTTCAGAAATGAACGAATCCTTCTTGAGGTATTGTAGACTAGGTCATATCAATGCGACCCGACTAGCTTAAGTTACATTCTAGATGCATATTTAAATCAGTTTGAATTTACATCTTGTGAAACTTGCTGGTCATGTCACAGAGATAAGATGACCATAGCTCTGTTTAATGGAAACAGAGAAAGAGTTAGTGATCTCTTGGGATGATACATGTTGATGTATAAAGGTCCCATGTCTACACATACCACGACCGGTTCTTTGTACTTCATTACATTCTCTGATGATCTCTTTAGATTCAGACATATGTTCTTGTTGAAACACAAGTCCGAAACTTTTGAGATATTCACAGAATATAAGTTAGAAGTAGAGAACCAAAATACGGGTATAAGTATTATATCCTTTGATGCGATCAATGAGGAGAATACTTGAGCACGGAATTCCTGGATTATTCTAAAGGAGAATGAGATTCTCTCTCAGCATTACTCCTCCGTATACACCATAGCACGATGGTATATCGGGGCGGAGCAATAGCACCCTATGTGATAAAGTGTGCTCTATAATGAGTACTACTGAGTTACCTATTTCCTTTTGGGAGTTATGCACTTGAGAAGCTGCATACCTATTGAATAGGGTTCAAATCAAATCGGTTGCCTACCACTTCATATTTGATATGATAAGGGAAGAGCCCATATCTTAAGTTGGTTAAGATTTGGGGTTGTCCGGGCTATGTCTAAAAGCAAAATCCGGACAAGCTCGAGGCAAGATCTGTTCTGTAGAACTGGAAAGGTTCCAGCTATACAAACTATAGCTGATGATTTGGTAGAACCAAAGGATTCAATTGTTTCCAACGAACCTTAGCCTCTCCGTCGATCTAGTAGGGTTCCTCACCCACCTGAGAGTTACTACGGTTTCTCTATGACAGTGGGAGCGAGGATTGCATCATGAGATGATGACCCAACTAGTTTCGAGCTGACCATCAGGAGTGGGACTCTGTAAGAATGGCCGGATGTTTAGCGATCTGAGATGGAATCCTTATACACCAACAAAGTATGGACTTTGGTTGCTTTATCTGAAGGGTTAAATCCCCATCAGGAGCAAGTATATCTTGAGAAGATTATTTGGTGTACATGGAAAAGTTGAGACTTTCAAAGCTAGACTTGTTAAAAGTTTGCATCATTGAACAGGTATGGATTATGATGAAACCTTTTCTAAGTAGCTATGCTTAAGTCCATCCAGATCCTACTTGCCACGTCTACATACCATGACTACGATATCTGGCGGTTGGGTGCCATGACTGCTATTCTAAGTGATGTTTTAGAAGAGTGCGTCTATAAGTACACAGCCAGAGGGCCTCGAAGACAGTGGGAGCAGCGGAAACGCGTGCAAGATGTTTTATGTGATAAAGCAGGCTTCACGGAGTTGGAACGTCTGTTTTGATGTGTTAGTCAAAGAGTTTGACATCATCAAAACGGTAGATGAACCTTGTATAAACAAAAGGGTAGTAGGGAGTATGGTGGTGATCCTCGTAGAGTACGTGGATGACATACTCTTGATAAGAAAGGAGTTTCCTATGCTACGCTCGGTCAATCTCCGCTTATCACAATGATTCTCTATATAGGATCAAAGTGATACCTCCTAAATCTTAGGTCTTGGATCTATGAGATAGATCTAATTGGATGTTAGGATACTTACTAGTTGTAGTGAGATGGTATCAGTTGATCCTGGGGAGAATCACTGGAAAGGTTCCAGAGTGATAAGGACGACTGAAAGTCAGTCACAGGCATTGTCTTTACCCTCAGTAAAGGGACGGTATGATGGAAGAGCTCCAAGCTAGATACCGTGGCAAACTAGACAATAAAGGCTAGATACATCGCTACTTAAGATGCTACCAAAGAGGCAGTCTGGATGTATATTTGTTCATGAGATGAACTTAGTTCCTCCCATTGTGTGACAATGGAGTTATGGCTTATGCCAAGGAACGTCTGTCCCATCAGTGATCCAGACATATTCTAAGGCCGTATCACCTGATCATGGAGATGGTTGATCTCCAAGGAGATCGAGGTTAGGAGAGTAGACTCAGAAGACAACACGACGGATCCACTCACAAAGGCCTTTTCCCAGAGAGAGACTATTATGGGATGGTTGAGTATGAGCAACTACAACCACTCCTATCAGATGGCCCTAGTGCAAGTGGGAGATTGTTAGTTATATGTATGCCCTTGAGGCCATTACTATACATAGGATGTATATTGTAGTGGATGCTTGGACATATATATGGAGGACTTTCTTGCTCGACATGATAGTATGCTATCTGGTTGCTCTTTACCTTAACGTGTACACTGATTGTCTCTCTGTTAAATGTTGGTAAAGCCCTTAGGATGTGTACTTGACTACCTGGACTGTGATGCGGATCATACTAGTGGGGACATGGTAGTCCATAAGTACATCCTTCAAGGTCCCTAGTCGTGGGTGTATCGAGACGGGGCATCGATATACCAGAGTAGACTAGCGTATACCTTCTCGACCCATACAGATGGGCGATGGATGATCCTATATCCATTGGTGTTTGACATCAGAGATCATATACGGGTGCTCAGTGGAGACTGGGTACACTGGACGGACTGGCCGAGAACTCCCAGATGGTATTATACCTTACATCAGATGTCAGTTCTCTGGTGACACTGGTACAGGTTAGTCTGTAGACCCGAGATCGTCATAGAGTCTTGTGTGATTCCCACTGTGCTTTGATTTCCACCTTACCACGTCCAAGAGGGCGTGCAAAATGGTGGTTTTTGGGTACAGTCCCGAATCACATGGAGGCAATGAGCGATAGGAGGGGATTCGTCTCTCCCGGTATAGGGAGTTGATGTTGCGCTGTGTTCGATTGGCTATAACCGGAAATCCCTGGCCAGGGTTGCTGAGATTTACTGGTAAGTGTTACCAGTAGTTTCTCGAACTGTTATAGACCTCATATCGACACGACTTATCGAGCTGTTGGGGTCTGACGTTTACCACCCCTAGGCGAGATATGCGACATATCAGACGACGAGACCGGACTGTACGGTATAGTGTTACTGGTTGGATTCACAGGAGTGTGAGCGGGCTTGCTCGTTGATCTTCTGATCGCTCAATACCCGGGTGGCCGTTACGTTTAGCAGACCGCTTGCGGCTTGTGGGCGTTTGATATGATCATCACCTACTGCCGGCGTATTGACGAGTCTTTAGAGTCATACACAGAAGTTTCCTGGCTCAAGCGAAACGAAATAGGAGCGCAAATGAGATATGTGCGGGACCGAGAATAATACCAGTATGTGATACTGTATTCTATTCTCGCGATCTGTATCATTGGACGGTTATATGAGATATAGCCGGGTTACCGAATCAAGTGTTAATTCGATACATTGATACACTTGATATTAGTCGGTTATATGCAGTATGACCGGATCATTAAATCAAGTGTTGATTTAATGATTTAATGTATAATCATATATTTGATATATTACTTTACATTAACTTGTATTTGTTCACTTAAGGTTATTTTCTCACTAGATTGTGCACATTGTATATATGATATATTTTTGTGCACTTGTATGTATCATGTTTGATGATACATGCAAACTTGGGTATGTGTATGCTTTAAACTATGGTTAGGTTAATGGTTAGGGTTTGATTTACTCATTATTTTTTTTATTCATTTTTGGCAAAAATAAAATGGTAGTGGCATTCTTTGTTTTGTGCAATTTGCTTCATGATATTTCTAGCTTCTTTGAAAAAGTCGATCTTACCATTTTGTTTTATTCCTTAACCCTAACCATTTACCTTAACCCTAGTTTATTCTCTACATGAGTTTATCTAACCCATGGTTGCAATATGATAGATATCACTTGAATTTTCTTTTGGTGATAATTCTTTTTCTTTTTTCTTCTTCTTCTTCATGAAGAAAAGAAAAGCTTACTAGAAAATTCTAAGTGATGAAATCAAGTGAGAAATCCAAATCCAAAGTGAACCCACTTCCTATTTCTTCATCCTCTACCACTTGCCATGTTGTATAGGGTGTTTTCTTCACAAGGTTCATGACCAAGTGAAGATGGAGCTTGAGTTTGAGTCGCCTCGACGTAGATCATCTTCGGCATCGAAGTCAACGACCTAGCCCGCTCATTTCTCCGATGAAACCGACGCTAGAGTCCAGGATCCCGATGATCGCAGCGGATGGACGTCATCTCGGAGCTAAAGAAGTGGTGGAGCGGATCTACAGAGGTTGTAGTCCCTTTCACTTAGCAATAAAGTTGTTTACTTGCTTGTTTTTCGCCTTTACCTCTAGTTAACGATCTAGCATTAGGGTTTCTCGGCACATAATTTTTGAGTTTGGCATGGTTGATGCCTTGTGGAACCTCTTGAATGTGCCTAGTAACCCTACACCTCCCATCCGTAAAAACAAGGAAATACTGAGATTGTATAAATCCAATAATCCAATACTAGAATCTGGCTTAAACTAAAGCCCGCTAGTAAATCTGTCCGAACATCATACGTGCACAAGTACACGTATATGTCCAAACCTTGTCGTAAAACCATACGACCTCTATATCGTTTCGCCTGAAGCAGCGAAACGCTCTATGTGGGACTATAAAGACTCGACACTATGCTGGCAGCGGGTTTAACCACAGCTGTAAGCGGCACTAGCTGTATGTAACGGTCCCTAGGTAGATGTCGATAAGAAGGCCGATGAGGAAACCCATCGAAACTCCTACTGAGCCTGATATGACAATCTCCGTACAGTCTGGTCTGTTCGTCTAAGACAATCGCATATCGGGCCTAGGGGGCGGCAAGCGTCAGTCCCGTAAAAGCTGTATAAGTCGTGTCGGAGTGAAGCCCATTACACCTTGAGAAGCTACTAGAAATCCTACTAGTAAATCTCGTTTGCCCTGGCCAGGGACTTTGCGTAATGTCTCTCCAAACACGGCGCAATATCAACTCCCAATACCGGGAGAGACGAATCCTATCTAACCGCTACTGCCTCCAAGTGCTTCGCGACTGCACCCAACTGCTACCTGTTTGCACGACTCTTTTGAGCCGTGGTAGGGTAGCAATCTAAGAACAGTAGGATCACACTCGAGACGGAGCAGCAGTATCAAGTCAATGGACTATGCTGTACTCATGTCACCTGGGAACTGTTAACTGATGACGGTTATAATACCAACAAACAGTTCCCTGCGAGTCCTGTCCGGTGTACCCGAAACCCAACGAGCACCTGCATACTATCTCTAGTACAACGTACTAATGGCTGTGGGACAGACCATTTCCCCTGCTGGGATGAGAAGCGTACACACTAGTCTACTCTGGAGTATCGTTGCCCAGTCTTGATAATCCTACGACTAGGGACCTAAAAAAGGATGTGCTTGTAGACTACCGAGACACTACTAGTGTAACTGCCATCACAACGCTGGTAGTCAAGCAAGATCCCAAGGGCTCTATCAATATGTATTCGCGATATGCTAACATATAAACTTATTAAGATAGATATAAACCAAGTAGCATACTAATATGTTGAGCAAGACTGTTAATACAACTGTGAATATCCCAAGCTTCCATTAAGTAATATACAAGCTAGTATGATACAATAATGGCCCCTAAGGCATATACACTAACAATCTCCCACTTGCACTAAAGCCATATACCGGCATATCGAAGACCTTATCATCTCGAATAGCCTTTCGAACTGTGGATGAGGTAAGGCCTTTGTGAATGGATCTGCAGTGTTCTCCTCTGTAGCAACTCTCCGGACCTCGATCTCCTGGCGATCTATGATATTCCTGATCAAGTGATACCGCCTCAAGATGTGTCTGGACTTCTGATGGGACCTGGGTTCCTTCACTAAAGCTATAGCGCCGTTGTTGTCACAATACAGCGGTATTGGATCAGCAATGGTAGGAACCACCTGAAGTTCTGTTAAGAACTTCTTCATCCAGACTGCTTCTTTTGCAATATCGCAAGCAGCGATATACTTCGCTTCCATCGTCGAGTCAGCAACGGTGTCCTGCTTGGAACTCTTCTACCACACCGCTCCTCCATTTAGGGAAAAGACATAACCTGACATGGACTTGGAGTCATCCTTGTCACTCTGGAAGCCGGAGTAAGCAAAAGCCTCGATCTGGAGGTTTTTTCCGCCGTAAACCAAGAACATATCCTTAGTCCTTCTCAGGTACTTGAGAATGTTCTTTACTGCTATCCAGTGCTTCTCCCCTGGGTCTTGTAAGTCGACGTTAGACACACAACGTGATGCGGGGAGGCGGAATAGGTAAATCAATCATTTTGTTTAAACTAACATCGACCAACTTTACGGATCTTTGCTAAACCCTAACTGACAACTATATTGAAGTGATTAGCTACTATGATAGATGATTATACCTAATGAATCAGGTCCTTCTTGTTCTTGTTGATCACCTCCTCGTCGGCCTCTACGATGTGATAGAAGATCCACCCGAGAGCTACTTCTCCAAGCTTTAACCTCTCACTTGAGGTAACTAGGTGACTATAAGTGCTAATCAAGGTAACCTAGAGGATATAGAAGAGGATTAGGGATCTATTAGTCTTGCTAACCCTTGGGATCTCAACACATGAGAGGATTAGGGTTAGGGTTGAAGAGAGAGAGCTTGAGGGGAGAGAGTGTGTAAGTGAGAATGAATAAATATCTTAAGTCATTTGGATAAATAATGAAGCATCAAAATATCTAGAAATAATATCTCAAAAATCAACCATGCTTCATTAATTACTTTGAGGTGAATCACCTCATGACTCATGATGTAATTAATGCAAATTACACATCATCTCCTCCACCTCTTTAAGCTTAATTCATAAATGAATAAAAACATAATGAGTCACCTTTCTTCTAGAAGCTTCTCAAGTAATTACGAGAATGCCCCTCCTATCCGTGAAAACACGGAAATACTGAGACTGTATAAATCCAATAATCCATTACTAGAATCTGTCTTAAACCAAAGCCCGCTAGTAAAAACTGTCCGAACATCGTACGTGCATAAATGCACGTATGTGTCCGAACCCTGTAGTAAAACCATACGACCTCCATATTGTTTCGCCCGTAGCAGGGAAACTCTCTGTGTAGGACTCTAAAGACTCGACACTACGCTGGCAGTGGGTTTAACCACAGACCGCAAGCGGCACTAGCTGTACGTAACGGTCCCCAGGTAGATGTCGATAAGAAGGCCGATAAGAAAACTCATCCGAACTCCTACTGAGCCCGATGTGACAATCTCCGTACAGTCCGGTCTGTTCGTCTGAGACTATCGCATATCAGGCCTAGGGGGCGGCAAGCGTCAGTCCCCTAAAAGCTGTATAAGTCATGTCGGAGCAAAGCACATTACACCTTGAGAAGCTACTGGAAATCCTACCAGTAAATCTCGTTCGCCCTGTCCAGAAACTTTGCGTAATGGCTTTCCAAACCCAGCGCGATATCAACTCCCAATACCGGGAGAGACGAATCCTATCTAACCGCCACTGCCTCCAAGTGCTTCGGGACTGCACCCAACTGCTCCCTGTTTGCACGACTCCTTTGAGCCATGGTAGGGTAGCAATCTAAGAACAGTAGGAACACACTCGAGACGAAGCAGCAGTATCAAGTCCATGGACCATGCTGTACTCATGTCACCTGGGAACTGTTAACTGACGACGGGTGTAATACCAACCAACAGTTCCCTGCGAGTCCTGTCCGGTGTACCCGTAACCCAACGAGCACCTGTATACAATCTCCAGTACAATGTACTAATGGCTGTGGGACTGACCATTTCCCCTGCTGGGATGAGAAGCGTACACACTAGTCTACTCCGGAGTATCGATGTCATGTCTCGATAATCCTATGACTAGGGACCTGAAAAAGGATGTGCTTGTAGACTACCCAGCCCCCACTAGTGTGACTGCCATCACAATGCTGGTAGTCAAGTAAGATCCTGAGGGCTCTATCAATATGTATTCTCGATATGCTAACATATATACATATTAAGATAGATATAAACCAAGTAGCATACTACCATGTTTAGCAAGACTGTTAATATAACCGTGAATATCCCAAGCATTCATTAAGTAATATACAAGCTAGTATGATACAATAATGGCCCCTAGGGCATATACACTAACAACTCCCACTTGCACTAGGGCCATGTACTGGCGTATCAAAGACCTATCATCTCGAGTAGCCTCTCGAACTGAATCTGAGATAAGGCCTTAGTGAATGGATCTGCAGAGTTATCCTCTATTGCAACTCACTGGACCTCGATCTCCTGTCGATCTATGATCTCCCTGATCAGGTGATACCGCCTTAAGATGTGTCTGGACATCTGATGGGACCTGGGTTCCTTCGCTAAAGCTATAGCTCCGTTGTTGTCGCAATACAGCGGTATTGGATCAGCAATGGTAGGAACCACCTGAAGTTCTGTTAGGAACTTCTTCATCCAGACTGCTTCTTTTGCGGCATCGCAAGCAGCGATATACTCCACTTCCATTGTCGAGTCAGCAACGGTGTCCTGCTTGGAACTCTTCCAGCACACTGCCCCTCCATTGAGGGTAAAGACATAACCTGACATCGAATTAGAGTCATCCCTGTCACTCTGGAAGATGGAATCAGCAAAAGCCTCGATCTTGAGGTCTTTTCCGCCGTAAACCAAGAACATATCCTTAGTCCTTCTCAGGTACTTGAGAATGTTCTTTACTGCTATCCAGTGCTTCTTCCCTGGGTCTGACTGATACCGGCATACCACGCTCAGTGCGTAAGCTATATCTGGTCTGGTGCACAACATCGCATACATTATAGAGCCTACTGCAGAAGCGTAGGGTATAACTGACATGTGATCCCTTTCCAAATCTGTCTTGGTAGACATCTCTTTGGATAGGGTGATTCCGTGACAAGACGGTAAATTACCGCGCTTAGAATCTTCCATACTGAATCTTTTCAGTATAGTGTTGATATACCTGGACTGCGAAAGTCCCAATATCCTCTTAGATCTATCACGATAGATCTGGATCCCTAGAATGTAAGAGGCATCACCCAGGTCTTTCATGGAGAACCTGTGTGATAAGAATCCTTTGACAGATTGTAGCATAGAAATGTCATTTCTTATCAATAGAATGTCATCCACGTACAAGATGAGGAATACGACAGTTCGTGCTACAATTTTACTATATATACATGGTTCATCTGGATTTTTGATAAAGTCATATTCATTGACTGTTTCATCAAAACAGATATTCCAACTCCGCGATGCCTGCTTTAGTCCATAAATGGACTTAAGCAACTTGCACACTTTCCCGCTGCTCACACTCTGATTGAAACCTTCTGGCTGATCCATATAGACGCACTCTTCTAAATTACCATTTAGAAAAGTCATCTTTACGTCCATCTGCCAGATCTCATAATCATGGAAGGCGGCAATGGCAAGAATGATCTGAATGGATTTGAGCATAGCCACTAGAGAAAAAGTTTCGTCATAGTCCAAACCAGGTCTTTGACGAAAACCCTTTGCAACAAGTCTAGCCTTATAGGTTTCCACCTGTCCATCTACACCAATCTTTTTCTTAATGATCCATTTGCATCCTATGGGTTTTACCCCATCTGGAGGAAAGTCCAAAGTCCATACTTTGTTGGTGTACATGGACTCCATCTCGGTCCGCATTGCATCCAGCCATCTTACCGAGTCGCTGCTCTGGATGGCCTGCTGGAAGCTAGTAGGTTCATCATTATCAACGACGCAATCCTCTCTATCCCCATCTATGAGAAAACCGTAGTATCTCTCAGGCAGATGAGATGGCCAACTACTCCTGCGGAGGGGTGCGGGAATGTCCTGTTCTTCTTGAACTACTGGTTCTACCAAACTTTCAGTAGTAGTTTGGGATTTTGGAATTTCTTCTAGTTCTATTGCGCTCCCACTTGTTTCCTTTTCTAAAAACTGCTGTTCTAGAAAATGGGCATTACGAGAAGCAAAAACCTTTTGTTCCTCTGCGTAATAGAAGAAATACCCCTTGGAGTTCTTTAGATATCCCACAAAATTACACTGTACTGATCGTGCCTCGAGTTTTTCCGCATGCTGCTTTTTAACAAAAGCTGGACATCCCCAAATCATCAGATACTGAAGATAGGGTTTCTTCCCACTCCACATCTGATATGGCGTGGTAGGCACAGTCTTGATAGGAACCCTGTTCAAAAGATATGCTGCTGATTCTAGCGCATAACCCCAGAAAGATCACGGTAACTCAGCATTACTCATCATGGAACGTACCATATCCAATAGGGTTCAGTTCCATCTCTCCGATACACCGTTATGCTGTGTAGTGTATGGAGGAGTAAGCTGAGAGAGAATTCCTTTCTCTTTTAGGTAACCCAGGAACTCGGCACTTAAGTATTCACCACCTCGATCAGATCTCAGTGTCTTGATACTTTTGCCGGTTTGGTTTTCTACTTCATTCTTATATTCTAGGAATTTCTCAAAGGCCTCGGATTTATGTTTCATTAAGAAAATGAATCCAAACCTAGAGTAATCATCCGTAGAAATAATAAAATATGAAAAACCACCTCCTGCATATGTAGATATTGGACCACATATATCGCTGTGTATGAGTCCTTAGATCTTGCTCGCTCTTACTCCATGTCCAGTGAATGGAGTCTTTGTCATCTTTCCTTTGAGACATGATTGACAAGTTGTATAAGATTGATATTCGAACGGATCCAAATATCCTTCTCTATGTAACTTAGTTAACCTTGTCTCATTGATGTGACCCAGTCTACAATGCTATATGAAAGCCTGATTTATATCTGGAGACTTTATTTTTAGTAGTTCTGGACATTGAAAATCTGTAATTGGTTTAGCACGTATATACCATTATCTAGTGTACCGGACCCAATCAAACCATTATTAAGGTGGATATTAACAACATCGCTTACAAATGTGAAATCATAACCTTCTTTTGATAACAACGATACTGATATGATATTATACGTTAAACTAGGAACACAAAAACAGTTGCGCAAAACCAAAATATGTCCACCCGTCAATCTTAGGTGATAATCCCCTACGGACACAGCACCCACGCTAGCTCCGTTAGCAAGTTGAAGGGTAATATCACCAACCTTCAGCACTCTATGGTTTCTCAGTGCCTGAATGAATTGCAGATATGAGATCCTGATCCGGAATCCGATACCCAGAAAGTAGAGTTGATTGACCGACAATTTTCAATTACAAATACACCTGAAGTCGAAGCCACAGCTTGCTTCGGGTCCTAGTTCTTGGCAATCCAAGCTTTGCAATCTTTCTTCCAATGTCCTTTCCTATGACAGTGGAAGCACTCGCCCTTTGCCACTTCTGGCACCGCAACGTTTTCCTTTCCCTTAACTCCCACCTTACCAACACCACCTCTCGGTTTGGTAGCGGCCTTCATCTTCCTTCCTTTGGCCCTTGCCTTGGACCCGGAAGAGGAAGCACCGCGAACAAACATAGTTGGTGTTTCCTTTGCTTTCTGCAAGGTGCCCTCTGCACTTCTCAACATGTTAAGGAGTTCTAGAAGTTCAACTTCTTTTCCTTGAATGTTGAAATTCAGAATAAACTGGGCGTAGGTGGAAGGAAGGGACTGAAGAACCAAGTCTGTATATAGCTCGTTCTCTAATGTTGTCCATAGGTCCGCGGGCTCTTCTATATAGCCAATCATCTTAAGGACATGTTCTCCTACAGATGACCCGACGGCCAGCCTCGACTGAAACAAGTTCTTCGAGGTCTCGTATCTTACTATACAAGATTGCTCTCCATACAAACCCTTGGTGTGGAGAAATATGGATTCTAGATCCATATTCTCGTGCCTCCTCTGATGTTCATTATTCATAGAGGCAAGCACGATGCATTTGGCTTTCGCGCAATCAATCTCCCAGGTCTTGCGGATTTCCTTATCCGCGACACTGGATTCTGGACTAGGGACAGCAGGTGCCTTAGTGGTAAGGACATACCCCAATTTGTCATAAGTAATTACCATCTTAACATTCCGGAACCAATCCTTATAGTTTGGCCCTATCAAAATATTTTTATCTAATAGTAACTTAAGACCTGTCATGTTCTGGATCGCTGCAATCAGAGAGAGAGGGAACACTTTAGCATGATGCTCTTGCAAGTTTAGAGTGGTTTTTAGTTTATCTAAACTGGATGGCTCCCACTATTTCTCGAATCCCTCCTCAAATCAAAAAGGAAGAACTAGTCAGGACTATTATCACCGTACAATACTTGCTAAACCGTTCAGCCAGGCCGGTGTCGGTACTTCGAGGGTGGTTTTACGACGCTTTCACGAAGTTCCTTAATTAAATAGCCTCTTTTCTCTGGGGGAGTAGCCCCGCTGACACCTTTATCGACACTTACTTGGTTTATAGCATTGGTCGTTAAGTGACGAATCTCCTGATAAGTAGCGGATACTCACAGTCGGATCGGGATCCAAATATCATCGTGTGATAAAGCTGAAGGAATCCTACTAAAACTTTCACACTCCAAATGGTATGCAACTCTTAGCAAATTTCAGTTTCTTTAGAAATTCCCGATATAAATTTTTGCCCCATGCTCTTATGACCATGGCGTTGGTCAAAATGTCATAAGTCACATGTCAAGTTCTACCCATCATATCTTGTTAATTTGAACCCATCCGTACATACCCCTGACGTTGGCCAAATGATAATACGACTGTCCCAAACTAACTCATCTATCTATGCAACAAATGAATACCCAGCAGCAACCAAACACTATGCCTTGGCGTTGGTCAAAATACATAGCTTGATTACTACTGAATACCAAAATGAAATGACAGAGGGCTACAAATGGTTTTGGTGAAACCGTGAACGTAGTGAACTTGATATGATCGAAGGAACCTGATAGCTTTTTAAAAGGAGTGGCTTAAGCTCCGTAATTTAAAAAATATCTTCTGTTTTAAAATAACCGAGTAGTTTCTTTTAAACTGTTCCAACGATTCGATTTTGGTTTATTTTCTATGCATTAATATAATGCGTCCTATCAATTAACCTATCATTGCAGAAAACAACGAAAATACAACGTCCTATTATGCCATCCGTATTCGCCACTGGGCCCCGTCATTCACCCGTTGGGTTACTTAACTAACGACAGAGCGGGAGCTGGGCTAGCACGGGTGCAAAACATAAGTGACGCCTAATAGATATCATATATAGATATTATACATTCGTCATACGCAATAATAGGCATTCTAGATCACAGATGAACATATTGGATTTTCTACGAATCCGCAGTCCTTTTGAGCCTGAAAAGAAAGACGGATTACACAATCGCGATGAATAGCCAAAACCCCACCCTAGACCCCTACGGGTATGGCAAACTACCCGCCTAGTACCCGAAGTGAAGCGGTCTCCCTCAACAACGTGAGTAGGCCACTAAACACTTCAAACTACCCGGTAGTTTGTGTACCCCATCTTGGGTCTATCCTAGGAGAAGAAAACAGTAAATGAAATAATACAACGGTGGCTACAACCTCAACCCGGATGTGCCCCGCAAAAGAATATTACAAAAATTTACAAATTACATTTGAATGAAAGAAACACTCGTCTCACATCCCCGGCTATCCATTCACGACAATCCAACAAGTCCACAAACACAAACCAGTAAAAACCATTACAGAAATGTGCAATCCCTTGGTAAACGACATACTAGCAGTTAGGGGAGGTTTACGAACACATTAAACATAACACAGATATAATCAAGTTAGCCAAATATCTTAGAATTTCGATCAAGCAAACACAAATGAGTCTACTCCAAATAATTCTCTGTGCACCAGAAACCTGAGCAGAAAGAAAACATTCCAGAAAACACAACATCAACACAGAAGAATAACTGCGCCAATTTGGTCTGACTCCGAATCAACTCGGCCGCGGATCCGCGGCGGATCGCTTGGATCAGCGGCGGTTCCGCGGCGCTTTGGTCGAGTCACTATCTCAAATTTCTTCACAATTCATAAAATTCACTTCTTGTATTTTTAAGGGTCCCTGAAAAATTTTTAGACCCCGTTTTAAAATCGGCAGAAACTTGGTTAAAACGTCGTATTTTCGGGTTCGTTTTGCGATCGAATTTCTAACGACTTTTCTAACAAGTTAGTTATGGTTTAACGAGGCTCTGATACTACTGTAAGTCAACGTTAGACACCCCACATGATGCGGGGAGGCGGAATATGTAAAACAATTATTTTGTTTAAACTAACATCGACTAACTTTACGGATCTTTGCTAAACCCCAACTAACAACTATATAGAAGTGATTAGCTACTACGATAGATGATTATACCTAATGAATCAAGTCCTTCTTGTTCTTGTTGATCACCTCCTCGTCGGCCTCCTCGATGTGATATAAGATCCACTCGAGAGCTACTTCTCCAAGCTTTAACCTCTCACTTGAGGTAACTAGGAGACTATGAGTGCTAATCAAGGTAACCTAGAGCATATAGAAGAGGATTAGGGATCTATTAGTCTTGCTAACCCTTGGGATCTCAACACATGAGAGGATTAGGGTTAGGGTTGAAGAGAGAGAGCTTGAGGAGAAAGAGTGTGTAAGTGAATGAATAAATATCTTAAGTCATTTGGATAAATAATGAAGCATCAAAATATCTAGAAATAATATCTCAAAATAACAACCATGCTTCATTAATTACTTTGAGGTGAATCAACTCATGACTCATGATGTAATTAATGCAAATTACACAGCATCTCCTCCACCTCATTAAGCTTAATTCATAAATGAATAAAAACATAATGAGTCACCTTTCTTCTAGAAGCTTCTCGAGTAATTACGAGAATGCCCCTCCTATCCGTGAAAACACGAAAATACTGAGACAGTATAATTCCAATAATCCATTACTAGCATCTGGCTTACACCAAAGCCCGCTAGTACAAACTGTCCGAACATCGTACGTGCATAAATACACGTATGTGTCCGAACCCTGTCGTAAAACCATACGACCTCTATAACGTTTCGCCCGAAGTAGGGAAACTCTCTGTGTAAGACTCTAAAGACTCGACACTACGCTGGCAGTGGGTTTAACCACAGACCGCAAGCGGCACTAGCTATACGTAACGGTCCCCAGGTAGATGTCGATAAGAAGGCTGATGAGGAAACCCATCCGAACTCCTACTGAGCCTGATGTGACAATCTCCGTACAGTCCGGTCTGTTCATCTAAGACTATTGCATATCAGGCCTACGGGGCGGCATGCGTCAGTCCCCTAAAAGCTGTATAAGTCGTGTCGGAGCAAAGCACATTACACCTTGAGAAGCTACTGGAAATCCTACCAGTAAATCTCATTCGCCATGGCTAGGGACATTGCGTAATGGCTTTCCAAACACAGCGCGATATCAACTCCCAATACCGGGAGAGACGAATCCTATCTAACCGCCACTGCCTCCAAGTGCTTCGGGAGTGCACCCAACTGCTACCTGTTTGCACAACTCCTTTGAGCCGTGGTAGGGTAGCAATCTAAGAACAGTAGGAACACACTCGAGACAAAGCAGCAGTATCAAGTCTACGGACTATGCTGTACTCATGTCACCTGGGAACTGTTAACTGACGACGGGTATAATACCAACTAACAGTTCCCTGCGAGTCTTGTCCGGTGTACCCGTAACCCAACGAGCACTAGTATATTATCTCTAGTACAACGTACTAATGGCTGTGGGACAGACCATTTCCCGTGCTGGGATAAGAAGCGTACACACTAGTCTACTCTGGAGTATCGATGCCCTGTCTCGATAATCCTACGACTCGGGACCTGAAAAAGGATGTGCTTGTAGACTACCCAGCCCCCACTAGTGTGATTGCCATCACAACGCTGGTAGTCAAGCAAGATCCTAAGCGCTCTATCAATATGTATTCTCGATATGCTAACATATATACATATTAAAATAAAATAGATATAAACTAAGTAGAGTACTACCATGTTTAGCAAGACTGTTGATATAACTGTGAATATCCCAAGCTTCCATTTAGTAATATATAAGCTAGTATGATACAATAATGGCCCATAGGGCATATACACTAACATGTCTGACTGATACAGGCTTACCACGCTCAGTGCGTAAGCTACATCTGGTCTGGTGCACAACATCGCATACATTATAGAGCCTAATGCAGAAGCGCAGGGTATAACAGACATGCGATCCCTTTCCAAATCAGTCTTGGGAGACATCTCTTTGGAGAGGGTGATTCCGTGACAAGCCGGTAAATTACCGCACTTAGAATCTTCCATACTGAATCTTTTCAGTATAGTTTTGATATACCTGGACTGTGAAAGTCCCAACATCCTCTTAGATCTATCACGACAGATCCGGATCCCCAGAATGTAGGAAGCATCACCCAGGTCTTTCATGGAGAATCTGTCTGAAAAGAATCCTTTGACAGATTGTCGCATAGGAATATCATTTCCTATCAATAGAATGTCATCCACATACAAGACGAGGAATACGACAGTTCGTGCTACAATTTTTCTATATATACATGGTTCATCTGGATTTTTGATAAAGTCATATTCCTTGACCGTTTCATCAAAACAGATGTTCCAACTCTCCGATGCCTGCTTTAGTCCATAAATGGACTTAAGCAACTTGCACACTTTCCCGCTGCTCCCACTCTGACTGAAACCTTCTGGTTGATCCATATAGACGCACTCTTCTAAATTACCATTTAGAAAAGTCGTCTTTACGTCCATCTACCAAATCTCATAATCATGGAAGGCAGCAATGGGAAGAAGAATCCAAATGGATTTGAGCATAGCCACTGGAGAAAATGTTTCGTTATAGTCCAAATCAGGTCATTGACGAAAACCATTTGCAACAAGTCTAGCCTTATAGGTTTCCACCTGTCCATCTACACCAATCTTTTTCTTGAAGATCCACTTTCATCCTATGGGTTTTACCCCATCTGGAGAAAAGTCCAAAGTCCATACTTTGTTGGTGTACATGGACTCCATCTCGGTCCGCATTGCATCCAGCCATCATACCGAGTCGCCGCTCTGGATGGCCTGCTGGAAGCTAGTAGGTTCATCATTATAAATGATGCAATCTTCTCTATCCCCGTCTATGAGAAAACTGTAGTATCTCTCAGGCAGATGAGACGGCCTACAACTCCTGCGGAGGGGTGCGGGAATGTCCTGTTCTTCTTGAACTTCTGGTTCTACCAAACTTTCAGCAGTAGTTTGTGGTTCTGGAATTTCTTCCAGTTCTATTGCGCTCCCACTTGTTTCCTTTTCTAAAAACTGCTGTTCTAGAAAATGGGCATTACGAGAAACAAAAATCTTTTGTTCCTCTGCATAATAAAAGAAATAACCCTTAGAGTTCTTTGGATATCCCACAAACTTACACTGTACTGATTGTGCCTCGAGTTTGTCCGCATGCTGCTTTTTAACAAAAGCTGGACATCCCCATATCTTCAGATACTGAAGATAGGGTTTCTTCCCACTCCACATCTCATATAGTGTGGTAGGCACAGTCTTGGTAGGAACCCTGTTCAAAAGATATGCAGCTGATTCTGGTGCATAACCCTAGAAAGATCGCGGTAACTCAGCATTACTCATCATGGAACGTACCATATCCAATAGGGTTCGGTTCCATCTCTCCGATACACCATTATGTTGTGGAGTGTATGGAGGAGTAAGCTGAGAGAGAATTCCTTTCTCTTTTAGGTTACCCAGGAACTCGGCACTTAAGTATTCACCACCTCGATCAGATCTTAGTGTCTTGATACTTTTGCCGGTTTGGTTTTCTACTTCATTCTTATATTCTCGGAATTTCTCAAAGGCCTCGGATTTATGTTTCATCAAGAAAATGAATCCATATCTAGAGTAATAATCCGTAAAAGTAATGAAATATGAAAAACCTCCTCTTGAATGTGTAGACATTGGACCACATACATCGCTGTGTATAAGTCCTAAGAGCTCGCTCGCTCTTACTCCATGTCCAGTGAATGGAGTCTTTGTCATCTTTCCTTTGAGACGTGATAGACAAGTGGTATAAGATTGATATTCGAACGGATCCAAATATCCTTCTCTATGTAACTTAGTTAACCTTGTCTCAATTATATGACCCAGTCTACAATGCCATAAGAAAGCCTAATTTATTTCTGGAGACTTTCTTTTTAGTGTGTTCTGGACATTGAAAATCTATAATTGGTTTAACACGTATATACCGTTATCTAGTGTACCGGACCCAATCAAACCATGATTAAGGTGGACGTTAACAACATCGCTTACAAATGTGAAATCATAACCTTCTTTTGATAACAACGATACTGATATGATATTACATGTTAAACTAGGTACACAAAAATAGTTGCGCAAAACCAAAATATGTCCACTCATCAATCTAAGGTGATAATCCCCTACGGTCACAGCATTCACGCTAGCTCCGTTAGCAACCTGGAGGGTCATATCACCAACCTTCAGCACTCTACGGTTTCTCACTGCCCGCAATGAATTGCATATATGAGAACCTGATCTGGTATCCAATACCCAGGAAGTAGGGTTGATTGATAGACAATTTTCAATTACAAACACACCTGATGCCGAAGCCACAACTTGCCTCGGGTCCTGGTTCTTGGCAATCCAAGCTTTGCAATCTTTCTTCCAATGGCCTTTCCTACGACAGTGGAAGCATTCGTCCTTTGCCACTACTGGCACCACAACCTTTGCCTTTCCCTTGACTCTCACCTTACCAACACCACCTCTTGGTTTGGTAGCGGCCTTCTTCTTCCTTCCTTTGGCCCTTGCCTTGGACCTGGAAGAGGAAGCACCACGAACAAACATAGTGGGTGTTTCCCTTGCCTTCTGCAAGGTGCCCTCTGCACTCCTCAACATGTTAAGGAGTTCTGGAAGTTCAACTTCCATACCTTGAATGATGAAATTCAAGATAAACTGGGCATAGGTGGAAGGAAGGGACTGGAGAATCAAGTGTAACGCTTCGAAAATTGTTTAGGCAGTTTTTCGGTAATCGGCAAAATTTGCGGTCTTTTCCGTAAAAAGTCAAAATAGGTATTTTTCATTATAAACCTAATCATACAAAATTTAGATAAGATATTATTATAAATTGGTCACTAAAATGTCACTTAAAATTTTCTAGTTAATTAAAAAAAAATTCTTAATTAATTATTTTTAATATTATTTTAAGCTTTTAAAAATACATTTAATTAGTGATAAATACAAATTTAATTGGGTAATTTACATAATTAGGAACCATTATAACTAAAATTTAGTCTAATAAAAAATTTTTAGCAAACATTTCAAGTTTGTTAGTTTATGGTAAAAGGGGGTGAAAAAAATGAAAAGAAAAGGGTTTTTTTGAAAGATTTTGATGTGATATGCATTAATACCTTATGAGATATTTTTTCTTTGGAAATTTCTACACAAGCTCACACTTTTCCCCACCTCCCCTCACCTGGCCGACCTTGGCTGCTGCTGGACATTTTTTTCCCTCACTTCTTTTTGCTTCAATTCTTGCTAAAATTATCAAAATCTACACAAAAATACACTCTTTTCCTTCACAAATTCAAACCAAAACCCTAATCCATCCCTTCCCTAACCCTAATTTGTTTAAAAAGTGGAGAAAAGAGGTGACTTGTAGGAAGTTTGGAATCAACTCTTGTAAGGTATAAATCCTAAACTAGTTGTTAAATTTGTAGTTTAATTAAGCTAAATTAGTATTTTAAAAGTGTTAATTTCATTGTAATGTGTGGTTTTTGAAAATTCAAGAGAGGTGTCGATTGTTAGTGTATATGCCCTAGAGGCCATTACTGTATCATACTAGTATGTATATTACTTGATGGAAGCTTGGGATATTCACAGTTGTACAGACAATCTTGCTCAATATAGTAGTATGCTACTTGGTTTGTCTCTGCTTTAATGTGTACATGTGTGTTTATTTATTATATCACCTATACGCATTAGTAGAGCCCTTAGGATCTTTGCTTGATTACCGGCGTTGTGATGGCGATCACACTCGTGGGGGCTGGGTAATCTACAAGCACATCCTTATACTCGTCCCTAGTCGTGGGAGTATCAAGATAGGGCATCGATACTCCAGAGTAGACTAGCGTATGCGCTTCTCATCCCAGCACGGGAGACGGTCTGTCCCACAGCCGTCAGTACGTCGTACTTGAGATAGTATGCGGGTGCTCGTTAGGTTACGAGTACACTGGACAGGACTCGTCGGGAACTGATGGTTGGTATTATACCTATCGTCAGTTATCAGTTCCCAGGTGACATGAGTACAGCTTAGTCCGCTGACTTGACACTGTCACTTCGCCTCGAGTGTGTTCCCACTGTTCTTTGATTACTACCCTACCACGGCTCTACTGAGTCGTGCAAACAGGTAGTAGTTGGGAGCAGTCCCGAAGCAGTTGGAGGCAGTGACGGTTAGACAGGATTCGTCTCTCCCGGTATTGGGGGTTGACATCGCGCTGTGTCTAGGAGAGCCATTACACGAGTAGTCCCTGGCCAGGGCAAGCGAGATATACTGGTAGGTTTCCAGTGTTATCTCAGGGTGTATTGGGCTTCACTCCGACACGACTTGTACCGCTATTAGGGGACTGACGTTTACCGCCCCCCTAGGCCCGCCATGCGATGTATCAGACGAACAGACCGGACTGTACGGAGACTGTCACATACAGGCTCAGTAGGAGTGCAGATGGGGTTCACCTCGTCAGTCTTCTTATCGACATCTACCTGGGGGCCGTTACGTACAGCTAGTGCCGCTTGCGGTCTGTGGTTAAACCCACTGCCAGCGTAGTGTCGAGTCTTTAGAGTCCCACACAGAGAGCTATTCGCCTTTAGGCAAAACGAGTAGAGGTCGCATGGTTTTGCGACAGGGTTCGTTCGCATCCGCGCACTTGTGCACGTTTGCTGTCCGGACAGTTTATACTAGCGGGCTTTGGTTTAAGCCGGATCCTAGTATATGATTTGAGATTGGTTTTTCTCATTGTGTTCGTGTTCCTCGGATCACGAATGCGGGTGCGTATGCACAGTTGTTTGAGATTGGGGGAGAGGACCTTGTTTAGGGTTAATGGCTTTTGTCATTTTATTAACCCTATTGTTTTTGTGTGGATTATTGTTAATTGATAATTAGCTTAATTATTGTGCATGGTTGTTGTTGACAATTTGACTTCATTGACTTGTTGACCATGTTGACAACTTGACCATAATCATTTCATTTGGAAGATGCTCTTTGATCTTTGCAAAATGGAAATGATAATGGTCATGTCATGATTTATCATGACAATTTTCAAGCTAATTATCTAATTAATATTATCCTCACATATTAGTGAGAATGGCTCACTATTATTTCATTCTATCATTCTATTTCTCTCTCTTGCTCATCCTCTCCCTCAAGCTCTCTCCCTCTCATGTGTTGAGAAACAAAAAGCTTGAGAAAAACCTTCACTTGATCTTCTCTACTCACTTCTAGGGTTCAAGTCTTAGCATTTCTTGCACTCTAGTTACTCCTAGCTTGGAGTTGAAGCTAAAGGTGGTGGCTTTCAAGTGGATCTTTCTTTGACGGATGAAGACAAGCAAGGTGAACTCTTTCTACCATTCCGACGAGCAAGGAGAGAAGGAGTTCGAGCTCAAGGTATAACTTTTCTACAACTTACTTAGTTGTTAGTTTACTTTAGCTAGTTTTCGTTTAGCAAAGATCCTCACAAGCAAGGTCCATGTTGCCTAAGTCATTAAAAATCCGTTTTTTTTATTATTATGTTTTCCGCCTCCCCGTAAGCACCGGGGTGGGCAACGTGGACCTAACAGTGGTATCAGAGCCTAACTAAACCTAAACTAGTTAAGTAGTTAAGTGTAACGAAGTTCGGACCCGGAAAAATCACAAAACCAAACTTTTCAAAATCCAAGTTTCTGTTAAAATTTTTTCTGCTCAAAATGAAAAACCTTATACTTGTAAAATCGTCTCAGGGTTTTGTGAATACACCCAAGAAAAACGATGCCTTAATTCCCTTAAACCGCCGCGCTTACGCCGCACGAGGTAGGCATATGCGGCGGAAGCGCCGCGGTTTGTCGTTATCGGCGCATCGGTTTTCGTGCAGTGTGTGTTTTTGTTGGTTTTGGGATTTTTAGGATATATTATATGTACCCAGATTTTCCAGAAAAGAAATTTCTTTTTGGGGTCCTATAATTCCGTATTTTTCCGAACTTCACTGCACTTTAACTATATCGGTTATATCTGTAATGCTTGCATGTATTGAACGTCGGCTAATCGCTATAAGACGATTAGTCGGGGTTATACATGATCTGTGATTGTTATTGGTTTGTGGATATGAATGGATTGGATTGTCGCGGGTGAATGGCCGGGGTGGATGTGAGATGAGCGTTGTTTTTCTTTCATTCATTTGTAACATGTAAATTGATGTAATAATATTCTTTGTATGGCCGCACAACCGGGTCGGGGTTGTAGCCGTCATTGTATAATTCTTTTTACTGTTTTTGCTCCTAGGATAGACCCATGGAGGGGTGCACAAACTACCGGGTAGCTCGAAGTGCCGAGTGGCCTACTCATGGCATTGAGGGAGGTTGCTTCGCTTCGGGTACTTGGCGGGTAGTTTGCCGCACCCGTAGGGGTCTTGGGTGGGGTTTTGGCTATTCACCGCGACCGTGTTATCCGTTTTTCTTTCCAGGCTCGAAAGGATTGCGGATTGCTAGTATATCCAATGTATTCATCTGTGATCTGTAATGTCTATCATTGCTTTACTATTTAGGCGTTGCTTATGTTTTACAGCCGCGCTAGCCCAGCCCCCGCTCTGTCGTTAGTTAAGTAACCTAACGGGTGATGACGGGGCCCCGTGGCGAATGCGAATGGCATAAGCGTACGTCATATTTTGGTTGTTTTCTGCAATGGTAGGATTTAAATGATGGGACGCATTAAAAGAACTAATGCAAGAAAATAAACCTAAAAAGACGTTGTTGGAACAAGTTTTTCAAAAGCTGTTATTACAAGGACGTTCATCTTTTTGTTTTGCATCGCGGTATTCGGTTATGAATGCCCAGCACCTCAGTCGACGAGGCAAGGGCCGAGATCCCTTCACCGGGAGTGACCCCTTGGACAAAACTTTGCGTCAGGGTAATAACTTCACTACAGTCGATTATTCTTGCTTTGCATCGAGGTATTCATCTTACGAATGCCCAGCACCTCACTCGACGAGGAAAGAGCCGAGATCCCTTCACAGGGAGTGACCTCTTTAGCAAAAGTTTTCGCCACTGTATTTTTTCAAAAAAGTGCAATCGGGTTCCTTCAACGATATCAAGTTCATTACGTTAACGGGTTTTTCGCCAAAAACCCAGCCGTAGCCCTCCGTCGTTTCGGATAATTAATACTTAGTATTCGTGCTGCGTTTGTTGATTATTCGTCAAGACACAGTGAACGGTAGCTAAGTAATAATTCTCTGTTGCACTGATTGATGCGATTGGTTAGGACGGTCGCATGATTTTGTTGATTATTCGTCAAGAATCATGCGGGCGGGTCTAATGCAATCCTGGATAACGACGGGTTGAACTTGACTAGGACCTTTTTTGATTTGTTGATTATTCGTCAAGGTCACTTGGGTCCTAGGGGCAAAAACCACATCGGGAGTTTCAAAAGTACTGAAACTTGCAGATTTAGCATACCTTCTGGAGTGTGGTGACTATAGTGGATTACATCTAGGTCATCACACAATGATGGTTGGATCCCGATCCCACTGATGAGTTGGATTACTCTCGGGAGATTATTTCACTTAACGATCAATGCTATAAACCTAGTAGGTGCCTAGAAAGGTGTTAGCGGGGCTACGCCCACAGGGAAAAGAGGTTACTTAATTAAGGAACTTCGCGAAAGCGTTGGAAAACCTCCCTCGAAGTACCGACACTGGCCTGGCTGAAAGGTTAAGCAAGTATTGTGACGTGAATTAAAACCCGACTAGTTCTTCTTTTAAAAGGTTTTAAGAAGAATTTGAGTAAACAGTGGGAGACATCCTGGTTAGATAAATTAATAAACCAATCTAATCTTGCAAGAGCATACGCTGAGTGTTTCTTTTCTCTCTCTCCAGGCAGCAACCCTTTCACGCCCTAATCAAGATAATAAAATGTATCGCTTGACCGATCCGAATTCTTATTCGGGACTGGGGAAAGTTGGTTCAGCTGTAACTTGTGACAACAGTCATGAGTATGAGAATGGGAAAGAGGAAAGTATGGATTTCCAGGATACCCAGTTGAAGAAGAAGCATGGTTTTGCATCTACTTCAGGTGTTCTTGTAATTGAGAACTGTTTTACGGTCAGCCCTACCTCCTGGGTACTTGATACCGGATCAGGATCTCATATCTGTAATTTATTGCAGGGACTGAGAAAAAGTAGGATAGTTGCACCGGGTGATATGTCGCTCAGAGTAGCGAACGGAGCACAAGTTTATGCGGCAGCCGTCGGTGAATATCACCTAGTATTGCCAAATGGCAAGACTATGATTTTGAACGATTGCTACTATGTACCCTCTATGGTTTGCAACATCATATCAGTTTCTTTACTCGATAAAGATAGATATAAGTTTGTTCTTGAAAAGAATATCATGAACATTTACCTTGATAAGGTACTGGTTGCAGAGGGTACACTGTTTAATGGTATCTACGTTCTAAATCAGAATACAGTTCTCAACATACAAAACACACGCAAGAGGAAGAATTCAGATACGAATGAATCCTACTTGTGGCATTGTAGACTTGGTCACATCGGAGAGAAAAGACTGAGTAAGTTGCATAAAGATGGACTCTTGAATGCGTTCGAGTTTTCATCTTATGAAACTTGTCAGTCTTGTCTCAAAGGGAAGATGACCAAATCTCCGTTCACCGGACATGGAGAAAGAGCAAGAGAGCTCTTGGGACTCATACACAGTGATGTGTGTGGTCCGATGTCTATACATGCAAGGGGTGGGTTCTCGTACTTCATCACATTCACTGACGATCTCTCTAGGTTCGGATATGTGTATCTGATGAAACACAAATCTGAAGCTTTTGAGAAATTCAAGAAATTCAGAAAGGAAGTAGAGAACCAGATTGGCAAAAGTATCAAGATCCTCCGGTCTGACAGGGGAGGGGAGTACTTAAGCACGGAATTCCTAGACTACTTAAAAGAGAATGGTATTCTCTCTCAGCTTACTCCTCCTTATACACCACAGCACAACGGTGTTTCGGAGCGGAGGAATCGTACCCTATTGGATATGGTTCGGTCCATGATGAGTAGTGCTGAGTTGCCTCTTTCATTCTGGGGACATGCGCTTCAGACAGCGGCATACCTTTTGAATCAAGTTCCGTCCAAATCAGTGCCTAAAACTCCGTATGAAATATGGAGCAGTAAGAAACCATGTCTTAAGTTTATTAAGATATGGGGTTGTCCAGCCTATGTGAAAACACAGAAACCAGACAAGTTAGAGGCACGGTCAGTTCTCTGTAAATTTGTGGGATATCCTAAAGACTCACTAGGATATCTGTTCTACCACACTGAGGAACAGAAGGTGTTTGTATCTCGCCACGCTACCTTCTTGGAAAGGGAGTTTCTTGCAAAAGAAACTAGTGGGAGTTCGGTAGAACTGGAAGAAATTCAGCGACCACAAAATGTAACTGAAAATTTGGAGGAACCGCTAGATTCAATAACCCCAAACGAACCTCAGCCACTCCGCAGATCTGGTAGGATTTCTCATCCGCCCGAGAGATACTACGGTTTTCTCATAGACGGGGATCGAGAGGATTGCATCTTGGAAGAAGATGACCCTACCAGTTTCAGGCAGGCCATTATCAGTAGGGACTCTGATAAGTGGCAGGAAGCAATGCAATCCGAAATGGAGTCCATGTACGCCAATAAAGTGTGGACCTTGGATATTGCTCCGGCTGGGGTAAAACCCGTTGGATGCAAATGGATCTACAAAAGGAAACTTGGTGTAGATGGGCAGGTGGAAACCTATAAAGCTAGACTCGTTGCAAAAGGTTTCCGTCAAAGACCTGGTTTGGACTGTGACGAAACTTTTTCTCCGGTGGCTATGCTCAAATCCATTCGGATCTTACTTGCCATTGCTGCCTTCCATGACTATGAAATCTGGCAGATGGATGTTAAAACGGCTTTCCTAAACGGTTGTTTGGAAGAGTGCGTTTACATGGATCAACCAGAAGGTTTCGTAGACAGTGGGAGCAGCGGAAAGGTGTGCAAGTTGCTTAAATCCATTTATGGATTAAAGCAGGCATCGCGGAGCTGGAACATCTGTTTTGATGAGGCAATCAAGGAATTTGATTTCAACAAGAACGAAGATGAACCCTGTGTATATAAGAAGATTGTAGGACGAATTGTCGTATTCCTAGTCTTGTACGTGGACGACATTCTTTTGATAGGAAATGACATTCCTATGCTACAATCGGTCAAGCTGTTTTTGTCACAAAGGTTCTCCATGAAGGACCTGGGTGATGCCTCGTACATTCTGGGGATCAAGATCTATAGAGATAGATCCAAGAAACTGTTGGGACTTTCACAGTCCAGGTACATAGAGACCGTACTAAAGAGATTTAGTATGGAGGGTTCCAAGCGCGGTAACATACCCGCATTGCACGGAATTACCCTCTCCAAGAAGATGTCTCCTAAGACTGACGAGGAGAGGGTTCGCATGAGCACTATACCCTACGCTTCGGCGGTAGGATCTATAATGTATGCGATGCTATGTACAAGACCAGATGTAGCTTACGCGTTGAGCGCGGTAAGCCGGTATCAGTCAGACCCAGGGGAGGACCACTGGACAGCAGTGAAGAACATTCTCAAGTACCTGAGAAGGACTAAGGAGATGTTCCTGGTTTACGGTAATGGAGACCTCAGGGTCGAGTCCTTTACCGATTCAAGCTTCCAGAGTGACAAAGATGATAGCAAGTCCGTCTCGGGTTTTGTGTTTACCCTCAACGGAGGGGCGGTATGTTGGAGGAGTTCCAAGCAGGATACCGTCGCAGACTCGACGATGGAGGCTGAATACATTGCTGCATGCGATGCCGCAAAAGAGGCGGTCTGGATTAAGAAGTTCATTAGTGAACTTCAGGTGGTTCCGTCCATTGTTGACCCAATACCTTTGTATTGCGATAACAATGGGGCTATAGCTTTAGCGAAGGAACCAAGGTCCCATCAGAAATCCAGGCACATCTTAAGGCGGTATCACCTGATCAGGGAGATCATTGATCGACAGGAGATCGAGGTGCGGAGAGTGGACACAAAGGACAACACTGCGGACCCATTCACGAAGGCTTTACCCCAGACTCAGTTCGAGCGGCTGATCGAGATGATAGGTCTTCGATACGCCAGTATATGGCCTTAGTGCAAGTGGGAGATTGTTAGTGTATATGCCCTAGAGGCCATTACTGTATCATACTAGTATGTATATTACTTGATGGAAGCTTGGGATATTCACAGTTGTACAGACAATCTTGCTCAATATAGTAGTATGCTACTTGGTTTGTCTCTGCTTTAATGTGTACATGTGTGTTTATTTATTATATCACCTATACGCATTAGTAGAGCCCTTAGGATCTTTGCTTGATTACCGGCGTTGTGATGGCGATCACACTCGTGGGGGCTGGGTAATCTACAAGCACATCCTTATACTCGTCCCTAGTCGTGGGAGTATCGAGATAGGGCATCGATACTCCAGAGTAGACTAGCGTATGCGCTTCTCATCCCAGCACGGGAGACGGTCTGTCCCACAGCCGTCAGTACGTCGTACTTGAGATAGTATGCGGGTGCTCGTTAGGTTACGAGTACACTGGACAGGACTCGTCGGGAACTGATGGTTGGTATTATACCTATCGTCAGTTATCAGTTCCCAGGTGACATGAGTACAGCTTAGTCCGCTGACTTGACACTGTCACTTCGCCTCGAGTGTGTTCCCACTGTTCTTTGATTACTACCCTACCACGGCTCTACTGAGTCGTGCAAACAGGTAGTAGTTGGGAGCAGTCCCGAAGCAGTTGGAGGCAGTGACGGTTAGACAGGATTCGTCTCTCCCGGTATTGGGGGTTGACATCGCGCTGTGTCTAGGAGAGCCATTACACGAGTAGTCCCTGGCCAGGGCAAGCGAGATATACTGGTAGGTTTCCAGTGTTATCTCAGGGTGTATTGGGCTTCACTCCGACACGACTTGTACCGCTATTAGGGGACTGACGTTTACCGCCCCCCTAGGCCCGCCATGCGATGTATCAGACGAACAGACCGGACTGTACGGAGACTGTCACATACAGGCTCAGTAGGAGTGCAGATGGGGTTCACCTCGTCAGTCTTCTTATCGACATCTACCTGGGGGCCGTTACGTACAGCTAGTGCCGCTTGCGGTCTGTGGTTAAACCCACTGCCAGCGTAGTGTCGAGTCTTTAGAGTCCCACACAGAGAGCTATTCGCCTTTAGGCAAAACGAGTAGAGGTCGCATGGTTTTGCGACAGGGTTCGTTCGCATCCGCGCACTTGTGCACGTTTGCTGTCCGGACAGTTTATACTAGCGGGCTTTGGTTTAAGCCGGATCCTAGTATATGATTTGAGATTGGTTTTTCTCATTGTGTTCGTGTTCCTCGGATCACGAATGCGGGTGCGTATGCACAGTTGTTTGAGATTGGGGGAGAGGACCTTGTTTAGGGTTAATGGCTTTTGTCATTTTATTAACCCTATTGTTTTTGTGTGGATTATTGTTAATTGATAATTAGCTTAATTATTGTGCATGGTTGTTGTTGACAATTTGACTTCATTGACTTGTTGACCATGTTGACAACTTGACCATAATCATTTCATTTGGAAGATGCTCTTTGATCTTTGCAAAATGGAAATGATAATGGTCATGTCATGATTTATCATGACAATTTTCAAGCTAATTATCTAATTAATATTATCCTCACATATTAGTGAGAATGGCTCACTATTATTTCATTCTATCATTCTATTTCTCTCTCTTGCTCATCCTCTCCCTCAAGCTCTCTCCCTCTCATGTGTTGAGAAACAAAAAGCTTGAGAAAAACCTTCACTTGATCTTCTCTACTCACTTCTAGGGTTCAAGTCTTAGCATTTCTTGCACTCTAGTTACTCCTAGCTTGGAGTTGAAGCTAAAGGTGGTGGCTTTCAAGTGGATCTTTCTTTGACGGATGAAGACAAGCAAGGTGAACTCTTTCTACCATTCCGACGAGCAAGGAGAGAAGGAGTTCGAGCTCAAGGTATAACTTTTCTACAACTTACTTAGTTGTTAGTTTACTTTAGCTAGTTTTCGTTTAGCAAAGATCCTCACAAGCAAGGTCCATGTTGCCTAAGTCATTAAAAATCCGTTTTTTTTATTATTATGTTTTCCGCCTCCCCGTAAGCACCGGGGTGGGCAACGTGGACCTAACATCGATGCCCTAATTAGGGTTTGTTGTAGGATAAGTGGGTTTAAGCTAGGGTAGTGGTTATCTAGTCAGTTAGAATGGTTGTTTGTGCGAGGTAGCGATCGCTACACCGTTAAATCGCGACGATTGCATCGATATTTCTATGTCAATGCTTACTAGTTTTTCTAAATTTTTAGGAGGTGATCTAATTGCGTTATATTAGCGATATAATTAGCATCTCATACGACTATTAGTGTGCGCGAATGCGTGGTTTTGTCTAGTCGGGTTTTAGTTTTGACGATTGCCCCGAAACGGCGATTTTAGTTAAGGTTTTAGCGATTTTCGTGCGTTTTCCGCGCACTGAGTGCACGTTGTGATTAATTCGAGAGTGTCGATCTTTTCATATTATGAGTTGCGTTATTTCAGGAACCTGTATTCTTATATTGTATGCTATGCAATTCTAGGATCGGTCACGGAAACATCGGACGCGGCGCGCAAAGGCAAGACGGTGGTCGGATCGGATTAGCGAGGCATTCATGTGAGTAGATGTTTTCATCTATGGGGGAATCGTCTGGATGGCGCGAGGCGCCCCCTAGTTAGGATTACTTTATTCGTCTGCAAGATTTGCATTGTTAGTTAGCTAACCCCCCCTCATGCACATTTCATACATTTATTTCTATTCGTCTGCAAGATTTGCATAGGATATCCATATACACATGTGCGATATCACTTCGTAGGACACGAACACCATTACCAATGGCTCCTGTTGCACGCGCACTATTCATGTGACACACACGCCTTTGGTAATTGCCATGCCACGAGCACTGTAGGACCTGTTTAGTTTAGTATCACCATTTGCATTATACACGATATATGAAATCGCATAGCATGTATATACCTCGCATCATCTTCATACTTAGATAGATTCTAGCCATAGTTCACATCACATACCTTGATATCATAGACATTTATCATATACAACATGTTGAGTATTATGATTTTATTGAGGATTTCAGTATTGCTGCGATTTCTGGATTTTGGGGGAAAACCGCAAGAATTTAACAAAAGCTATATCTATCGTTTTTAAAACAAAGTTGCGGTTTTCTCATGATTTATATGTCGTCGACCATGAGTTTTCATGTTTTTTGTTGGATTTCGAGACCCGATTCGAGGAGTGGATGAACCGTCTCGGGTACATGGTGGGCCCGGTATGGTTCCCCGGGGCAAGAAGATCGAGTTGTAGACGATGAGCCTGGCAGGGGAAGACTACCTACCGGTGATGTCTGGCGTGGCGGATATCCGGAGGATACCGACCGTTGTCGTGTGATTTGATGATATGGGCCGATCCGGACTGACGGATCCCGATGTATTGAGACATTGATACAGTAAGACATTAAGACAAATGTGTTTTCATATTTGGTGTCGATGCTTGACACGGGTTTTCAGATGATTTCTTGATGGTATTTAGCTATTATACAGATATTCTTTTTCTAAAATTAAGAATGCAGAACTCATAGCATTTAAAACACTTAAGGATTTAGTATTGATATTGGATACATGTGCATGCATACTAGAGGTATTAAATCATATCTGGACATACATGCTGTGACGCATTTACGTGCATTCTTACGATAGCCTTACTAGATGTTATATTCTACTCACGAGCTGGAAACTCACCCCCGTTGTGCCACAGTGTCTTGCAGGTCGGACCCATCAGCCTAGTAGCTGCAGCTTATCCTATTAGTGACTTCTTTTGCTCAGACTCGCGACATTGCTCGTAGGTGGGTTGCGAGAAAACTTTTATCTCTTTTTGTACTATTTTTGTATCTAGTATTCTCCATCTACCACTTCTTATGTGTATTTGCGACCTAGTGCTGAGACTGAGAGATTTGTGTATATGTGGTTTCTTTTGGTCGAGCTCACTTGAGCCGACGTTGTGTTTTCTTGCATTTTGCATTTCTTTATGCTTTTTTCTTGAGATTACATATATATATTGTGTGTGGTTGTGATCCGCCTTGGGCGAAAAGCTAGATCCCGCTTGGGGATGCCATTTTGTGATTACAGGTTATATATCTTGTTGTACCCATTTTGGGGGATAGAATTTACAAAGGAGACTCTGCCGAAATTTTCGGAAATTTTTGATGTTTTTAAAAAGGGGTTCAATGCAACTTAATTGATTTCAAAAATCGTTTTCATGTAAGGTTTCCTTCACTCTTTTGATTTTGGTTTAGATTTTTCTGGGCTTTGGCTGACTTAGGTTATGTTACGCCTTTAGACGTCTCGTAATCTAAGTGCCAGTCATGTTCCGTACTTTCGGGTCGTGACAAAGTTGGTATCAAAGCGTAGGTTTTACCTTTCTGAGTGTAGGACGAGCTTGGTAGATGGAGTTGGTGACTTATGCAGAGTGGCGTAGCGTGGGTATGATCCGCAGCATACTTACGATACGGTACTCCGCCCAAGTGACCTTAGGACATAATTGCTTGTATTTCCCTTCTTGATTCCTTGCATTCCTTGATTCAATTGCAATGTTCTTATCGGTCCTGTTTCTTATTCCAGCTTCGATGCCGCCAAAGACTACGAGAGCTCAGCGGGCTGCCGCTAGGGATGAGATTAGAGCGGGCTCGTCTGAGGCGAGAATCGAGCGGGATGATACGCCTACCCCTTAGGGTCATATCGATCTGCCTTATCCAGACCGTATTTCTAGATTAGAGGCCGGCATGCAGGAGTTGCGACAGATGATGGTATCTTTAGTTGAGTCCAGTCGGGCACAGAGATCCGAGGACGTTCCTTCCACCGCACAGACCACGATAGTACCTGCTTCACAGATGGTCACTCCTGCTGCTACCGCTACTATCCATGTTTCACTACAGGAGTTCATGAGATTGAGACCTCCAGCTTTTACCGGTACGAATGCGACAGAGGACCCACAGGCATTTCTTGATAGGATGGCTAGGATTTGCCGTTCGTTGAGGCGTTCTGATGATATATTGGTGGAGTTCGCGAGTTTTCGTCTGGAGGGTCTTGCCCAGACATGGTACGATTCAGTAGAGAGAGGCCGAGCTGCAGGTCTACCTTCTATGACCTGGGACGAGTTTACAGCTGCATTTCTTGCCCGTTTTCTTCCGGAGAGTGTCTGAGATGCTCGAGCCCGTAGTTTTGATTCTCTGCGCAAGACTCTTAGGATGACGGTGTCGAAGTATGATATACAGTTTACCCAGTTGTCTCGATATGCTCCGTACCTAGTAGACACGGATGAGAAGAGAATAAAGAGGTTTGTGCGAGAGCTTGATACACAGCTATTCCTTGCCATCGGCACCCGCAGCCGCGATGGATGCAGCCTTACTTTTGGAGGAGCGTATTTCTGAGACTCCGGTCATTTCTGGGCCGAAGAGGAGTCGTACTGATACGCCAGCTCAGCGGCAGATGGGTAGACACCGTGATAGATTATTTCCGGGAGATGGTGAAGGCAGAGGATTGAGACGAGGTCAGTTGTTTGGTTCATATCCACAGACCCAGCAGTCGTCGTCAGGATGTTTTCGGTGTGGGAGTCAGTACCACCGTGTCAGAGACTGTACCATGGGACGCCAGGGCACGGCGACAGTCCCGCATGTGACCTTACTACCCTCACCACCTCCTCAGAGAGCTCTACTTCCTACTCCTGATGATGCTCCACGCCAGCCAGATGCTCCTAGAGGTCGTGGGCGTAGCGGTCCGGTTCAGAGAGGGCGAGGCGACAGAGGCAGAGGCAGAGGCCGAGGTAGAGGCAGAGGGCAGCCAGCTATTAGTGGTGGACAGGCCCGAGTATTCGCGTTGACTCCTCAGGATGCACAGGCATCCAATGCCGTCGTGACAGGTACTCTGCCAGTATGTTCTTTTGATGCACGGGTATTATTTGATCCAGGCTCCACACATTCCTATTTATCCACGTACTTTGCACCGAGGTTGGGCCGAGAGTCATTTCCGTTAGATCATCCGCTTGTCGTTATTACACCAGTAGGCGAGTCGTTCGTTGCCCGTTTCGTGTACCGATCATGTTCCGTTCGTATAGGGGGGAGATTCTTCAGTTGATTTGATTCTCCTCGATATGCTAGACTTTGACGTTCTTCTTGGTATGGACTGGCTAGCCACCTGTTATGCATCCGTGGACTGCCGTGAGAAAGCAGTCAGATTCAGTTTTCCTAGTGAGCCGGTTCTTGTTATTCAGGGAGATCGTAGCGCTACCCTTCCCAGCTTGATTTCTTCTCTTCGCGCTGGTCAGCTCTTAAGGAAAGGGTGTCAGGGATTCTTAGCCTATGTTTATGATACTAGCTCCACAGAGGTTCCGTTGGACCAGGTCCCTGTTGTGAGAGAGTTTCCTGATGTATTCCCTGACGAGCTGCCTGGTCTGCCACCAGAGCGCGAGATTGAGTTCTGCATCGACTTGATCCCCGGCACGGGGCCTATCTTTATACCGCCTTATCGGATGGCCCTGGCGGAGCTGAGAGAGCTGAAGGATCAGTTACAGGACTTGCTGGACAAAGGGCTTATCCAACCGAGTGTGTCACCTTGGGGTGCTCCCGTCCTGTTTGTTAAGAAGAAGGACGGAAGTATGCGCTTATGCATTGATTATCGTCAGCTGAACCGGGTTACTGTGCGGAACAGATATCCCCTACCCCGCATTGATGACTTATTCGATCAGCTCCAGGATGCAGGGTTTTTCTCAAAGGCTGATTTACGGTCAGGTTATCACCAGTTGCGGGTTCGGAAGGAGGATATTCCGAAGACCACTTTCCGTACTCGATATGGTCATTATGAGTTCTTGGTAATGTCGTTCGGGTTCACCAATGCCCCGGCAGCATTTATGGACTTGATGAACCGTGTATTCAGGCCGTATCTCGATCAGTTCATCATTGTGTTCATTGACGATATCTTGGTTTATTCTCGGAGCCGAGAGGAGCATGAGCAGCACTTACGTATCACATTGCAGACTTTGAGGGAGCATCAGCTGTTCGCCAAATTTTCCAAGTGCACATTCTGGCTAGACAGTGTCAACTTCTTGGGTCATGTAGTGACGAGAGATGGTATTTGTGTAGACCCGAAGAAGATCGAGGCAGTTCAGCGTTAGCCTAGACCGGTATCAGTTACAGAGGTTCGCAGCTTTCTAGGTCTGGCCGGCTATTATCGACGTTTTGTTCAGAATTTCTCCCGTATTGCTGCACCGCTGACCGGGTTAACCCGGAAGGGGGCTCCTTTTGATTGGACCCAAGCATGTGAGGATAGTTTCCAGCAGTTGAAGACTCGTCTGACTACTGCACCAGTGTTAGCATTGCCTTCAGGATCAGGCGGGTTCGTGTTATATTGTGATGCTTCTCGAGTGGGGCTAGGCTGTGTATTGATGCAGCACGATAGAGGTATCGCGTATGCTTCTCGGCAGCTGAGGAAACACGAACAGAACTATCCCACTCATGATTTAGAGATGGCTGCAGTGGTATTTGCACTTAAGATTTGGAGACATTACCTATACGGTGAGTCGTGCCAGATATTAACTGACCACAAGAGTTTGAAGTATATCTTTCAGCAGCGAGATCTGAATCTGAGACAGCGCCGTTGGATGGAGTTGGTGAAAGATTATGACTGCAAGATTCTATACCATCCGGGCAAGGCGAATGTTGTGGCAGATGCTTTGAGTAGGAGGCCCGGAGGTAGCTTATCTTGTTTGAGCACAGTACAGATGCAGACGACAGCGGATTGGCAGATTTTATGTGACAGCAGAGTGCAGTTCGAGTTTACTCCTACCGGGGGACAGCTGGCCCATTTCAGAGCATGCCCACAGTTACTTGATCGTATCCGCGAGGCACAGTCCGGCGATGCCCGTATTTTAAAGATTATTGAGCAGATTCGTCAGGGCAGAGTTTCTGAGTTCATGATTGATGATCAGGGGATACTTTGACTTGGGACTCGACTGCGCGTACCAGATTATGAGGGGCTGAGGCGCGATATCCTCGAGGAGGCACATAGATCAGTATATAGTGTTGATCCAGGTTCCACCAAGATGTACCATGATTTGAGAGAGGTTTACTGGTGGGACGGGATGAAGAAGGATGTTACAGACTTTGTGTCGAGATGCCTGACTTGTCAGCAAGTCAAGGCCGAGCACCAGAAGCCAGCCGGCGAGTTACAGCCTTTGCCCATCCCTGAGTGGAAGTGGGAACAGGTCTCCATGGAATTCATTGTGGGTCTACCCAGGACCAGTCGAGGGTATGCCTCTATTTGGGTGATTGTGGATCGACTGACGAAAGCGGCTCACATCCTGCTAGTCAAGACCACTTTTGGATTTTCTCAGTACGCCCAGGTTTATATTGATGAGATCGGGCGACTGCATGGCGTTCCGACTTGCATCGTGTCCGACCGGGGCACCCAGTTTACCAACCGATTATGGCAGAAACTTCAGGAAGCTTTGGGCACCCGATTGAGTTTTAGCAAAGCCTTTCACCCGCAGACTGACGGTCAGTCGGAGCGTACTATTCAGACTCTTGAGGACATGCTCAGAGCTTGTGCTTTAGATTTCGGTGGTAGCTGGGATCGTCATTTGCCTTTGATGGAGTTCTCCTACAATAATAGCTTCCAGGAGACGATTCAGATGGCACCTTTCGAGGCTTTATATGGGAGGAGATGTCGATCACCTGTATGTTGGACAGAGCTTAGGGAGAGTAGTACTTTGGGGCCGCAGATCGTACAAGAGACGACCGAGAAGATACAGCTGATTCGGGACAGGATGAGAGCGACACAGAGTAGGCAGAAATCATATGCTGACAGGCACTGTCGCCGACTCGAGTTCGTTGTTGGCGATCATGTTTTCCTGAAGGTCTCTCCGATGAAGGGTGTGATGAGATTTGGGCGGAAAGGGAAGCTGAGTCCAATATATGTTTGTCACTTCGAGATCCTAGAGCTTGTTGGTCCAGTCGCTTATCGGTTAGCTCTTCCGCCCAGCTTCCCCGATGTTCACCTCGTGTTCCATGTTTCGATACTCCGCAAGGACCTTCATGATCCTTCCCATGCAATTCAGCACCAGACAATCCAGCTAGTGCATGATCTTTCATTCACCGAGCATCCGGTGGTCATTTTGGATCGGCAGGTGAAGAAATTGAGGTCCAAGGTTATACCGTCCGTCAAGGTCCTTTGGCGTGGCCCGAACAACGAGGAGGTCACCTGGGAGACCGAGGTCGAGATGAGGAAGAGATATCCCCAACTTTTTGAAGGTACGAGTAGTTAAATTTTGAATTCGGGGACCGAATTTCTTTAAGGGGGAAAGGTTGTAACGCTTCGAAAATTGTTTAGGCAGTTTTTCGGTAATCGGCAAAATTTGCGGTCTTTTCCGTAAAAAGTCAAAATAGGTATTTTCATTATAAACCTAATTATACAAAATTTAGATAAGATATTATTATAAATTGATCACTAAAATGTCACTTAAAATTTTCTAGTTAATTAAAAAAAATTCCTTAATTAATTATTTTTAATATTATTTTAAGCTTTTAAAAATATATTTAATTAGTGATAAATACAAATTTAATTGGGTAATTTACATAATTAGGAACCATTATAACTAAAATTTAGTGTAATAAAAAAATTTTAGCAAACATTTCAAGTTTGTTAGTTTATGGTAAAAGGGGGTGAAAAAAATGAAAAGAAAAGGGCATTTTTGAAAGATTTTGATGTGATATGCATTAATACCTTATGAGATATTTTTTTCTTTGGAAATTTCTACACAAGCTCACACTTTTCCCCACCTCCCCTTACCTTGCCGACCTTGGCTGCTGCTGGACATTTTTTTCCCTCACTTCTTTTTGCTTCAATTCTTGCTAAAATTATCAAAATCTACACAAAAATACACTCTTTTCCTTCACAAATTCAAACCAAAACCCTAATCCATCCCTTCCCTAACCCTAATTTGTTTAAAAAGTGGAGAAAAGAGGTGACTTGTAGGCTAGTGGATGTTTGGAATCAACTCTTGTAAGGTATAAATCCTAAACTAGTTGTTAAATTTGTAGTTTAATTAAGCTAAATTAGTATTTTAAAAGTGTTAATTTCATTGTAATGGGTGGTTTTTGAAAATTCAAGAGAGGTGTCGATGCCCTAATTAGGGTTTGTTGTAGGATAAGTGGTTTTAAGCTAGGGTAGTGGTTATCTAGTCGGTTAGAATGGTTGTTTGTGCGAGGTAGCGATCGCTACACCGTTAAATCACGACGATTCCATCTATATTTCTATGTCAATGCTTACTAGTTTTTCTAAATTTTTAGAAGGTGATCTAATTGCGTTATATTAGCGATATAATTAGCATCTCATAAGACTATTAGTGTGCATGAATGCGGGGTTTTGTCTAGTCGGGTTTTTGTTTTGACGATTGCCCCGAAACGGCGATTTTAGTTAAGGTTTTAGCGATTTTCGTGCGTTTTCCGCGCACTGAGTGCACGTTGTGATTAATTCGAGAGTGTCGATCTTTTCATATTATGAGTTGCGTCATTTCAGGAACCTATAATCTTATATTGTATGTTATGCAATTCTAGGATCGGTCGCGGAAACATCGGACGCGGCGTGCAAAGGCAAGGCGATGGTCGGATCGGATTAGCGAGGCATTCAGGTGAGTAGATGTATTCATCTATGGGGGAATCGTATGGATGGCGCGAGGCACCTCCTAGTTAGGATTACTTTATTCGTCTGCAATATTTGCATTGTTAGTTAGCTAAACCCCCCCTCATGCACATTTCATACATTTATAGCTATCCGTCTGCAAGATTTGCTTAGGATATCCATATACACATGTGCGATATCACTTCGTAGGACACGAACACCATTACCATTGGCTCCTGTTGCACGTGCACTATTCATGTGACACACACGCCTTTGGTAATTGCCATGCCATGAGCACTGTAGGACCTGTTTAGTTTAGTATCACCATTTGCATTATACACGATATATGAAATCGCATACCATGTATATACCTCGCATCATATTCATACTTACATAGATTCTAACCACAGTTCACATCGCATACCTTGATATCATAGACATTTATCATATACAACATGTTGAGTATTATTATTTTATTGAGGATTTCAGTATTGCTGCGATTTCTGGATTTTGGAGGAAAACCGCAAGAATTTAACAAAAGATTATATCTATCATTTTTAAAACAAAGTTGCGGTTTTCTCATGATGTATGTGTCTTCCACCATGAGTTTTCATGTTTTCTGTTGGATTTCGAGACCCGATTTGAGGAGTGGATGAACCGTCTCGGGTACATGGTGGGCTCGGTATGGTACCCCGGGGCAAGAAGATCGAGTTGTAGACGCTTAGCCTGGCAGGGGAAGACTACCTACCGGTGATGTCTGGCGCGGCGGATATCCGGGGGATACCGACCGTTGTCGAGAGATTTGATGATATGGGCCGATCCGGACAGACGGAGCGCGATGTATTGAGACATTGATACAGTAAGACATTGAGACAGATGTGTTTTCATATTTGGTGTCGATGCTTGACACGGTTTTTCAGATGATTTCTTGATGGTATTTGGCTATTATACAAATATTCTTTTTCTAAAATTAAGAATGCAGAACTCATAGCGTTTAAAACACTTAAGGATTTAGTATTGATATTGCATACATGTGCATGCATACTAGAGGTATTACATCACATCTGGACATACATGCTGTGACGCATTTGCGTGCATTCTTACGATAGCCTTACTAGATGTTATATTCTACTCACGAGCTGGCAACTCACCCCCGTTGTGCCACAGTGTCCTGTAGGTCGGATCCATCAGCCTAGTAGCTGCAGCTTATCTTATTAGTGACTTCTTTTGCTCAGACTCGCGACATTGTTCGTAGGGGGTTGCGAGAGCACTTTTATCTCTTTTTGTACTATTTTTGTATCTAGTATTCTCCATCTACCACTTCTTATGTGTATATGCGACCTAGTGATGAGACTGAGAGATTTGTGTATATATGGTTTCTTTTGGTCAAGCTCACTTGAGCCGACGTTGTGTTTTCTTGTATTTTGCATTTCTTTATGCTCTTTTCTTGAGATTACATATATATATATATATATATATATATATATATATATTGCGTATGGTTATGATCCGCCTTGGGCGAAGAGCTAGCTCCCGCTTGGGGATGCCATTTTGTGATTACAGGTTATATATCTTGTTGTACCCATTTTGGGGGATAGAATTTACAAAGGAGACTCTGCCGAAATTTTCGGAAATTTTTGATGTTTTTAAAAAGGGGTTCAATGCAACTTAATTGATTTCATAAATCGTTTTCATGTAAGGTTTCCTTCACTCTTTTGATTTTGGTTTAGATTTTTCTGGGCTTTGGCTGACTTAGGTTACGTTACGCCTTTAGACGTCTCGTAATCTAAGTGCCAGTCACGTTCCGTACTTTCGGGTCATGACATAAAATCTGTATACAGCTCGTTCTCTAATGTTGTCCTAAGGTCTGCGAGCTCTTCAATATAGCCAATCATCTTAAGGACATGTTCCACTACAGATGATCCGGTGGCCATCCTCGACTGAAACAATTTCTTCGAGGTCTCGTATCTAGCTATACGAGATTTCTCTCCATACAGTTCCTTGGTGTGGAGAAATATGGATTCTAGATCCATATTCTTATGCCTCCTATGATGTTCATTATTCATATAGGCAAGCACGATACACTTGGCCTTCGTGCAGTGTAACTCCAAGGTTTGCGAATTTCCTTATCCGTCACACTTGATTCAGGACCTGAGACGGCAGGGGCCTTTGTCGTAAGGACATACCCCAATTTGTCATAGGTAATAACCATCATAATATTCCGGAACCGATCTTTATAGTTTGGCCCTGTCAAAATATTTTTATCTAATAATAACTTAAGGCCTGTCATGTTCTGGGTCGCTGCAATGAGAGAGAGAGAGGGAACACTTTAGCATGATGCTCTTGCAAGTTTAGAGTGATTTTTAGTTTATCTAAATAGGATGGCTCCCACTGTTTCTCGAATCTGTCCACAAACCATAAAGAAAGAACTAGTCAGGAATATTCTCACCGTACAATACTTGCTTAACCGTTCAGCCAGGCCGATGTCGGTACTTCGAGGGAGGTTTTACGACGCTTTCGCAATATTCCTTAATTAAATAACCTCTTTTCTCCGGGGGCGTAGCCCCGCTGACACCTTTCTCGACACCTACTTGGTTTATAGCATTGATCGTTAAGTGACGAATCTTCTGAGGAGTAGCGGATACTCACAGTAGGATCGGGATCCAAATATCATCGTGTGATAAAGCTGAAGGAATCCTACCAAAATTATCACACTCCAAATGGTATGCAACTCTTAGCAAATTTCTGTTTCTTTAGAAATTCTCGATATAAATTTATGTCCCATGCTCTTATGACCTTGGTGTTGGTCAAAATGTCATAAGTCACATATCAAGTTCTAACCATCATTATCTTGTTAATTTGAACCCACCCGTACATACCCCTGACGTTGGCCAAATGATAGTACGACTGTCCCAAACCAACTCATCTATCTATGCAACAAATGAATACCCGGCAACTACCAAACACTATGCCTTGGCGTTGGTCAAAATACATAGCTTTAATACTATTGAATACCCAAATGAAATGACGGAGGGCTACAAATGGTTTTGGCGAAAGCGTGAACGTAGTGAACTTGATATGATCGAAGGAACCTGATAGCTTTTAAAAGGAATGGTTTAAGCTCCGCAATCAAAAAAATATCTTCTGTTTTAAAATAACCGAGTGGTTACTTTTAAACTGTTCCAACGATTAAACTTTGGTTTATTTTCTTTGCATTAAAATAATGCATCCCATCAATTAACCTATCATTGTAGAAAACAACGAAAAGACAACGTCCTCTTATGCCATCCGCATTCGCCACTGGGCCCCGTCATTCACCCGTTAGGTTACTTAACTAATGACAGAGCGGGGGCTGGGCTAGCGCGGGTGCAAAACATAAGTGACGCCTAATAGATATCATATATAGATATTGTACATTCGTTAGACGCAATAATAGGCATTCCAGATCACAGATGAACCTATTGGATTTTCTACGAATCCGCATTCCTTTTGAGCCTGCAAAGAAAGACGGATTACACAGTCGCGATGAATAGCCAAAACCCCACCCTAGACCCCTACGGGTATGGCAAACTACCAGCCTAGTACCCGAAGTGAAGCGGTCTCCCTCAACAACGTGAGTAGGCCAATAAACACTTCAAAGTTCCCGGTAGTTTGTGCACCCCATCTTGGGTCTATCTTAGGAGCAGAAAACAGTAAATGAAATAATACAACGGTGGCTACAACCTCAACCCGAATGTGCCCCGCAAAAGAATATTACAACAAATTACAACTTACATTTGAATGAAAGAAACACTCGTCTCACATCCCCGGCTATCCATTCACGACAATCCAACAAGTCCATATTCACAAACCAGTAAAAACCATTACAGAAATGTGCAACCCCCTGCTAATCGACATACTCGTAGTTAGGGTAGGTTTACGAACACATTAAACACAAAACAGATATAATCAAGTTAGCCAATCATCTTAGAATTTCGATCAAGAAATACTTATGAATCTGCTCCAAACAATTCTCTGTGCACATAAAACCTAAGTAGAAACAAAACATCCCAGAAAACACAACATCAACACAGAAGAATAACTAAGCAAATTTGGGTTCACTCGGAGTCAACTTGGCCGCGGATCCGTGGCGGATCGCTTGGATTGGAGGCGGTTCCGTGGTGGTATGGTCGAGTCACGATCCTAAATTTCTCCACAATTCTTAAAAAACCCTGCTTGTATTTTTAAGGATCCCTGAAAAATTTTAAGACCCCGTTTTAAATTCGGCAGAAACATAGTGAAAAATTCGTATTTTCGGGATTGTTTTGCGATCGAATTTCTAAAGACTTTGCTAACATGTTAGTTATGGTTTAACCTGGATTTTATACCACTATAAGTCGACGTTAGACACCCCACATGATGCGGGGGGCGGAATAGGTAAAACAATCATTTTGTTTAAGTTGACATCGACTAACTTTACGGATCTTTGCTAAACCCTAACTAACAACTATCTAGAAGTGCTAAAATACTATGATAGATGATTATACCTCAAGATACTAGTCCTTCTTGTTCTTGTTGTTCACCTCCTCGTCGGCCTCCTCGATATGATAGAAGATCCACCCGAGAGTTCCTTCTCCAAGCTTTAAGCTCTCACTTGAGGTAACTAGGTGGTTATGATTGCTAATCAAAGTAACCCAGAGGATATAGAGATGGATTAGGGATCTATTAGTCTTGCTAACCCTTGGGATCTCAACACATGAGAGGATTAGGGTTAGATCTTTGAAGAGAGAGAGCTTGAGGAAAGAGAATGTGTTTGTTGGAAAGAATTGAAAATATAACTCATTATGTATATAATGAAGCATAATAATTATTAAATAAATAAAATAGATAATTACAACCATGCTTCATTTAATACAAATGAATGAATCATCTCATGAGTCATTAAGCAATAAATGCTTGATTAACTCATTTGGATTAATCACTCCATGAGTCACAAATTCAATTAATGCAAATTACACCTAAGCTCTCCACCTCACCTTTCTTCTAGAAGCTTCTCGACTAATTACGAGAATGCCCCTCCAATCCGTAAAAACACGGAAATACTGAGACTGTATAAATCCAATAATCCAATACTAGAATCTGCCTTAAACTAAAGCCCGCTAGTAAAATCTGTCCGAACATCATACGTGCACAAGTACACGTATATGTCCGAACCTTGTCGTAAAACCATACGACCTCTATATCATTTTGCCTGAAGCAGGGAAACTTCCGGTGTAGGACTCTAAAGACTCGACACTACGCTGGCAGTGGGTTTAACCATAGGCCGCAAGCGGCACTAGCTGTACGTAACGGTCCCCAGGTAGATGTCGATAAGAAGGCCGATGAGGAAACCAATCTGAACTCCTACTGAGCCTGATGTGACAATCTCCGTACAGTCCGGTGTATTCGTCTAAGACTATCGTGTATCGGGCCTAGAGGGCGGCAAGCGTCAGTCCCCTAAAAGCTGTATAAGTCATGTCGGAGTGAAACCCATTACATCTTGAGAAGCTACTGGAAATCCTACCAGTAAATCTCGTTTGCCCTGGCCAGGGACTTTGCGTAATGGCTGTCCAAATACAGCTCGATATCAACTCCCAATATCGGGAGAGACGAATCCTATCTATCCGCCACTGCCTCCAAGTTCTTCGGGACTGAAACCAACTGCTACTTGTTTGCATGACTCCTTTGAGCCGTGGTAAGGTAGAAATCTAAGAACAGTGGGAACACACTCGAGACGAAGTAGCAGTATCAAGTCAACAGACTATGCTGTACTCATGTCACCTGGGAACTGTTAACTAACGACGGGTATAATACCAACCAACAGTTCCCTGCGAGTCCTGTCCGGTGTACCCGTAACCCATTGAGCACCTGCATACTATCTCCAGTACAACGTACTAATGGCTGTGGGATAGACCATTTCCCCTGCTGGGATGAGAAGCGTACACACTAGTCTACTCTGGAGTATTGATGCCCTGTCTCGATAATCTTACGACTAGGGACCTGAAAAAGGATGTGCTTGTAGACTACCCAGCCCCCACTAATGTGACTGCCATCACAACGCTGGTAGTCAAGCAAGATCCCAAGGGCTCTATCAAATGTATTCGCGATATGCTAACATATACACATATTAAGATAAATATAAACCAAGTAGCATACTACTATGTTGAGCAAGACTGATAATACAACTGTGAATATCCTAAGCTTCCATTAAGTAATATACAAGCTAGTATAATATAATAATGGCCCCTAGAGCATATACACTAACAGATGGCTACTTTGATTTGACCATTATCATGTCACAATTAATGCTAAGCAAAATATCTTATTCTCAAAAAAATATCTAAGTCAACCATAGTCAACAAAGTCAAGTGGTCAAACCAATTAGTCATGACACAATTATCTTTAATAAAAATTAGTAAACAATTTCCTCCACCTCAAAATGGTTTTAATCAAGTCAATGGTCAAAACCCTAAGGAGGTGTCTCCTTCTCTGCCCCTATCATCCGTATATATATACCCGCATCCGTGTTTCGAGAAACACGAATACTATAAGACTAAACCAACCCAAAATCTAATACTAAGATCCGGCTTAAACCAAAACCCACTAGTATCAACCGCCCGAACACCAAACGCGCACAAGTACGCGTATGAGAACGAACCCTGTCGTAAAACCATACGACCTCTACATCGTTTCGCCCAAATGTGGAAAACCCTATTTGTGGGACTCTAAAGACCCGACACTACGCTGGCAGTGGGTTTAACCACAGGCCGCAAGCGGTACTAGCTGTACGTAACAGTATCCAGGTAAATGTCGATAAGAAGGCCGATGAGGAAAACCCATCCGAACTCCTACTAAGTCTGAATGTGACAATCTCCGTACAGTCCGATCTGTTCGTCTAAGAGTGTCACATATCGGGCCTAGGGGGGCGGTAAACATCAGACCCCTAATAGCGGTATAAGTCATGTCGGAGTACAATCCAAAACACCCTGAGAAACTACTGGAGTACCTACCAGTAAATCACACTTGCCCTGGCCAGGGACTTTGTGTAATGGCGTTCCGAACACAGTGCGACATCAACCCCCAATACCAGGAAAGACGAATCCTATCTAACCGCCACAGCCTCCAAGTGCTTCGGGACTGCACCCAACTACTACCTGTTTGCACGACTCAATAGAGCCGTGGTAGGGTAGTAATCTAAGAACAGTGGGAACACACTTGAGGCGAAGCAACAGTGTCAAGTCAACGGACTAAGTTGTACTCATGTCACCTGGGAATTGCTAACTGACGATAGGTATAATACCAACCAACAGTTCCCGACGAGTCCTGTCCAGTTTACTCGTAACCTAACGAGCACTTGCATACTATCTCCAGTACAACGTACTGATTGCTGTGGGACAGACCATCTCCCCTCCTAGGATAAGAAGCATATACACTAGTCTACTCTGGAGTATCGATGCCCTGTCTCGATAATCCTATGACTAGGGACATGTATAAGGATGTGCTTATAGACTATCCAGCCCCCACTAGTGTGACTGCCATCACAACGCTGGTAGTCAAGGAAAAATCCTAAGGGCTCTATCAATATGTATTAGCATTATGTTAAAAGAAACACATTCATATATTAAGATAGATACAAACCAAGTATCATACTACTATATCGAGCAAGACTGTCATAAATCCGTGTATATATCCCAAGCTTCCAAAATGTAATATACAAGCTAGTACTTATACAATAATGGCCTCTAGGGCATATTACACTAACAATCTCCCACTTGCACTAAGGCCATGTGCTGGCATATCGCAGACCTATCATCTCGAATAGCCTCTCGAACTGCGTCTGAGGGATGGCCTTTGTGAATGGATCTGCAGTGTTGTCCTCAGAAGCAACTCTCCGAACCTCGATCTCCTTGCGATCCACGATCTCCCTGATCAGGTGATACAGCCTCAAGCTGTGTCTGGACTTCTGATGGGACCTGGGTTCCTTTGCTAAAGCTATAGCCCCCTTGTTGTCACAATACAGAGGTATTGGATCAACAATGGACGGAACCACCTGAAGTTCCGTTAAGAACTTCCTCATCCAGACTGCATCTTTTGCGGCATCAGAAGCTGTGAGAGTCAGCAACGGTTTCCTGTTTGGAACACTTCCAACATACTGCCCCTCCATTGAAGATAAATACATAACCCGACATGGATTTAGAGTCATCCTTGTCACTCTGGAAGCTGGAGTAAGCAAAGGCCTCGATCTGGAGGTCCTTTCCGCCGTAAACCAAGAACATTTCCTTAGTCTTTCTCAGGTACTTGAGAATGTTCTTTACTGCTATCCAGTGCTTCTTCTCAGGGTTTGACTGATACCGGCTTACCACGCTCAGCGCATAAGCTACATCTGGTCTGTTACATAACATCGCATACATTACAGAGCCTACCGCAGAAGCGTAGGGTATAATAGACATGTGATCCCTTTCCAAATCAGTCTTGGGAGACATCTCTTTGGAGAGGGTGATTCTGTGACAAGCCGGTAAATTACCGCGCTTAGAATCTTCTATACTGAATCTTTTCAGTATCGTGTCGATGTACCTGGACTGCGAAAGTCCCAACATCTTTTTCGATCTACCACGATAGATCTGGATCCCCAGAATGTAAGAGGCATCACCCAGGTCTTTCATGGAGAACCTGTGTGACAAGAATCCTTTGACAGATTGTAGCATAGGAATGTCATTTCCTATCAAGAGAATGTCATCCACGTACAAGACGAGGAATACAACAGTTCGTGCTACATTCTTACTATAAATGCATGGCTCATCTAGATTTTTGATAAAGTCAAATTCTTTGACCGTCTCATCAAAACAGATGTTCCAACTCCGTGATGCCTGCTTTAGTCCATAAATGGACTTAAGCAATTTGCACACTTTCCCGCTGCTCCCACTCTGAATGAAACCCTCTGGCTGGTCCATATAGACGCACTCTTCTAAATGTCCATTTAGAAAAGCGGTCTTTACATCCATCTGCCAAATTTCATAATCGTGGAAGGTAGCAATGGCAAGAAGGATCCGAATGGATTTGAGTATAGCCACTGGAGAAAAGGTTTCATCATAGTCCAAACTAGGTCTTTGACGAAATCCTTTTACAACAAGTCTAGCCTTATAGGTTTCAACCTGTTCATCTACACCAATCTTCTTTCTGAAGATCCATTTGCAGCCTACGGGTTTTACCCCATCTTGAGCAATGTCCAAAGTCCATACTTTGTTGGTGTACATGGGCTTCATCTCTGTCCGCATTGCATCCAGCCATTTTACCGAGTCAGTGCTCCGAATGGCTTGATGGAAGTTAGTCGGCTCATCATTATCAATGATGTAATCCTTTCTATCCCCGTCTACGAGAAAACCGTAGTATCTCTCAGGCTTATGAAACAGCCTACTACTCCTGCGGAGTGGTGCAGGAATGTCCTATTCTTTTGGAACTTCTGGTTCCACCAAGATTTCAGTAATAGCTTGTGGTTCTGGAATTTCTTCCAGTTCTATTGCGCTCCCACTTGTTTCTTTTTCTAAAAACTGATGTTCCAGAAAGTGGGCATGATGAGAAACAAAAACCTTTTGTTTCTCTGTGTAATAGAAAAGATACCCTCTGGAGTACTTTGGGTATCCCACAAACTTACACAGTACTGAGCGTGCCTCAAGTTTGTCCGCATGCTGCTTTTTAACAGAAGATGGACATCCCCATATCTTCAAATACTGAAGATAAGGTTTCTTTCCACTCTACATCTGATATAGAGTGGTAGGCACAGTCTTGGTAGGAACCTTGTTCAAAAGATATGCAGCTGATTTTAGTGCATAGCCCCAGACTGATCGCGGTAACTTAGCGTTACTCATCATGGAACCCACCATATCCAATAGGGTTCGGTTCCGTCTCTCGGATACACCGTTATGCTGTGGAGTGTATGGAGGAGTAAGCTGAGAGAGAATTCCTTTCTCTTTTAGGTAACCCAGGAACTCGGCACTCAAGTATTCACCACCTCGATCAGATCTCAGTGTCTTGATACTTTTGCCGGTTTAGTTTTCTACTTCATTCTTATATTCTAGGAATTTCTCAAAGGCATCGGATTTATGTTTCATTAAGAAAATGAATCCATACTTAGAGTAATCATCCGTAAAAATAAAAAAATATGAAAAACCACCTCCTGCATATGTAGATATTGGACCACACACATCACTGTGTATGAGTCCCAAGAGCTCACTCGCTCTTACTCCGTGTCCAGCGAATGGAGTCTTTGTCATCTTTCCTTTGAGACATGATTGACAAGTTGCATAAGATTGATATTCGAACGGATCCAAATATCCTTCTTTATGTAACTTGGTTAACCTTGTTTCATTGATGTGACCTAGTCTACAATGCCATAAGAAAGCTTAATTTAATTTTAGAGTCTATCTTTTATGTGTGTTCTAGACATTGAAAACATGTAGTTGGTTTAATACGTATATACCGTTGTTTAGAGTACGTAACCCAATCAGACCATGATTAAGGTGGATATTTACAACATCGCTTACAAAAGGAAAATCATAACCTTCTTTGGATAACAAAGATACAAAAATGTTATTACGGGTTAAACTAGGTACACAAAAAAAGTTGCGCAAAACCTAAATATGTCCACTCGTCAATCCAAGGTGATATTCCCCTGCGGACACAGCATGCACGCTCGCTCCGTTAGCAACCCTGAGGTTCATATCACCGGTTTTCAGAACTCTACAGCTTCTCAGTGCCTGCAAAGAACTGCATATATGAGATCCAGATCCGGTATCCAATACCCAGGAAGTAGAGTTGATTGACAGACAGTTTTCAATTACAAACACACCTAAAGCCGAAGCCACAACATGCCTCGGGTCCTGGTTCTTAGCCTTCCAAGCCTTGCAATCTTTCTTCCAATGGCCCTTCTTGTGACAGTAGAAGCATTCTTCCTTCCCTACTGTCGGCCCTGCCACTTTAACCTTTCCTTTGGCTTCCACCTTACTAACACCTCCTCTCGGTTTTGTGGGGGCCTTCTTCTTCTTTCATTTGGCTTTCGCCTTGGACCTAGAAGAGGAATCTCCACCAACAAACAGAGCGGGTGATTCCCTGGCTTTCTGCAGGGTGCCCTCTGCACTCCTCAACATGTTGAGGAGTTCCGGAAGTTCAACTTCTTTACCTTGGATATTAAAATTCAAGACAAACTGGGCGTAGGTGGAAGGAAGGGGCTGAAGAATCAGGTCTGTATACAGCTCATCCTCTAACGTGGTCCAGAGGTCCGTGAACTCCTCAATGTAGCTGATCATCTTAAGGACGTGTTCCCCTACAGATGACCCGACAGCCAACCTCGCCTGAAATAGCTTCTTCGAGGTTTCGTATCTTGCTATACGAGATTGATCTCCATTTAATTCCTTCGTATGGAGGAATATGGATTCGAGATCCATATTCTCGTGCCGCTTCTGGTGTTCATTGTCTATGGAGGGCAGCACGAGGCACTTGGCTTTCGCGCTATCAATTTCCCAGGTCTTACGGATTTCCTTATCCGCAACACTGGATTCTGGACCTAGGACGGCGGGGGATTTAGTAGTATGCAGATACCCCAATTTGTCATAATTGATTGCCATCTTGACATTTCTGAACCAATCATTATAATTTGGCCTTCTCAATATATTTTTATCTAATAGTAACTTAAGACCCGTCATGTTTGGTCACTGCAACTAGGAGAGAGAGAAGAAACACTTTAGCATTATGCTCTTGCAAGTATAGAGTGGTTTTTAGTTTATCTAAACATGATGGATCCCACTGTTTCTCGAATCCTTCCTCAAACAATAAAAGATGAATTAGTCAGGATTAATCTCACCGTACAATACTTTCTTAACCGTTCAGCCAGGCCAATGTCGGTACTTCGAGGGAGGTTTTACGGCGCTTTCGTGAAGTTCCTTAATTAAATAACCTCTTTTCCCTTGGGGCGTAGCCCCACTAACACCTTTCTAGACACCTACTTGGTTTATAGCATCGATCGTTAAGTGAAAATATCTCTGGAGGAGTAGCATATACTCACAGTAGGATCGGGATCCAAATATCATCGTGTGATTAAGTCGAAGGAATCCTACCAAAATTATCACACTCCAAATGGCATGCAACACTAGCAAGTTTCAGTTTCTTTAGAAACTCCCGATGTGTATTTTTTGTAAGTCCATGTCACGCACTCCGCGGGATCGCGGGGAGGTAGAATAAAAAAAGCAATTTTCAAAAGATCGGGGCACGGACTTGGACTCCAGGATCGGTGCTAAACCCTAACTAGCAAACAAAAAGCGAGGTAAACTAAATGTACAGAAGTTTATACCTCACGATTCCGGTCCTTCGGGTCTTCATTCCTCGTTGTCCTTCCTCTTGTTGTTGACTCCATGGATCGATTCGGATCGCCGCTCCCTTATCGGACTCCTCAACTCCAAGATGATCCACCCGAGGGGATATGCATTGAACTCCTACCTCAAAAGAGGCAACTAGGGCATCAAGATCGTTACCCATGATGTCGTAGAGGATATAGAGATGTGTGGATGGATTGTAATATCTTTGCTTTCCCTAAATCACTCAACACATGAGTTCACTAGGGTTTCGAGGAAGAAGATGGCCTTTTTGGAAATGCTAGTGAGGAAAAAGAATGAGAATGAAGATAGCTCTCATTTATTTTCTTAACTTAACCATATCCTCTTTTTTTAAGAATAAATCATATCAAAACATAAAATAAGGTTCAAGTTACAAACAAACGAGTCATGGCTTTAAAAGGCACCAAGTGTCTCATGAAGCCATGCCCACTCTCATGCAATTTCCACATCATTTCCTAAATCCATAAAATGAATAATCATTTAAACCAAAATGATAAATACAAATTATGATATGTCATCTTCTAGAAGCATCTTTGACCAAATTACAAAAACTCCCTCGTCCGTACATACGTACCCGTTTCCGTATTCTGAAAAATGCGGATACAAAAAGACGAGAACAATCCATCAGTACAATACTAGGATCCGGCTTAAACCAAAGCCCGCTAGTATTGTCCGTCCGAATTATCATGCGCGCACGAGCACACGCACGTGATCGAACCCTGTCGTAAAACCATACGACCGCTACATCTTTTTTCTGATGCAGGGAAACCCTCTGTGTTGGACTCTAAAGACTCGACACTACGCTGGTAGTGGGTTTAACCACAGGTCGCAAGCGGCACTAGCTGTACGTAACGACACCCAGGTATTTGTCGACGAGAAGGCCGATGAGAATAACTCATCCGAACTGCAACTGAGCCTATCTGTGACTATCTCCATACAGTCCGGTCTGTTCGTCTATGAGTATCGCATGTAGGGCCTAGGGGGGCGGTAAACGTCATACCCCTAATAGCGGTACAAGTCATGCCGGAGTGTAGTCCAGAACACCCTGAGAAACTACTGGAAATATTACAAGTAAATCTCGCTTGCCCTGGCCAGGGACTTTGTGTAATGGCTCTCCAACACAGCGCGACATCAACCTCCAATACCGGGAGAGACGAATCCTATCTAACCGCCACTGTCTCCAAGTGCTTCGGGACTGCACCCAACTACTACCTGTTTGCACGACTCCTTTGAGCCGTGGTAGGGTAGTAATCAAAGTACAGTGGGAACACACTCGAGGCGAAGTGGCAGTATCAAGTCGACGGATTAAACTGTACTCATATCACCTGGGAATGGCTATCTGACGATAGGTATATTACCAACCGGCAGTTCCCAACGAGTCCTGTCCGGTGTACTCATAACCTAATGAGCACCTGCATACTATCTCCAGTGCGACGTACTATGGCTGTGGGACAGACCATCTCCCGTGCTGGGAAGAGAAGCGTACACATTAGTCTACTCTGGAGTATCTATGCCTTGTCTCGATAATCCTACGACTAGGGACCTATATAAGGATGTGCTTACAGACTACGCAGCCCCCACTAGTGTGACTGCCATCACAACACTGGTAATCAAGCAATGATCCTAAGGGCTCTACTAATATGTATAAGCGATATGTAAAAAGAAACACATGCACATATTGAAATAGAAACAAACCAGGTAGTATACTACCATTTTGAGCAAGATTGTCAATACAACTGTGAATATCCCTGTTAGTTATATGTATGCCCTAGAGGCCATTACTATACATAGGATGTATATTGTAGTTGATGCTGGGACATATATAGAGAGGACTTTCTTGCTCGACATGATAGTATGCTATCTGGTTGCTCTTTACCTTAACTTGTATACTGATTGTCTCTCTATTACATATTGGTAAAGCCCTAAGGATGTGTACTTGACTACCTGGACTATGATGCGGATCATACTAGTAGGGACATGGTAGTCTATAAGTACATCCTTCAAGGTCCCTAGTCGTGGGTGTATCGAGACGGGGCATCGATATACCAGAGTAGACTAGCGTATACCTTCTTGACTCATACAGATGGGCGATGGATGATCTCATATCCATTGGTGTTTGACATCAGAGATCATATACGGGTGCTCAGTGGAGACTGGGTACACTGGACGGACTCGCCGAGAACTCCCAGATGGTATTATACCTTACGTCAGATGGCAGTTCCCTGGTGACACTGGTACAGGTTAGTCTGTAGACCCAAGATCGTCATAGAGTCTTGTGTGATTCCCACTGTGCTTTGATTTCCACCTTACCACGTCCAAGAGGGCATGCAAAAGGGTGGCTTTTGGGTACAGTCCCGAATCACATGGAGACAATGAGCGATAGGAGGGGATTCGTGTCTCCCGGTATAGGGAGTTGATGTTGCGCTGTGTGCGATTGGCTATAACCGAAAATCCCTGGCCAGGGTTGCTGAGATTTACTGGTAAGTGTTACCAGTAGTTTCTCGAACTGTTATAGACCTCATATCGACACGACTTATCGAGCTATTGGGGTCTGACGTTTACCACCCCTAGGCGAGATATGCGACATATCAGACGACGAGACCGGACTGTACGGTAAGTGTTAGTGGTTGGATTCACAGGAGTGTGAGCGGTCTTGCTCGTCGATCATCTGATCGCTCAATACCCGGGTGGCCGTTATGTTTAGCAGACCGCTTGCGGCTTGTGGGTGTTTGATATGATCATCATCTGCTGCCGGTGTATTGACGAGTCATTAGAGTCTTACACAGAGGTTTCCTGGCTCAAGCGAAACGAAATATGAGCGCATATGAGATATGTGCGGGACCGAGAATAATGCGTGTATGTGATACCGTATTCTATTCTCGCGATGAATGTATCGAATGGTTGTATGTGATATAACCTAGTTATTGAATCAAGGATTGATTCGATAAGCCGATACATTGGATATTAGTCGGTTATATGCGATATGACCGGATCGTTAAATCAAGTGTTGATTTAATGATTTAATGTATAATTATATATTTGATATATTACTTTGCATTAACTAGTATTGGTTCACTTAAGATGGATTTTCTCACTTGATGTGCACATTGTATATGTGATATATTTTTTGTGCACTTGATTGTATCATGTTTGATGATACATGCAAACTTGGGTGTATGTTTGATTTAAACCTTGGTTAAGTAAATGGTTAGGGTTTTTATTTATTCATTTATTTACTTTATTCTTTTTGGCAAAAGAAAATAAAATGGTGGCTTGTTTGTCTTTTCTTTGAAGCTTCATGAAGCTTAGAAAAAGTTCAACCATTTTTTGTTTCTTTTGCTTAACCTAACCATTCACCTAACCCTAGTTTATTCTCTACACTTAACCATGGTTGCTATATGATAAGAATCACTTTGTTTTCTATTTTGATAGAATTCTTATCATATTCTTTTCTTCTTCTTCTTCTTCAAGATGAAGAAAACCTTGCATCCTTTAATGGTGTCTTGAGAAAAAGAGTGAGAAATCCAATTCTAAAGTGAACCCACATCCTATTTCTTCATCCTCTAACACTTGGCAAGTAGTATAGGGTGTTTTCTTCACAAGTTTCATGGCTTGGTGAAGTTGGAGCTTGATCTTGTGTTGCCTCGACGTAGATCATCTTCGGCATCGAAGTCGACGACTTAGCCCGCCCATTTCTTCGATGAAGCCGATGCTAGAGCCCGGGATCCGATGATCGCAGTGAGGGGACTTCATCACGGAGCTTTGGAGGTGGAGGACCGGATCTACAAAGGTTGTATTTCCGTTCACTTAGCACTAAAGTAGTTTAGTAGCTTGTAGTTTCGCCTAAACTCTAATTAACTATCCGTATTAGGGTTTCTCGGCACCGGAAAAATTTGAAATTGGCATGGTTGATGCCTTGTGAGACCTCATTAGTGTGCCTAGGAACCCTACAGTGGTATCATAGCCTAGCTAGAGCTTTAGGCGAATTGTAGACGAAGTTAGAAACCCGAACGAACCCGAAACCCTAATCCGAAACCCTTCTCTGTACATTTTTTGAAATCTGGGATTTTTGTAAATTAAAAATATGCAGAAAATTCAGCAGGGATTTATAGGAATTACTGTGAATTTCGAGTACCCAATTCGATAAAACCGCCGCCGAACCGCGGCCATAGCCTAGGTTGGGCGGCGGTTCCGCGGCAAAATAGTAGGTTTGTTCTGATTGCACAGTAATTCCTAGCTTTTAGACCTGTATTTTCTGGGAATTTTTAATATTTACTCAAGAGTTGAGTTTTCTGGGTTGTATTGGGGACTCGGTGTTTCGATCAGGAATTTTAACTTCGTCTGTGTTTTTCCGGATAATTTTAGAAAATCTTGAAAAGTTCGACCGGATATAAATACCCAATTTTTCCCCTGTTGGGAAATTTCTAAGTGTTGGATCTTTCCGTAGTTTAATGACGTTCTAAGTAGTGCAAGTGACGCGATGGTCCCTCTAGAAGACAACAAACCTTAACTCGATTATGTGACCGTTTTGAACTACCCTTTGAACCTTAGGGTTTAGGGCAGTACGGCGTGCCACATGTGAGGCGTTGGCTTGACCCTTCTACGGCTGGACCATTGGTACTGAGGCATGAACTGGATGTTTTTAAACTTGTTTCATGTGTTGAGCTGTTCGGGAAAACTTGGGTGTTTGAATGTTCGATCGGAAAGTTTAACATTTTCTATTTATCTGGAATGGGATACAATACTTGGAATCCACAAGTAGTTATGAGATAACTGATATGAATGTTATAAACATAGCACTTTAGTCTCACTTGATCGGTTGCCACGGAATTTTGATGCGATCAAAAGTTCGTCGCAATCACGTAGCGTACGCGGATACTCGCCGGGTAAACTTAATAGACAGCCACACCCCAAAGCCCCGACCAAGTGACTGTAGGAGAACCCCGTCGCCGAAAGCATCCGTTCGGGTGCTCGCGGCAGCGGTGTTCCGCCTTGGTGCACTTCGTCGACGGCATCGATGGTGCAGCCCTCTACTAAAGTTTGCGACGAGCATTCGATCATGATGCCGGGAATCCTGTTGAATTGCCCGACTTGATATTGAAAAGTGTTTTCGATAATGAGACTAAAATACGGGGTTTATAATTGTTAGGCATGCGATGTCTAAGGAATTCATTTGGTTAGGCATGCGATGTCTAAAGAGTTTGCGGATTCCAACTGTTGTAGTTTTACACTTTCTTTTCTGTGACCGTAAGTGTAATATGTGATATCGCCGGTTTCGTTGCTATATGTCAACGACAATTGGGATGCGCATATTTACTTACGTTGATGACATGTGATGTTATGTGTTGCTGGATATGTTATATTGAATCGTCGTGTTTGAATAGCCGGGTTTTTTTTATGTGAGATGAGTGTTTTTCATTTTCATTCATGTAAAAACTTGTATATAATATTCTTTTATTGGGGCACTTCCAGGTTGCGGAAGATGTCACCGTTTGTATATTATTTACTTTTCCGCACTAGGATAGACCCAAGGAGGAGAGCACAAGTAACCGGGTTCTGGAGTCCAGTGGGAGACCAACTCGAGGAGTCGAGTCCGAGTCTCCTAACTCTAGAATTGGTAGGGTTGCTTGCCGCTCTCGTAGGGGTCTAGGGGTGTAGGTTTGGCTATTCATCGCGACCGTGGAATCCGTGTTTTATACTGGCTCGTATTGAAAACACGAACGTCCTAGTATATCCAATGTTTCATATGATTCTTCTGCTGCGATATCTGTGATGTGATCATGTGATGTTCTGTGATAGATATTATATATAGTATATATGATATATTATATAGACGTTACTTATGTTTTACATCCGTGCTAGCCCTGCCCCGCTCTGCCGTTAGTCACCTAACCTAATGGTGCACGAGGGGACATCGAGGCGAACATGGATGGCATAAGTGTACGTCGTATTTTTCTGTGATGTTTAGGTGACTTAAATGATGGGACTTCATTAATATGATTAATGAAAGAAAAGAAACCTAAGATGTTGTGGAATCGAATTTCAAAATTAAAACAGGTAGCTACAGTTCTTGCTTTGCACAGTGATATATATGATATATCCCGCACCTTATTCGATGAGGAAAGGGCCGACGATCCCTTCACCCGGAGTGACCCCTTTAGCAAAACTAGAAAAGCCTCGAAAACACTCCATTTCAAAATCATTTGATTCTACAACGATATCAAGTTCATCACGCAATAGTTTTTCAGAAAAACCTGTCGTAGCCCTCCGTCATTTCAGATAAGTCCTGCTTAGTGTTCGTGCTGCGTTTGTTGACCTTGTCAAGGCGCAGTGTGTGGTAGCTAACCAGTATTTATCTGCTTATGCATATGATGCAGATTGGGTTAGGGTAGTCGTACGGCCTTGTTGACCTTGTCAAGGGTCGTGCGGGTGGGTTTGATTCAATCAATAAATGACGGGTTGAACTTGACTTACGGTCTATGGTTTGTTGACCTTGTCAAGGTCATAGATCGTTTGGGGAAAAATATTATCGGGAATTTCAAGTGTTGAAATTTGCAATGAGATTGCATACCTTCTATGAGATAGTTGGATCCCGATACCCACTGCGAGTAATTGTTACTCCTGGAAGAGTTTTACACTTTACAATTAGCCGATCTAGTAGGTGTTTAGAAAGGTGTCAACGGGGTTACGCCTCTGGGAAAACGAGGTTTACTGTAATTAGGTTCGTGTGAAAGCACGGGGGACGTCCCTCAAAGTACCGACACTGGCCTGGCTGAAAGATTGGCGAACTTGTAGTGTGTAATTAATCCCGGCTAGTCTTTCCTTTTAGGGTTTGAAGGAAGATTTGATAAAAACAGTGGGAGCCATCCTGATTAGATAAAATAATAACCAATCTGATCTTGCAAGAGCATACGCTGAGTGTTTTCTTCTCTCTTTCTCCAGGTAGCGACCATATCACGCCTTAATCAGGATAATAATACGGAATATTGACCGAACCCGCTTGTTATAGTGAGCTGGGGAACGTTGGTCCCGCTCCAACTTATAATTGTTATAAGACAGAGCAGGAAATTGGGGATTACCAGAATTCCCGTGCCGCCCAAACGAAGAAAGTGCATACTGATGCATCATCTTCGGGTGTGTTCATTATACAGAACTGTTTCTCAGTATTCTTTACGTCCTGGATATGAGATACCGGATCAGGATCCCGCATATGTAATTTGTTACATGGGCTACAGATAGGTAAAGAACTGAGAACGGGTGATAAGTTTCATGAGACAGAAAACGGGGCAAGTGTTGCAGCCAAGTCTGTTGGTCACTGTCACCCTGTATTACCAATACATTGATTCTGAAGAATGTTATTAGATACCGAACCTGATATACAAAATCATATCACTCTCTTTATTAGTAAAGAAATGATAAAATTTTGTATTGTTGGATAATGTTTTGAACATTTCCTATATCAAAAGTTGATCGGTTCAGGCACGTTATCTAAAAGTATTGATGTTCTAAATCAAACTACAATTTTTAGTATACAGAACACACACAAGAGGAAGAGTTCAGAAATGAACGAATCCTTCTTGAGGCATTGTAGACTAGGTCATATCAATGCGACCCGACTAGCTGAAGTTACATGTAGATGCATATTTAAATCAGTTTGAATTTACATCTTGTGAAACTTGCCAGTCATGTCACAAAGATATAATGACACCAGCTCTGTTTATTGGAAACAGAGAAAGAGTTAGTGAACTCTTGGAATGATACATGTTGATGTATAAAGGTCCCCTGTCTACACATGCCAAGACCAGTTCTTTGTACTTCATTACATTCTCTGATGATCTCTCAAGATTCAGACATATGTTCCTGTTGAAACACAAGTCCGAACCTTTTGAGATATTCACGGAATATAAGTTAGAAGTAGAGAACCAAAATGAGGGTATAAGTATTATGTCCTTTGATGCGATCAGGGAGGAGAATACTTGAGCACGGAATTCCTGGACTATTCTAAAGGAGAATGAGATTCTCTCTCAGCATTACTCCTCCGTATACACCATAGCACGATGGTATATCGGGGCAGAGCAATTGCACCCTATTCGATATGGTGCACTCTATGATGAGTACTACTGAGTTACCTGTTTCCTTTTGGGAGTTATGCGCTTGAGAAGCTGCATACCTATTGAATAGGGTTCGAATCAGATTTACATCCTACCACTCCATATGAGATATGGTATGGGAAGAGCCCATGTCTTAAGCTAGTTAAGATTTGGGGTTGTCCGGCCTATGTCTAAAAGCAAAATCCGGACAAGCTCGAGGCAAGGTCAGTTATGTAGAACTGGAAAGGTTCCAGCTTTGCAAACTACAGCAGATGATTTGGTACAACCAAAGGATTCAGTAGATACCAACGAACCTCAGCCTCTCCGCCGATCTAGTAGGGTTTCTCACCCACCTGAGAGATACTTCAGTTTCTCTATGACAGTGGGAGCGAGGATTGCATCATGAGATGATGACCCAACTAGTTTCGAGCTGGCTATCAGGAGTGGGACTCTATAAGAATGGCTGGATGCTTAGCGATCTGAGATGGAATCCTTATATACCAACAAAGTATGGACTTTGGTTGCCATATCTGAAGGGTTAAATCCCCATCGGGAGCAAGTATATCTTGAGAAGATTACTTGGTGTAGATGGAAAAGTTGAGACTTTCAAAGCTAGACTTGTTAAAGGTTTTCGTCATCGACCAGGCGTGGATAATGATGAAACCTTTTCCAGTGGCTATGCTTAAGTCCATCCGGATCCTACTTGCCACGGCTACATACCATGACTACGATATCTGGCGGTTGGGTGTCATGACTGCTTTTCTAAAATGATGTTTTAGAAGAGAGCATCTGTAAGTACACAGCCAGAGGGCTTCGTAGACAATGGGGGAAGCGAAAACGTGTACAAGATGCTTTATAGGATAAAGCAGGCATCGCGGAGTTGGAACGTTTGTTTTGATGTAGAATTCAAAGAGTTTGACATCATCAAAATAGTAGATGAACCTTGTATAAACAAAAAGGTAGTAGGGAGTATGGTGACGATCCTCGTAGAGTACGTGGATGACATACTCTTGATAGGGAAGGAGTTTTCTATGCTACGCTCGATCAATCTCCGCTTACCACAATGATTCTCCACATAGGATCAAAGTGATACCAACTAAATCCTGGGTTTTGGATCTATGAGATAGATCTAAATGGATGTTAGGATTCTCACTAGTTGAAGTGAGATGGTATCAATTGATCCTGGGGAGAATCACTGGAAGTGTTCCAGGGTGATAAGGACGACTGAATGTCAGTCACAGGCATTGTCTTTATGCTCAGTGGAGGTACGGTATGTTGGAAGAGTTCCAAGCTAAATACCGTGGCTTACTAGACGATAAAGGCAGGATACATCGCTACTTAAGATGCTACCAAAGAGGTTGTTTGGTTGTATATTAGTTCATGAGATGAACTTCGTTCCTCCCATTGTGTGACAATGGAGTTGTGGCTTATGCCTAGGAACGCCCGTCCCATCAGTGATCAAGACATATTCTGAGGCAGTATCACCTGATCATGGAGATGGTTGATCTCCAGGGTGATAGAGGTTTGGAGAGTAGACTCAGAGGACAACACGGCGGATCCACCCACAAAGGCCTTTTCCCAGAGAGACACTTTTATGGGATGGTTGTGTATGAGATACTACAACCACTGCTACAGATGGCCCTAGCGCAAGTGGGAGATTGTTAGTTATATGTATGCCCTAGAGGCCATTACTGTACATAGGATGTATAATGTAGTGGATGCTGGGACATATATAGGGAGGACTTTCTTGCTCGACATGATAGTATGCTATCTGGTTGCTCTTTACCTTAACGTGTATACTGATTGTCTCTCTATTACTTGTTGGTAAAGCCCTAAGGATGTGTACTTGACTACCTGGACTATGGTGCGGATCATACTAGTGGGGACATGGTAGTCTATAAGTACATCCTTCAAGGTCCCTAGTCGTGGGTGTATCGAGACGCGGCATCGATAAACCAGAGTAGACTAGCGTATAGCTTCTTGACTCATACAGATGGGCGATGGATGATCCCACATCCATTGGTGTTTGACATCAGAGATGATATACGGGTGCTCAGTGGAGACTGGGTACACTGGACGGACTCGCCGAGAACTCCCAGATGGTATTATACCTTACGTCAGATGGCAGTTCTCTGGTGACACTGGTACAGGTTAGTCTGTAGACCCGAGATCGTCATAGAGTCTTGTGTGATTCCCACTGTGCTTTGATTTCCACCTTACCACGTCCAAGAGGGCGTGCAAAATGGTGGATTTTGGGTACAGTCCCGAATCACATGGAGACAATGAACGATAGGAGGGGATTCGTCTTTCCCGGTAGAGGGAGTTGATGTTGCGCTGTGTGCGATTGGCTATAACCGGAAATCCCTTACCAGGGTTGCTGAGATTTACTGGTAAGTATTACCAGTAGTTTCTCGAACTGTCATAGACCTCATATCGACATGACTTATCGAGCTATTGGGGTCTGACGTTTACCACCCCGAGGCGAGATATGCGACATATCAGACGACGAGACCGGACTGTACGGTAAGTGTTACTGGTTGGATTCATAGGAGTGTGAGCGGGCTTGCTCGTCGATCTTCTGATCGCTCAATACCCTGGTGGCCGTTACGTTTAGCAGACCGCTTGCGGCTTGTGGGTGTTTGATATGATCATCATCTGCTGCCGGCGTATTGACGAGTCTTTAGAGTCCTACACAGAGGTTTCCTAGCTCAAGCGAAACGAAATAGGAGCGCATATGAGATATGTGCGGGACCGAGAATAATGCGTGTATGTGATACCGTATTCTATTCTCGCGGTGAATGTATCGAATGGTTGTATGTGATATAACCTAGTTATCGAATCAAGGATTGATTCGATAAGCCGATACATTGGATATTAGTCGGTTATATGCGATATGACCGGATCGTTAAATCAAGTGTTGATTTAATGATTTAATGTATAATTATATATTTGATATATTACTTTGCATTAACTAGTATTGGTTCACTTAAGATGGATTTTCTCACTTGATGTGCACATTGTATATGTGATATATTTTTTGTGCACTTGATTCAAGTCAATGGTTTTGAGTTGGGTTTTCTCTTTTCGGTTCGATCTCGGAAGTTGTTGATTAGACCACAAATGCGTCACTTTAAGAAGGAGAAAGTGTTAAGTGCTCTTTCGCCACAAGAGAGAGGTCTGCATTGCTATCATGTTTGATGATACATGCAAACTTGGGTGTATGTTTGATTTAAACCATGGTTAAGTAAATGGTTAGGGTTTTTATTTATTCATTTATTTACTTTATTCTTTTTGGCAAAAGAAAATAAAATGGTGGCTTGTTTGTCTTTTCTTTGAAGCTTCATGAAGCTTAGAAAAAGTTCAACCATTTTTTGTTTCTTTTGCTTAACCTAACCATTTACCTAACCCTAGTTTATTCTCTACACTTAACCATGGTTGCTATATGATAAGAATCACTTTGTTTTCTATTTTGATAGAATTCTTATCATATTCTTTTCTTCTTCTTCTTCTTCTTCAAGATGAAGAAAACCTTGCATCCTTTAATGGTGTCTTGAGAAAAAGAGTGAGAAATCCAATTCTAAAGTGAACCCACTTCCTATTTCTTCATCCTCTACCACTTGCCAAGTAGTATAGGGTGTTTTCTTCACAAGTTTCATGGCTTGCTGAAGTTGGAGCTTGATCTTGTGTTGCCTCGACGTAGATCATCTTCGGCATCGAAGTCGACGACTTAGCCCGCCCATTTCTCCGATGAACCCGACGCTAGAGCCCAGGATCCAATGATCGCAGTGAGGGGACTTCATCACGGAGCTTTGGAGGTGGAGGACTGGATCTACAAAGGTTGTATTTCCGTTCACTTAGCACTAAAGTAGTTTAGTAGCTTGTAGTTTCGCCTAAACTCTAGTTAACGATCCGTATTAGGGTTTCTTGGCACCGGAAAAATTTGAAATTGGCATGATTGATGCCTTGTCAGACCTCATTAGAGTGCCTAGGAACCCTACAATCCCAAGCTTCCATTAAGTAATATACAAACCAGTATGATACAATAATGGCCTCTAGGGCATATGCACTAACAATCTCCCACTTGCACTAAGGCCATATACTGGCATATTGCAAACCGAAGGTCTCGAATATCCTCTCGAACACTGTCTGAGAGATGGTCCTGGTGAGTGGATCTGCAGTATTGTTCTTCGTATCTACTCTCCTTACCTCGATCTCTTGGAGAAAAGCTATCTCCTTAATCAGGTGTTACCGCCTTAAGATGTGTCTGGATCACTGATGGGACTTGGGTTCTTTCCCTAAAGCTATAGCGCCGATTGTTGTCTCAGTACAAAATTATAGGAGCAACAATGGAAAGAACCACCTGAAGTTCAATTAAGACCTTCCTTATCCAGACTGTCTCTTTTGCGGTGTCACAAGCAGCGATCTACTCCATTTCCATTGTTAAGTCAGCAATGGTGTTCTGCTTGGAGCTCTTCCAACAGACCGTCCCTCTACTGAGGATAAAGCTATAACTCAATATGGATTTGAAGTTATTCTTATCACTCTGGAAGCTGGAGTCAGCAAAGGCCTCGATCTGGAGGTCCAAATTGCTGTACACCATGAACATCTCCTTAGTCCTTTTCAGGCACATGAGAATGTTCAATACTGCTTCCCAGTACTTCTCCCCTGGGTTTGACTGATACTGGCTTACCATGCTTTCGCTGTGTAAGCAACATATGGTCTGGTATGCAACATCGCATATGTTATAGAGCTTACCGCAGTAGTGTAGGGTATAATCGATATGCGAGCCCTTTCCAAATCAGTCTTGGTGGACATCTCTTTAGAGAAGGTGATTCTGTGACAAGCCGGTAGACTACCGTTCTTAGAATCTTCCAGAATCTTCCATACTAAAATATTTTCAGTATAACGTTGGTGTACCATGACATTGAAAAGCCCCACTATCCACTCTGATCTATTACGATAGATTTGGATTCCCAGAATATGGTTGGTATCACCCAGGTTTCTCATGGAGAACTTCTGTGACAAGAATCCTTTGACTGATAGTAGTATAGGAATGTCATATCCTATTAAGAGAATGTCATCCTCGTTCTTGACGAGGAATCCCTCAGTTCTCCCTACAATCTTACTATAGATGTATGGTTTATCCGGATTTTTGATAAAGTCGAATTCTCTGACTTTCTCATTAAAAACAGATGTTCCAACTCCACGATGCCTGCTTTAGTGCATAGACTTAAGCATCTTTCACACATACCTGCTGCTCCCACTCTAATTGAATACCCTATGGCTGAACCCTATAGATGCACTCTTCCAAATACTGAAAAAGCCATCTATACTTTCATCTGCCAGAACTTACAATCATGGAAGAAAACAATGTCAAGAAGGATCCGAATGGATTTGAGTATAGCCACTGAAGAAAAAGGTTTCATCATAGTCCAAACCAGGTCTTTGATGGAAAGAACCCTTTACAACAAGTCTAGCCTTATAGGTTTTAACCTGTCCATTTACACCAATCTTCTTTCTGAAGATCCATTTGCAGCCTATGGGTTTTACCCCTTCTGGAGCAATGTCCAAAGTCCAAACTTTGTTGGTGTACATGGACTCCATCTCAGTCCACATTGCATCCAGCCATTTTATTGAGTCACCGCTCTGAATGGCTTGCTGGAAGCTAGTTGGCACATCATTGTCAATGGTGCAATCCTCTCTTTCCCCGTCTATGAGAAAACCTCAGTTTCTCTCGGGCAGATGAGACTGCTTACTACTTCCTCGGAGTGGCGAAAGTTTGTCCGGTTCTTTTGAATCTTCTGGTTCCACCTCACTTTCAGTAATGGTTTGTGGTTCTGGAATTTCTTCCGGTTCTATTGCACTCCCACTATTTCCTTTAAATAGAATAATTTTCCAAAAAGTGGGCATTTTTAGAAACAACAATCTTTTGGTCCTCCGCGAAAATAGAAAAAATACCCCCTGGAGTCCTTTGGGTATCCCACAAACTTAATCAGTACTGAGTGTCCCTCGAACTTGTCCATATTCTGCTTTTTATAAAAGATGGTGATCGGTAGATTTTCCGTTGTGTTTGTAGAAAATTGTAAAGAAATCACAACCAAAAATTATTTTGACCGCAATCAAACTACGGTGTCAATTGTAGTTCATGAATGAGTGCGGATCGTCCACAGGGATTGCACGATTCATTTATATCTTTGATATGTTTGAATTGAAAAGTTAAGCTAAGATAAACGAAAACATGATTCAAGAGTATTGATTTTCAAGTGTCACTATTCTATTCAAGAATCAAGAAAAAGATAAACAATCAAGAATCGGTGTATCGATGATATTTCCAATCAACAATCAAGAATCTAAAAGAGGCTCGTAGGAATCGATAGGATCAATAGACGTGATGTAATCTAAAGATATCGTGTTCTTGTCCTTCGAAGGATTGATACTAGATCGATGATCATCGACGAGAGTTGGGGCTTTCTTGATGAAACTAGGGTTCATCTTTTAACCCTTGTTCTTTTGTCGATATCATTCTTTTTCTAGCCTCTACCAAATTCAAGAAACGATCGTAACTCCCCAATTTCAATCGATGTCAATCAAGAAAGCATCGAAACTAAATGGGTCGTCGTTTCTTGAACTTGCTAGGGTTTACAAAACTCGTAAGACTCAAGAATCGATTAAAGCTATGTTACATCATCATTCTATAGACCGTCTCGACTCCTCGACGAGCGGAGTTTTATTCACACATCACCACAAGAATTATAACTAGAATTTTAGATTGATTCATGATGCAAGAATTTAAAGAAAACAAGATAAAAGAATATCACCTTTATTTATCTCAACAATTTTGATTACATTCGCTTCAAGAACTACAAGAGGAAGAATCTAAATCGTTGATCGGGCGTCGCTCGGCTTCGTGAGTTGTGGATCGGCTCGGATCGCTTGCTCCGTTGAAGATCGGCTCCGCTCCTAAAGGTTGTAAGGCTTCTTGCTTAATGGGTACTCGGGATCTTGATCTTTAATTGGAATTAGGGTTAGGGTTTCCTACAAGCTCTCTCACTAAACTTGTGGAAGAAGGAGATGAAGAAGGAGAATGGCTCTAGTTTGATACTAGATTGGGGATCCCCAAGATTCTTTTACAAGTGAGCCTAGGGTCTTATTTATAGAGCTCCCAAACCCTAGGTTTAGGTTTGAAATGGTAGTTCCCTCCAAAAGTTTGTTGAGTCTTCTAGAAGGTAGTTTGTTAGGAGCTAGCTTAGGGTTTAAGCTAGGGTTTAGGAGGAAAGTTCTAGAATGATAGGCTAGTTTAGTGTAGATCAAAGTGTTTGCTGATCTTGTAGAAGTCCCTGGAGTCTTCTGGAAGTTGGATTGCATTTCTGAACTGTAGCCACTGATGTAGGAGTTGTGCACCAAAATGAAGAGGTGATTCCTTGTATCCACCGCGGATCCGCGGCCTAAGCCATCTCTGGCCGCGGATCCGCGGCCATGTGGTGTCCTTGGGCTTGGTGCTTTCTTCTGTGGTCTTGGGATGATGTTTAGGGATTTGTCTGATATGCTGAATTGTGATTGCTCCTTTGGATTGATACCAGATTTGAATTCAGTGAGTTGACGCAATATTTGAGTGGTGTAAATTTGAGCGAGCTTTCCTTTTCCTGCACAGACTTCGAAACACGGGTTGCGACATATAGAAATATTGCGATGCCATGCAATGCAGTCAATTTCCCTAGAAATGCCGGTTTTAAGGTCTAATACATGTAATCTGATAATCTGTGATAGATTTGCTAATATGTGAAATACGGATACCGAACACTTCTATATGAATGCAAATGATGAGGAAATTGCCGGCTAAAATATGCAATATTTTCGACTGATCAAATACCCCCAAACTTAATTTCGATCGTCTCGAGCGAATGTTTTATTAAAAAGAGAAGGAGAAAATAAAGAAAGAGAAAAACTAACTAGCACACTTTCGTAGGCAACACGATTGCACTGAGCACGTGCAACAAGCCTTTGAACCTCTAGGTGTCCCTAGTTGGAGGAGTGTTGTCTCCTGAGGGTTTTCAGCGGATTGCACCCACAAAATCCAATAATAAAAGGAAGATCATGAATATTACATTTAAAGAAAAGAATCGTAAAAGAAAAGCTTTGAAAATTAGGGTTTCCAACTAAGCTAGCTTTTCGGTTGTCATGAGCCCTATCTTAATGGTCATGAAAAGATGTCGGAAATCACGTCCTCCCTCAATAAAACATCGTCTTATTCTTCATTCCTATCTTTTTTCCAAACATCGATCATATAACCCTGCGTGTGTGTAAAATACATCCCTACACCCGGAGAATTCAATTCAAGCTATCATACTCTTGCCCATCAGCCTCAGTACTTTTTAATTAATGAATATTTAGATGAGATTGCTCACACACTTTCATGCGACCGTTAATATTTCTTGAGGTACTAACCGACCGATTACTCCTGTGCTTGCTTACTTGGTGTATTTTCCTCGTCTTGCACCACCTCAGGCATAGCAGTGACTCCCAGACCAGTTGGCCTTAGGGCACTAGGTGAAGAAGCACCCTTGCTATACATTTTTCTTGCCTTCGGTGATAACAAAACCAGTGTCCATTTTTCTCACCACTTTATATTTTTTTTATTCACTTTTTTTTTCTTTTTATTTCCTTCATACTTTTGGCTTTAAGACAAGAGCATTTCAAGGTATCCTCTACTATCCTAGGCTTCAAGACGTGTGTAAGTGCGAATAGCAGGGTATCAACGTTCAAAATGTTTGGCTTCCAGAATAGAAACTATTTTTCAGACTTATTTTTATCCTCAGATTAGTGACGTCTTTCATCTTACTAACCCTTGGGACAACGGCTCATAACTACTTATTACTAGTTCGTATAAGAAAACTTCTAATTTTCTTAGTTTTCTTAAATTTTTCTAATCTCATGGATGTAACTTTTCACTATCTAAACTTTTATTATCTTATTTATATACAAAAAAGTGTAAATACTAAAATTATTTTTATATTTGAAAATTTTTTAAATTTTTATGGGTTTTGAAAATTTTTCAATTTTTATAGATTTTTAAAAGAAAAAGAAATATTTTGTGCTTATGCAGATGATATGCAAATGATGCAAAAATAAGCACAAACCTCCCCCAAACTTGTTTTCAACAGTGTCCTCACTGTTGCCGACAGCTATATCTACAAAACTTGTAAGTCTGGGAGGGATTATTAGTGGGGGCAAAATATATAAGTGAAGAACTTCCCCCAAACTTATCTTTCACTCACCTTCATTCAAAAATTGATGCAATGATATACTGGACATGAAAGTGAGACGGAGGAATTTTAATCCAAATAAACTGGCTCTTGTAAGAACAAGAGCTCCTCCGTGGGGTCAGTGGAAAAATACGGCTTAAGTCTATGTCCATTTACTTTGAAAACAGTGTCGTTTTTAACATTTTCAACTTCTACTGCCCCGTGCGGGTATACAGACCGCACAACAAAAGGTCCCTTCCATCGAGATCGGAGCTTACCCGCGTGAAGGTGTAATCGTGAATCATAAAGAAGGACTTGTTGACCAGGTAAAAATGTTTTCCTTAAAATGCTTTTATCGTGAAAAACTTTAGTCCTATTCTTTGTGATTACAGCATTATCATAAGCTTCATCGCGGAGTTCGCTTAGCTCGTTAAGTTGCAGCTTCCGAAAGTTACAAGAAAGGTTTAGATCAAAATTTATTTCCTTAATAGCCCACAATGCTTTATGCTCTATCTCGACGGGTAAATGACATGCTTTTCCAAACACTATCCTATATGGAGACATTCCTAGGTCGGTCTTATATGCAGTCCTGAATGCCCAAAGAGCATCCGTCAATTTGGTCGACCAGTCTTTTCTATTTTTAGCAACAGTCTTCTCCAGGATAAGTTTGATTTGTCTGTTTGAGATTTCAGCCTGCCCGCTTGTTTGGGGGTGATAGGGTGTAGAAAGTCGGTGGTTGATTGAGTATTTCCGCATCAGAGTCTCGAAAGATCTGTTGCAGAAGTGTGTCCCATTATCGCTAATGATAGCGCGTTGGTGTCCAAATCGCGAAAAGATATTCTCTTTTAAGAACTTAATGACAACTTTCTTGTCATTAGTGCGACATGGAATGGCTTCTACCCACTTTGAGACATAATCAACCGCCAGCAAAATGTACAAATTCCCAAAGGATTTGGGAAAAGGACCCATAAAATCTATGCCCCAAACATCGAATATTTCAACAACCAGAATGGGTTGCTGAGGAATTTCATTCCTCTGGGATATTCTACCCGTATACTGACATTGTGTACAGGTTTTGCAATACTCAAATGCGTCCTTGAATAAGGTCGGCCAATAAAATCCACATTGCAAAACCTTTCCCGCTGTCTTTCTCGGACCAAAGTGACCCCCACAGGCCTGATCATGACAAAAAGAAAGAACACTCTTGAACTCTTCATTTGGGACACACCGGCGAATGATCTGATCAGGACAATATTTAAACAAATAGGGCTCGTCCCAGTAAAAGTGTTTTACTTGGGATAAAAAATGGTATTTGTCCTGTTTTGACCAATCGCTCGGTATAAGTCCCGTGGCATGATAGTTCACAATATCCCTGAACCATGGTTCAGCTGATATGCTCAAGAGTTGTTCATCAGGGAAAGAATCATTGATCGGCAGGGTCACAGGAGAAGAAATGATGCGTGAAAGATGGTCAGCTACTACGTTTTCACATCCTTTCTTATCTTTGATAACAAGATCAAATTCTTGTAACAGTAGGATCCAACGTATTAGTCGACCTTTTGCATCTTTCTTCGCCAGAAGATGTTTCAAAGCGGAATGGTCAGTATACACAACTATAGGTGAGCCGATTAAGTAAGGCCTGAATTTTTCTAATGCAAATACAACCGCTAAAAGTTCTTTCTCTGTGGTTGTATAATTGATTTGCGCATCATTCAGGGTCTTACTAGCATAGTAAATCACGTGTGGCATCTTTTCGATGTGCTGTCCTAAGACTGCACCTACTGCAAAATCAGATGCGTTACACATCAGCTCAAAGGGGTAGTCCCAATTTGGTGATGATAAAACGGGGGCTGATGTGAGTGAGTGTTTAAGTGAGTCGAAAGCTGTCTCGCAGTCCGAGTCAAAATGGAAGGTCGTATCCTTGGCCAGGAGAAGAGTTAAAGGTCTAGCAATTTTGCTAAAGTCCTTAATGAATCTCCTATAAAAGCCTGCATGGCCAAGGAAAGAGCGAATATCTTTGACGCTTTTGGGATGAGGGAGGTTTTGAATGACATCTATCTTAGCTCTGTCAACCTCAATGCCTTTCTGTGAAATGACATGTCCAAGGACTATTCCTTCTTGGACCATAAAGTGGCATTTTTCCCAGTTTAAAGTCAAGTTCTTCTCTTTGCAACGAGTAAGAACATCGTCTAGATTCGCTAGGCAATCAGAAAAAGCGTCTCCAAAAATCGAGAAGTCGTCCATAAAGATCTCCAAAAAATTCTCTACCATATCAGAGAATATCCCCATCATACACCGCTGAAAGGTAGCGGGAGCATTGCATAACCCGAAGGACATGCGACTGTAAGCAAAGGTACCAAAAGGACAAGTAAAAGTGGTTTTATCTTGATCCTTTTTGGCGATGGGGACCTGATTGTAGCCTGAGTATCCGTCCATAAAACAATAATATTGTTGTCCCGCTAAGCGTTCCAGCATCTGATCAATGAATGGTAGAGGAAAATGATCTATCCTCGTGGCAGCGTTGAGTTTTCTATAATCGATGCATACACGCCACCCAGTTTGGGCACGTGTCTGAATCAACTCATTTACCTCATTTGTGATAACTGTGATGCAGGATTTCTTAGGAACGACATGTATAGGACTCACCCACTGGCTATCGGAGATGGGGTATATAATACCATTATCTAAGCATTTGACGATCTCTTTCATGACAGCTTCCTTCATGACGGGATTCAACCGTCTCTGTGGTTCTCGGGTCGGTCTGGCATCATCCATCACATGTATATGATGTTCAACTATCAAGGGACTAATCCCTTTGATGTCCACCATACTCCAACCAAATGCCTCTTTGTTAGAGCTCAATACCGATAAAAGTGCATTCTCTTGCTCTGATGCAAGAGAAGCGGATATGATAACCGGTAAAGACTCATTCTCACCTAGATATGCATATTTGAGGTGAGAAGGTAAAATTTTGAGATCTAACTCAGGCGGAGAAATGATAGAAGGAGGTATCATAGAGTGATTTTTGGATCTACAAAGAAGCTCAGAGCCTGTGACAGATATAGACTCGGGTGGAGAAAAGTCAGAAGTGCAGGACTCAAGTGTAGGTAAAGTGTCCTCACTAAGATCTTGTGCAAAGTCAAACAGAGATGTGGTAATGTCATCGAGATCAGTAAAGCAAAGATCCTCAGCTCCACAACTATCGGGAGCGATCTCATGGACAGAGCACACATCTAAAATATGAGCAGAGGGTTCTGATGGCTGACTTCCAACTTTATAGATGTTTAGTTCAATGGTCATATTTCCAAATGATAAGTTCATTGAACTGTTTCTACAGTTTATAACAGCGTTGGAAGTGGCAAGGAAAGGACGACCTAGAATCACCGGAATTTGGCCCCGGGGGTTTGCTACAGGATGTGTGTCGAGCACAATGAAGTCTACAGGGAAAACAAATTCCCCGACCTTTATCAGTACATCCTCTAATTCACCCCTTGGTTTGGTGATAGATCGGTCTGCCATCTGGAGAGTGCAATGAGCAGGTTTCAACTCTCCAATCCCTAATTGCTTATAGACAGAATAAGGGAGCAGGTTAACACTTGCGCCAAGGTCTAACAGAGCACGATTTATGTTTTTACCCCCAATCGAAATCGATATTGTAGGACATCCTGGGTCCTTTCTTTTCTTTGGAAGCTGGGGAATAAAAGCAGTGCTAATGTTATTAGACATAAAGACCTTCTTCGGCACTTGAGTCTTCCTCTTCCTAGTGCACAAGTCCTTAAGAATTTTCGCATAAGCGGGGACTTGCTGAATAGCATCTAGGAGAGGGATATTGATGTTAACCTGTTTGAACATTTCTAAAATTTTCTCCATATGAGGACTCGTTCTATTTGCCCTTAGCCGGTTCGGGTAAGGAGCTTTCGCAATAAGCGCAGGGTCCATCACAGGAGAAGGAAGAGGGGGTAGACGAGGTCCCAAAAGAGGTGTGGGGACCGTCTGTGGAGAACTATAAGGGTTAGGTGAAGGTGTCGAGCCTAAAGGGAAATGGAGAATAGGCTCGCTAGAAAGTGGTGTGGTAGAAGAAGAAGGATCAGAAGGAGAAGTGTGTGTGTGTGGAAAGGACTCAACCGGGGTGTTGATATGATTTTCAGTATTATCAATATCTTCCCCGACATTATTATTCAGCACTCTTCCCGATCTCAACGTTGTGACGGCATTTACATTATAATGCCCAGGATTCTGTAGGGGTTGAGAGGGAAGTTTCCCTTTTTCTCTCGCACTCATTTCGGCTTTAAGTCGTGCGATTTCAGCTTCCATCGTTCTGATACTCTCAGCTTGGGACGCTGAGTTTTTCTTTATCTCACCGACGGAAGATCTAACCTCAGCCAAAACCTCTATGAAATTTGACAAAAGTGATTTCATGGTTTGAGTGAATTGAGAGAAATCGTCAGGACAGGACAACTGCATAGGATTAGACTGTGCAGGAGTGTTGCCCTGGTTTTGGAAATTTTGTGACTGATAGGGGTGCTGAGTGAGTTGAAGGGGTTGCTGTTGTGGTGGAGGAAGAGCCCCTTGAAAATTATTCGTGTTTGGAACCGTGTTTTGAGATTGATTTTGGTTCCAAGCGAAATTCGGGTGGTTCCTCCAACCCTGATTGTACGTGGATGAATATGGATCGTTTCGAGGTCTTTGAAATGCGGCATTAGAATGCTCGTGACCTTGAAATGCAGAGTTTAATGGACATTCTTCCGTTAAATGTGACGGATCAGAACAGCACCCACAAACAGTTTTGGGGAGTGACACTGGGTTTAGGGAGGCTGCTGCAAATTTGTGTTCCATAGCGTCGAGCTTCTTTTGCATTGCTGCCATTTCAACTCGAACACCTATGGACACATCTATTTGGTGTATGCCACCCCTATTCAATGGTTGGGTTCCACTCTCCCACTGTAGTGACTTTTCAGCGAACTCTTCTAAGTACCTCCAAGCTTCCCCATCATCCTTAGTCATAAAAGTATCTTGACACATATTTTCAAGGCTCTGTTTAGTGTTAGGGTTACTGCCCTCATATATGATTCGGCAAAGCTCCCATCTCGGGATGCCGTGATGAGGACATTGAACCAATAGATCCTTGAAACGTTCAAAGTATTTAGAGAATGGTTCAGCAGGGAGCTGGGCAAATTGGTTCAGTTCGCTACGGATTCGAGCTGTCTTTTGGTGTGGGTAGAATTTCTTAAGGAATGCAGCGACGAATTCTTCCCAATTCGTAATAGAATGTGCGGTAGTTTATATAGCCACTTCTCGGCTATATCGCACAATGTAAATGGAAGAAGTCGTAGACGCATCGCATCCACTGAAAGTTGTGACGTACCCATCATTGCGCATACGTTTTCAAATTTGGTAATGAAAACGTAAGCGTCCTCAGTCTCGAGTCCGTGGTATTTGGGTAAAAGATTGATATACTGGGGCTTAATTTCAAAGTTATCCCCATTGGCTGGTGTTGTGGATAAGCAGGTCGAAAGAGGACCTCTATGTGGATAGCATCTCTCCTGGATAGAAATGCGGGGTGGATTCTGCGCACCAACGGACGGCGGCAGATTAGGGTTAAAGAAGTTTGATGGATTCAGATCCATCGGTGTGGATGTGATAGTGGGTAAAGAAAAGGTAAATGGAGAAATATCGACTTCGGAGTCGATAAAGGGTACGCGGACTAAACGGGCACTAGAATCCCGTGTCCAGCCTATCTTGCACTAAAAAGGGTTAGTACAAGTGGCAGCGTTGGCTTATAATTAGTGGTAAATGAATGCGGTGTTTGCTTTTGAAAAAGAGACGGATTTTTGAAAAAATGATGCGACAAAACAAATGCAGCACACAACCCTAGAATCTAGTGGTCACCTAGGTCCGGCTCTAGACCGCTCCTAACTGCCAAAAGACAAGTCGCAGGATAGAATCCTCCACTGCCTCTTTGTCCCCCTGTGGCCGGATAAGTGCCAGGTAAGTGGGAAGGTACTCCACTACGTAAGTTGTGGGCCTAATTAAAAACCACTAGCCTTAGACACACTCGCCTTAGGCACCACAAGAAAACGCGGATAAGCAATGAATTACCCACGGCCTTCTCTTGTCCTAATTGAGCGCGACAGTCCTTAGAGTCTTCTCTAGATTTCTTTTAGTTAATGAGAGTAATGCGGATGCAAGTTTTGCGATTTTCGGGGCCTAGGAAGGGTAATGAAATCCCCACCTAATTTGGATTTGGCCGTGCCCCTTAAATTTCCGTATTAGAATGCAAACAACCAAGAAATCAAAATCAAGCACAAATTTAATTTTGCTTTTGCGGCGCTGCGATTATTTGCAAAGAATCCTGCAGCAAAGTGTTATATGGAGCTAAAATAGGAGAGGGGAGAGAGCAAGAAAGTACCAGCAGCAAAAATTTTTGCAGAGATCCCTCAAGTGCGCGGCGGTTCCGCCGCGTATTCCTCCTACTGCCGCGCTTCCGCGGTGGGATTGTAGGAACACTGCACCAAACTTTTTCAGGGAGTTTCTGTAGACTCCCTCAGCTCTCTGGTATATTCCAAAAAAAAATCCCACAGCACAGAATGCTCCAGATCACCTTGCAATCAACCACAACACACGTATAAGAGTTTGCACGAATTTTGATTTCAAGAAGTAAAATGTAATAATTCTTTCAATTCAAACTATAAAATGTAATCGAATTAGCGCGTAATCCCCGGCAACGACGCCATTTTGATTGGTAGATTTTCCGTTGTGTTTGTAGAAAATTGTAAAGAAATCACAACCAAAAATTATTTTGACCGCAATCAAACTACGGTGTCAATTGTAGTTCATGAATGAGTACGGATCGTCCACAGGGATTGCACGATTCATTTATATCTTTGATATGTTTGAATTGAAAAGTTAAGCTAAGATAAACGAAAACATGATTCAAGAGTATTGATTTTCAAGTGTCACTATTCTATTCAAGAATCAAGAAAAAGATAAACAATCAAGAATCGGTGTATCGATGATATTTCCAATCAACAATCAAGAATCTAAAAGAGGCTCGTAGGAATCGATAGGATCAATAGACGTGATGTAATCTAAAGATATCGTGTTCTTGTCCTTCGAAGGATTGATACTAGATCGATGATCATCGACGAGAGTTGGGGCTTTCTTGATGAAACTAGGGTTCATCTTTTAACCCTTGTTCTTTCGTCGATATCATTCCTTTTCTAGCCTCTACCAAATTCAAGAAACGATCGTAACTCCCCAATTTCAATCGATGTCAATCAAGAAAGCATCGAAACTAAATGGGTCGTCGTTTCTTGAACTTGCTAGCGTTTACAAAACTCGTAGGACTCAAGAATCGATTAAAGCTATGTTACATCATTATTCTATAGACCGTCTCGACTCCTCGACGAGCGGAGTTTTATTCACACATCACCACAAGAATTATAACTAGAATTTTAGATTGATTCATGATGCAAGAATTTAAAGAAAACAAGATAAAAGAATATCACCTTTATTTATCTCAACAATTTTGATTACATTCGCTTCAAGAACTACAAGAGGAAGAATCTAAATCGTTGATCGGGCGTCGCTCGGCTTCGTGAGTCGTGGATCGACTCGGATCGCTTGCTCCGTTGAAGATCGGCTCCGCTCCTAAAGGTTGTAAGGCTTCTTGCTTAATGGGTACTCGGGATCTTGATCTTTAATTGGAATTAGGGTTAGGGTTTCCTACAAGCTCTCTCACTAAACTTGTGGAAGAAGGAGATGAAGAAGGAGAATGGCTCTAGTTTGATACTAGATTGGGGATCCCCAAGATTCTTTTACAAGTGAGCCTAGGGTCTTATTTATAGAGCTTCCAAACCCTAGGTTTAGGTTTGAAATGGTAGTTCCCTCCAAAAGTTTGTTGAGTCTTCTAGAAGGTAGTTTGTTAGGAGCTAGCTTAGGGTTTAAGCTAGGGTTTCGGAGGAAAGTTCTAGAATGATAGGCTAGTTTAGTGTAGATCAAAGTGTTTGCTTATCTGGTAGAAGTCCCTGGAGTCTTCTGGAAGTTGGATTGCATTTCTGAACTGTAGCCACTGAAGTAGGAGTTGTGCACCAAAAATGAAGAGGTGATTCCTTGTATCCACCGCGGATTCGCGGCCTAAGCCATCTCTGGCCGCGGATCCACGGCCATGTGGTGTCCTTGGGCTTGGTGCTTTCTTCTGTGGTCTTGGGATGATGTTTAGGGCTTTGTCTGATATGCTGAATTGTGATTGCTCCTTTGGATTGATACCAGATTTGAATTCAGTGAGTTGACGCAATATTTGAGCGGTGTAAATTTGAGCGAGCTTTCCTTTTCCTGCACAGACTTCGAAACACGGGTTGCGACATATAGAAATATTGCGATGCCATGCAATGCAGTCAATTTCCCTAGAAATGTCGGTTTTAAGGTCTAATACATGTAATCTGATAATCTGTGATAGATTTGCTAATATGTGAAATACGGATACCGAACACTTCTATATGAATGCAAATGATGAGGAAATTGCCGGCTAAAATATGCAATATTTTCGACTGATCAGTTGGACATCCCTAAATCTTTAGATACTTAAGACAAGATTTCTTCCCACTCCACATCTGATATGGTGTGGTAGGCACAGTCTTGGTTGGAACCTTGTTCAAAAGATATGCAACTGTTTCTAGTGCATAACCCCAGAAAGATCGTGGTAACTTAGCCTTACTCATCATGGAACGAACCATGTCTAATAGGGTTCGATTCCGCCTTTCCGATACACCATTGTCTTGTGGTGTATATGGAGGAGTAAGCTGAGAGAGAATTCCATTCTCTTTTATGTAGCCCAGAAACTCGGCACTCAAGTATTCACCACCTCGATCAGATCTCAGTATCTTGATACTTTTGCATGTTTGTTTTTCCACTTCATTCTTGTATTCGCGGAATTTCTCAATGGCGTCGGATTTATGCTTCATCAGGAAGACATGTCCATACCTAGAGAAATCATCCGTAAAAGTAATGAAGTATGAATAACCTCTTCACGCATGTGTAGATATTGGACCACACACGTCACTGTGTATGAGTCGCAAGAGCTCACTCGCTCTTATTCCGTATCCAGTGAACGGAGTCTTTGTCATCTTTCCCATGAGACAAGATTCATAAGTAGCATAAGACTGATATTCGAACGGATTCAAATATCTCTCTTTATGTAACTTCGTCAACCGTGTCTCATTGATGTGACCTAGTCTACAATGCCATAAGAAAGCCTGATTTGTTTCCGGAGACATTCTTTTAAGTGTGTTCTGGACACTGAAAACCTGAGCTTGATTTAATACATATATTTCGTTTTCTAATGTACCTGACCCAATCAGAACCTGATTCACGTGGATGTGTACCGCAACGCTTACAAAAGTAAAAGCATATCCTTCCTTAGAAATTAAGGATATAGATATGATATTACAAGCTAGACTAGGTACATACAAACAGTTACGTAGAATCAATATCTTCCCACTTGTCAATCCAAGGTGATATTCCCTTACGGATTCAGCGTCCACGCTCATTCCGTTAGCAACCCTGAGAGTCATATCACCTAATCTGATAACTCTACGGTTTCTCAAAGCCTGTAATGAATTACAGATGTGAGATCCTGATCCGGTATCTAGTACCCAGGAAGTAAAGTTAATTGACAAACAGTTTTCTACTACAAACACACCCGATGCTGAAGCCACAACATGCTTCGAATCCTGGCTACTGGCTTTCAAAGCCCTACAATCCTTCTGCCAATGTCCTTTCCCATAACAATTGGAACGTCCCTCCTTCCCTACATCTAGTCCCGAAACATTTTCCTTTCCCTTTCCTTCTACTTCCGTGGTTTCCTTCAGGGTGTAAGTAGATGGTCGAGACTGTAGAATTAAGTCAGTATTTGACCCGTTCTTCAACGTAGTCTTCAGGTCCGTGAGCTTATCAAAATAGCTAGTCTCTGTAAAGGCGTTGTCCCCTACAGATAACCCGACAGCCAACCTCGCTTGAAGCAATTCGTTCGAGGTCTCATATCTTGCGATACGAGATTACTCTCCATATAAATCGTTGTTATGGGGGAAGACAGAAACTAAGTCCATCTTCTCGTGCTCCCTCTGGTATGTACCATCAACTGAGGCAAACATGAGGCACTTGGCATTCGCACAGTCTTTTTCCGATGTCTTACGGATATCAGTATCCATGACGATGGAAACTGGTCCTGAGACGGCAGGGGTTGGATTGTCCCAGTTTTTCATGGGTAATGGACATCTGGACAGACCTTTGCCAGTCAATACAGTCAGATTCAGTCATTTTATTATCTAGATGTAACCTATGTCTGGTCACTGGGTCGCTGCAATTAAGAGAGAGAGAAGAAAACACTTAGCATAACACTTTTGCAAATTTAGATTGGTTTTTAATTTATCTAAACAGGATGGCTCCCACTGTTTCTCGAATCCATCCTTAAACCAGAAAAGAGAAATTAGTCAGGATTAATCTCACCATACAATTCTTTCTTATCCGTTCATCCAGGCTAGTGTTGGTAATTCGAGGGAGGTTTTCCAACGCTTTCGCGAAGTTCCTTAATTACAAAAGCTCTTTTCCCTGACGGCGTAGCCCCGCTAACACTGTTCTAGACACCTACTTGGTTTATAGCGTTGATCGTTAAGTGAAATAATCTCTCGAGGAGTAGCGGATACTCACAATAGGATCAGGATCCAAATATCATTGTGTGATATTGCTGAAGGAATCCTACCAACATTATCAAACTCCAAATGGTATGCAGCAATAGCAAGTTTCAATTTCCTTAGAAACTCCCGATGTGAATTTTTGCCCCATGCTCTTATGACCTTGACGAAGGTCAACAAATCATAAGTCACATGTCAAGTTCTACCCATCATTGTCCAGGTCAATTTGAACCCATCCGTATATACCCTTGACGAAGGTCAACAAGGTAATACGACTGTCCCAAACCAACGCATCTATCTATGCTACATATAAACACCCAACAGCTACCAATCACTATACCTTGACGAAGGTCAACAAACACTGCTTGAATACTATTGAATATACATATGAAATGACAGAGGGCTACGAATGGTTTTGGCAAAACCGTGAATGTAGTGAACTTGATATAATCGAAGGAACCTTGATAGCTTTTAATAGGAGTGGTTTAAGCTCTGCGTTTTTAAAAGTTTTTCTGTTTCGAACAACCGAGTGGTTTTGAAATTGTTCCAACGATTCAACTTTGGTTTATTTGCTTTGCATTAATCTAATGCAGTCCCATCATTTATTCCTATCATTACAGAGAGAATTGAAAAAAAATATCACGTCCTCTTATGCCATCCGCATTCGTCACGGGACCCCGTCATCACCCGTTAGGTTACTTAACTAACGACAGAGCGTGGGCTGGACTAGCGCGGATGCAAAACATAAGTGATGCCTACCATATACCATATATAGATATTTTACAATCATCTCATGCAATAATAATCATTCCAGTCACAGATAAACATTTCAGATATGCTAGGAATGTCGCGTTTTGTTTAAGCCTGCAATGAAAGATGGATCCCACGGTAGCGATGAATAGCCAAACCCTACCCCAGACCCCTACAGGTACGGCAAACTACCCGCCAAATTCCAGAAGTGAAGCAGCCTCCCTCAACAAAGTGAGTAGGCCACTCGGCACTTCAAAGACCCGGTAGTTTGTGTACCCCACCTTGGGTCTATCCTAGGAGCAGAAAATAGTAACAAGAAAATAATACAACGGTGGCTACAACCTCAACCCGGATGTGCCCCGCGAAATAATATTACATCAATTTTACAATTTACATGAATGAAAGATAAAAAACGCTCATCTCACATTCCCGGCTATTCATCATCAACAATTAGAAAATGTTTATATACACAAACCAACAAATATGTGCAACTTCAAACTAACAGACATATAGCAATTAGATGAAGTTTAAAACACATATATACATTACAGAAGAACCGGTTAGCCAAGTACAATTAGAATTTTGATAGAAAAACATTTTCCGTAACCACCTCAAATGCAAACCAGCATTCAGAAACATACTGGGTAGAAACCAAATGTTCCAGAGAACTAAACACCCAAAGAAGGAAATAACAGAAGAAGAATGGCCTGAATCGGCCATGCCTCGGCCGCGACTCCGCGGTGGATCAGTCCGATCCGCCGCGGTTCCGCGGCCGTTTTGGAGATTCAGGGGACCATTTTTCTTCAGTCATCTTAGAAAACCTTGCACGTATTTTTAGTACACCTGAAATAATTTTTACAGCACTTTTAAAAATCAACAGAATGTAGGGTTTTCGGTGTTTTTGTTTTCCAGTTTTTCCGACGATCGAAGTTCTAAAGGTTGCTAACGAACTAGTTTGGGTTTAGTAGGCTCTGATACCACTGTAAGTCTATGTCGTGCACCCCGTAGGATCGCGGGGAGGCGGAATAAAAAAAACAATTTTCAAAAGATCGCGGCATGGACTTGGACTCCAGGATTGGTGCTAAACCCTAACTAGCAAACAAAATACGAGGTAAACTAAATGTACAGAAGTTTATACCTCACGATTCCGGTCCTTCGGGTCTTCATTCCTCGCTGTCCTTCTTCTTGTTGTTGACTCCATGGATCAATTCGGATCGCCGCTCCTTCATCGGACTCCTCAACTCAAAGATGATCTACCGAAGGAGATGTGCATCGAACTCCTACCTCAACGGAGGCAACTAGGGCATCAAGATCGCTACCCATGATGTCGTAGAGGATGTAGAGAAGTGTGGATGGATTGTAATATCTTTGCTTTCCCTAGATCACTCAACACATGAGTTCACTAGAGCTTTGAGGAAGAAGATGGCCTTTTTGGAAATGCTAGTGAGGAAAGAGAATGAGAATGAAGATAGCTCTCATATGTTTCTTAACTGAACCATATCCTCTTTTTTTAAGAATAAATCATATCAAAACATAAAATAAGGTTCAAGTTACAAACAAATGAGTCATGGCTTGAAAAGGCACCAAGTGTCTCATGAAGCCATGCCCACTCTCATGCAATTTCCACATCATTTCCTAAATCCATAAAATGAATAATCATTTAAACCAAAATGATAAATACAAATTATGATATGTCATCTTCTAGAAGCATCTTTGACCAATTTTCAAAAATGCCCTCGTCCGTACATACGTACCCGTTTCCGTATTCCGAAAAATGCGGATACAAAAAGACGAAAATAATCCATCAATACAATACTAGGAACCGGCTTAAACCAAAGCCGGCTACTATTGTCCGTCCGAATTATCATGCGCGCACGAGCACACGCACGTGATCGAACCCTGTCGTAAAACCATACGACCTCTACATCTTTTGTCTGATGCAGGGAAACCCTCTGTGTGGGATTCTAATGACTCGACACTACGCTGGCAGTGGGTTTAACCACAGGTCGCAAGCGGCACTAGCTGTAAGTAACGACCCCTAGGTATATGTCGATGAGAAGGCCGATGAGAATAACTCATCCAAACTCCAACTTAGCCTATCTGTGACAATCTCCGTACAGTCCGGTTTGTTCGTCTATGAGTATCGCATGTCGGGCCTAGGGGGCGGTAAACGTCAGACCCCTAATAGGGTACAAGTCATGCCGGAGTATAGCCCAGAACACCCTGAGAAACTACTGGAAATACTACCAGTAAATATCGCTTTCCCTGGCCAGGGACTTTGTGTAATGGCTCTCCAACACAGCGCGACAACAACCCATAATACCGGGAGAGACGAATCCTATCTAACCGCCACTGCCTCCAAGTGCTTCATGATTGCACCAAACTACTACCTATTTGCATGACTCAATTGAGCCGTGGTAGGGTAGTAATCAAAGTACAGTGGAAACACACTCGAGGCGAAGTGGCAGTGTCAAGTCGACGGACTAAGCTGTACTCATGTCACCTGGGAACTGCTATCTGACGATAGGTATATTACCAACCAGCAGTTCCCAACGAGTCCTGTCCGGAGTACTCATAACCTAATGAGCACCTGCATACTATCTCCAGTACGACGTACTAATGGGTGTGGGACAGACCATCTCCCCTGCTGGGATGAGAAGCATACACACTAGTCTACTCTGGAGTATCGATGCCCTGTCTCGATAATCCTACGACTAGGGACCTATATAAGGATGTGCTTACAGACTACCCAGCCCCCACTAGTGTGACTGCCATCACAACGCTGGTAATCAAGCAATGATCCTAAGAGCTCTACCAATATGTATAAGCGATATGTAAAAAGAAACACATGCACATATTGAAGTAGAAACAAACCAGGTAGCATACTACCATTTTTAGCAAGATTGTCAATACAACTGTGAATATCCAAAGCTTCCATTAAGTAATATACAAACCAGTATGATACAATAAGGCCTCTAGGGCATATACACTAACGATTTTTCCCCATGCTCTTATGACCTTGATGAAGGCCAATATATCATAAGTCACATGTCAAGTTCTACCCGTCATTATCCAGGTAAATTTGAACCCACCCGTACATACCCTTGACGAAGGCCAAAACAGCAGTACGACTGTCCCAAACCAATGCGTCTATCTATGCTACAGATAAATATTCAGCAGCTACCAATCACTATGCCTTGGTGAAGGTCAAAATACAAAGCTTGAATACTACTGAATATTTAACTGAAATGACGGAGGGCTACGAATGGTTTTGGCGAAACCGTGAACGTAGTGAACTTGATATAATCGAAGGAACCTGATAGCATTCAAAAGGAGTGGTTTAAGCTCCGCATTCTAAAAGTTTTGCTGTTTTGAAAAAACCGAGTGGTTTTGAAATTGTTCCAATGATTCAACTTTGGTTTGTTTGCTTAGCATTATTTTAATGTAGTCCCATCAATTAATCCTACCATTGCAGAAAACAACGAAAATACAACGTACGCTTATGCCATCCGCATTCGCCACGGGGCCCCGTCATCACCCGCTAAGATACTTAACTAACGACAGAGCGGGGGCTAGACTAGCGCGGATGCAAAACATAAGCAACATCTACTAGATATCATATATATGTTAGTGTATATGCCCTAGGGGCCATTATTGTATCATACTAGGTTGTATATTACTTAATGGAAACTTGGGATATTCACAGTTGTATTGACAGTCTTGCTAAAAATGGTAGTATGCTACTTGGTTTGTGTCTACTTTAATATGTGCATATGTTTCTTGTAACGTATCACTTATACATATTAGTAGAGCATATAGGATCTTTGCTTGATTACCAGCGTTGTTATGGCAGTCACACTAGTGGGGGCTCGGTAGTCTATAAGCAACATCCTATACTTGTCCCTAGTCGTAGGTTTATCGAGACAGGGCATCGATACTCCGGGGTAGACTAGTGTGTATGCTTCTCATCCAAGTTGGGGAGATGGTCTGTCCCACAGCCATCAGTACGTCGTACTGGAGATAGTATACAGGTGCTCGTTGGGTTACAGGTACACCGGACAGGACTCGCAGGAGAACTGACTGGATGGTATTATACCTAACATCATATAGCAGTTCTCAGGTGACATGTGTGCAGATAGTCTGTTGAATTAAGGTCGTCATTTGTCTCGTGTGAGTTCCCACTGTGCTTTGATTACTACCCTACCACGGCTCAAAGGAGTCGTGCAAACAGGTTATAGTTGGGTACAGTCCCAAGCCACATGGAGGCAGTGAGTGACTGTTAGGGATTCGCCTCTCCCGGTATAGCGAGTTGATATCGCACTATGATCGGTTGGTCATTACCATAAGTCCCTGGCCAGGGATGATGGAGAATTACTGGTGGACTGATCAGTAGATTCTCGAATGGTCTTGAGCCATACCGGCACGACTTGTACGGTTATTAGAGGTCTGACGTTCTCCACCTCCCTAGACCATACATGCGATACTCTTAGACGAATAGACCGGACTGCGCGGATATTGTCACGGACAGGCTCAGTAGGAGTTCGGATGGGTTTTCTCATCGGCCTTCTTATCGACATCTACCTGGGGACCGTTACGTACAGCTAGTGTCGCTTGCGGTCTGTGGTTAAACCCACTGCCAGCATAGTGTCGAGTCTTTAGAGTCCCACACAGAGAGTTTCCCTACTCCGGGCGAAACGATATAGAGGTCGTATGGTTTTACGACAAGGGTTCGGACGCATACGCATTTAAACGCACGTACGACGTTCAGACGGTTTTTACTAGCCAGCTTTGGTTTAAGCCAGATTCTAGTATCGGGTTATTGGATTTATACAGTCTAAAGTTTTTCCGTATTTTCATGGAAAGGAGGGGTGTTCTCGTAATTTGACGGGAAGCTTCTAGAAGAGTGGTGACTTGAGGGTTAAGGTGGCATTAACATTTAATGCATTTGTGACTCACTTAGATGAATCATTCAAGTGAGTGAATGAAGCATTTATTGCTTAATGACTCACTTGATGATTCATTGCATATATTTAATGAAGCATGATGATAATGCCTTTGAATTATTCATTTGATAATTTCATATGCTTCATAATATATTAGAAGTGAGAAGCTTTTTCATTGATAACTTATGCTCACCTTCTCTCTCCTCAAGCTCTCTCATGAAACCCTAATCCTCCCCTCTCATGTGTTGAGATAAAGGATTAGATAGACTAATTAATCCATAACCTCACTCTATATCACCTAGGTCACTTTGATTAGCAACTAAAGAAACCTAGTTAACTCAAGTTAGAGATTAAGCTTGGAGTAGGAGCTCTCGGGTGGATCGTCTTTGACTCGAGGAGGCCGTTGAGGTGTCGACGTTCCAAGGAGCCGACGTTCCAAGGAGGACAGCGATGAAGACCCGAAGGACAAGTAACGTAAGATATAACTTCGAATCCGAGTAGTTAAACCTCTTGTAGTATGCTAGTAATGGTTTAGATACGATTCATGCGCTCAAGTCTGTGTTACGAAGCTTTGATAATCGTTTTTCATATATTCCACCTCCCTGCAAGTTCGTGGGGTGCGTGACAGGAACTTACAGTGGTATCAGAGCCAACTAAACCATTACTAGCTTGTTAGCAACTAATTAGAACTTCGATCGTCAGAAAAACTTGAAAACGAAACCCCGGAACTCTATCTGTTTCTGTTAATTTTAAAGGTGTCGAAAAAAATATTTGATATACCTTAAAATTCACAGCAGGGAAATATAAGAAAACTGGGAAAATACGAGCTCTCAACTCGGTTAGATGGCCGTGGATCCGCGGCAAAATAGTGCTGTTAGTCACGGATCCGCCGCCGTGTCAACTCCGAGTTGACTCGGATTTGCGCAGTAATTCATATATTTTGATATTTTTTTTCCAGTATATTATGTTTTTGCCCAGGTTACTTCTGTGCTGGTTTGCTTTTGGGGTAGACACAGAAAAAGGTAATCGATCGATGTTCTAAATTAATTGCTAATCGGATTTTTATCTGTAATGATTAATGTGTTCGTAAACCTTCCTTTACTGCTAGTATGTCGATTGGCAGGGGGTTGCACATTTCTGTAATGTTTACTGTTTGTGTATATGGACTTGATTGGAATGTTGTGATGATTAGCCGGGGTTTGAGATGTGTTTTATATTCATTCATTCGATGTAATTGTAATATGATGTAATATTCTTTTGCGGGGCGCATCCAGGTTGCAGTTGTAGCCACCGTTGTATTATTTTATTTTTACTGTTTTTGCTCCTAGGATAGACCGAAGGTGGGGTGCAAAAACTACCGGGTACTTTGAAGTGTTTAGTGGCCTACTCACGTTGTTGAGGGAGACCACTTCACTTCGGGTATTTGGCGGGTAGTTTGCCGTACCCGTAGGGGTCTAGGGTGGGGTAATGGCTATTCATCACAACTGTGTAATCCGTCTTTTGTTGCAGGATCAAAGCAAATGCGGATTGCTAGTATATCCAATAAAGTTCATCTGTGATCTGGAATGCCTATTATTGCATCTGACGAATGTACAATATCTATATATGATAGCTATTAGACGTCACTTATGTTTTACACCCGCGCTAGCCCTGCCCCCACTCTGTCGTTAGTTATGTAACCTAACGGGTGATGACGGGACCCCGTGGCGAATGCGGATGGCATAAGAGGACATGGTATTTTCGTTGTTTTCTGCAATGATAGGATAAATGATGGGACACATTATTATAATGCAAAGAAAATAAACCAAAGTTAAGTCGTTGGAACAAATTTAAAATAAACCACACGGTTATTTTAAAAGAGCAGAATTTTTAATTGTGGAGCTTTAACCACTCCTTTTAAAAAGTATTAGGTTCCTTCGATTATATCATGTTCACTACGTTCACGCTTTTGCCAAAACCATTCGTAGCCCTCCGTCATTTCGTATGAATATTCAATAGTATTCAAGCTATGTTTGTTGACCTTCGTCAAGGCATAGTGATTGGTAGCTGTTGGGTATTCATATGCAGCATAGATAGATGCGTTGGTTTGGGACAGTCGTATTACCTTGTTGACCTTCATCAAGGGAATGTACGGGTGGGTTCAAATTAACTTGGAAAATGACGGGAAGAACTTAACATGTGACTTATGATTTGTTGACCTTCGTCAAGGTCATAAGAGCATGGGGCAAAAATCCACATCGGGAGTTTCTAAGGAAACTGAAACTTGGTAGTGTTGCATACCGTTTGGAGTTTGATGAATGTTGGTAGGATTCCTTCAACATTATCATACGATGATATTTGGATCCCGATCCTACTGTGAGTACATACTACTTATCAGGAGATTCGTCACTTAACGATCAGTGCTATAAACCAAGTAGGTGCCTAGAAAGGTGTCAGCGGGGTTACGCCCCAAGAGAAAAGAGGTTCTTTAATTAAGGAACTTCACGAAAGCGTTGGAAAACTTCCCTCGAAGTATCGACCATGGCCTGGCTGAACGGTTAAGCAAGTATTGTACGGTGGGAATAGTCCTGGCTAATACTTCTTTTATGGTTTGAGGAAGGATTCGAGAAACAGTGGGAGCCATCCTGTTTAGATAAATTAAAAACCACTCTAAACTTGCAAGAGCATCATGCTAAAGTGTTTTCTTCTCTCTCTCTTAATTGTAGCGACCTTGTGACCACGACTAGGTTACATCTAGATAACAAATTGACTGAATCTGACTTATATGATTGGCAAAGGTCTGTTCAGATGTCCATTGCCTATGACAAGCTGGACCACCCTACTACTACTTAAGATCCCGCCGTCCCAGGTCCTGTTTCCACCGTCGCGGATATGGATATCCGTCAGACAAGGGAAAAGGATAAAGTGAAAGCCAAGTGCCTCGTGTTGGCTTCAGTTGATGATGTATATAGAAGCAGCACGAGAAGTTGGACTCAGTTTCCATCTTTCTCCATAACAAAGATTTATATGGAGAGCAATCTCATATCGCAAAATATGAGACCTCGAACGAATTAATTCAAGCGAGGTTGGCTGTCGGATCATCTGTAGGGGACAACGTCCTTACAATGACTAGCTATATTGATGAGCTCAAGGACCTAAGGACCACGTTAGAGAACGGGTCAGATACTGACTTGATTCTACAGTCTCTATCTTCTACCCTGAAGGAAACAAGGGAAGTAGAAGGAAAGAGAAGGGCAAAAGTTTCGGGACTGGATATAGTAAAAGAGGGACACTCCTATTGTTACAGGAATGAACATTGGCAGAAGGATTGCAGGGCTAGCAAAGCCAGTAGCCAGGATTCGAAGTATGTTGTGGCTTCGGCTTCGAGTGTGTTTGTGATAGAGAACTGTATGTCAGTTAACCCTACTTCCTGGGTATTGGATACCGGGTCAGGATCTTACATCTGTAATTCGTTACAGGCTCTGAGAAACCGTAGGGTTATCGGGATAGGTGATATGACCCTCACGGTTGCTAACGGAATGAGCATGAATACTGAATCCGTAGGGGAATATCATCTTGGACTGACAACTGGGCAGATATTGATTCTGCGTAACTGTTTTTATGTACCAGGTACAACTCGAATATCATATCTGTATCCTTACTTTCTAAGGAAGGATATGATTTTACTTTTGTATGCGATGTGGTTCACATCCACCTAAATCAAGTTTTGATTGGGTCAGGTACATTAGAAAACGGGATATACGTATTAAATCAAGCTTAGATTTTCAGTGTCCAGAACACACTTAAAAGAAAGTCTCCAGAAACAAATCAGGCTTTCTTATGGCATTGTAGACTGGGTCACATCAATGAGAGAAGGTTGACTAAGTTACATACAGAAGGATATTTGGATCCGTTCGAATATCAATCATATGCAACTTGTCAATCCTGTCTCAAAGGAAAGATGACAAAGACTCCGTTCACAGGACACGGAGAAAGAGCAAGCGAGCTCTTGGGACTCATACATAGTGACGTGTGTGGTCCAATGTCTATACATGCGCGAAGTGGTTATTCATACTTCATTACTTTCACTGATGATTTCTCTAGGTATTTACTTGTCTTCCTGGTGATGCATAAATCTGAGGCCTTTGAGAAATTTCAGGAATACAAGAATGAAGTTGAAAAACAAACAGGAAAGAGTATAAAGACACTGAGATCTGATCGAGGTGGTGAATACTTGAGTGCCGAGTTCCTGGGTTACTTAAAAGAGAATGGAATTCTCTCTCAGCTTACTCCTCCATACACACCACAACACAACGGTGTATCGGAAAGACAGAATCGAACCCTATTGGATATGGTTCGTTCCATGATGAGTAAGGCTGAGTTACAGCGATCTTTCTGGGGTTATGCACTAGAAACAACTGCATATCTCTTGAACAAGGCTCCAACCAAGACTGTGCCTACCACCCCATATCAGATGTGGAGTGGGAAGAAACCCTGTCTTAAGTATCTTAAGATATGGGGATGTCCAGCTTTTGTAAAGAAGCAGCATATGGACAAGCTCGAGGCACGCTCAGTACTGTGTAAGTTTATGGGATACCCAAAGAACTCCAGGGGGTATCTTTTCTATTCTGCAGAGGAACAAAAGGTTTTTGTTTCTCAGCATGCCCAGTTCTTGGAAACTGAATTTTTAGAAAATCAGATAAGTGGGAGCGCAATAGAACTGGAAGAAATTCCAGAACTACAAGTTATTACTGAAAGCTTAGAAGAAACAGAAGTTTCAAGAGAACCAGACATCCCAATGCCACTCCACAGGAGTAGTAGGCCGTCTCATCCGCCTGAGAGATACTACGGTTTTCTCATAGACGGGGATCGAGAAGATTGCGTCATTGATAATGATGACCCTACTAGCTTCCAGCAAGCCATTCAGAGCGGCGACTCGATAAAATGGCTGGATGCAATGCGGACCGAAATGGAGTCCATGTACACTAACAAAGTAGGGACTTTGGACATTGCTCCAGATGGGGTAAAACCCGTAGGATGCAAATGGATCTTCAGAAAGAAGATTGGTGTAGATGGACAGGTTGAAACCTATAAGGCTAGACTTGTTGCAAAGGGTTTCCGTCAAAGACCTGGTTTGGACTATGACGAAACCTTTTCTCCAGTGGCTATGCTTAAATCCATTCGGGTCCTTCTTGCTATTGCTGCCTTCCACGATTATGAGATCTGGCAGATGGACGTAAAGACGGCCTTTCTAAATGGAAATTTGGAAGAGAGCGTCTATATGGATCAGCCAGAGGGATTCATTCAGAGTGGGAGCAGCAGTAAAGTATGCAAGTTGCTTAAGTCCATTTATGGACTAAAGCAAGCATCACGGAGTTGGAACATCTGTTTTTATGATGCTGTCAAAGAATTCGACTTGTACGCGGATGCCATTCTCCTAATAGAAAATGATATTCCTATGTTACAGTCAGTCAAACGATTCTTGTCACAGAAATTCTCCATGAAGGACCTGGGTGATGCCACCTACATTCTGGGGATCCAGATCTATCGTGATAGATCAAAGAGGATGTTGGGACTTTCGCAGTCCAGGTACATAGACACCATATTGAAAAGATTCAGTATGGAAGATTCTAAGCGCGGTAACCTACCGGCTTGTCACGGAATCACCCTCTCCAAAGAGATGTCTCCAAAGACTGATTTGGAAAGGGATCGCATGTCGATTATACCCTACGCTTCAGCGGTAGGCTCTATAATGTATGCGATGTTATGTACCAGACCAGATGTAGCATACGCATTGAGCGTTGTAAGCCGGTATCAGGAAAACCCAGGGGAGAAGCACTGGATAGCAGTAAAGAACATTCTCAAGTACCTGAGGATGACTAAGGAGATGTTCTTGGTGTATGGCGGAAAAGACCTCCAGATAGAGGCCTTTGCTGACTCCGGCTTCCAGAGTGACAAGGATGACTCCAAGTCCATGTCGGGTTATGTCTTTACCCTCAATGGAGGGGCGGTCTGTTGGAAGAGTTCCAAGCAGGAGACCGTTGCTGACTCAACAATGGAAGCGGAGTACATAGCTGCTTGCGATGCCGCAAAAGAAGCTGTCTGGATGAAGAAGTTCCTTACTGAACTTCAGGTGGTTCCTACCAGTGTTGGTCCAATACCCCTGTATTGTGACAACAACGGCGCTATAGTTTTAGCGAAGGAACCCAGGTCCCATCAAAAGTCCAGACACATCTTAAGGCGGTATCACCTGATCAGGGAGATCGTAGATCGCCGGGAGATCGAGGTGAAAAGAGTAGAGATGGAGAATAGCATTGCTGATCCATTCACAAAGGCCATTCCTCAGACGCAGTTCGAGAGTCAATTCGAGATGATAGGTCTACGATATGCAAGCTCATGGCCCTAGTGTAAGTGGGAGATTGTTAGTGTATATGCCCAAGCCATTATTGTATCATACTAGGTTGTATATTTCTTAATGGAAGCTTGGGATATTCACAGTTGTATTGACAGTCTTGCTAAAAATGGTAGTATGCTGCTTGGTTTGTGTCTACTTTAATATGTGCATATGTTTCCTGTAACGTATCACTTATACAAATTAGTAGAGCCCATAGGATCTTTGCTTGATTACCAGCGTTGTGATGGCAGTCACACTATTGGGGGCTGTGTAGTCTATAAGCAACATCCTATACTTGTCCCTAGTCGTAGGATTATCGAGACAGGGCATTGATACTCCGGAGTAGACTAGTGTGTACGCTTGTCATCCCAGTTGGGGAGATGGTCTGTCCCACAGCCATCAGTACGTCGTACAGGAGATAGTATATAGATGCTTGTTGGGTTACGGGTACACCGGACAGGACTCGCAGGAGAACTGACTGGATGGTATTATACCTAACGTCAGATAGCAGTTCTCAGGTGACACGTGTGCAGATAGTCTGTTGACTTAAGGTCATCATTTGTCTCGTGTGAGTTCCCACTGTGCTTTGATTACTACCCTACCACGGCTCAAAGGAGTCGTGCAAACGGGTTTTAGTTGGGTACAGTCCCGAGCTACATGGAGGCGGTGAGTGACTGTTAGGGATTCGTCTCTCCCGGTATAGGGAGTTGATATCGCACTGTGATCGGTTGGTCATTACCATAAGTCCCTGGCCAGGGCTGATGGAGAATTACTGGTGGACTGATCAGTAGATTCTCGAATGGTCTTGAGCCATACCGGCACGACTTGTACGGTTATTAGGGGTCTGACGTTCTCCACCTCCCTAGACCATACATGCGATACTCTTAAACGAACAGACCGGACTGCGTGGATATTATCACGGACAGGCTCAGAAGGAGTTTGGATGGGTTTCCTCATCGGCCTTCTTATCGACATCTACCTGGGGACCGTAACGTACAGCTAATGTCGCTTGCGGTCTGTGGTTAAACCCACTTCCAGCGTAGTGTCGAGTCTTTAGAGTCCCACACAGAGAGTTTCCCTGCTCCAGGCGAAACAATATAGAGGTCGTACAGTTTTACGACAAAGATTCTGATGCATACGCATTTAAACGCACGTACGACGTTCGGACAGTTTTTACTAGCCGGCTTTGGTTTAAGCCAGATTCTAGTATCGGGTTAATGGATTTATAGAGTCTAAAGTTTTTTCCTTGTTTTCACGGAAAGGAGGGGCGTTCTCATAATTTGACAGGAAGCTTCTAGAAGAGTGGTGACTTGAGGGTTAAGGTGGCATTTACATTTAATGCATTTGTGACTCACTTAGATGAACCATTCAAGTGAGTTAATGAAGCATTTATTGCTTAATGACTCACTTAATGATTCATTGCATATATTTAATGAAGCATGATGATTATGCATTTGAATTATTCATTTGATAATTTCATATGCTTCATAATATATTAGAAGTGCGAAGCTTTTTCATTGATAACTTATGCTCATCTTCTCTCTCCTCAAGCTCTCTCTTGAAACTCTAATCCTCCCCTCTCATGTGTTGAGATCAAGGATTAGTAGACTAATTAATCCATAACCTCACTCTATATCACCTAGGTCACTTTGATTAGCAACTAAAGAAACCAAGTGATCTCAAGTTTGAGATTAAGCTTGGAGTAGGAGCTCTCGGGTGGATCGTCTTTGACTCCAGGAGGCCGTTGAGGTGCCGACGTTCCAAGGAGCCTATGAGGAGTGGAGGACAGCGATGAAGACCCGAAGGACAAGTAATGTGAGGTATAACTTCGAATCCGAGTAGTTAAACCTCTTGTAGTATGCTAGTAACGGTTTAGATACGATTCATGCGCTCAAGTCCGTGTTACGAAGCTTTGATAATCGTTTTTCATAAATTCCGCCTCCCCGCAAGTTCGTGGGTGCGTGACATGGACTTACAATATAGATATATACATTCATCAGACGCAATGATAGGCATTCCAGATCATAGATGAACATATTGGATATACTTGGAATCCACGTTTCGTTTGAGCCTGCAACGAAAGACAGATTACACGGTCGTGATGAATAGCCAAACCCTACCCTAGACCCCTACGGGTGCGGCAAACTACCCGCCAAATACCCGAAGTGAAGCAACCTCTCTCAACAAAGTGAGTAGGCCACTCGGCACATCAAAGTACCCGGTAGTTTGTGCACCCCACCTTGGGTCTATCCTAGGAACAGAAAATAGTAAAAGAAATAATATACAATGGTGGCTACAACCTCAACTCGGATGTGCGACCAAAAAATAATATTACATCAATTTACAATTTACATCAAATGAAAGATAAAGATGCTCATCTCACATCCCCGGCTATTCATCCACGACGATCCAACAAGTTCATATACACAAACCAATATCACAGATCACAGATATATGCAACCCCCACTAATCGATGTATAGCGATTAACAGACGTTCAGCACATATAACACATCACAGATATAATCCGATTAGCCAAAGTTCATAGAATTTCGATCAATAACCACATTTGAATCTACTCTCAGTACATTCCTGTACACAAAAATTCCTGAGCAGAAACAAAATATCCCAGAAAACACAAAACAACACAGTAGACCACCAGAAGAAATTTGGACCATCTCGGAGTCGACTTGGCCGCGGAACGGCGGCAGAATGCATGGTTCGGCTATGGTTCCGCGGTGGTCTATCTGAGTTAGGCACCCAAATTTCTTCAGTGATCTATAAAAAGCCAGCACGTATTTTTCAGGTCACTGAAAATATTTTTAGATCAGATTTTAAAATCGACAGAAAGTCCAAAATTTTATCGTGTTTTCTGGATTTTTCCGTGATCGAAGTTCTAAAGACTTTGCTAACATGTTAGTTATGGTTTAGCTAGGCTCTGATACCACTGTAAATCAATGTCACTCACCCCGCTAGTTAACGGGGAGGCGGAATAGGTAAAAATCAAAATTTTCTTACAAGATAACATTGACTATGCATAAGGATCTTTGCTAAACTCTAACTAACAAACTAACTAAGAGTTGTAACTAATATGTTAGAAGATTATACCAAAAGCATCAAGCCCTTCTTCTCCTTATTGTTCTTCTCCTTGTTGTGAGCTCCTTGGGGTGGTTGTGGATGGTGCTTCCTCACCGGCTTCCCCACGTCAAAGATGATCCACCCGAAGGTCTCTACCTTGAGCTCTATCCTCTAAAATGAGGTAACTAAGGAACTTGTTGTGCTAAACTAAGTGGCCTAGAGTGAGTAGAGAAGGATTTTGGTGGCTAAGTCTCAATAACCCTTGATTCTCAACTCATGAGACACTAAGGTTTGAGAGGGGAAGAAGGAGAGAACCATGAGATAGTGTAAGTATAAGAATAATGAAGAGAGCTCCCTTTTGAGAAAAGAGAAAACTTAGTTTTATTAGGGTAATTGTGATGGCTACTTTGATTTGACCATTATCATGTCTCAATTATTGCTAAGCAAAATATCTTATGCATAAAAAAATATCTAAGTCAACCATAATCAACAAAGTTAAATGGTCAAACCAATTAGCCATGACACAATTATCTTTAATAAAAATTAGTAAACAATTTCCACCACCTCATAATGGTTTTAATCAAGTCAATGGTCAAAACCCTAATGAGGTGTCTCCTTCTCTGCCCCTATCATCCGTATATATATACCCGTATCCATGTTCTGAGAAACACAAATACTATGATACTAAACCAACCCAAAAGCTAATACTAGGATCCGGCTTAAACCAAAACCTACTAGTATCAACCGCCCGAACACCAAACGCGCACAAGTACTCGTATGTGAATGGATCCTGTCGTAAAACCATACGACCTCTACATCGTTTCGCCCAAAGGTGGAAAACCCTCTGTGTGGGACTCTAAAGACTCGACACTACGCTGGCAGTAAGTTTAACCACAGGCCGCAAGCGGTACTAGCTGTACGTAACGGTCTCCAGGTAGATGTCGATAAGAAGGCCGATGAGGAAAACCCATCCGAGCTCCTACTGAGTCTAGATGTGACAATCTCCGTACATTCTGGTCTGTTCGTCTAAGAGTGTCGCATATCGGGCCTAGGGGGATGGTAAACGTCAGACCCCTAATAGCGGTATAAGTCGTGTCGGAGTACAATTCAAAACACCCTGAGAAACTACTTGTAACATTTGGAAAATTTTAAAATTAATTAATTAAATAATAAAATGTTAAATTAAAAAGTTATTAAAACCAAATAAGACATTTTCATAAGTATTATGTGAAACTAATTAAATTAAAATTTTAGTGTGTAACATTAATAAATTACAAGGGTTTTAGTGTGAAATTTAGCTTCATTTTAATTAGAATAGTGTTATATAATAACACATGCAGTGAAGGGTCTTTGTGTAAAAATTTAGAAAATTGTGCAACCTAAGAAAGGTAGAGGGTGTAAGTGAAAAAGGGGTAGAAAATGTTTTAGCTCAGAATTTATCATAAGTCAACACCATTTGGAGTGATAAGGCATGACACATCCTACATACATACACAATTCATGCTTAACACTTCCACCTTGCATGGAAGCCCCACTATCCTTTAGTTGACACCACTTACTTCCTTAATTCTATTATCCTTAAATTATATCAAAACTAATTCAGTAAATATATTAAGGCAACTGAACTAAGTGGAGTGAAAGAAAAAGAAAAACATAACACTCCAAAGGAAAAAAGAAAAGAGAGAAGAGAAGAAGAACTAGGCTAAGGATTTTACCATCAAGTTAGGAACTAGGAGCTTGTGCATCTAGGAGGGAGATCTTTCAGCAATCCTTTATAGGTAATATCTTTAAACAGTGTAGGATTTAGTTCAGTAACTGGTTAAATTTAGAAATCGAATATCTATAATACCGTATTTTTGGTAAAACTTAGCTCTGTGTTAATCCGCTATGACTTAAGTAATAAATAACTTATCCAAAAAATGCCTAAATATTGTATGTTGGACCTAGAAGAAACCCAGGAGTACGAACCCATGAGCTCGGATTTTGTCCGGCGAGTCATAGGCCAAATCCGGCGTCGCCGTATTTTTGTTTGAATTGGGTGTTGGGGTTTTTTGGGTAGGTCTATGTGTAAATTTTAGGCGTTTTGGTATTGTTTAAATAAGTTAATTTAACTGTATATAAAATCTGGGAACTAAAATCTGAAAAGGAAAAAATTTTAAAAATACGACACGGTTAATTCGTAAGGCGTTTAGGTTTTCTGTTGCAAACAGCGAGGGGTTAAAATCTAGTTATTATAAGGGTTTGATAGTTTAAAATAGTCGTATGTAATATAATTAGTACGTAAGAACTTGTATTTTCATATTCGTCGTATCGAAATTAGCCGTTTCTTATTCAAATTAATGTCGATATTAGATTCGAGTGAGGGAACTTCGGAGGGCACAAGGAAGGGAAAAGGATTGGTGATCTGAGTTGATTGGACGTATTCCGGTGAGTAGACTAAACATCTACCGGGGGATCTTGTATAGATGGAGTGATACGCCCGTAGTTTACTTTAAATAAAAATAGGCTTTTGTATGTTAAGCTAATTCTATGCATTCATATATACATATACATCGCCATGTTAATAGTGTAAGTCCATGCTACCTCTCCCGGTACTTTCGGGCATGCGGAATTTGATAAAAAACAGTTTTCTTAGAGGTGGTAACATGGACTTAAAACCCGGATCTTTGTTAAACATCTAACTAACAACCTAACTAGGAGTTGTTAACTACTCGGTTAGGGGGTTTATACCTTTCTTATCTTGAACCCCTTCTTCTTCAAACCTCGATGGTTGTCTGAATCGGCTTCTCCCCGTCGTCTCCTTGCGCCGAAGATCGATCCACCTGAAAGCTTCAACCTTTGGCTCCTTCTTCGATCTTTGATGAAACTAGTTCACTCTGTTTGCTAAACCTTGTGAACTAGAGTGAGTAGAGAAGAGTTTTGTTGGGATTTTATCTATGGTTCTTGGTTCTCAACACATAAGACAAGTGAACCATAGACTCAAGAGAGGGAGAGCAAGAGGAGGAAGATGAGAGCTCAAGAACAAGAGAGAGAATGAGAATGATAGAATGAATGAAGACTTTTCTCATTTGGCTCTCATAATCCATAACCATCATAACACATCATAGCAATCAAGTATTATGTGATGGTTTAAGCAACAATAGCCATATCATTTCATGCACTCATTTTGCACAAGAGAGCAAGCAAGCAAAAGTCTTTGCCATGAAATGATAGCTATTGTTATCATGATGGTCAACTAGTCAAGCCTAGTCAACCGGTCAACAAAGTCAACAAGTCCACAAAGTCAACAAGTCAACAAAGTCAACCCCTCAACAACCATGTCACCATAATACTTAATTAATATAATTGTTAATCATATATCATATTCTCATTAGGGTTGAGCAAAAAGTCAATAGTCAACGGTCAACGGTCAACAACCCTAATGAGAACCCTCTGCCTCTGTCTCTCCGTCAACTGTGCATACACACCCGCATCCGCGTTCCGAGGAACACGGATGCATACTGGATAAAACCAATCCCAAAAGGTACACAAGAATCTGGCTTAAACCAAAGCCCGCTAGTGTAAACTGTCCGGACACTGTACGTGCACAAGTGCACGGATGTGACCGAACCCTGTCACAAAACCATGCGACCTGTCGCAAAACCATGCGACCTCTACTCTTTTGCCTAAAGGAGAATAGCTTTCTGTGTGGGACTCTAAAGACTCGACACTACGCTGGCAGTGGGTTTAACCACAGACCGCAAGCGGCACTAGCTGTGCGTAACGGTCCCCAGGTAGATGCCGACAAGAAGACTGACGAGGCGAAACCCATCTGAACTCCTACTGAGCCTGAATGTGACATTCTCCGTACAGTCCGGTCTGTTCGTCTGATACATCGCATGGCGGGCCTAGGGGGCGGTAAACGTCAGTCCCCTAATAGCGGTACAAGTCGTGTCGGAGTGAAGCCCAAAACACCCTGAGATAACACTGGAAGCCTACCAGTATTTCTCGTTTGCTCTGGCTAGGGACTACTCGTGTAATGGCTCTCCTAGACACAGCGCGATGTCAACCCCCAATACCGGGAGAGACGAATCCTGTCTAACCTTCACTGCCTCCAAGTGCTTCGGGACTGCACCCAACTACCACCTGTTTGCACGACTCATTTGAGCCGTGGTAGGGTAGTAATCAAAGTGCAGTGGGAACACACTCGAGGTGAAGTGACAGTGTCAAGTCAGCGGACTAAGCTGTACTCATGTCACCTGGGAACTGATAACTGACGATAGGCATAATACCAACTAGTCAGTTCCCGACGAGTCCTGTCCAGTGTACTCGTAACCCAATGAGCACCCGCATACTATCTCCAGTACGACGTACTGACGGCTGTGGGACAGACCCTCTCCCACACTGGGATGAGAAGCGCATGCGCTAGTCTACTCCGGAGTATCGATGCCCTGTCTCGATAATCCTGCGACTAGGGACCTGCATAAGGATGTGCTTTTAGATTACCCAGCCCCACTAGTGTGACTGCCATCACAACGCTGGTAATCAAGCAAAGATCCTAAGGGCTCCACTAATGCGTATAGGTGATATAATAAAATAAACACATGTACACATTGAAGTAGAAACAAACCAAGTAGCATACTACTATTTTGAGCAAGATTGTATATACAAGGTGAATATCCCAAGCTTCCATTAAGTAATATACAAACTAGTATGATATAGTAATGGCCTCTAGGGCATATACACTAACAATCTACCACTTGCACTAAGGCTATGTACTGGCGTATCGAAGACCTATCATCTCGATCAGCCGCTCGAACTGAGTCTGGGGCAAGGCCTTGGTGAATGGATCTGCTGTGTTATCTTCTGAAACAACCCTCCGAACCTCGATCTCCTGGCGATCCACGATCTCCCTGATCAGGTGATACCGCCTCAAGATGTGTCTGGATCTCTGATGGGACCTGGGTTCCTTCGCTAAAGCTATAGCCCGTTGTTGTCGCAATACAAAGGTATTGGATCAACAATGGACGGAACCACCTGAAGTTCTTTCAAGAACTTCCTCATCCAGACAGCTTCTTTTGCGGCATCAGATGCAGCGATGTATTCCGCTTCCATCGTCGAGTCTGCAACGGTTTCCTGTTTGGAACTCTTCCAACACACCGCCCCTCCATTGAGGGTAAAGACAAAACCCGACATGGAATTGGAATCATCCTTGTCACTCTGGAAGCTGGAGTCAGCAAAGGCCTCGATCTGGAGGTCTTTTCCGCCATAGACCAAGAACATCTCCTTAGTCCTTCTTAGGTACTTGAGAATGTTCTTTACCGCTATCCAGTGTTTCTCCCCAGGGTTTGACTGATACCGGCTCACCACACTCAGTGCATAAGCTACATCCGGTCTGGTACACAACATCGCATACATTATAGAGCCTACCGCAGAAGCGTAGGGTATAATAGACATGCAATCCCTCTCCAAATCAGTCTTGGGAGACATCTCTTTAGAGAGGGTGATCCCGTGACAAGCCGGTAGGTTACCGCGCTTGGAATCCTCCATACTGAATCTCTTCAGTATGGTGTCGATGTACCTGGACTGTGAAATTCCTAATATCCTCTTGGATCTATCACGATGGATCCGGATCCCCAGGATGTATGAGGCATCACCCAGGTCTTTCATGGAGAACCTGCGTGACAAGAACCCCTTGACAGATTGTAGCATAGGAATGTCATTTCCTATTAAGAGAATGTCATCCACGTATAAAACGAGGAATACTACTGTTCTCGCTACAAATCTACTGTAGATGCATGGTTCATCTGGATTTTTGATAAAGCCAAATTCCTTGACCGTCTCATCAAAACAGATGTTCCAACTCCGCGATTCCTGCTTTAGTCCATAGATGGACTTAAGCAACTTGCACACCTTTCCGCTGTTCCCACTCTGAATGAAACCTTCTGGCTGGTCCATATAGACACACTCCACTAAATTTCCATTTAGAAAAGCGGTCTTTACGTCCATTTGCCAAATCTCATAATCGTGGAAGGCAGCAATGGCAAGAAGGATCTGAATGGATTTTAGCATAGCCACTGGAGAAAAGGTTTCGTCATAGTCCAAACCAGGTCTTTGACGAAAACCCTTTGCAACCAGTCAAGCTTTATAGTGAAGGGTTCCTAGGCACTCTCAAGAGGTCTCACAAGGCATCAACCATGCCAATTTCAAATTTTACGGTGCCGAGAAACCCTAGACGAGATCGTTAACTAGAATTTTAGGCGAAAGATGCAACTAGTTAACAACTTAACTAAAAGAACGGAAATACAACATTTGTAGATCCGGTCCTCCACCTCCATAGCTCCGCAATGAAGTCTCCTCGTTGTCCAAATCGAATCCCGGGCTCTAGCGTCGGCTTCATCGGAAAAATGGGCGGGCTAGGTCGTCGACTTCGATGCCGAAGATGATCTACGTCGAGGCATCACAAGATCAAGCTCCCACTTCACCAAGTCATGAAACTTGTGAAGAAAACACCCTATACTACTTGGTAAGAGGTAGAGGATGAAGAAATAGGAGGTGGGTTCACTTTAGAATTGGATTTCTCACTCTTTACATCAAGTTACCATTGATGAAGCAAGGTTTTCTTCAAGTGAAGAAGAAGAAGAAGATAAAGATAATCATATGATAAGTGAAAAGAAAATAATACTTATCATATATTTAACCATGGTCAAGTGTAGAGAATTAACTAAGGTTATGTGAATGGTTAGGGTTAAAAGAAGAAGACAAAATGGTCACTTGGTCAAAGCTTCATGAAGCTTCAACAAGCTTCATGAAAGAAAAACAAAGAAAGAAACCGTTTTGCTTTTATTTTATCCATTTCTCAAAAAGAATAGATAAATAAATAAATGAATAAGTAAAAACAAAACCCTAACCATTACACAACCATGGTTTAATCTTTACACTTAGCCAATTTTGCATGCATCATCAAACATGATACAAACTAGTGCATAAAATTATATCGTATATACAATATGCACATCCGAGTGAGAAAATCGATCTTAAGTGAACCAATACTAGTTAATGCAAAGTAATATATCAAATATATATTTATGCATTAAATCATTAAATCAACACTTGATTTAACGATCCGGTCATATCGCACATAACCGACTAATATCCAATGTATCGACTTATCGAATCGATCCTTGATTCGATAACTAGGTTAGATCGCATACAACCAATCGATACATTCATCGCGAGAATAGAATACGGTATCACATACACGCATTATTCTTGGTCCCGCACATATCTCATATGCGCTCCTATTTCGTTTCGCTTGAGCCAGGAAACCTCTGTGTAGGACTCTAAAGACTCGTCAATACGCCGGCAGCAGATGATGATCATATCAAACACCCACAAGCCGCAAGCGGTCTGCTAAACGTAACGTCCACCCGGGTATTGAGCGATCAGAAGATCGACGAGCAAGCCCGCTCACACTCCTGTGAATCCAACCAGTAACACTTACCGTACAGTCCGGTCTCGTCGTCTGATATGTCGCATATCTTGCCTAGGGGTGATAAAGTCAGACCCCAGTAGCTCGATAAGTCGTGTCGATATGAGGTCCATAACAGTTCGAGAAACTACTGGTAACACTTACCAGTAAATCTCAGCAACCCTGGCCAGGGATTTCCGGTTACAGCCAATCGAACACAGCGCAACATCAACTCCCTATACCGGGAGAGACGAATCCCCTCCTATCGCTCATTGCCTCCATGTGATTCGGGACTGTACCCAAAAGCCACCGTTTTTCACGCCCTCTTGGACGTGGTAAGGTGGAAATCAAAGCACAGTGGGAACCACACAAGACTCTATGACGATCTCGGGTCAACAGACTACTCTGTACCAGTGTCACCAGAGAACTGCCATCTGACGTAAGGTATAATACCATCTGGGAGTTCTCGACGAGTCCGTCCAGTGTACCCAGTCTCCACTGAGCACCCGTATATCATCTCTGATGTCAAACACCAATGGATATGGGATCATCCATCGCCCATCTGTATGGGTCGAGAAGGTATACGCTAGTCTACACTGGTATATCGATGCCCTATCTCGATACACCCATGACTAGGGACCTTGAAGGATGTACTTGTGGACTACCATGTCCCCACTAGTATGATCCGCATCATAGTCCAGGTAGTCAAGTACACATCCTAAGGGCTTTACCAACATGTAACAGAGAGACAATCAGTGTACACGTTAAGGTAAAGAGTAACCAGATAGCATACTATCATGTCGAGCGAGAAAGTCCTCCCTATATATGTCCAAGCATCCACTACAATATACATCCTATGTATAGTAATGGCCTCTAGGGCATACATATAACTAACATATAGGTCTCAACCTGTCCATCTACACCAATCTTCCTTTTGAAGATCAACTTGCATCCTACGGGTTTTACCCCGTCTGGAGCAATGTCCAACGTCCATACCTTGTTGGTGTACATGGACTCCATTTCGGTCCGCATTGCATCCATCCATTTTACCGAGTCAACGCTCTGAACGACCTGCTGTAAGCTAGTAGGCTCATCATAATCTATGATGCAATCCTCTTTATCCCCGTCTATGAGAAAACCGTAGTATCTCTCGGGCTGATGAGACTGCCTACTACTCCTGCGGAGTGGCGTAGGAATGTCCTGTTCTTTTGAACCCTCTGGTTCCACTAAGCTTTCAGTAATAGTCTGTGGTTCTGGAATTTCATCCAGTTCTACTGCGCTCCCACTAATTTCCTTTTCTAAGAACTGGTGTTCTAGAAAGTGGGCATTACGAGAAACAAGGACTTTTTGTTCCTCTGCGTGGTAGAAAAGATACCCCCTGGTGTTCTTTGGGTATCCCACAAACTTGCACAGTACTGAGCGTGCCTCGAGTTTGTCCGCATGCTGCTTTTTGACAAAAGCTGGACATCCCCAGATCTTCAGATATTGAAGATAGGGTTTCTTCCCACTCCATAACTCATATGGTGTGGTAGGCACAGTCTTAGTGGGAACTGGGTTCAAAAGGTATGCGGCTGATTCTAGCGCATACCCCCAGAATGATCGCGGTAACTCAACGTTACTCATCATGGACCGTACCATATCCAATAGGGTTCGGTTCCGTCTCTCCGATACACCGTTATGTTGCGGAGTGTATGGAGGAGTAAGCTGAGAGAGAATTCCGTTCTCTTTTAAATAGTCCAGGAACTCGGCACTCAAGTATTCACCACCTCGATCCGATCTTAGGATCTTGATACTTTTGCCAGTTTTTTTTTCTACTTCATTCTTATATTCCTGGAATTTTCCAAAGGCTTCGGACTTATGTTTCATTAAGAAGACATAACCGTACCTTGAAAAGTCATCCGTAAAAGTAATGAAGTAAGAATAACCGCTTCGCGCATGTGTAGACATTAGACCGTACACGTCGCTGTGTACGAGTCCTAAGAGCTCGCTCGCTCTTACTCCGTATCCAGTGAACGGAGTCTTTGTCATCTTTCCTTTGAGACAGGATTGACAAGTGTCATACGATTGATATTCGAACGGATTCAAATATCCTTCTGTATGTAACTTCGTCAACCTTCTCTCATTGATGTGACCCAGTCTACAATGCCATAAGAAAGTCTGATTTATTTCTGGAGACTTTCTTTTGTGTGTATTCTGGACATTGAAAATTTGTGGTTGGTTTAATACGTATATACCATTGCTCAATATACCTGACCCAATCAGAACTTGATTAAGGTGAATGTTTACAACATTGCTTATAAACGCAAATTCATAACCTTCTTTAGAAACCAAAGATACAGAAATGATATTACAAGTTGCGTTGGGTACAAAAAAGCAATTACGCAAAACCAAAACATGTCCATCTGACATTCCCAGGTGATAGTCCCCCACGGCTTTAGCATCCATGCTAGCTCCGTTTGCAACTTTGAGGGTCATGTCACCTGCCTTCAAAACCCTACGGTTTCTCAACGCCTGTAAAGAATTACAGATATGAGATCCTGATCCGGTATCCAATACCCAGGAAGTAGAGTTTATTGAAAGACAGTTTTCAATAACATACACACCTGAAGCTGAAGCTGCAACCTGCTTCAATTCCTATGTTCTGGCCTTCCAAGCCCTGCAATCATTCTTCCAGTGTCCTTTCTTATGACAATAGAAGCATTCTTCCTTATCCACAAGCTTCCCCGCTTTCTTTGTTGCTTTTGCCTTTCCCTTCATATCCACTTTACTAACACCGCCTCTTGGTTTGGCGGGGGCTTTCTTCTTCTTTCCCTTGGCTTTCGCCTTGGACCTAGAAGAAGATGATCCTCCTACAAACAAAGTGGATGTTTCCCTACCTTTCTGTAGGGTGCCCTCTGCGCTCCTCAGCATGTTGAGGTGATCTGAAAGTTTTCTTTTTCTTGTAAGTTGAAGTTCAGTATAAACTGGGCGTAAGTGGAAGGAAGGGACCGGAGAATCAAATCCGTATAGAGCTCACTCTCCAATGTGGTCCCAAGGTCCGTGAGCTCCTCAATGTAGCCGATCATCTTAAGCACGTGTTCCGCTACTGATGATCCGACGGCCAACCTCGCCGAAAATAACTTCTTCGACGCTTCGTATCTTGCGATACGAGACTGCTCTCCATACAGTTCTTTTGTATGAAGAAATATGGATTCCAGGTACATATTCTCATGCCTCCTGTGATGTTCATTGTCCATAGAGGCAAGCACGAGGCACTTGGCCTTCGCGCTATCAATCTCCCAAGTCTTACGGATTTCCTTATCCGCGACGCTGGAAGTGGGACCTGGGACAGGGGGAGCTTTGGTGGTAAGAAGATACCCCAGTTTGTCTAAGTGATTGCCATCTTGACATTCCTGAGCCAATCTTTGTAGTTTGGCCCTGTCAGTATGTTCTTATCTAGTAATAACTTAAGTCCAGTCATGTCGATTGGTCGCTGCAATTAGGAGAGAGAAGAAACACTCAGCTTGATGCTCTTGCAAGTTTAGAATGGTTTTTAGTTTGTCTAAACAGGATGGCTCCCACTGTTTCTCGAATCCCTCCTCAAACCACAAAGGAAGAATTAGTCAGGATTAATCTCACCGTACAATACTTGCTTAACTGTACGGCCAGGCTGGTGTCGGTACTTCGAGGGAGGTTTTCCAACGCTTTCGCGAAGTTCCTTAATTAAATAAGCTCTTTTCCCTGTGGGCGTAGCCCCGCTAACACCTTTCTAGACACCTACTTGGTTTATAGCATTGATCGTTAAGTGAGAAATTTTCCGAGGAGTAGCATATACTCACAGTAGGATCGGGATCCAAATATCATCGCATGACAAAACTGAAGGAATCCTACCAGAATCATCACACTCCAAATGGTATGCAACACTAGCAAGTTTCAGTTCTTTTGAAACTCCCGATGTGGATTTTTGCCCCATGCTCTTATGACCTTGGCGTGAGGTCAAAATGTTATAAGTCACATGTCAAGTTCTTCCCATCATTATCCAGGTTAATTTGAACCCACCCGTACCTACCCTTGACGTAGGCCAAAATGGCAGTACGGCTGTCCCAAACCAACGCATTCTATCTATGCAATAGATAAATATCCGGCAGCTACCAATCACTATGCCTTGGCGTGCGGTCAAAATACATAGCTTGAATACTACCAAATATTTAACTAAAATGATGGAGGGCTACGAATGGTTTTGGCAAAACCGTGAACGTAGCGAACTTGATATAATCGATGGAACGAGATAGCTTTTAAAAGGAGTGGCTCAAGCTCCACATTTAAAAGTTAGTTTTGAAAAGAACCAAGTGGTTTTCCGAAAGTGTTCCAACGACTTTAACTTGGTTTATTTTCTTGCATTAGTTCTTTTAATGCATGATATTCTTGCATTAGTTCTTTTAATGCGTCCCATCATTTAATCCTACCATTGCAGAAAACAACCAAAATATGACGTACGCTTATGCCATTCGCATTCGCTACGGGACCCCGTCATTACCCGTTAGGTTACTTAACTAACGACAGAGCGGGGGCTGGGCTAGCGCGGCTATAAAACATAAGCAACGCCTAAATAATATCATATATAGATATATTGCAATGATAGCCATTTCAGATCACAGATGAACACATTGGATATACTAGGAATCCGCAACTCGTACGAGCCTGTAACGAAAAGCAGATTACACGGTCGCGGTGAATAGCCAATACCCCACCCAAGACCCCTACGGGTGCGGCAAACTACCCACCAAGTACCCGAAGCGAAACAACCTCCCTTAACTCCGTGAGTAGGCCACTCGGCACTTCGGCAAACCCGGTAGTTTGTGCACCCCCTCCATAGGTCTATCCTAGGAGAAAAAACAGTAAAAAGAAATTATACAATGACAGCTACAACCCTGACCCGGTTGTGCGGCCATACAAATAATTATTACATCAATTTACAAATTTACATGAATTGAAAGAAAAGAAAACTCTCGTCTCACAACCCCCGGCTATTCACCCGCGACAATCCAATGAATTCATATACACATTCCAATGACATTACAGATCACAGATTTGTATAACCCCCACTAATCGACATATAGCGATTAGCAGACGTTCAATACAAATATCACATCACAGAAAAACTCGTCAGCTTAAGTCTTTTAGAAATTCGATCAAAAATACGGATTTTCAGGCACCAAACACAAAATTTTCGTTCTGGAAAATCTGGGCTGAAAAGACATATTCCATAAATCCCAAAATACCCCACTGAACAAACTGCAACCAAAATTTCCCACTGCCGAGTCAACTCGGCCGCAGAACCGCGGCGGGAGCACGTTTCCGCGGCGCTTTGATCGGTTCAGTGGATGAAATTTTTGCAGTTTGCTATAAAAACCCTGAGTCAATTTTTGAAGCATGATTTATTACTTTTACAGTATTTTGAAAATCGACAGCAAGCATGAATTTTTTGGTGTATTTCGTGACTTTTTGTTTGATCGATCTTCTAGTTACTTTGCTAACATGTTAGATAGAGTTTAACTAGGCTCTGATACCACTGTAAGTCCATGCCACCTCTCCCGGTACTTTCGGGCATGCGGAATTTGATATAAAACAGTTTTCTTAGAGGTGGTAACATGGACTTAAAACCCGGATCTTTGTTAAACATCTAACTAACAACCTAACTAGGAGTTGTTAACTACTCGGTTAGGGGGTTTATACCTTTCTTATCTTGAACTCCTTCGTCTTCAAACCTCGATGGTTGTCCGAATAGGCTTCTCCCCGTCGTCTCCTTGCGCCGAAGATCGATCCACCTGAAAGCTTCAACCTTTGGCTCCTTCTTCGATCTTTGAAGAAACTAGTTCACTCGGTTTGCTAAACCTTGTGAACTAGAGTGAGTAGAGAAGAGTTTTGTTGGGATTTTATCTATGGTTCTTGGTTCTCAACACATGAGACAAGTGAACCATAGACTCAAAAGAGGGAGAGCAAGAGGAGGAAGATGAGAGCTCAAGCACAAGAGAGAGAATGAGAATGATAGAATGAATGAAGACTTTTCTCATTTGGCTCTCATAATCCATAACCATCATAACACATCATAGCAATCAAGTATTATGTGATGGTTTAAGCAACAGTAGCCATATCATTTCATGCACTCATTTTGCACAAGAGAGCAAGCAAGCAAAAGTCTTTGCCATGAAATGATAGCTATTGTTATCATGATGGTCAACTAGTCAAGCCTAGTCAACCGGTCAACAAAGTCAACAAATCAACAAAGTCAACCCCTCAACAACCATGTCACCATAATACTTAATTAATATAATTGTTAATCATATATCACATTCTCATTAGGGTTGAGCAAAAAGTCAATAGTCAACGGTCAACGGTCAACAACCCTAATGAGAACCCTCTGTCTCTCCGTCAACTGTGCATACACACCCGCATCCGCGTTCCGAGGAACACGGATGCATACTGGATAAAACTAATCCCAAAAGGTACACTAGGATCTGGCTTAAACCAAAGCCCGCTAGTGTAAACTGTCCGGACACTGTACGTGCACAAGTGCACGGATGTGACCGAACCCTGTCGCAAAACCATGCGACCTGTCGTAAAACCATGCGACCTCTACTCTTTTGCCTAAAGGCGAATAACTTTCTGTGTGGGACTCTAAAGACTCGACACTACGCTGGCAGTAGGTTTAACCACAGACCGCTAGCGGCACTAGCTGTGCGTAACGGTCCCCAGGTAGATGCCGACAAGAAGACTGACGAGGCGAAACCCATCTGAACTCCTACTGAGCCTGAATGTGACATTCTCCGTACAGTCCAGTCTGTTCGTCTGATACATCGCATGGCGGGCCTAGGGGGCGGTAAACGTCAGTCCCCTAATAGCGGTACAAGTCGTGTCGGAGTGAAGCCCAAAACACCCTGAGATAACACTGGAAGCCTACCAGTATATCTCGTTTGCCCTGGCCAGGGACTACTCGTGTAATGGCTCTCCTAGACACAGCGCGATGTCAACCCCCAATACCGGGAGAGACGAATCATGTCTAACCGTCACTTCCTCCAAGTGCTTCGGGACTGCACCCAACTACCACCTGTTTGCACGACTCATTTTAGCCGTGGTAGGGTAGTAATCAAAGTGCAGTGGGAACACACTCGAGGCGAAGTGACAGTGTCAAGTCAGCGGACTAAGCTGTACTCATGTCACCTGGGAACTGATAACTGACGATAGGCATAATACCAACTAGTCAGTTCCCGACGAGTCCTGTCCAGTGTACTCGTAAACCAACGAGCACCCGCATACTATCTCCAGTACGACGTACTGACGGCTGTGGGATAGACCGTCTCCCACACTGGGATGAGAAGCGCATGCGCTAGTCTACTCCGGAGTATCGATGCCCTGTCTCGATAATCCTGCGACTAGGGACCTGCATAAGGATGTGCTAATAGATTACCCAGCCCCACTAGTGTGACTGCCATCGCAACGCTGTTAATCAAGAAAAGATCCTAAGGGCTCCACTAATGCGTATAGGTGATATAATAAAATAAACACATGTACACATTGAAGTAGAAACAAACCAAGTAGCATACTACTATTTTGAGCAAGATTGTATATACAAGGTGAATATCCCAAGCTTCCATTAAGTAATATACAAACTAGTATGATACAGTAATGGCCTCTAAGACATATACACTAACAAATAGTTGTTAGAACACTGCACAATTATCAAAGAGTTATGCCGCACACACACATATCTACATGTTACACTACACCTCGTCGATATTGAAATGTCACTTTCACACTTAGTAATTATCCTGTTAAATATGATTTCTATCATACCTTAATATCATTAACAGTAGTAAATTGCATCAATGACATCATGTTTCGTATTCAAGTGTTATATGTTGATATAAGAGACATTTGTATTATTGAGAATTTATGGTTTTGAGTTTACCGATACTATTGCATAAATTCAGTGATTTTTTATATTGATCTGAGATGTCCACCATGAGATGCCGTTTTTATGATTTGGTTTTTATTCCGGGCCGAGTGGGGGAGTTATACGGTCGCGGATTTTTATGTTATCCAGACTGAGTAGGGGAGCTATACAGTCGGATTCATGGTGGACCCGGTCGAGACCGAGGGGCAAGAAAGCCGCATTTGAGGCGGGGAGCCTAGCGAGGATACTCGATACCAGAGATAGTTGTAAAACACGGCGGATATCTAGATGATACTGACCGGTGTTATTGATTACAGGATCTTTCGAGAAATGATACCTCAGAGAAACGAAAGATTTGTGACGATGTTGGACATGGAAAGATAAAATTTATTTGGAAATAAGTGTTGAGATTTCAGTTTTTGGTTTATATGATTAGTAGTACAAATTCATGTTTTCCACACGCTATCATGCATCATACTTATCCATATTGCAGTAGTTATAGTTCGTCATATTTACATTATCAGACGTTATATTTTAGTTCTATTCACTGAGTAGGCAACTCACCCCCGTTATGCCACAGTTCCTTCCAGAAGTCGAGTGGACGGTTAGCAGCAGTGTAGATCCACTTATCAGATTTTATCGCACCTTTTGGTAGGTGGGTTACATATATATAGTAACTTCTCTTTTGGTATTGTATATTGAATCTAGAATATCTCTATCAGACCCAGTATTATGACTTAGAACGAGAGGTGGTTGTATGTATATTATTTGACAGATGAGATCGTTTAGTTATGTTAAATGATATTTCTTTTACTTATGTCTGAGATTCTTATGGATGTCGTATAAAGTTGTATATTAATTTCCGCTGTTGGCATCGTTACTCCCAACTATAGATGTAACCAAACTAAAACTCTTCATAACTGCAGTTTTATATATTAGGAAATTACTGTTAAGATTTTAATACTTACAAACCGTGATTTTTACTTCAAAACAAATTTTTTTTTTTAAAATTCCGCAAAAAAAAGGGTTTTTGATCTTGGTTTTTGGCATACTCGGGTTGTGTAGATATCTTTAGATTTTATACAATCTAAGTGCCGGTCACATCCAAACATTGGGTCGTGACAAAGTTGGTATCAGAGCTTAGGATTAACCTTGAGGAATCGAGAAGTGAATTGGAGTTAGTAGGCTTAAGTGTTATTACGTAGGATGATCTTGGTTTTGTTAGTTATATGTATGCCCTAGAGGCCATTACTATACATAGGATGTATAATGTAGTGGATGCTTGGACATATATAGGGAGGACTTTCTTGCTCGACATGATAGTATGCTATCTGGTTGCACTTTACCTTAACGTGTATACTGATTGTCTCTCTGTTACATGTTGGTAAAGCCCTTAGGATGTGTACTTGACTACCTGGACTATGATGCGGATCATACTAGTGGGGACATGGTAGTCCATAAGTACATCCTTCAAAGTCCTTAGTCGTGGGTGTATCGAGACGGGGCATCGATATACCAGAGTAGACTAGCGTGTACCTTCTCGACCCATACAGATGGGCGATGGATGATCCCATATCCATTGGTGTTTGATATCAGAGATGATATACGGGTGCTCAGTAGAGACTGGGTACACTGGACGGACTCGCCGAGAACTCCTAGGTGGTATTATACCTTACGTCAGATGGCAGTTCTCAGGTGACACTGGTACAGAGTAGTCTGTTGATCCGAGATCGTCATAGAGTCTTGTGTGGTTCCCACTGTGCTTTGATTTTCACCTTACCACGTCCAAGAGGGCGTGCAAAACGGTGGTTTTTGGGTACAGTCCCGAGTCACATGGATGCAATGAGCGATAGGAAGGGATTCGTCTCTCCCGGTATAGGGGGTTGATGTTGCGCTGTGTTCGATTGGCTATAACCGGAAATCCCTGGCCAGGGTTGCTGAGATTTACTGGTAAGTGTTACCAGTAGTTTCTCGAATTGTTATAGACCTCATATCGACACGACTTATCGAGCTATTGGGGTCTGACGTTTACCACCCCTAGGCGAGATATGCGACATATCAGACGATCAGACCGGACTGTACGGTAGTGTTACTGGTTGGATTCACTGTAGTGTGAGTGGGCTTGCTCGTCGATCTTCTGATCGCTCAATACCCGGGTGGCCGTTACGTTTAGCAGACCGCTTGCGGCTTGTGGGTGCTTGATATGATCATCACCTGCTGCCGGCGTATTGACGAGTCTTTAGACTCCTACACAGAGGTTTCCTGGCTCAAGCGAAACGAAATAGGAGCGCATATGAGATATGTGCGGGACCGAGAATGATACCAGTATGTGATACTGTATTCGATTCTCGCGATATGCGACATTGATCGGTTATATACGATATAGCCGGGTTATCGGATCAAGTGTTGATTCGATAAGTTGTTACTGTTGATATTAGTCGGTTATATATACGATATGACCGGATCATTGAATCAAGTGTTGATTTAATGATTTAATGCATAATTGTATATTTGATATATTACTTTGCATTAACTAGTATCGGTTCACTTTAAAAGGCTTTTCTCACTTGATTGTATCATGTTTGATGATGCAAGATTGCTAGGGTTTGTGCAAAGAGTTAAACCTTGGTTAAATAAATGGTTAGGGTTTTATTTCTTATTCATTCATTCATATATCTATTTATTTTGGATTAAAAGAAATGAGAAATAAAAGCATAAGGGTTGCTTTCATTCATGATGCTTCTTGAAGCTTCATGCAACTTTGACCAAAGTGACTCTTTTGTCTTCATCTCCTAAACCCTAACCATTCATTTAACCTTAGTTATTTCTCTACACATTACCATGGTTAAGATTATGATAAGAATCATTTTTATTATTCTTGATATAAAACTTATCATAATATTCATCATATTATTGCTTCTTCTTCTTCTTCTTCACTTGAAGAAAAAGCTTGTCTTCATTAATGGCAAGTTGAGCATATAAGTGAGAAATCCAATTCTAAAGTGAACCCACCTCCTATTTCTTCATCCTCTACCTCTTGCCAAGTAGTATAGGGTGTTTCCTTCACAAGTTTTCATGGCTTGGTGAAGTTGGAGCTTGATCTTGTGATGCCTCGACGTAGATCATCTTCGGCACGAAGCCGACGACCTTGCCCGCCCATTTCTCCGATGAAGCCGACGCTAGAGCCCGGGTTTCCATTTGGACAGCGAGGAGACTTCATTGCGGAGCTATGGAGGTGGAGGACCGGATCTACAAAGGTTGTATTTCCGTTCTCTTAGTAAAGTAGTTTACTAGTTGCATCTTTCGCCTAGACATCTAGTTAACGATCCGTATTAGGGTTTCTCGGCACCCGTAAAATTTGAAATTGGCATGGTTGATTCCTTATGAGACCTCATTAGTGTGCCTAGGAACCCTACAGTGGTATCAAAGCCTAGGTAGAGCCTTAGGCGATGCGTAGACGAAGTTTGAAACCCGAACGAACCCGAAACCCTAACACAAACATGCTCTCTGGACTTTTTCCAAAATCTGGAGTTTTTCGATATTAAAAATATGCAGAAAAATCAGCAGGAAATTCTAAGGGTTTCTGTAAAATTCGTGTGCCTAATTCCATCAATGCGCCGCGGTTCCGCGTCACGAGCATGGCTCGTGGGGCGGTTCCGCGGCCGTTTTGTCTTATGTGGCATCGAATTTTGCACAGTAATTCATAATTTGCAGTGCTGGTTTTCCTGGGAATTTTTAATATTTTTTCAAGAGTTGAATTTTCTGGGTTGTTTTGGGGATTCGAATGTTCGATCGGATTATCAAATTTTGTCTGTGTGGCTTTCCGGATAATTTTAGAATATGTTAAAAAGTTCGACCGGATATAAATACCCAATTTTTTCCCTGTCGGGAAATTTTCAAGTGTTGGATTTTTCCGTGGTTTAACGACGTTCTAAGTAGTGCATGTAACGCGATGGACCCTCTAGAAGACAACAAACCTTAACTCGATTATGTGACCGTCTTGAACTGCCCTTTGAACCTTCGGGTTTGGGGCAGTACGGCGTGCCACATGTGAGGCGTTGGCTTGACCCTTCTACGGCTGGACCGTTGGTACTGAGGCACGAAGTGAATGTCTTTGAACTTATTTCATGAGTTGAGCTGTTTCGGGAAAACTTGGGTGTTCGATTGTTCGATCGGAAAGTTTAACATTTTCTATCTTATCCGGAATGTGATACAACAATTGGAATTCATAAGTAGTTATGAGATAACTGAATGAATATTATAAACATAGCAGTTTAGTCTCACTTGATCGGTTGCCACGGAATTTTGATGCGATCAAAACTCCGTCGCAATCACGTAGCGTACGCGGATATTCGCCGGGTAAACTTAATAGACAGCCTCACTCCATAGCCCCGACCAAGTGACTGTAGGAGAACCCCGTCGCCGAAAGCATCCGTTCGGGTGCTCGCGGCAGCGGTGTTCCGCCTTGGTGCACTTTGTCGACGGCATCGGGGGTGCAGCCGTCTATTGAAGTTTGCGACGAGCATTCGATCAGGATGTCGGGAATCTTGTTGAATTACCCGACTTGATATTGAAAAGAGTTTTCGATAATGGGACTAAAATGCGGGGTTTATAAGAGTTAGGCATGCGATGTCTAAGGAATTCATTTGATTAGGCATGCGATGTCTATGAAGGTTGCGGACTCCAACTGTTGTACTTTTACACTTTCTTTTCTGTGACCGTAAGAGTAATATGTGATATCGCCGGTTTCGTTGCTATATGTCAACGACAATTGGGATGCGCATATTTACTTACGTTGATGACATGTGATGTTATGTGTTGCTGGATATGTTATATTGGATCGTCGTGTTTGAATAGCAAGGGTTTTTTATGTGAGATGAGTGTTTTTCATTTTCATTCATGTAAAAACTTGTATGTAATATTCTTTTATTGGGGCACTTCCAGGTTGCGGAAGTTGTCACCGTTTGTATATTATTTACTTTTCCGCACTAGGATAGACCCAAGGAGGGGAGCACAAGTAACCGGGTTCTGGAGTCCAGTGGGAGACCAACTCGAGGAGTCGAGTCCGGGTCTCCTAACTCTAGAATTGGTAGGGTTTCTTGCCGCTCTCGTAGGGGTCTAGGGGTGTGGGTTTGGCTATTCATCGCGACCGTGGAATCCGTGTTTTATACTGGCTCGTATTGAAAAAACGGACGTCCTAGTATATCCAATATTTCATATGTTTCTTCTGCTGCGATATCTGTGATGTGATCATGTGCTGTTCTGTGATAGATACAGTATACAGTATATATGATATATTATATAGGCGTTACTTATGTTTTACACCCGCGCTAGCCCTGCCCCGCTCTGCCGTTAGTTACCTAACCTAATGGTGCACGAGGGGACATCGAGGCGAATGCGGATGGCATAAGTGTACGTCGTATTTATCTGTGATGTTTAGGTATTTAAATGATGGGACTTCATTAATGTGATTAATGAAAGTAAAAGAAACCTAAGATGTTGTAGAATCGAATTTCAAAATAAAACAGGTAGCTACAGTTCTTGCTTTGCACGGCGGTATATATGATATATCCTGCACCTTATTCGATGAGGAAAGGACCGAGATCCCTTCACCGGGGTGACTCCTTTAGCAATAACTGGCAGATGCTACACACTCGGTTTGTCTTTTGATTGCTTTTAAGTGTTTTTGCTTTGCACAGTGATATATGTGATATATCCCGCACCTCATTCGATGAGGAAAGGACCGACGATCCCTTCACCGGGAGTGACTCCTTTAGCAAAACTGGAAAAGCCTCAAAAGCACTCCATTTCAAAATCATTTGATTCTACAACGATATCAAGTTCATTACGCAATAGGTTTTCAGAAAAACCTGTCGTAGCCCTCCGTCATTTCAAATAAGTAGTAGTTAGTATTCGTGCTACGTTTGTTGGCCTGCGTCAAGGCGTAGTGTGCGGTAGCTAACTATTATTTATCTGCTTATGCATATGATGCAGATTGGATTAGGGTAGTCGTGCGACTTTGTTGGCCTGCGTCAAGGGTCGTGCGGGTGGGTTTAATTCAATCAGGAAATGACGGGTTGAACTTGACTAGCGCACTATGGTTTGTTGGCCTGCGTCAAGGTCATAGGACGCTAGGGGCAAAATATTATCGGGAATTTCAAATGTTGAAATTTGCAATGAGATTGCATACCTTCTATGAGATAGTTGGATCCCGATACCCGCTGCGAGTAAGAGTTACTCCTGGGAGAGTTTTACACATTACAATTAGCCGATCAAGTAGGTGTCTAGAAAGGTGTTAACGAGGTTACGCCTCTGGGAAAACGAGGTTTACATTAATTAGGTTCGTGCGAAAGCACGGGGGACCTCCCTCAAAGTACCGACACTGGCCTGGCTGAACGATTGGCGAACTTGTAGTGTGTAATTAATCCCGGCTAGTCTTTCCTTTTAGGGTTTGAAGGAAGATTTGATAAAAAGCAGTGGGAGCCATCCTGATTAGATAAAATAATAACCAATCTATTCTTGCAAGAGCGCACGCTGAGTGTTTTCTTCTCTCTCTCTCCAGGTAGCGACCACATCACGCCTTAATCAAGATAATAATACGGATATTTGACCGAACCCGCTTGTTATACTGAGCTGGGGAACGTTGGTCCCGCTCCAACTTATAATTGTTATAAGACAGAGTAGGAAATAGGGGATTACCAGAATTCCCGTGCCACCCAAACGAAGAGAGTGCATGCTGATGCATCATCTTCGGGTGTGTTCATTACAGAGAACTGTTTCTCAGTATCCTTTACGTCCTGGGTATGTGATACCAGATCAGGATCCCAGATATGTAATTTGTTACATGGGCTACAGATAGGTAAAGAACTGAGAACGGGTGATAAGTTTCATGAGGCAGAAAACGGGGCAAGAGTTGCAGCCAAGTCTGTTGGTCACTGTCACCCTGTATTACTAATACATTGATTCTGAACGAATGTTATTAGATACCGAACCTGATATACAAAATCATATCTATCTCTTTATTAGTAAAGAAATGATAAAATTTTGTATTGCTGGATAATGTTTTGAACATTTCCTATATCAAAAGTTGATCGGTTCAGGCACGTTATCTAAAAGCATTGATGTTCTAAATCAAACAACAGTTCTTTAGTATAATGAACACATAAGAGGAAGAGTTCAGAAATGAACGAATCCTTCTTGAGGTATTGTAGACTAGGTCTTATCAATGCGACCCGACTAGCTGAAGTTACATGAAGATGCATATTTAAATCAGTTTGAATCTACATCTTGTGAAACTTGCCAGTCATGTCACAGAGATAAGATGACCATAACTCCGTTTACTGGAAACAGAGAAAGAGTTAATGAACTCTTGGGATGATACATGTTGATGTATGTAAGGTCCCCTGTCTACACATGCCAAGACCGGTTCTTTGTACTTCATTACATTCTCTGATGATCTTTCGAGATTCAGACCTATATTCCTGTTGAAACAAAAGTCCGAACCTTTTGAGATATTCACAGAATATAAGTTAGAAGTAGAGAACCAAAATACGGGTATAAGTATTATGTCCTTTGATGTGATCAAGGAGGAGAATACTTGAGCACGGAATTTCTGGACTTTTCTAAAGGAGAATGAGATTCTCTCTCAGCATTACTCCTCCGTATACACCATAGCACGATGGTATATCGGGGCGGAGCAATCACACCCTATATGATAAGGTGTGCTCTATGATGAGTACTACTGAGTTACCTATTTCCTTTTGGGAGTTATGCACTTGAGAAGTTGCATACCAATTGAATTAGGTTCCAATCAAATCAGTTGCCTACCGCTTCATATGTGATATGGAAAGGGAAGAGCCCATATCTTAAGTTGGTTAAGATTTGGGGTTGTCCGGGCTATGTCTAAAAGCAAAATCCGGACAAGCTCGAGGCAAGGTCTGTAATGTAGAACTGGAAAGGTTCCAGCTATACAAACTACAGCAGATGATTTGAAAGAACAAAAGGATTCAATAGTTACCAACGAACCTCAACCTCTCCGCGGATCTAGTAAGGTTCCTCACCCGCCTGAGAGATATTTCGGTTACTCTATGACAGTGGGAGCGAGGATTGCATCATGAGATGATGACCCAACTAGTTTCAAACTGGCCATCAGGAGTGGGACTCGGTAAGAATGGCTGGATGCTTAGCGATCTGAGATGGAATCCATGTACACCAACAAAGTATGGACTTTGGTTGCTATATCTGAAGGGTTAAATCCCCATCAGGAGCAAGTATATCTTGAGAAGATTACTTGGTGTAGATGGAAAAGTTGAGACTTTCAAAGCTAGACTTGTTAAAGCTTTTCGTCATCGACCAGGCGTGGATAATGATGAAACCTTTTCAAGTAGCTATGCTTAAGTCCATCCAGATCCTACTTGCCACGGCTACATACCATGACTACGATATCTGGCGGTTGGGTGCCATGACTGCTTTTCTAAATGATGTTTTAGAAGAGTGCGTCTATAAGTACACAGCCAGAGGGCTTCATAGACAGTGGGAGCAGCGGAAACGTGTACAAGATGCTTTATAGGATAAAGCAGGCATCGCGGAGTTGGAACATCTATTTTGATTTAGTAGTCAAACAGTTTGACATCATCAAAATGGTAGATGAACCTTGTATAAACAAAAAGATAGTAGGGAGTATGGTGACGATCCTCGTAGAGTACGTGGATGACATACTCTTGATAGGGAAGGAGTTTCCTATGCTACGCTCGATCAATCTCCGCTTATCACAAGGATTCTCCATATAGGATCAAAGTGATACCTCCTAAGTCCTGGGTTTTGGATCTATGAGATAGATCTAAATGGATGTTAGGATTCTCACTAGTTGTAGTGAGAGGGTATCAATCGACCCTGGGGAGAATCACTGGAATGGTTCCAGGGTGATAAAGACGACTGAATGTCAGTCACAGGCATTGTCTTTACCCTCAGTGGAGGGACGGTATGTTGGAAAAGTTCCAAGCTAGATACCGTGGCATACTAGACGATAAAGGCTGGATACATCGCTACTTAAGATGCTACCAAAGAGGCAGTCTGGGTGTTTATTGGTTCTTGACATGAACTACGTTCCAACCATTGTGAGACAATGGAGTTGTGGCTTATGCCGAGGAACGCCGGTCCCATCAGTGATCCAGACATATTCTAAGGCAGTGTCACCTGATCATGGAGATGGTTGATCTCCAGGGTGATCGAGGTTTGGAGAGTAGACTCAGAGGACAACACAGCGGATCCACTCACAAAGGCCTGTTCCCAGAGAGATATTTTTATGGGATGGTTGAGTATGAGATACTACAACCACTGCTACAGATGGCCCTAGTGCAAGTGGGAGATTGTTAGTTATATGTATGCCCTAGAGGTCATTACTATACATAAGATGTATAATGTAGTGGATGCTTGGACATATATAGGGAGGACTTTCTTGCACGACATGATAGTATGCTATCTGGTTGCACTTTACCTTAACATGTACACTGATTGTCTCTCTGTTACATGTTGGTAAAGCCCTTAGGATGTGTACTTGACTACCTGGACTATGATGCGGATCATACTAGTGGGGACATGGTAGTCCATAAGTACATCCTTCAAAGTCCCTAGTCGTGGGTGTATCGAGACGGGGCATCGATATACCAGAGTAGACTAGCGTGTACCTTCTCGACCCATACAGATGGGCGATGGATGATCCCATATCCATTGGTGTTTGACATCAGAGATGATATACGGGTGCTCAGTAGAGACTGGGTACACTGGACGGACTCGCCGAGAACTCCCAGATGGTATTATACCTTACGTCAGATGGCAGTTCTCAGGTGACACTGGTACAGAGTAGTCTGTTGACCCGAGATCGTCATAGAGTCTTGTGTGGTTCCCACTGTGCTTTGATTTCCACCTTACCACGTCCAAGAGGGCGTGCAAAACGGTGGTTTTTGGGTACAGTCCCGAGTCACTGTCACGACCCGAAAGTACGGAACGTGACCGGCACTTAGATTACGAAGCGTCTAGAGGCGCCACGTGACCTAAGTAAGCCGAAGCCCAGAGATCTAAACCATAAAAGAAGAAAAAGAAGAAAAGAAAAGAAAACAAGTAAAAAAAAACATCAGCAAATTTTACCAAAAATTTCGGCAGAGTCTCCTCTGTAAAAACTGGCCCCCAAACGGGTACAACAAGTATAATATGAATAAACAATAAAAAGCATCCCCAAACGGGTGCTAGCATCAACGCTAACAGGCGGAAACAACCACAACAAGCACAATAATATACAACGCCAGAGGGCGAGGCTCAAAACTCAAAAGAAAGCAAAACCACCAGATCAGAATAATACAGGCGCGACTCTAAGGTCGAAGTAAAAGACTGGTCCAATTACTTATCAAGTAATACAAATATGGTTGATGGAGCTTACTAGATATAAATGAATGAATAAAAGTACAATGGTGGTTCGGATACAAGTGAACCAACCTACCATGCCAATCGCCCTGAAGAAAAGATGTGCCAACAAGCTGCCACGGGAAACCTGTACATCGAACCTGTAAAGAATTTGGCACAACGGGAGTGAGTTGCCAACTCGTGAGTAGAAGACATCTACGAAAAGAAATCGAATGCACGACGCTATCCTAGGTCATAATAATACACTACTATATCCCAAACATCTAGTAATAGCAGGGTAATACTACGTGTAAGTGCAAATACTCCATGTCGTGTCAGTGCCTCATATAGTACTAAGTCATATGAAATGAAATGCATGCACCATGAATGTAAAGTCACAAATCCTGAAATCCAGATATATATGTATGAGAACCTTTAGCCGTTATCATAGTAAAGTGTGTATAAGCATCTGAAATCTCAACAATGAAATCCATAGAAATCCGTGTCAAGCATCGACACAACACATGTAACCTCAAGTATCAATATGTCGGGCTCCGTCAGTCCGGATCGGCCCATATCATCAAATCCCACGACAACGGTCGGTATCCTCCGGATATCCGCCGCGCCAGACATCACCGGTAGGTAGCCTTCCCCTGCCAGGCTCATCGTCTACAACTCGATCTTCTTGCCCCGGGGTACCATACCGGGCCCACCATGTACCCGAGACGGTTCATCCACTCCTCGAATCGGGTCTCGAAATCCATCAGAAAACATGAAATACTCATGGTGGACGACACATACATCACGAGAAAACCGCATCTTATTTTAAAAAAAAGAGAAGAGGAGAGAGAGAGAAGTTTTTATATATTTTTGCGGTTTTCCCCAAAAATCCAGAAATCTCATAGAAATCCAAATCTCAAAATCATGAGTACTATATGATAAGTGTCGGCATATGCCCATAATACTGCATGATAACACGAAAATATGAATGCATGAATGTCTAAGTAATGAATGTCATGTCTTATACTTAACATCAGAGAGTGATCACAATACTACATCGGTTTAGTTGTTAACTGATTCTATCAATAAAAGATAATATAATCTAAAGTGTACGTGACATAGCAATTACCGATGATGATGTGTGTGAGCCGGCAAATAAGTGTGCGTGGAATATATGCGCATCATCGGTAATGGTGCTGGTGTCCTAACAGGTAAGGTTTATACTATTTATAGCAACATATGTATGAACATGCAACATTATGATTACAGTGTGAAAGTAAAGACGAATGTATATTACCTACTCATTTAATATACTAATACTACTACCACTATATGACTCGAACCTAACCTAGTGTCCATCTAACCTCCTAAGGAAAACTAAACCTAAGAACTAGTCAATAGAAATAAGAGTCTACCTAAGGTCTGAATCAATATCTCTAATAGTCGGCGATCCCGCCTCAACAGCGTCACGTACGTAGTACGGCTTCCTTGAATCAAGAGTGCGGATCAATCATCAAATCTAAGCCTCGTACGGTAAAATCCATCGTACGGCATCCCAATGTCGGGGTACGGTCAAGTATCTCCTAGGTGTCTCCTCATTCGTATAATGTCGTATGTATCATATTGTGATTAAGTCATACTCATATGATATCGGCATCAGGTCACACCAATATAATGTCGAAATCAAGTTATACATATATCATATCGTAATCAGTCACAAGTTACAGTCCGAGTACTATTCTAGCATCCCATGTACATGAATATCACCACCACTCTTTGTAATTTATATATTCAAGTTCATTATCTCATTCCCTAATGATCCGCTAACACTTTATTACGACTGTATAGTCAAAAATCACGGCATCAAGCCCAGTTATACTATTTCATCATACCTCGGATATCATATCACATCACTGAATCACCTATATGTGTTGTATATATATGTATATACCTATACCTAGTTCTATATATATACACATACACGTACCCCATGTCGATTTTCAATGTGTGCGCTGGTGTGTTTCTATCTGAAACCTACGAACCTCTTCCAAGGTACTCATCCTCTGATATAGTTTTCCTAAATCGGTCTAGTCCAGCCTAGGGTCAATACTAGGGTCCTACTAGGGTCACGTCTGGTTTCCTAATGTCAATAAGTACTATTCCTATTCTACGTTGCGGGGGTGCTAAACGCCATCCACCCGACTTCCCCCCGTAGATATTCATCTACTCACCTGGTCCATGTCTGCCGAAGACAGTGTCGCCATCCTCCTCGTCATCGCCCGCAGTCCACGTGAGGGTACCTAGACGCAAACATATAAATAGCATCGTAAACCGAATCACATACAAAAGTCAAACGATACGAAGAGCAAGCACAGGTTAAAACCTATGTCCCGTCCACGCAAAAGAACCAAATACCGCTCGATATCGGCGTACAAACTCCGATGGATCGAGATAACATCATCAAACAACTTGTAGTTTTAAAACACATTACTTATATTGTAAGACATGATCAAATTCATCGAAACAGGAAAATCGATCAAATCGTCCGTTTTCGAAAAACCCGAAAATGCCAATTTACCGTTTTTCATCGAAACTTGACATTTAAATGAAACCAATGGTCATAAAACTCATTAAATAGTATTACTAGACTATACAAACCATTACTATATTTTTATTACACAATTTTGCATTTATTTGAAATTTCTAGTTTGCAACTTTTAACAATTTTAACATTTTCCAAGCAAAATACCACAATTCCACCTCAAAACATGATTTTGCATAAATTAATCACTTAAACCACAATTTATGATGATAATGATGTAATGAAACTATAATTATATTTTTAATCACATTTATCTAGAAATTCCTAAAATCTAGTTTACAAAATAATAGCATTTTATTACTATTTTTCCAATTATCAAAATAATCTAGTGATCAAACTAGGTTTTTCATTCAATTAATATGCTAATATTCTCACTAAAATTACCATCTAATGATAACACCCTTAATAAGAATTTTATTTTACCCACAACACATTTTAGGAAAAATCTAGTTAGCTAAATAGTTTAAATTAAACAATTTCGATCAACAATTTATTATACCACCACCATGCAAGAATTTTCCACTCTAAAAGATGTTAAACTAGCTATTATAACCCTAATTAATTAACAAAAACCACCTCTTGAATTTTCAAACCCTAACTTGAATTTTAGAATTTGCAACAAGAATTATTCTAATTAATCTAATTATGCTTTAAAAGAAATATCTAATAGAAATAAAACAAAAGAGAAGGATTTATACCTCCACAACCTCATGTCCAAACTTGAAAATGAGCCTCAAAAATACATGCTTTCCCACTCCAAAATCCATGTAGAGAAGAGTAGAGAATAAAGGGTATGAAATAATTAGGTTTTTGTGGAATTTAAATTGGATTTTTGTAGTATTTTTGATGATTTTTGAATAAAAATGAGGTGGAAAATGGGGGGGGGCAGCCATGGTGATGGGGAGGCCGGCCACAATAAGGGGAAGAGGGAGAAACACATGAGAAATGGTGTAGAAACTTCTCCAAAATGTCATCATCTTAATGTCTTTTCATGCTTTATTCATTTTCTTTTAATTCTTTTCTAAAATAACTCAAGAAAGATCTAGAAACAAGGAAAAATTTGCAAATAAATTTTTCATGATACACACTAAATTCTAATATGCCATGGTTCATTTTTACAAATTAAAACCATTTAAATTTGTAATTTACACTAATTTAGTGTAAAAATAAAGCTTATGTTAATATTTAAAATAATTAATTTAGGAAAAATATTTTATTAAACCAAAAATTTATAAGTGGCTAAATAAACACTATTTACTAGTAATTTCATAATTAAAATAGATATTTTTAAATTTATAGTGAAAAACAATCACGGTTTGGTTTTACGAAAAATACATTTTACTTTACCGAAAATCCTAAAATTCACTTAAACACTTTTATTCATTTAATTATTTATTTAATTATTTTTAAAATGTTACAATCTTCCCCCCTTTAAGAAATTCGGTCCCCGAATTTAAATTAACACTCCCCTTCCAAATACTAAAATATTTAGCAAAATACTCAAATCGTCGGGGCTCCGAAATCAATAATACATAACGAAAATCAACACCGTCAAGCATGACGCAATCATCGGAGTTATGGCGATAATAAAATATCATAACCCAATGTGAAAACCATCATAATATACATCAATCTATAACTTATATATAGTTCGCATCCTAGTAAAATCGCCGAATCATCATAATAAAGCAGCATACAAAAACCCCTTCTTGAAAATCGCCGTGCAATGCACGTGTCACGGTCTAAGTAGCGGACGTTTAATTTTTTTAAAAATATAGCTACATATATATCTTTTATTTAACATACACGTCCCGCCTGGTTACTAACTCAAATAATAATGATCATGAAAACATACTGCTCAAACTAAAATCAATCCCAATCACATCAATAAAATGTCATGTGCGTCCGGTGCGCACTGAAATCGAAACCAAATGCAGAAACCATGAATACCCACAAAACAAAACTAAGTGCAACAGGTGTGCACCAAAAATATCTGTCAAGTGCAACGGGCGTGCACGACTCACTATCAGGTGCATCTAATCTGCACAAAACCCCGATTTAGTGCATCTGGTGTGCACAAAATCGCATCAAGTGCGCCAAGTATGCGCAAGAATCCTAATCAGGTGCACATGGAGCACGAAAACATACATTGAATATCAAAATCGAAATCACAGCACAAAAATGCATGAAAATTAGGTCGAAACATATGTCAAAATCACGTGTAACCCCTATGCACGAAATCAAATAAAAAATCTCAAAAAAATATATAAAACCAAATCAAGTGTACTGGGTGCGTACTAAACCACATCAATACAACTGACATAAGAAACACAGATAGAATGAAGGTACACACAGGAAATACCAATCGTAGAACAAGTCCTCAAAATACAAAAATCCAATCAAAGAAAATAGGAAATTCAAATCACTAAATCACAATCATAAATACTATCGTCAATGTGCGCTTCTTTCCTCTGATGTCGACCGCTTCGAACTCGTTCTTTCATAGGTGTGCTGACTGCGCTACCAACGGCAATACTCATGTCTAGAGTCTCCCACATAGTCGATCCCTTCACTTGATATCCGGACTACATTAAACTTCTCGATCGATCCATCAAAATCCCATAATTCCCCGAGAGCTCAACACTCAAGTACAGTTTAAAAATATCCGGTACATACCCCAACATCGATGATCCAGCTGTAGAAGGGCAAACCCAAGCCTCACTAATGGCACAGCGGAACTGCCGTAAACCCTAAGGTTCAAGGGCGTTCTCGTGGTCATTATGTCGAGTTAGGGTTTCATTCTTCTAGAGGGTCCATCGAAATACCTGCATGTTCTTCAAAATACTTTAAACTTAGGAAATGGTTTTCTGATAATCGTTCGAACCCTTTAACTTCATCCGGATGGCATGTGAATACCCTTCGTCCGCACGCTAAGCAATGCTTCAGTCCTCAAGAATAACCAATACTCTAATGGTTACTGCATTCGAGCCGCATCTCCCTCTGCCCGTGGTAACAGAAACCACCATCCGACATTGACGAAGATAGATCAAAGGAACGAATGAAATACGGTGCAAACAATGTAAATCCTAGGGCTCCTTAAGCAGAGTAGCGTATCGTAAGTATGCCGCGGACCATACCCACGGTACGTTACTCTACCTAACTCGCCTACTCCATCAACCAAGGGTCACCTAGACTTATACAAGGTTAAACCTAGCGCTCTGATACCAACTTTGTCACGACCCGAAAGTACGGAACGTGACCGGCACTTAGATTACGAAGCGTCTAGAGGCACCACGTGACCTAAGTAAGCTGAAGCCCAGAGATCTAAACCATAAAATAAGAAAAAGAAGAAAAGAAAAGAAAACAAGTAAAAAAAAAACATCAGCAAATTTTACCAAAAATTTCGGCAGAGTCTCCTCTGTAAAAACTGGCCCCCAAATGGGTACAACAAGTATAATATGAATAAACAATAAAAAGCATCCCCAAACGGGTGCTAGCATCAACGCCAACAGGCGGAAACAACCACAACAAGCACAATAATATACAACGCCAGAGGGCGAGGCTCAAAACTCAAAAGAAAGCAAAACCACCAGATCAGAATAATACAGGCGCGACTCTAAGGTCGAAGTAAAAGACTGGTCCAATAACTTATCAAGTAATACAAATATGGTTGATGGAGCTTACTAGATACAAATGAATGAATAAAAGTACAATGGTGGTTCGGATACAAGTGAACCAACCTACCGTGCCAATCGCCCTGAAGAAAAGATGTGCCAACAAGCTGCCACGGGAAACCTGTACATCGAACCTGTAAAGAATTTGGCACAACGGAAGTGAGTTGCCAACTCGTGAGTAGAAGACATCTACGAAAAGAAATCGAATGCACGACGCTATCCTAAGTCATAATAATACACTACTATATCCCAAACATCTAGTAATAGCAGGGTAATACTACGTATAAGTGCAAATACTCCGTGTCGTGTCAGTGCCTCATATAGTACTAAGTCATATGAAATGAAATGCATGCACCATGAATGTAAAGTCACAAATCCTGAAATCCAGATATATATGTATGAGAACCTTTAGCCGTTATCATAGTAAAGTGTGTATAAGCATCTGAAATCTCAACAATGAAATCCATGGAAATCCGTGTCAAGCATTGACACAACACATGTAACCTCAAGTATCAATATGTCGGGCTCCGTCAGTCCGGATCGGCCCATATCATCAAATCCCACGACAACGGTCGGTATCCTCCGGATATCCGCCGCGCCAGACATCACCGGTAGGTAGCCTTCCCCTGCCAGGCTCATCGTCTACAACTCGATCTTCTTGCCCCGGGGTACCATACCGGGCCCACCATGTACCCGAGACGGTTCATCCACTCCTCGAATCGGGTCTCGAAATCCATCAGAAAACATGAAATACTCATGGTGGACGACACATACATCACGAGAAAACCGCATCTTATTTTAAAAAAAAGAGAAGAGGAGAGAGAGAGAAGTTTTTATATATTTTTGCGGTTTTCCCCAAAAATCCAGAAATCTCATAGAAATCCAAATCTCAAAATCATGAGTACTATATGATAAGTGTCGGCATATGCCCATAATACTGCATGATAACACGAAAATATGAATGCATGAATGTCTAAGTAATGAATGTCATGTCTTATACTTAACATCAGAGAGTGATCACAATACTACATCGGTTTAGTTGTTAACTGATTCTATCAATAAAAGATAATATGATCTAAAGTGTACGTGACATAGCAATTACCGATGATGATGTGTGTGAGCCGGCAAATAAGTGTGCGTGGAATATGCGCATCATCGGTAATGGTGCTGGTGTCCTAACAGGTAAGGTTTATACTATTTATAGCAACATATGTATGAACATGCAACATTATGATTACAGTGTGAAAGTAAAGACGAATGTATATTACCTACTCATTTAATATACTAATACTACTACCACTATATGACTCGAACCTAACCTAGTGTCCATCTAACCTCCTAAGGAAAACTAAACCTAAGAACTAGTCAATAGAAATAAGAGTCTACCTAAGGTCTGAATCAATATCTCTAATAGTCGGCGATCCCGCCTCAACAGCGTCACGTACGTAGTACGGCTTCCTTGAATCAAGAGTGCGGATCAATCATCAAATCTAAGCCTCGTACGGTAAAATCCATCGTACGGCATCCCAATGTCGGGGTACGGTCAAGTATCTCCTAGGTGTCTCCTCATTCGTATAATGTCGTATGTATCATATTGTGATTAAGTCATACTCATATGATATCGGCATCAGGTCACACCAATATAATGTCGAAATCAAGTTATACATATATCATATCGTAATCAGTCACAAGTTACAGTCCGAGTACTATTCTAGCGTCCCATGTACATCAATATCACCACCACTCTTTGTAATTTATATATTCAAGTTCATTATCTCATTCCCTAATGATCCGCTAACACTTTATTACGACTGTATAGTCAAAAATCACGGCATCAAGCCCAGTTATACTATTTCATCATACCTCGGATATCATATCACATCACTGAATCACCTATATGTGTTGTATATATATGTATATACCTATACCTAGTTCTATATATATACACATACACGTACGCCATGTCGATTTTCATTGTGTGCGCTGGTGTGTTTCTATCTGAAACCTACGAACATCTTCCAAGGTACTCATCCTCTGATATAGTTTTCCTAAATCGGTCTAGTCCAGCCTAGGGTCAATACTAGGGTCCTACTAGGGTCACGTCTGGTTTCCTAATGTCAATAAGTACTATTCCTATTCTACGTTGCGGGGGTGCTAAACGCCATCCACCCGACTTCCCCCCGTAGATATTCATCTACTCACCTGGTCTATGTCTGCCGAAGACAGTGTCGCCATCCTCCTCTTCATCGCCCGCAGTCCACGTGAGGGTACCTAGACGCAAACATATAAATAGCATCGTAAACCGAATCACATACAAAAGTCAAACGATACGAAGAGCAAGCACAGGTTAAAACCTATGTCCCGTCGACGCAAAAGAACCAAATACCGCTCGATATCGGCGTACAAACTCCGATGGATCGAGATAACATCATCAAACAACTTGTAGTTTTAAAACACATTACTTATATTGTAAAACATGATCAAATTCATCGAAACAGTAAAATCGATCAAATCGTCCGTTTTCGAAAAACCCGAAAATGCCAATTTACCGTTTTTCATCGAAACTTGACATTTAAATGAAACCAATGGTCATAAAACTCATTAAATAGCATTACTAGACTATACAAACCATTACTATATTTTTATTACACAATTTTGCATTTATTTGAAATTTCTAGTTTGCAACTTTTAACAATTTTAACATTTTCCAAGCAAAATACCACAATTCCACCTCAAAACATGATTTTGCATAAATTAATCACTTAAACCACAATTTATGATGATAATGATGTAATGAAACTATAATTATATTTTTAATCATATTTATTTAGAAATTCCTAAAATCTAGTTTACAAAATAATAGCATTTTATTACTATTTTTCCAATTATCAAAATAATCTAGTGATCAAACTAGGTTTTTCATTCAATTAATATGCTAATATTCTCACTAAAATTACCATCTAATGATAACACCCTTAATAAGAATTTTATTTTACCCACAACACATTTTAGAAAAAATCTAGTTAGCTAAATAGTTTAAATTAAACAATTTCGATCAACAATTTATTATACCACCACCATGCAAGAATTTTCCACTCTAAAAGATGTTAAACTAGCTATTATAACACTAATTAATTAACAAAAACCACCTCTTGAATTTTCAAACCCTAACTTGAATTTTAGAATTTGCAACAAGAATTAATCTAATTAATCTAATTATGCTTTAAAAGAAATATCTAATAGAAATAAAACAAAAGAGAAGGATTTATACCTCCACAACCTCATGTCCAAACATGAAAATGAGCCTCAAAAATACATGCTTTCCCACTCAAAAATCCATGTAGAGAAGAGTAGAGAATAAAAGGTATGAAATAATTAGGTTTTTGTGGAATTTAAATTGGATTTTTGTAGTATTTTTGATGATTTTTGAATAAAAATGAGGTGGAAAATGGGGGGGGCTGCCATGGTGATGGGGAGGCCGGCCACAATAAGGGGAAGAGGGAGAAACACATGAGAAATGGTGTAGAAACTTCTCCAAAATGTCATCATCTTAATGTCTTTTCATGCTTTATTCATTTTCTTTTAATTCTTTTCTAAAATAACTCAAGAAAGATCTAGAAACAAGGAAAAATTTGCGAATAAATTTTGCATGATACACACTAAATTCTAATATGCCATGGTTCATTTTTACAAATTAAAACCATTTAAATTTGTAATTTACACTAATTTAGTGTAAAAATAAAGCTTATGTTAATATTTAAAATAATTAATTTAGGAAAAATATTTTATTAAACAAAAAATTTATAAGTGGCTAAATAAACACTATTTACTAGTAATTTCATAATTAAAATAGATATTTTTAAATTTATAGTGAAAAACAATCACGGTTTGATTTTACGAAAAATACATTTTACTTTACCGAAAATCCTAAATTTCACTTAAAAACTTTTATTCATTTAATTATTTATTTAATTATTTTTAAAATGTTACAGTCACATGGAGGCAATGAGCGATAGGAGGGGATTCGTCTCTCCCGGTATAGGGGGTTGATGTTGCGCTGTGTTCGATTGGCTATAACCGGAAATCCCTGGCCAGGGTTGCTGAGATTTACTGGTAAGTGTTACCAGTAGTTTCTCTAATTGTTATAGACCTCATATCGACACGACTTATCGAGCTATTGGGGTCTGACGTTTACCACCCCTAGGCGAGATATGCGACATATCAGACAATCAGACCGGACTGTACGGTAGTGTTACTGGTTGGATTCACTGGAGTGTGAGCGGGCTTGCTCGTCGATCTTCTGATCGCTCAATACCCGGGTGGCCGTTACGTTTAGTAGACCGCTTGCGGCTTGTGGGTGCTTGATATGATCATCACCTGCTGCCGGCGTATTGACGAGTCTTTAGAGTCCTACACAGAGGTTTCCTGGCTCAAGCGAAACGAAATAGGAGCGCATATGAGATATGTACGGGACCGAGAATGATACCAGTATGTGATACTGTATTCGATTCTCGCGATATGTGACATTGATCGGTTATATGCGATATAGCCGGGTTATCGGATCAAGTGTTGATTCGATAAGTTGTTACTGTTGATATTAGTCGGTTATATATACGATATGACCGGATCATTGAATCAAGTGTTGATTTAATGATTTAATGCATAATTGTATATTTGATATATTACTTTGCATTAACTAGTATCGGTTCACTTTAAAAGGCTTTTCTCACTTGATTGTATCATGTTTGATGATGCAAGATTGCTAGGGTTTGTGCAAAGAGTTAAACCTTGGTTAAATAAATGGTTACGGTTTTATTTCTTATTCATTCATTCATATATCTATTTATTTTGGATTAAAAGAAATGAGAAATAAAAGCATAAGGGTTGCTTTCATTCATGATGCTTCTTGAAGTTTCATGCAACTTTGACCAAAGTGACTCTTTTGTCTTCATCTCCTAAACCCTAACCATTCATTTAACCTTAGTTATTTCTCTACACATTACCATGGTTAATATTATGATAAGAATCATTTTTATTATTCTTGATATAAAACTTATCATAATATTCATCATATTATTGCTTCTTCTTCTTCTTCTTCACTTGAAGAAAAAGCTTGTCTTCATTAATGGCAAGTTGAGCATATAAGTGAGAAATCCAATTCTAAAGTGAACCCACCTCCTATTTCTTCATCCTCTACCTCTTGCCAAGTAGTATAGGGTGTTTCCTTCACAAGTTTTCATGGCTTGGTGAAGTTGGAGCTTGATCTTGTGATGCCTCGACGTAGATCATCTTCGGCACGAAGCCGACAACCTTGCCCGCCCATTTCTCCGATGAAGCCGACGCTAGAGCCCGGGTTTCCATTTGGACAGCGAGGAGACTTCATTGCGGATCTATGGAGGTGGAGGACCGGATCTACAAAGGTTGTATTTCCGTTCTCTTAGTAAAGTAGTTTACTAGTTGCATCTTTCGCCTAGTGATCGCACGCTTTTGGCGTGTCGGATGTTCAAAGAATTTAAGTGTAACCGCGATCAGGACGGTGTCGCTTTGCAGCTAGCCGGTGAGCACGGGTCGGTCCACAGGGAGATGGTGTTATCTTACCTTCTTGTCTTAGACGAGTTAATAAAGAATCTTGTATGTGTTTGTTTGATCTAACCTATGTGTTTATCTGCAAGTATAAAGTTGTTAAGAAAATACGAGATTGTAAGCTAAGAAATCCGTACTCAAAAACCTTTGAGCCGAGTCTTGACCAATTGAAGCTAAGCAATCGGCAACAACGTGGATTAGGGGATTTAAGCGCGGTATTCGTGGAATCCGGCTTATTTACCCTTGTCCTTCCGTTCTTGTCTCTTGCCTTCGCCTTCGGCCAAACCGAACGCAACCGGTCGTGGTTAGGAATCACCGTTACCTTGTCAGGGTACGGTGCCTAACGGAGCGCTTGCGTATGGTTTGGGCGAAGTTCAAATGGAAAATAACGGGAAAAGGAATTGGCAAAGAAATGTTAACTTATAAAACCGTATTAATTCTTAACAACGACGATAATTACAACATTCACAATATAAACAAAAGAGAACAAAAAGAAAAGAACAAAGAAAAGAACAAAGAAAAGAAAAGATACAAGTAATAAAGAGCATGAATAAAATTGCATGAAATAGAATGCAAGTAATAAAAAGACAAGTAATAAAAAGCGAGTAATAAAAGAATACGGAACTAGGACCCAAGCCAAGCATATGCTCAATAGCCAACCCTTAAACTTGCAAGCTCAATGAAGAGGTTGCAAGATCAAGGGAAGGGTAGAGAACGCATGTGAAATGAAGTGCTAGTCCCGAAAGAAAATACGACCCTTGAGATCAATAACTAACTCTTAACCATTCAACCTCAATGAAGAGATTGAATGAGCAAGAGAAAGCAGAAATCTCAAGGGGGAGCAAACTAACAAGAAAGATAAAGAACCCTCATCTTCATTAATCTTCCACTCAAAAGCTCTCACTACAATTTAATGGAGAAAGAATGAAGAAGAGGAAGAAGAAGAACAAAATAACAAAAATCAAGAACAAAGAAAAGCTCCCTTTGGTTTGCTCTGAACTGCTGTATTTATAGGCAGAGAGTTGAAGTTTTAGGGCAACCAGCAGACTCCATATGAAATCCCCAAAGTGACCCTGAAATTTGGTGCAGAGTGGGCCCCACCTAGCCGCGCATGCGCGGCCAATAGCCCCTATTGGCCGCGCATGCGCGGCCATTTAATGGAATTGGGCAGTGGAATTTTGGGAGATTCTCTGGTTGTTCTTTTCCTCGTGTTTGCCAACTTCAAAATGCGCAAAAGTCTTCAGAATAACTCCAGATTTCCAAGTCCAAGATTGCATATCTTTTTACTTTTGACTTTGTCTCTCCCTCGAGCTCCGCGCACCCATTGATTCTTGTGCAGCCCACCTCGTGCTCTGTGCTTGTCCCAGACATGAATGACCACTGTCACATGTCTTGTATCGGGAACCGGTACTCGGCACTGGACGGATATGGATGACCGGAACCCGGCTTTTATCTGCTGTCGACAGATGTTCTGCTTTTAGCGTAACTGTGTAGATTTTATCCTGATTTGCAATATTTGTCCTGGAAACCTGTATTCTGTAAACATGTAACAAACACGGATTAAAAGTACCTACCTATAAACACACGAGCGTAAGAATGGGCGGTATAAAATGCAATATTCTGATATGAACAAATACCCCCAAACTTAACTTTTGCTCGTCCCGAGCAAAACCAATTATTCACTAAAATAAAATGATAACCGAACTTTCGCAGGGAACGCGATTGCACTGAGCGCGTGCAACAAGCCGTTAAACCTCTAGGTGTCCCTAGTAGGAGGAGTGTTGTCTCCTGAGGGTTTTCAGCGGATTACACCCACAAAATCCCGTCAAGCTAGTTTGTAAAATGACTAAGATTCAAACCCTAAAGTTTTGTTTTTAGAAAATAACAATTCTATAATCCTAAGTCTAGACCATCGAACCTTTATTTTTCACACCTCGCTTCTTATTTAACTACAGATTTTATATGTCTTTACGTGTAGTGCAAATAGTGTCGTTAAGTTCCAGAAGGATCGATTAAAGTCATCATGTCGCACAATAAAGCCCAGATAACAATTTTAAAAGGATCACATAAGTTTTATAAAGAGTTAAGCATTTTTCAAGTTTCGTTTTCCAGTAAGGTTTCAACTTCAAAATTTCTATCTTCCTTAACAGGAAACTAAGTCGTATTTTTCACTCCACCTTTTTCTTGTTTTCATTTCATACACACCTCTGTGATCGTGCAATAGTCTTTATCATAGAATAAAAACCTTCATATCTCCGTTAAAATTTTTTTTTTTTATAAAAGCCTGTCTTTTATCAAGATTATTCTCACACAAAGAACCGTTAGGAATTTTAACTCGGAGAGAACACTTGCTTGACTTTGTTTTAAATTGGACTTTCTAGGCTTCTTAGCGAGCTTTGGGCCAATGCACCCAAACCAGTTGGTTTTAAGGCATTAGGTGTAGAAACACCCCAGCGGACTTAATTACTCAAGTTACCTAGGTCCAAAAACAAAAGACAGTTTGACGTGAAAATCAGATGATTCAATACGAACGGAGATATAACCGGTTAGTTCAATTATTTTTTGGATAAAATACGTGTTTAGTGGGTTTGGTGTGTAATCATTCCAATCAAGTTTCAGATGGGTTATTTTTCAGACTTAGTTCCAATTAAGGCATCAATAACATTCCTTCATATTCACTTACTTCATAAACTTTTCTTGATATATTACTTATTTCAGAACAAACCTATTTGATCCTCAGAAAATCATTTATCTTATTTAAAAGTTTTTTTTTAAACATAACAGACTTGTCATCTAATTTCCAAGACTCACGACACGTGTAGTGTGATGTAAAGACGTATATCAGCTATAGTTAACTTCAAAGGAGAGTTATCTTTCAGGTTTTCAAAATCTAAACATAAGATTTAGTTATTCCTATTTTTTCAAACAAAAACCGTCGAATGTTGAATCAGAGTTCTTCCACAATCTAACTTGACAAAAAAGTTTTTATATTTTAAGAAAATTTTCAGATTTTTATGGATTTTATGGATTTAATATGCAGATGCAAAATATACATATGAATGCGAAGGAAGAAACCTTACCGAGCACACCCCCAAACTTAAACTTGACAGTGCCCTCACTGTCAGGCTATACTAAGAGGGTTAAAATTGCCGGCGCTCCCCCTAAAAACAAATTATATACAACAAAGAAAACAAAAAAAAAATATATACAAAAAAAGTGTCCCCCCCAAACTTAAGTAAAACAGTGTTTCCACTGTTAAGCGATGAAGTTCAGGATTAGGGGGGAAAGAATAGTTTCAAACTATACAAGGCCTTACACAGGCCAAAAGTTAACACCAACCATTCAAAGATTTTATCATGGTACAGCAGTGGTTGGTGAAAGAAGGTGAAGAGGTAAGAAATGGAGATTACGCGAGACCGCTTGTGGAGAGAAGTGGAATGCGGTCTCGGTAGATGAGGGGAAGAAGAATGGCGGAAGGGAAAAAGAAGTGGAATACGAACTTGAGGGTGCAAATGGAGTAAATAGATTAGCACAATTTGTGAAGACCGATGTGTGGAAAGCGATTGTGCTAATATATTTACCCGTCGAGAGATTGGGTCAAATCCCTCAAGGTTCGTGAGAAACCATGGGTACGCCGAACTTGGTAAACCAGACATATGAAATGTAAGTGATACGGGTTCTTGCAAGGTCGGAACGATGGAAAGGATGGAGGGAAGTGGTTGAGGAAGGGTATCGGTTAAGGGTTCAGGAGGGTGTACATAGTCAGTGGAAAGATTAGGATGAATTGGAAAATCCGACTCATCAATTAAAACTGTATCATCCTCAGTGCTATCCTCAATATTCTCCTCAAAATTCAGCTTATCCATGCAAATTTCTTCAAAATCAAGACGCATAAGAAGTTCGGGAAAAACAGTTAAAGACTCGGGATGATGATTTGAAGAGACAAACTCAGCCAAATCTACGGGTTCATCATCCAAAATATTCCCGGCATCAATATCCTTAATCCAGTGAAAATCAAAATTCTCTGACACCTCAAAAGCATGGATATCAATCGATTCAGGTTCTAAAGTGGAGGTGTAGAGGTCAAAAGGTTTGGGTGTGGTTTCACTTGGCAAGGTCCCTTCACAATTTGGCAAATCAAACACTACAAAGTCGCACAACTCATTAAACATTCTATCTTCAACTGATAATTCATTTGGGACACTTGATAGACTTTCAATACAGGAGTTGTGGGATTCAATTTGGACCGGGTAGGCTTGATTCGGAAGGGGGTATAGCTCACTCTCTCCACTCAAATTCACAGCCTGTCCTACCGCCTCATCATACATTGGAAAATTTGGAGCTAGCTGGAAACTAGCTACCGGATCAGTAGGTTGTATGAGAGCGGCCATGGACGCATTCAATTCCATCATCTGTTGGCTTGACGCTACCCTAAAGTCTTCCAAGGACTGTTCTAGACTAGACATTGGTTGTGAAGGAGTTTCAGTAAAAGATTCAAAGTTGTTTGGATACTGAAAATTCCCAAAAGGCTGTGTAGAAGCAATGTCTAGGGAAGGTGCAAAAGTCGGGTAGGACTGGTAGGAATTGAATGGCTGGACAGGAGTGGGATCAACATTGGGATAAGAAGGTGAATGGAATTGTTGATCCCAAGAATTTGAAGTGGTGAAAGGAGTGAAAGATCGGCTACGAGATTGTTCAATGCGTTCTGCAATAGACATAGGTCTTGGAATTGCAACATGACTCGAAGAAGGGGTATCAACGTAAGAAGGGGTGACTGTTTGAAATGGTTGATATGAAGTGGATTGCGGAGTCAAATTGTTTGTCCTAGACGCGTCTATCCGATCTTTCAAAGAAATTTTTGGCATGGAGGGGTCGTTCGATGTTCGGCCAAAGCAAGAACCGTAAGAAGTAATGTCCGGTTGTGGGTACCAAAGTTCGGCAAGAGTTTTGCGAGGTGGAGTACCCATGATATGAAGAGAGAGTGAAAGAAAGGAAGAGAAAAGGAGGGGAAAAAGAATGTGATTTTTTATTTTTTTATTTAGTTAGTTGTTAGCAAAAGAATGAAGTATACACAAAAAAGAATATGGAAAAAAATCACGACACAAAAATACCACACACCTAATCGTTCTAGGGTTCACCTAGGTCAACTAGACCTGCTCGAGAACTTGATTGTCGAAGTAAAACTGTGTCGAGAAACAGGCTCAAGATACACTGATCACGAGGCCAGGTAAGTGCAGAGATAAGGGGAGGTTTTCCAACGCTTTCGCGAAGTTCCTTAATTAAATAACCCTTTCTCTTTTAGCAGTTTCGCCGTTAACACTTTCCTAGACACCCCGTAAACAATATACCGTTAAGCAAGCTTCTAAATACAGTTAACTTCTCCTAGTGAGCGCGAAGTCCTTAAGGCTTAAAGTCTAGTTTCTTTTAAAATTTGTGCAGGTTATCGTTATGCGCAAGTTTGTGATTTGTGGGCCACGGAAAAGGTGATGAAATCCTTTACCGTATGTTGTGGGGTTTGCTTTGCCCTTAAGTCCGTATTAATTGATGCAATGCGCAATTCAAAAAAATTCTTATAAAGAATCAAAACAATCGTTTTTTTTTAGTTTAAGCGCGGCGCTGCAACAAATACGGGTTAGTCAAGTTTTAGCGTTTGCTAGCGAACTTGCAAAGAATCCTGCAAAGAATAGTATATTGGAAGCGTCGGATTTGAGAAGAAGGTGTTAGTAAAGTACGTACCGTTTAAGTTTTGGGTTAGGAAACCCCCGTTGAATCAAATCCGGTAAGCTTGAAAGGTTCGCTTGCGCGGGTCAAACTACCCGGATCTTTGGCACTGTACTTCGTAATCACCTTAACGTTGAATGTACACTTTGCTTCCCCACTATCGCTGTTTGCAAATACGCAAAATTCTGCACACTTGCCCACAAAAATATTGTCCAAAAAACAAAAAAGAATATATATTTTTTTTTATATACAAAAAGAATATTAACCCGAATAACAAGAAAGAAAATACGCTACCGTCTCCCCGGCAACGGCGCCATTTGATCGCACGCTTTTGGCGTGTCGGATGTTCAAAGAATTTAAGTGTAACCGCGATCAGGACGATGTCGCTTTGCAGCTAGCCGGTGAGCACGGGTCGGTCCACAGGGAGATGGTGTTATCTTACCTTCTTGTCTTAGACGAGTTAATAAAGAATCTTGTATGTGTTTGTTTGATCTAACCTATGTGTTTATCTGCAAGTATAAAGTTGTTAAGAAAATACGAGATTGTAAGCTAAGAAATCCGTACTCAAAAACCTTTGAGCCGAGTCTTGACCAATTGAAGCTAAGCAATCGGCAACAACGTGGATTAGGGGATTTAAGCGCGGTATTCGTGGAATCCGGCTTATTTACCCTTGTCCTTCCGTTCTTGTCTCTTGCCTTCGCCTTCGGCCAAACCGAACGCAACCGGTCGTGGTTAGGAATCACCGTTACCTTGTCAGGATACGGTGCCTAACGGAGCGCTTGCGTATGGTTTGGGCGAAGTTCAAATGGAAAATAACGGGAAAAGGAATTGGCAAAGAAATGTTAACTTATAAAACCGTATTAATTCTTAACAACGACGATAATTACAACATTCACAATATAAACAAAAGAGAACAAAAAGAAAAGAACAAAGAAAAGAAAAGATACAAGTAATAAAGAGCATGAATAAAATTGCATGAAATAGAATGCAAGTAATAAAAAGACAAGTAATAAAAAGCGAGTAATAAAAGAATACGGAACTAGGACCCAAGCCAAGCATATGCTCAATAGCCAACCCTTAAACTTGCAAGCTCAATGAAGAGGTTGCAAGATCAAGGGAAGGGTAGAGAACGCATGTGAAATGAAGTGCTAGTCCCGGAAGAAAATACGACCCTTGAGATCAATAACTAACTCTTAACCATTCAACCTCAATGAAGAGATTGAATGAGCAAGAGAAAGCAGAAATCTCAAGGGGGAGCAAACTAACAAGAAAGATAAAGAACCCTCATCTTCATTAATCTTCCACTCAAAAGCTCTCACTACAATTTAATGGAGAAAGAATGAAGAAGAGGAAGAAGAAGAACAAAATAACAAAAATCAAGAACAAAGAAAAGCTCCCTTTGGTTTGCTCTGAACTGCTGTATTTATAGGCAGAGAGTTGAAGTTTTAGGGCAACCAGCAGACTCCATATGAAATCCCCAAAGTGACCCTGAAATTTGGTGCAGAGTGGGCCCCACCTAGCCGCGCATGCGCGGCCAATAGCCCCTATTGGCCGCGCATGCGCGGCCATTTAATGGAATTGGGCAGTGGAATTTTGGGAGATTCTCTGGTTGTTGTTTTCCTCGTGTTTGCCAACATCAAAATGCGCAAAAGTCTTCAGAATAACTCCAGATTTCCAAGTCCAAGATTGCATATCTTTTTACTTTTGACTTTGTCTCTCCCTCGAGCTCCGCGCACCCATTGATTCTTGTGCAGCCCACCTCGTGCTCTGTGCTTGTCCCAGACATGAATGACCACTGTCACATGTCTTGTATCGGGAACCGGTACTCGGCACTGGACGGATATGGATGACCGGAACCCGGCTTTTATCTGCTGTCGACAGATGTTCTGCTTTTAGCGTAACTGTGGAGATTTTATCCTGATTTGCAATATTTGTCCTGGAAACCTGTATTCTATAAACATGTAACAAACACGGATTAAAAGTACCTACCTATAAACACACGAGCGTAAGAATGGGCGGTATAAAATGCAATATTCTGATATGAACACCTAGACATCTAGTTAACGATCTGTATTAGGGTTTCTCGGCACCCGTAAAATTTGAAATTGGCATGGTTGATGCCTTGTGAAACCTCATTAGTGTGCCTAGGAACCCTACAGGTTTGATGGAGTAGGTGATTCAGGATGAGTAGAGTACTATACATATGTTCCGCGGCATATTTACGCTACTATACTCAGCCTAAGTAACCTTAGAAAATGTTTGTTCGTACTTCTTCCCTTGATTCCATGTATCTTGTGATTCGATTGCAATATCTTTATCAATCCTGTTTCTTACTCCAGCCACTATGTCATTAACGACTACGGGGACTCAGAGTACCGCTGTTCGAGATGAGATTGGAGCGGGCTCGTCTGAAACGGGGACAGACCTGGGCAGTACGCCTGTCTTTCATGAACCGATTGATTCACCCTATATTGATCGTATAGCTTGGATGGAGGCAAATGTTCAAGAGATGCGCCGAATGATCGGATCCTTGTTAGAGATTAGTCGAGCATGGAGATCGACCACTACTCTACGTACGGTTGTTCAGAGACCAAGGCAAATTCGTAATAATACATCAGCACCAAGACGTATTCGTAGAGGCAGTGGCAGATTCTGTATGGATCAGTTCTATCACTTATACCCATATGTTCAGCAGCCCGTGCAAAGATGTTTTAGGTGTGGTTGTCCGTATCACTTTATTAGGAATTGTCCCGTGAGGCGACAGGGTGAGGCATCGGTCTCACATGTGACTTCACCACCTCCTCCGAGCACGTTACCTCCTACACCTATTGTCATTCCACGCCAGATCAACACCCATAGAGGCCGTGGTTGAGGCCGTCGTAATTCGAGAGGACGAGGAGGCAGAGGCAGACGGCAGTTGGTCACTGGAAGCAGACAGGCTTTAACTCTTATGTTGACTCTTCGGGACGCACAGGCGTTGAACGATGTCATAACAGGTAGTCTTTCGTTACGTTCCTTAGATGCACATATTTTATTTAAATCCCGGTTTTACGCATTCTTACATATCGGCATAATTTGCACTTCTCTGGGGGAGAGAGTCGTCGTTTTTTTAGTTAGTTACCACTAGTTAGGATTACTCTTGTAGGAGATTCTTTGTAGCTCGACTCGTATTCATGTCATGTTCAGTACGTATGGGTGATAGGAGATTCTTCTTGGTATGGATTGGTTGGCCGCTTGTCATGCTTATGTAGATTGTCGGGGGAAAGCGGTCAGATTTTGTTTTCCAGGTGAACCGATTTTTGTTGTGCAGGGAGACTGTAATATAACTCCTGCCAACCTAATTTCTGCTCTTTATGCGGGACAACTCTTGAAAAAAGGTTGTCATGGGTTCTTAGCAATTGTTCAGGACTTAGGAGCCGCTGAAGTCCCGTTGTACCAGGTTCCGATCGCACGAGAATTTCCGGATGTGTTTCCTGCTGAATTACCAGGATTACCGCCCGATTGCGATATCGAATTTTGTATTGACTTGATTCTGGGTACGGGGCCTATTTCTATACCACCTTACTGGATGGCCCCGACGGAGTTGAAGGAACTCAAAAGCCAGTTGCAAGAGTTGTTAGATAGAGGACTTGTTCTTCCAAGTGTATCGCCGTGGGGAGCTCCTGTCTTATTTGTTAAGAAGAAGGACGGTAGTATGAGACTATGCATCGACTACAGGCCGCTGAATCGAGTTACTGTGCGAAATAGGTATCCATTACCTCGTATCGATGACTTGTTCGATCAGCTGCAGGGAGCTGGCTACTTCTCAAAGATTGATTGCGGTCACGGTATCACCAATTGAGGGTTCGGAAGGATGACATTCCAAAGACTGGTTTTCGCACACGATATGGGCATTACGAGTTTCTGGTGATGTCGTTCGGACTCACCAACGCCCCAGCAGCTTTCATGGATATGATGAACCATATTTTCAGGCCATTCGTTGATCAGTTTATTATAGTGTTCATTGATGATATTCTTGTTTATTCCCGAAGTCGGGAGGAGCACGAGCAACATTTGCGCATTACGTTGCAGACCTTGAAAGAGCATCAGCTGTTCACTATATTCTCTAAGTGTGCATTCTGGCTGGATAGTGTAGATTTCTTGGGTCACGTAGTTACGAGAGATGGGATACGCGTGGACCCAAAGAAAATCGAAGCGGTACAGCACTGGCCCAGACCTGTGTCAGTTACTGAGGTTCGTAGTTTCTTGGGTCTGGCAGGTTTTTACCGACGCTTTGTGCAGGATTTTTCTCGGATCGCTGCACCGTTGACCAGATTGACTAGGAAGGAAGTTCCATTTCTTTCTACAGATGCATGTGAGCAGAGTTTCCAGCAGTTGAAGACTCGCTTGACGACTGCAACAGTCTTATCTTTACCTTCTGGGTCAGGTGGCTTTGTTGTGTATTGTGATGCCTCTAGAGTAGGTTTAGGCTGTATGTTGATGCAGCACGGCAGGGTTGTAGCTTATGCTTCTCGACAGCTGAAGAGGCACAAGCAGAACTACCCCACTCATGACTTAGAGATGGCTGCGGTGGTTTTTGCACTGAAAATTTAGAGGCATTGCTTGTATGGAGAGTCGTGCCAGATTTTCATAGATCATAAGAGCTTGAAGTATATTTTTCAGCAAAAAGAACTAAATCTAAGGCAGCGTCGATGGATGGAACTCGTGAAGGATTACGATTGTGAGATCTTGTATCATCCAGGCAAAACGAATGTTGTAACAGATGCTTTGAATCGGAGGCCTGGAGGTAACTTATCTCATTTGCGCACCTTGCAAAGACAATCTTCTACAGACTGGCAGATTCTATGTGGTAGCCGTGTACAGTTTGAGTTCAGATCGACAGGAGGACAATTAGCACATGCTCGCAACCGTCCTCAGTTATTGGATCGTATTCGAGAGACACAGCCCGCAGATGCTCGTATGTCGGAGATTATGGATCAGGTTAAGCAGGGCAGAGAGTCAGAGTTCGTGATAGATGACCGTGGAGTATTACGTTTTGGGAATCGTCTTTATGTGCCAGATTCGGATGGACTGAGACGTGAGATTTTAGAGCAGGACCATCGATCAGCATACAGTATTCATCCTGGTTCCACCAAGATGTATCATGACTTGAAGGATGTTTATTGGTGGGAAGGAATGAAAAGGGATGTTGCAGAGTTTGTTTCGAGATGCTTGACTTGTCAGCAAGTCAAGGCCAGGCACCAGAGGCCGGCAGGAGAGTTGCAGCCCTTGCCCATTTTGGAGTGAAAATGGGAACATATTTCCATGGATTTCTTTGTGGGTCTACCCAGGACTAGCATAGGGTATGATTCCATCTAGGTGATTATAGATAGATTGACAAAGGCAGCTCACTTTCTTCCGGTGAAGACGACGTATGGGTTTGTGCAGTATGCTCAGATTTATATCGACGAGATTGTACGATTGCATAGAGTTCCGACGTGCATAGTATCTGATAGGGGTACCCAGTTTACCAGCAGGCTATGGCAGAAACATCAAAAAGCTTTTGGTACACGATTGAGTTTTAGTACAGCTTTTCACCCACAGACAGATGGTCAGTCAGAGCGGACCATTCAGACTCTAGAGGATATGCTTCGAGCTTACAGCCTTGATTTCGGTGGTAGTTGGGATCGTCACTTACATTTGATAGAATTCTCGTACAACAACAGTTTTCAGGAGACGATCCAGATGGCATCCTTTGAAGCTTTGTATGGGAGGAAATGACGATCACCTGTTTGCTAGACGGAACTAAGCGAGAGTAGCATTTTGCGACCGCAGATAGTACAAGAGACTACGGAAAAAATTCAGTTGATACGGGACAGAATGAGAGCGGCCCAGGACAGACAGAAATCATATGCAGATCGACGTCGTCGTAGACTCGAGTTTAAGATGGGAGATCATGTGTTCCTTCGTGTATCCCCGATGAAAGGTGTGATGCGTTTCGGGAAAAAGGAGAAGCTCAGCCCCAGATATGTCGGACCATACGAGATTCTGGATAGAGTCGATGCTGTAGCTTATCGTTCAGCACTTCCACCGAGTTTTCCCAATGTGCATCCAGGTTTTCAAGTGTCTATACTTTGTAAGTATCTTCACGATCCTTCTTACGCGATCCAGCATCAGACCTTACAGATTGAGCCGGATTTATCCTACTCAGTGCAGCCAGTTGCTATTCTAGACCGGCAGGCAAAGAAATTGAGATCAAGGGTACTTCCATCTGTAAAGGTTCTTTGGTGAGGAACGAATCGTGAGGAGATTACTAGGGAGACCGAGAATGCGATGCGAAAGAAATTTCCACATCTTTTTAAAGGTATGTCTAGTTAAGTTTTAAATTCGGAGACCGGATTTTCTTAAGGGGGAAATATTGTAACAATTAGAAAATTTTAAAATTAATTAATTAAATAATAAAATGATAAATTAAAAAGTTATTAAAACCAAATAAGACATTTTCATAAGTATTATGTGAAACTAATTAAATTAAAATTTTAGTGTGTAACATTAATAAATTACAAGGATTTTAGTGTGAAATTTAGCTTCATTTTAATTCGAATAGTGTTATATAATAACACATGTAGTGAAGGGTCTTTTTGTAAAAATTTAGGAAATTGTGCAAGCTAAGAATGGTAGAGGGTGTAAGTGAAAAAGGGATAGAAAATGTTTTAGCTCAGAATTTATCATAAGTCAACACCATTTGAAGTGATAAGGCATGACACATCCTACTTACATGCACAATTCATGCTTAACACCTCCACATTACATGGAAGCCCCACTATCTTTTAGTTGACACCACCTACTTTCTTAATTCTATTGTCCTTAAGTTATATCAAAACTAATTCAGTAAATATATTAAGGCAACTGAACTAAGTGGAGTTAAAGAAAAGGAAAAACATAACACTCCAAAGGAAATAAGAAAAGAGAGAAGAGAAGAAGAACTAGGCTAAGGATTTCACCATCAAGCTAGGAACTAGGAGCTTGTGCATCTTGGAGGGAGATCTTCCAGCAATCCTTTGTAGGTATTATCTTTAAACACTGTAGGATTTAGTTCAGTAACTGGTTAAATTTAGAAATCGAATATCGATAATATCGTATTTTTGGTAAAACTTAGTTCTGTGTTAATCCGCTATGACTTAAGAAATAAATAACTTAACCAAACAATGCCTAAATATTGTTTGTTGGATCTGGAACAAACCCTGAGAGTACGAACCCATGAGCTCGGATTTTGTCCGGTGAGTTATAGGCCAAATCCGGCGTCGCGGTATTTTTGTTTGAATTGGGTGTTGGAGGTTTTTGGGTAGGTCTCCGTGTAAATTTTAGGCATTTTGGTATTGTTTAAATAAGTTAATTTAACTGTATATAAAATCTGGGAACTAATATCTGAAAAGGGAAAATTTTTTAAAATACGACATGGTTAATTTGTAACGCGTTTAGGTTTTCTGTTGCAAACAGAGAGGGGTTAAAATCTAGTTATTATAAGGGTTTGATAGTTTAAAATAGTCGTATGTAATATAATTAGTACGTAAGAACTTGTATTTTCATATTCGTCGTATCGAAGTTAGCCATTTCTTATTCAAATTAATGTCGATATTAGATTCGAGTGAGGGAATTTCGGAGGCCGCAATGAAGGGAAAAGGATTGGTGATCTGAGTTGATTGGACGTATTCCGGTGAGTAGACTAAACATCTACCGGGGGATCTTATATAGATGGCATGATACGCCCGTAGTTTAGTTTAAATAAAAATAGGCTTTTATATGTCAAGCTAATTCTATGCATTCATATATACATATACATCGCCATGTTAATAGTTGTTAGAACACTGCACAATTATCAACGAGTTATGCCGCACACGCATATATCTACATGTTATACTACACCTCGTCGATATTGACATGTCACATTTACACTTAGTAATTATCCTGTTAAATATGATTCTTATCATACCTTAACATCAATAACAGTAGTAAATTGCATCAATGACATGATGTTTCGTATTCAAGTGTTATAAGTTGATATAAGAGACATTTGTATTATTGAAGATTTATGGTTTTGAGTTTTCCAATACTATTGCGTAAATTCCATGATTTTTCATATTGATGTGAGATGTCCACCATGAGATATTGTTTTTATGATTTGGTTTTTATTCCGGGCCGAGTGGGGGAGCTATACGGTCGCGGATTTTTACGTTATCCAGACCGAGTTGGGGAGCTATACAGTCGGATTCATGGTGGACCTGGTCGAGACCAAGGGACAGGAAAGCCGCATTTGAGGCGGGGAGCCTTGCGAGGATACTCAAAACCGGAGATAGTTGTAAAACACGGCGGATATCTAGATGATACCGACCGATGTTATTGATTACAGGATCGTTTGAGGAATGGTGCCTGGGAGAAATGGAAGATTTGTGTCGATGTTGGACACGGAAAGATAAACTTTATTTGGAAATAAGTGATGAGATTTCAGTTTTTGGTTTATGTGTTTAGTAGTACAAATTGATGTTTTCCACATGCTATCATGCATCATACATATCCATATTGCAGTAGTTACAGTTCGTCATATTTACATTATCAGCCGTTATATGTTAGTTCTATTCACTGAGTTGGCAACTCACCCGCGTTGTGGCACAGTTCCTTGCAGGAGTCGAGTGGACGGTTAGCAGCAGTGCAGATCCACTTATCAGATTTTATCGCACCTTTTGCTAGGTGGGTTACATATATAGTAACCTTCTCTTTTGGTATTATATATTGAATCTAGAATATCTTCATCAGACCCAGTATTATGACTTAGAACGAGAGGTGGTTGTATGTATATTATTTGATAGATGAGATCATTTAGTTATCTTAAGTGATATTTCTTTTACTTATGTCTGAGATTCTTATTGATGTCGTATAAAGTTGTATATTAATTTCCGCTGTTGGCATCGTTACTCCCAACTAGGGATGTAACCAAACTAAAACTCTTCATAACTGCTATTTTATTATTAGGAGATTACTGTAAGATTTTAATACTTACAAACCTTGATTTTTACTTAAAAACTAAATTTTCTTAAAATTCGGCAGAAAAAACGGTTTTTGATCTTGGTTTTTGGCTTACTCGGTTTGTGTAGATATCTTTAGATATTATACAATCTAAGTGCCCGTCACATCCAAACTTTGGGTCGTGACACTACTGGAGTATCTACCAGTAAATCTCAATTGCCCTGGCCAGGGACTTTGTGTAATGGCATTCCGAACACAGCGCGACATCAACCCCCAATACCGGGAGTGACGAATCCTATCTAACCGCCACTGCCTCCAAGTGCTTCGGGACTGCACCCAACTACTACTTGTTTGCACGACTCAATAGAGACGTGGTAGGGTAGTAATCTAAGAACAGTAGGAACACACTTGAGGCGAAGCAGCAGTGTCAAGTTAACGGACTAAGCTGTGCTCATGTCACCTGGGAACTGCTAACTGACGATAGGTATAATACCAACCAACAGTTCCCGATGAGTCCTGTCCAGTGTACTCGAAACCTAACGAGCACATGCATACTATCTCTAGTACAACGTACTGATGGCTGTGGGACAGACCATCTCCCCACCTGGGATGAGAAGCGTATACACTAGTCTAGTCTGGAGTATCGATACCCTGTCTCGATAATCCTATGACTAAGGACATGTATAAGGATGTGCTTATAGACTACCCATCCCCCAATAGTGTGACTGCCATCACAATGCTGGGTGTCAAGTAAAGATCCTAAGGGCTCTATCAATATGTATTAGCGATATGTTAAAAGAAACACATACACATATTAAGATAGATACAAACCAAGTAACATACTACTATACCGAGCAAGGCTGTCATAAATCCGTGTATATATCCTAAGCTTCCAAAATGTAATATACAAGCTAGTACTATACAATAATGGCCTCTAGGGAATATTACACTAACACGGGTTTCTACACTACACTTCTAACACAAAGTATATTCTACTGTATATGTTTTTTCGTTATAATAACAGCCACAATAATAGCAGATTCTAAATTTCCTAAAACTTAACTAAAAACTGTTTTGAAACACTAATTAGTGACATTAAGGTATTTTAGTGCAAACTTTCTGGATTAATAGGTTTCTTAGGCACTGAGTACTCTTAATTACCCTAATTATGTTATAAAAGCCCTAACTTATCTTAATCTCCTCTTAAATCTCAAAAAACACATTAATTACCACTTAAACACTAATTTAAGCTTAATAACTAAAAGTTTACCAAATAAGTAAATAAGTTTAGCTTTATACCTCAAGTTGATTTAAAAAATGGTTCAATCTTGCTAATCTTGCCTCCTAGAGCTGAAACTTGCCTCAAGAACATAAAAGGATTTGTTTTGAAGGGTTTTACATGAGATTTTTGTGATGTTTTGAGGGATTTGTGTGAGGTAGAGATTAATCCGTGGAAAAAAATGAAGAAGGAAGGATGAGGAAGGGGGTGGCTGCCCTCATGAGAGAGGGAGAGTATTCTAGAGAGTGTGTGTGAGAGAGAGAGAGAGAGCCACGCTTGAAATAAATGCCCCCATACCTCCATTTCTTTTTCTTTATAATTTTTCTTTTAAAAGAAAACTCTAGAACCCTTCGGAAAAAGAAAAGAGAAGGACATGTTGCATCATTTTAAAAAAAATGTGATTAGATTGTCATGGGGCATAAAACACAAGTTAACCTACACTAACCTTGACTATAACTAGATTAATGTGCAATGTGTATGTTAAAATAATATTTAAGTAATTAATACATAAGAAAGTAATTAAGTTAACATATGGAAAAATAATAACTAATAAAACACAATTACATATAAGTAATTTCATAAGTAAAATAGTTATATTGGTCTATGTGGGAAAATAATTATAACTGGTTTTTACGGAAATCACATATTATCACTAATAACACGAAATTAACCTATACGAATTTTCAAAGCGTTACAATCTTCCCCCTTAAAGAAATTCGGTCCCCGAATTTAAAATTTGACTATGCGTACCCTCGAAGAGATGGGAATATTCTTCCCAACCTCGTTCTCGGCTTCCCACGTGACCTTTTTCACCGTTTGGGCCACGTCAAAGAACTGAAAAGGACGGTATGACCTCGGACTCAGTTCCTTCACCTGCTGATCTAGAATGACTATCGGCTGCTCGGTGAAAGAAAGATCGCGCTCCAGCTGGATCGTCTGACACTGAATCGCGTGAGAGGGTCATGAAGGTACTTACGAAGTATTGATATATGAAACACAGGGTGAATATCTGGAAAGATGGGTGGAAGAGCCAAACGATAAGCATATGCGCTGACATGCTCTAGAATCTCAAAGGGAGCCACATATCTGGAACTAAGCCTTCATTTCGCTCCGAATCTCAACATGCCCTTCATCGGGGAAACCCTCAAGAAAACATGATTGCCTACTATAAGCTCAAGTCTGCGCCGACGTCAGTCTGCATAAGATTTCTACTTGCTCTGGGCCGCTCTCATCCTATCCCAAATCAGCTGAATCTTTTCGGTCATCTCCTGCATAATCTGTGGTCCCAAAATACTGCTCTCACTGAGCTCTGTCCAACAAACTGGTGATCGACATTTCCTTCTATATAATATCTCGAAGGGTGCCATCTGAATCGTTCTCCTGGAAGCTGTTATTATAAGAAACTCTATCAAGGTCAAGTGGCGATCCCAACGGCCACCAAAATCTAGAACGCAAGCTCGGATCAAGAGTCTGAATGGTCCACTCTGATTGACCGTCGGTCTGCGGGTAGAAAACTGCACTGAAACTCAATCTGGTGTCCCAAGTCTCTTAAAGTATCTGCCATAATTGGCTGGTGAACTAGGTGCCTCTGTTGCACACAATACAAGTCGGAACTCCATGTGGTCGCAGAATCTCATCAACACATGTCTGAGCATACTGAACGATTCCAAAAATGGTCTTCACTGGCAGAATGTGAGCTTCTTTCGTCAATCGGTCTACAATCACTCAAATAGAGCCATACTCTCGACTGGTCCTAGGTAGACCCACGATACAATCCATAGAAATTTATTCCTATTTCCACTCCGGAATGGGCAAAGGTTGTAATTCTCCTACTGGCCTCTGATGCTCAGCCTTGACTTGCTGACAAGTCAACATCCCGAAACAAAACCTGTGACATATCTCTTCATCCCTTCACACAAGTAGACTTCTATCGAATCGTGATTCATATATGCTGACTGATGCCCTCCTCTAAGATCTCGCGTCTCGGTCCCTCAGAATCTAGCGCACATAGGCGAGTCCCAAATCGTAGTACTCCATGATCATCAATCACGAACTCTAAATCTCTGCCCTGTCGAACCTTCTTTAAGATCTCTGACAAATGAACGTCATCGGACTATGCCTTACAGATATGATCAAATAACTGTGGATATGCACAGACATGGACAAGTTGTCCACTGGTCGACGTAAACTCGAACTGTACTCGGCTGGCACAAGAATCTGCTAATCTGTCGTCGACTATCTCTGAACTGTGCTCAAACAAGAAAATCTACCTCCGGGCTTCCGACTTAAAGCATCTGCCACAACATTCGCCTTGCCCGGACAATAAAGAATCTCATTGCTGAAAGATATACTTTAAGCTTCTTATGGTCCGTAAGTATCTAGCACGACTCGTTGTATAAGTATTGTCTCCAAATCTTAAGTGTAAAAACCAACGGAGCCATCTCTAAATCATGCGTGGAAAAGTTCTTCTCGCGCTTCTTCAACTACAAGCATGGCAATAACCAACAAAACCGCCTGATCCTAAAGGCAAAGATAATACTGGCTCCGTAATCAATGAGTCTTCAACTGCTGAACGCTCTGCTCGCATATCTTAGTCCAACGAAAAGAAACGCCCTTCCGGGTCAACTCGGTCAACGTTGCAGCTATATGCGAAAAATCTTGTACGAAATATCAATAGTATCCGTCGAAACCCAAAATGCTGCGAACCTCCGTCACAGGTACAGGTCTGGGCTAGTGCTGAACGATCTCGATCTTTTTTGGTTCCATATTTATCATCTCTCGTAGCTACGTAACCCAAGAAGTCAACATCATTCAACCAGAAAACGCACTTGGATAATTTAGCGAATAGCTGGTGCTTCTTCAATGTCTGCAACGAAATCCTCAATTACTGCCTAGGCATCACTCGGCTCCAAAAGTATACTAGGATGTCTTCAATGAACACAATAATAACTGATCAAGAAAAACGGCCTGTGTCACGACCCGAAATGGCACGTGACTGGCACTTGAATCATATGAAGTCTTTAGGACCCCATCAAATTCAAGTAAGCCAAAATCCCAGAAATCTAAACCATTTAAAAGAAGAAAGTGAAGAAAAACTTGTTTAAAAGTTTGCGTATAAATCACTTTGAAAGTCGTAGTAAATGTTTTTAAACGTCAAGTCTTTTCCGAAAATTTCGGCAGAGTCTCCTTTGTAAATACTGACCCCAAACGGGTACAACATGAATGATATACATAAATGAAAAAATGCATCCTCAAGCGGGAGCTAGCTTTTCGCCAATTGGCGCTCACAACCAAGCAAGCAATACAATATACAACGCCAAAGGACGAGGATCAAAACTCAGATAGAAACTAGAGGAAAACTATAATAATACAAGCGCGACTCTAAGGTCGAAAGAATATACACTGGTCTTCTAAGTCTATAAATTTATACAAGTCTCGTTGATGGAGTTACTAGATACAACTGAAATAAATAAATGAATAAAGGTGGTCACGATACGAGTGAACCCACCTACCAAAGCAATCAACCAGAAAGAAGCAGTGTGCCAGCAAAGCCGCCAAGGAAACCTATATGGAAAAACCTGTAAGAAACTGTGGCACGACGGGGGTGAGTTGCCAACTCGTTAGTAGAAAACATCACCAGAAGAAATCGCATGTATGACTCTATCCTAGGTCATACCAATATCCATATAATATATATCCAGCTAATGGCCAGGGCAAACATATATACATGAGTGCAATACCAAGTGCTCGTGTCAGTGCCTCAGGTAGCAACATATCATATAAGATGTATGAATGCATAAAAACAGAATACATCAAAATGAGAACTATTTTCTTATCTCAGTGAGATTTCTGTATAAAATCGAAGCATCATTAATGAAATCAACAGAAAATCAGTGTCTAGCATCGACACAAAATATATATCTCGCTATGTCAATATCTCGGGCTCCGGCGATTCGGACTGGCCCGTAACATCAAATCTCAATAGCTCAGGCTCCGGCAGTCCGGACTGGCCTATACTCCGATCAGTATTGATCAGCACGCTTTTGGCGTGTCGGAGTTCAAAGTTCTAAAGTTATAACCGCGATCAGGACGTTGTCGCTTTGCAGCTAGCCGGTTGAGCACGGGTCGATCCGCAGGGAGATGGTTGTATTTACGTTCGTGTTTTTAGACGAGTCAATAAAGAATGTGTATATGTTTGTTCAATTCAATCCTAAGTGTTCGTATTTTATGTTCAAGTAAGCTTGTTAAGGTTAAGGTTGGTTAGTAGAGATAGGATTAGTCTTGTGCTTGTCTTCTGCCATTCTTAAAACGGTATTGAGATAATCGAAAGTAGCGGGGATTAGGAGGACATAGTAATGGGATTTGCGAGTTTAAGCGAGCTTTCCAACGCTAAATCCATTCGTAATGCCCCTTGTCCGTCCGCTAAATACGCTTATTTCGAACTCTCGGCCAAACACCCGCAACCATGTATCCAATTAAGTCACAACTACATATCACTTTGTAGTGTGCTTAAAAGACTTCTCAACTTAGGTCGCGGCTACATGTCACGTATAGCGCGCTTAAGTGAGGGGGTTGCGTTTGTCTGGTCGGGGTTTGTTTCAAGATGTTTGGCGAAGAGAAGCACAAGGGATTTCTCCGTCCCTCATACCACCTTCCTTAGCCTTAACAAGTGGGAAATTATTCACAAATTATAAAAGAAAACAAAACAAAATAAAACAAGAAGGAAGAAAAGAGAGAAAAGGAAAATACGGTTTTACAAATGGTGAAAGCTAACTCTTGGGTCCTCACCTTACCCATGAACTCCGTCGAGTATCATCGCTTGAAAATAATACGGAAAAGAAAAGAGAAGGAAAAGGGCAAGAAAAGAAATAACAACAACTAGTTAACAACAAATAATAATGTTACACTAGAAATTAAATTACAAAACAATGAAATAAAAATACAAGATAAGCAAAATAACCCTCATCTTCATTTCATCATCCACTCAGAAAGCTTTCACTACAATTTTCATGGAGGAAAGAATGAAGAAAAAGAAGAAGCTAAAATAAATCCTAACAAAAAGAGGTGGAAAAAGAAGACCTTTGGCTTGACACAAAACTGGGCTATTTATAGGCCGAGTGATGAAATCTTAGGGCAACATTCTAGCCCTAAATGAAATGACCAAACTACCCCCAAAATCCGAGTTGACACTAAGTCAACTCGGCCGTGGATCCGCCGCAAATCGGCCATATTGGCCGCGGATCCGCGGTCATTTGGAGAAGTTATGATGTCGTTTTTTCTGGGTTTTCTTGTATTGCCCTCCTCTTTTGTTCTACATGTTCCAAATTGCAAATTGCTTCCACAATTTCTTCAGATCTGCAATAGTCCAAAATGGCTTCTAAAATAATTCTTTTGGTCTCATTTCCCTCGAGCTCCGCGCACCCATTAATTTTTGTGCTGCCTCTCTCGTGCTTTGTGCATGTCCCAGATACCAATGACCACTGTCATTTGTCTTGTCTCTAGAACTAGTACGCGGCACTGGACGGATACAGATGACCGGAACCCGGCTTTTATCTGTTGTCAACAGATGTTCTATATTTTGGCGTAACTGTAGAGATTTTGTTTCATTTGCGTTATTTTAGACTACGAACCTGTAGCCTATAAATATGTAGCAAATATGGATTAAAAGCACCTATCTATAAACAAACGAGCATAAGAATGGGCGATATTAAGTGCAATATTCTGGTGTGAACAAATTCCCCCAAACTTAACTTTTGCTCGTCCCGAGCAAAACTAATTATTCACAAAAAGTCCTAACCTCACTTTCGCAGGAAACACGATTGTACTGAGCTCATGGAACAAGTCGTTAAACTTCTAGGTGTCCCTAGTAGGAGGAGTGTTGTCTCCTGAGGGTTTTCAGCGGATACTACCTACAAAATCCCGTCAAGTTAGTTTCATAAGTTAACGTCGATTCAACTCCTACAGTTTAGTATCTACGTTAGAAATTCTATCATCCTAAGTTTGAAATATCCAACCCTTATGTTTTATACCTCCTATCTATTTAACCTTAGATCCTATACGTTCCAAAAAAGTTCAGAAAAATGTTGGTATCTCCTGAGTTTTCCTTCTAAAGCGCGGTCTCAAATCAAGGATTTTTATCAACCTTAGAAAACATAAGTATTATTCTTTATTTCTATCTTTCCTCCAAACATCGATTGTATACCCCTACGTGTGTGTTTATTTGCACCCCTGCATTCAAGAATTCAATTCAAGCTATAATACCCTTGCCCTAATACCTAATACTACTTCTTTTCATTTAATGATGGACGGTGTTGCTCACATATCTTTCATGCGACTATTAATGCTTCTTGAGGCACTAACAGCCGATTACCGAACGTGTAAGCTTAAAGCGTAAATAGTAGTTTTCAGGTCTTGATTTTATTTATTTATTTATTTTTCTTTTCTTTATTTTTATTTTTCAAGACCGGATATATTTTTCAATATGCACTTTTGGTGTTTAGCTTTAAATACCGTTTTTTCTTTCATACTAGGCTTTGAGGCAAGAGTATTTCTAGGTATCATCTACTATCCCAAGTTTCAAGGTGCTTGTATGTGCAGTTGTAGGGTATATACTTTCTAAATTTGGACTTAAGAATAGAAACTATTTTTCAGACTTATCCTTCAGTAAAACTTCAATACTTTCCCCTCATCTTGACTTAACTCAAGAACTGAACTCAAGATTACCCACTTCTATAAAAAAAACTGTAAGGATGTATAATCACAAAGTTTAAACAGAATGGGGATTATTTTTAGGATTTTCAATTCCTAAGCCTAGGATTTAGTTATTTCTAACGTATCAACTAAGCTTTCAGAATAAAAATTTAAGTTACCCTATTAGCTAACTTGACGACAAAGTTTTTTTATTTTTGGAAAAAATTTCGATTTTTGTGGGTTTTTAATATGGTATGCAAATGCAGAATATACAAATGAATGCGAAGGAAGAAACCTTACCGAGCACACCCCCAAACTTAAGCTTGACAGTGCCCTCACAGTCAGGCTACACCAAGAGGGTCAAAATTGTCGGCTCTCCCAAAAACAAATTATACACAAAACAAAAAGGAAAACCAAAAATATATACACAAAAAGGGTCCACCCAAACTTAAGTGAAACCGTGTTTCTACTGTTAAGCGTTGAAGTTTAGGATTAGGGGGGAAAGAGAACAGTATCAATCTATACAAGGCCTTACACAGGCCAAAGTTGAGCACCAACCATTCAAAAATTCTATCTCTGTAATATGCGGGTTGGTGAAAGAAGGTGAAGAGGAACGAAATGGAGAATACGTGAGACCGTATGTGAATAAAGGTGGTATACGGTCATGGTATATGAGAAGAAGAATGGCGGAAGGGAAAAAGAAATGGAGTGCGAACTTGAGGGTGAAAATGAAGTGAATAGATTAGCACAAATTGTGATGACCGATGTGTAAGAAGAGTTTGTGCTAATCTATTAACCCGTCATGAAATGGGGTCAAATCCCTCAAGATTCGTGAGAAAACATGGGTACGCCGAACTTAGTAAACCAGACACAGGAAGTGGAAATGATACGGTGTCTTGCAAGGTCGAAATGATGGAAATGATGGAGGGAAGTGATTGAGGAAGGGTATTGGTGAAGGGTTCGGGAGGGTGTACACAGTCAGTGAAAGGAACAGGATGAATTGGAAAATCCGACTCATCATCTAGAACTGTTTCATCCTCAAAAATATCCTCAAAATTCTCCTCAAAGTTAAGCTCATCCATGCATTTATCATCAATATCAAGACACATATGAAGTTCGGGAAAAACATTTAATGACTCGGGATGTTGAATTGGAGAGAAAAACTCATCCAAAACTGTGGGTTCATCATCTAAAATATTCCCGGCGTCAATATCCTCAATCAAGTGAAAATCAATATTCTCAAACACCTCATCAAAAGCATGGATTTCAATCGATTCTGGTTCTAAGATGGTAGTGTTGAGGTCAAAAGGAATGGGTGTGGTTTCACTCAAAAGGGACCCTTCACAATCGGGTAAATCAAACACTACAAAGTCGCACAACTCATTAATCATTCTATCTTCAACTGATAAATCATTTGGGACACTCGATAGACTTTCAAAACAGGAGTTATGGGATTCAATTTGGGATGGGTAGGTTTGATTTGGAAGGGTGCATATCTCACTCTCTCCACTCAAATTACCAGCCTGTCCTACCACCTCATCATACATTGGAAAATATGGAGCTAGTTGAAAACTAGCTACCGGGTCACTAGGTTGTATGAGGGCGGCCATGGACGCATTCAAATCCATCATATGTTGGTATGACGCTACCCGAAAGTCTTCTAACGACTGTTCTAGACTAGACATGGGTTGTGAAGGAGTTTCAGTAAAGGATTCAAAGTTGTTTTGATACTGGAAACTCCCAAATGGCGGTTCAGAAGCAATGTCTAAGGAAAGTGAAAAGTCGGGTAGGACTGGTACGAATTGAATGTCTGGACATGCGTAGGATCAAAATTTGGATAAGAAGGTGAATGGAATTATTGATCCCAAGAATTTGAAGTGGTGAAATGAGTGAAAGATCAGCTGCGAGATTGTTCAATATGTTCAGCAATAGACATGGGTTTCGGAGTTACAACTGGACTCGAAAAATGAGTATCAACGTAAGAAGGGGTGAATGTTTGAAACGGTTGATACGAAGTGGATTGCGGAGTCAAATTGTTCGTCCAAGACGCGTCTATCCGATCTTTCAAAGAGATTTTAGGTATGGATGGATCGTTCGAAGTTCGGCCAAAACAAGAACCGTAGGAAGTAATGTCTGGTTGCGGGTACCAAAATTCGGCAAGAGTTTTTCTAGGTGGAGTACCCATGATATGAAGAGATGGAGAAGAAAAGGAGGGGAAAAAGATTGTGGATTTATTTATTTATATATATATATATATATATATTTTTATTTAAAAAAAATGTTTGTTTTTGGAGTTTCGAAATTGTTTGTTTTTGAAAGAATACAGAATTATGGAACTAAACTTTATACAAGCACAATCACAATCATAATATGCACAAAAAATACCTAGAGCTAGGGTCTTCAAAGTCCCACTAGACCGCTCCTAGACTTCCAAGCGACAAGTTGCAGGATAACCCTCGAATCGCCTCTTCACTGCCAATTATGGCCAGGTAAGCACAAGTGAGGTAAGGAGGGTTCCGCTCACGAATCACCGTGAGACGGGCCTTTTAAAATTACCTCCTCACTTGTCTAGGCTAGGCACCACAAAGTCAAGTTTAGATAAACGACCGATTCCCCGCAACCTTCACTTGTCCTAAATGAGCGCGACAAGTTCTTATAGGTTTGGCTTAGATATTTTTTATTAGCTCAAGGTAATGCGTATGCAATTAGTGATTTGTGGGGTCTTAGGAAGGGTGATGAAATCCTCACCCAATCTGAATTGGTGTTATATCCCCTTAATGTCCGTATTATTATATGCAAAGCGTATAAACAAACAAAATCTAAAACAACAAAAAATTTATTTGGCGGCGGCGCAACCTGTGCAAAGAAACCTACAGAAAATGCAATTCAATGGAGTTCACATAGAGGTGTAGAGGAATGAGAAGAAGCAGAAAAAATTGGGACTGAGAAGCCTCAATATGACCGTGGAACCGCCGCGAAACCAACCCTTTGACCGCGGTTCCGCGGTCAAATTGTTGACTTGGGACTTTTTCTTTAGGCACTGCACTGAGCAGCAGGTACAATCACAGTCCCTACAGTAGGAGGGACATCATCGGCTCTCGGAGCTCGGCTAGCCTCAACTAACAGTCCAACAATCTGTCGCATGTCCTAAATACTCGACTTCAGCCTAGATACCCGTCCTGGAGAAGGCGGATCACTTTGTCCTTGAGGGGTAGGCGTACCACCCTGATTGGTCATTGTTTCAAACGAGCCTACTCTAACCTCATCCTTAGGGCAGCCCTCTGGCCCTCGTAGTCTCCGGCGGCATAGTGGCTGGAACAAGAAACTAGATTGAGAGGAACATTGCAATCAAATCAAAGGATATATGGAATCAAGGAAGGAAGTACGAGCAATCATATATCTTAAAATCACTTAGGCGGAGTACCATATCGTAAGTATGTCGCGGAAAATACACACGCTACGTCACTCTGCTTAAGTCACCTACTCCATCTACCAAGGGTCATCCTACACTCAGAAAGGTAAAACCTGGCTCTGATACCAACTTTGTCATGACCCGAAGGTGCGTAACATGACTGGCAATTAAACTACGAAACGTCTCAAGGCGCAACGTAATCTAAGTAAGCCAAAACCCAGAAAAACTAAACCATTTAACAAATAGTGTGAAGGAAAACTTGTTTTAAAGCAATTGGTTTTATCAAAATAAGTGGCATTAAACATTTAAAAGAGACATCATATTTTCCCGAAAATTTTGGTAGAGTTTCCTTTGTTAATACTGGCCCCCAAACGGGTACAACACATGAGAATTCATATGAATAATGAATAAAGGCATCCCTAAGCTGGAGCTATCTCTTCGTTGGTGGCGGAAACACAACCACATGCACATGTATATCAAAAGTGCACAATGAACATTATAAAGCCAGAAATAAAAAAACACCACGTCGGTTCAAGTGAGCATCGACACCAAACACCGCAAATACAAGTCTCACTGCCTAGTCAAATATACAAGGGTAGATGGAGTATACTAGATACAATATAATGTACATTATGGAATAAAAATATCCTCGCAACCCACCTACGAGCAAGCTGCAAATCAAGCAAATCAAACCAAAGAGGAAGAACGCCCGCAATTTCGCCATAGCCTACATATACTAATGTGATGCGATGCACTGGTATGTATGCAACATGAATGCATAAACAACACGAGATATGAATATGTTTAGTACGAGAAAATCTGTATTCTTATCTTAGTAAAACTTCTATAATTTAACTGTAGTATCATTAATGAAATCATTAGAAATCCATGTCAAGCATCGACACCAAATATGAATATCTCAATGTCTCGACATCTCAGGTCTCAATACCTCGATGTCACAATGTATCAATATCTTAATATCTCGGGCTTCGGCAATCTGGACTGGCCCATAATCTCAATATCTCGGGCTCCGGCAATCCGGACTTGCCCAAATCATCAATCTCAAGACTACGTCGATATCCTTCGGATATCTGCCGCGTCACAAATAACCGGTCGGTAGTGCTCCCCTGCTGGGCTCAATGCCATCATCTGCGACCATCTTACCCCGGAGTACCGCTCCGGGTCCACCGTGCACCCATAGACGGTTCCTCCTCTTTTTCGAATCGGGTGTATGATACCGCTCAAGAACCGAGAAATCTCATGGTGGACGACATATATATCATATCACGAGAAAACCGCAACTTGCATTATTAAAATGATAACGGTTTATAAAATTCTTGCGGTTTTCCCAAAAATCCAGAAATCTCATAATACTGAAATCCTCAAGAAAAATCACCATATGTACACATATTGGTGATGATGAATGCCTATGGTATCAACAATATGAAATACGATGCGTGACTAGAAAACTATGCATGAACGATGATGCAATGAGGTATATGCATATGACTAACAATCCTACGTATCCATCCTGATGAATTGAATATACAAATACATGTTTACAAATCATATATGTTGCAATGGTTTTATATTCTGATTTAAACAAGTTATATAGTGTTTGTGGCATAGCAATTATCAAGGTGTGTGTGTCTACATGAATAGTGCCCGTGCCGCATAAACCAATGGTAATGGTACAAGTGTCCTATGAGATGATATCACATATATATATATATAAAATGATGCGATGCAACGAGATGAATAATTAGGAACTACGCATATAAATGCAAGTACTAAAAGAAATTCTAACTATCGGGCGCCTTGCGCCATCCAGACGATTCCGCCGTAAATGTATATATCTATTCACCGAGACGCCTTGGCTAATCTGGTACGATTTCAACTCTTTCCTTTCCTTGCCGTATCTGACGCCTCCACAACCGATCCTATAATCGCACAATGCAAACACATAAAGCTAGATATTTAGTAAAACTCGGCATTAAGACCATTCGAGAAGACTAGGGCCCACAAGCTAAACACGCGTGAACTTGAGGCACAAAAACCCACGTAACATCGCTCAATTCCAACATGATTAGTCTGTTCTCATAGATACACCAGACCATGGCTCAAATCGCACGTATCGCGCAAGATACAACACTAAAATATAGGTAATTTATCCCAGATTTTATCTGGAACAGAAACAAGAAAAACAAGCAATACCAAACACCATAAAATACCTACAGACTACTACCTGCAAAATTTCAACACCTAATTCCACATGGGGGCCGGACACATCGGAAAATTGGGGAAACTCACCGGGTCAAGTCAGGTGAAATGGGTCTGGGTTTCTACACTACACTTCCAACACAAAGTATAGTCTACTGTATATGTTTGTTCGTTATAATAACAACCACAACAATAGCAGATTCTAAATATCCTAAAACTTAACTAAAACCTATTTTGAAACACTAATTAGTGACATTATTTTAGTGCAAACTTGCTGGATTAATAGGTCTCTTAGGCACTAAGTGCTCTTAACTACCCTAATTAAGTAATAAAAGCCCTAACTTATCTTAATCTCCTCTTAAATCTCAAAAATCACATTAATTACCACTTAAACACTAATTTAAGCTCAATAACTAAAATTTTACCAAATAAGTAATTAAGTTTAGCTTTATACCTCAAGTTGATTTAAAAAATGGTTCAATCTTGCTAATCTTGCCTCCTGGAGCTGAAACTTGCCTTAAGAACCAAAAAGGATTTGTTTTGAAGGGTTTTTCATGAGACTTTTGTGATGTTTTGAGGGATTTGTGTGAGGTAGAGATTAATCCATGGAAAAAAATGAAGAAGGAAAGAGGAGGAAGGGGTGGCTGCCTTCATGAGAGAGGGAGAGTATTCTAGAGAATGTGTGAGAGAGAGAGAGCCATGCTTGAAATAAATGCCCCCCATACCTCCATTTCTTTTTCTTTATGATTTTTCTTTTAAAAGAAAACTCTAGAACCCTTTGGAAAAAGAAAGAGAAGAACATGTTGCATCATTTAAAAAAATGTGATTAGGTTGTCATGGGGCATAAAACACAAGTTAACCTACACTAACCTTGACTAAAACTAGATTAATGTGCAATGTGTATGCTAAAATAATATTTAAGTAATTAATACATAAGAAAGTAATTAAGTTAACATATGAACAAATAATAACTAATAAAACACAATTATATATAAGTAATTTCATAAGTGAAATAGTTATATCGGTCTATGTGGGAAAATAATTATAACTGGTTTTTACGGAAATCACGTATTATCACTAATAACACGAAATTAACCTATACAAATTTTCAAAGCGTTACACACAACCACACAAATAATATATATATGATGCCCTAAGGCGATGATCAAACACAGAAAAGGAAGAAAAATAAAACATCAACAAGGAAAACAAAAATAAGGAATAAATACATATCCGTGACTCTAGGTCGGAAAGAATACAATCTGTGGTTTTCTAAGTCTACTAAATACACAAAATCTAGTTGATGGAGCTTTTAACTAGATACAACTGAATAAATATACAAGTACAAATGGTGGTCACGATGCAAGTGTACCCCACCAACCAAAACAAATCATCCAGAAGGAAACTGTGTGCCAGCAAGCCACTACCGAATCCGTGCGGTCAACCTGCAAGAAAACTGTGGCACAACGGGGTTGAGTTACCAACTCATGAGTAGAAGACATCACCGGATATAAATCGAATGTATGATGATCTCCTAGGTCATAAAGTAATATAATAATAATAATAACATCGAGTGGTAACAAGGGTGATAGTGTTAACATAAGTATAATACTAATATAATTGTGTTCGTGTCATAATGTGGTACCATGTCATTTGTATCATATATATGTGTATAGGTGTATCATCCCAACGTGTATCCATCAACGACACACCAAATCAAAATAAAAACCTGAGTGCCCAGCATCGACACTAAAAAACATTATAAAAACCGTGTCCAACAGCGACACATAAATTCTTATATTTCGGGCGCCGTCTCATCGGATCGGCCCTCAAATCCATCTGATCACATGACTCCGGTCGGTATCCTCCGGATATCCACCGAGCCAAACTATCACCGGTCGGTAGTGCTCCCCTGCCAGGCTCAATGTCTCTCTATACGATCTTCTTGCCCCACGGTACCATACCGGGTCTACTATGTACCCACAGACGGTGCTTCCTCTCTACTCAAATCGGGTGTACACATAGCTCAGAACCGAGAAAACTCATGGTGGACGCAACACATCATATCAAGGAAAACCGCATTTTTCTTTTAAAATGATCATAAGTTTTCAAAATTCATATGCGGTTTCCCAAATCCAGAAATCTCATAAAAACCGAAATCTCATAAACATGAGCCAATAATGAAACAATAAGTACGGGCACAGAACTAATCTACAGTGCATAACCAAAATGTATATATAAACGTAGCATTTAACTAAGTGAGAAATGCAATATTTAAACTAGCATATGATGTAATGAGTACTAAGCAATACTAATGAGCTAGAAGTTATTGAGTTATACGATGAAGTAACGATTTCTAATATGTACGTGGAATGGCAATTACCGATGATGAGTGTGTGAGCCGGCGAGTATGTGTACGTGCAACATGCGCATCACCGGTAATAGTGCATGTGTCCTAACAGCCGATGTCATATAAGATAATGAAAAGAACATGTATGTAAAATGTAAAAGAGAATAATACGAGCATAACAGAAAAATAAACAGTAAACGCAACAATATAAAAATATATATAGCTATATACGTGCCATATAATTATAGTATTTAAAATAGTATGAATCATCGTTCTTAGAAAAATAGGGGCTACGGTGTTTTTGAGAAAAAGATACTATTTGAAAATCCGTAGCGTCCCTTGGGGTTGTCCTTTAAAAATGCATAACGATTCGTTAGTTTTGAAAGTAGGTATGACTCTAATTATATTCTAATATCTACTTAATTGATTGGAAGACTAAAATATTTCTAAGTCGAAATTGATTAGAAGACTATAACATTTCCGAGTCGATACATCCATCAGTCGGCGATCCAGCCTTATAGTATCACGTATGATATAGTCCATCGTACGACATTCTCGAGTCAATAGTGCGGATCAATTATCATATATATCATATCTCGTACGGTATAATCCATCGCACGGCATCCTCGAAGCAAGAGTACGGGTCAATTATCATATATATTATATCTCGTACGGTATAATCCGTCGTACGATATTATAAATCAGGGGTATGGATCCATGGTCACGTACACTCTATCATCTCATCTAGTCACATGTCATGTGTATATCGCCCAATGATAATTTAATATATCATATCATAACATGATGCTTCAATCTCAAATCATATATCATAACCTTATGACATCATGTCCGATCATATCGACTCATATCATTCTAACATGTCATATCCTCATCTCGTGATATCATATTGAAATCGTCCTCAAATTTACATGTGTGTGTATGTGTGTATGTACATGTACATACATGTATATGTACATACATGTATATTGTCAAGACCCGAATGTACGTAACGTGACTGGCACTTAAATTACGCATCGTCTAGAGGCGTAATGTAATCTAAGTAAGCCAAAGCCCAGAAAATCTAAACCATTTAAGGAAAAAGAGTGAAGGAAAACTTAACTTAAAAAGTGATTTTAGAAAAATAAGGTCACATTTAAAAATTTTAAAACATCATGTTTTCCCGAAAATTTCGGCAGAGTTTCCTTTGTAAATACTGGCCCCAAACGAGTACAACACATGAATATACACAAGTAATCAATAAAGGCATCCCCAAGCAAGAGCTAGCACTTCGCCAAAGGCGGAATCACAACCACATGCAATATATATATCCTCATAATATGAACTAAGCATCTAAAAACAAGAAATAAGAAAACACCACGTCGGCTCAAGTGAGCATCGACACCAGAAATAGAATACATACAAATCTCACAAGCTCACCATCTAAGTCCAATATACAACTGGTGGAAAACAGTAGATAAGGTAGACGGAGTGTACTAGATACAATAATAATACACAAGGTGGGAACAAAAATATCCTCGCAACCCACCTACGAGCAAACCTCAAGTCAATGTTAATGAAGCAAAATGAGGAAGTACGCCCGCCGCTACTGTGTAGACGGGTCAGACCTGCAAGATACTGTGGCACAACGGGGGTGAGTTGCCAACTCGTGAGTAGTAAGTAACATCTACTAAGGCTATCGTAAACATGCACGCAAATGCGTCACAACCGACATATACAATCATGATGCGATGCGCTAGTATGATTGCAACATGAATGCATAATCAAACACGAAACCTGAATATGTCTGGTATAGGAAAACCTGTGTTCTTGTCTTGGTAAAACTTTTGTATAATAAAACTGGAGTATCATCAATGAATTCGAATGAAAATCCGTGTCAAGCATCGACACAACATATGTATATCTCAATATCTCAATGTCTCAATATCTCAATATCTCAATGTCTCAATATCTCAATGTCTCAACATCTCAATATCTCAATAGCCGCCTCTCAGACCGGCTCTCAAATCTATCATATCCCACAACTCCGGTCGGTATCCTCCGGATAACCGCCGAGTCAATAATAACCGGTAGGTAATGCTCCCCTGCCGGGCACAACGCTTTCTCAATACGTCCATATTGTCCCGGGTACCTCACCAGGTTCACCATATACCCGCAGACGGTGCATCCCCCTCCTCGAATCGGGTATATGATACAGCTCAAGAACCAAGAAAACACATGGTGGACACCACATACATCATATCACGAGAAAACCGCAAATTTCTATTTTTAAAATGCTAATAAGTTATAAAATTCTTGCAGTTTTCCCCAAAATCCAGAAGTCTCATAAATACTGAAATCCTCGAGAAGAATTTGTTTGATATATGTATGCGCTAGAGGCCATTATATGTATAGTGGATGCTTGGACATGTATATAGGTATATAGATGACTTTCTTGCTCGACATGATAGTTTGCTATCTGGTTTACTTTATCTTGACATGTTCATTTGATCATGCATCTTATTCATTAGGTACATGTAGATAAAGCCCATAGGATATTTGCTTGACTACTGGGACTATGATATAGATCATACTAGTGGGACACGTAAAGTTTATAAGTATATCCTTTAACTGTTCCTAGTCGAGGGTGTATCGATATTCCAGAGTAGACTAGCGTATACTATTCTTGTCCCATATGATGGGCGATAGATGATCCCATATCTATCTGGTGTGGTGACACCAAAGATTGTATGCTGGTACTCAGTGGAGACTGGGTACACTGAACGGACTCGACAAGAACTCCTATGCGGTATTATATATATCGTCGGATAGCAGTTCCCAGGTGATACTGGTACAGGTTAGTCTGTAGACTCAAGATCGTCATAGAGTCTTGTGTGTCCTCCCACTATACTTTGTCTCCACCCTCCCATAGCTCTACTGTGTCGTGCAAACAGGTGGAATTTGGGTACAGTCCCGAGGCACATGGAGACAATGAGCGATAGGAGGGGTTTCGTCTCTCCCGTTATTGGGAGTCGATGTTGTGCGATGCTCGATTGACTATAACAGGAAGTCCCTGGCCAGGGCTGCTAAGATTTACTGATAAGGGTTATCAGTAGTTTCTTGATCTGTTATGAGCCATGCACCGGCATGATTTATTGAGTTATTAGGGTCGACGATTCCATCCCTAGACTCGATATGCAGCATATCTGACGAAGATACTGGACTGTACAGTAAGTGTTGCCAGTTGGCTCGACGGGAGTCTTGACAACTTCGTTGGTTTTCTTCTGATCGCTCAATTCCCGGGTAGCCATTACGTTTAGCTGATCGATTGCGGCTTGTGGGTGTTTGATATGATCATCACCTACTACCGGCATATTGACAAGTCTTAGAGTCCCACACAGGAGTTTCCTAGCTCAGGAGAAACGATGTGGTGTGCATATGAGATATGCGCGGGGACCTGATTAAATGCGTGTATATGATACCGTATATTAATCGGGTGTTTTACTATTGGTCGGGTCGTATGTGATATGACCGGTTTGTTAAATCAAGTGTTGATTTAACATATACTTATAGCTTAATTCTTTATTTAAACCCTTTTCTAATTGTATGCATGCTTGTATGCATATGTTGATGTGCATGCACACATATATGCATACATTGTATCATGGTTGATGATACATAAATGGTGGCAATGCAAGACTCACATGGTTGTAAATACGTATATGTTTATTTATTTTGAGTTAAAGAAAAGATAATTCACTCATGGTTGATATTTATCTACTCTGACGACACTTGACCTAACAATTAACCATGAGTTAATTTTCTATGGTTCTTATTACTCAATAATAAATATCTAGATATTTACTAACCCATGGTTACAAGTGAGAATGATTTAATATTGATTATTCATTCTCATTTTCATTATTCATCACAAAACATTGAGCTCTTGAGTTGCCATCTTCTTCTTCCTCATTCTCTTTCTCTCTTGAGCTTTATAAAGAGTGAGCTAGTAAAAAAGAAAGGGTTTTGAATAAAGAATACAAACCACATCATCATTCTACACATCTCTAGCCCATTTATGTAGGGTGTTTGCTACACTTCTTTTAAAGATCAAGTAAAGCAAGGAGCTTTGGGCAAAGGGACTTCGGGTGGATCATCGTAGACTAGGAAGATCATTATCGATCCGTTCCAAACTCTCAAAGTTCTAAGGAGTCACCAAGAGAAGTCTACAAAGGTTGTAATCTCTTCACTTAGTGTTAAATTGCTTCTTGCATGTGATACTTATTGATTGTTACCCTAAAATTCTAGTTAAGATCCTAGGTTAGTTTACTTAGCACCTCATAAAATTTAATTATGGCATGTGTGATGCTTCCAAACCCTAGATGAGGTGGTGAGGAAACCCAACAATGGTATCAGAGCCAAGCTAGAGCTTTAGTGTAACCTAGACGACGTTAAAAATCTCGAACGAACGAAATTCGATACCCAAAACATGCTCATTGGAAATTTTTCAAAAAGCTGGAATTTTTCTCATTAAAAATGCTCAGAAAATCGTGCAGGGTATCGTATGGGCCCACAAGAAGAACGAATCCCTAACTCGACTTAACGACCTCGGAACCGCGGCCGAAAGGCTCTTTTTGCGGCGGTTCCGCGGCGCCGTTGGTGAGGCGTGGACTGTGCCTTCTTATGCTGGCCCGTATGTGCTAATAGCAGTCTCTGGTATTTTTAAAAATTGGTCAAGTGTTGAACTTTCTGAGAATTCTTTGGGTGATTGATAATTCGATCGAATGTTTTAACTGCGCCTAGTATATGTGAATATGATACAATAATTGGAATCTACAAATTTGTTTGTTGCATGTAAATCTAACATTTCGGTCTCGGGTATGATCGGAAATCTTATTGAATTATCGGACTTGTTTTTGAAAACGTGTTTTCTTAAATGAGACCTAAATACGAGCTTTACATTGTTGGGCATGAAATCTTGGATATGTGATATCCCGAGTTTGTGTTATCTAAGGGCAGTTACGATTCCAATTGTTGCAGTCTTTCATTTCTTTTCTGTGACCGTAAGTGTAGTATATGGTGTATTGCCGGTTTCGTTGCTATACATCAACGACAATCAGGGTACGCATACTTACTTACGTTGATGATATGTCATATTATGTTTTGCTGAGATATGATGTGTAGGATTGTCGTGATTGAATAGCCGGGGGTTTTATGTGAGTTGAGAGTTTTATTTTCATTCATGTAAAAATCAAATGTATGTAATATTCTTTTATTTCGGGCGCTTCCGAGTTGAGGATGATGTCGCCATCATTGTATATTATTTACTTTTCAACATTAGGATAAACCCGAGGAGGGGAGCACAAGTGACCGGGTTCTAGGGTTCAGTGGGAGGCCATCTCGAGGAGTCGAGACCGGGTTTCCTAAACTCTAGAAATGGTAGGTTCACTTGCCGCTCCTGTTGGGGTCTAGGGGTGTGGGCTTGGCTATTCAGCGCGACCGTGAAATCCGTATTTTCTATTGTTGGCTAAATACAAAATACGGACATCCTAGATATCCTTTTATTTTCATATGTGCTTCTGCTGCTGATATTCTGTGATGTGATTACTTAGCATCTGAGACTAATGGATTATTATTATATATATGATATATAATAAACAATGCTTATGTTTTACACCCGCGCTAGTCCCGCCCCGCTATACCGTTTGTTAAGTAACCTAACGGTGCATAACGGGACATTATGGCGAATGCAGATGGCATAAGTGTACGTTCTATTTTCGTTTCTTTTTTGTGATGGCTTAGGAACTTAAATGATGGGACTACATTAATAAGATTAATGTAAAGAAAAAGAAACCTAAAGATGTTGTAGAATCAGATTTGAAACCCACTTGGCCTTTTTATGAAAAATGCAAGTTTCAAAAGATGCGGAGCTTAAGACACTCCTTTTCTAAACTGTTTTGATTCTACAACGAGATCAAGTTCAAAGCGTTAAAGGTTTTCATAAAAACCATCCGCAACCCTCCGTCATTTTAGGAAGCAGAGTACTTAGTATTCGTGCTACGTATGCTGATTATAGTCAAGGCGTAGTGTACGGTAGCTAAGTGATGTCTTCCTACAAAGCATATGATGCGATCAGTTAGGACATTCATGTGATTATGTTGATCATAGTCAAGGGTCATATGGGTGGGTCTAGTTAATCTTTAAATGACGGGTAGAACTTGACTAATGCTTATGATATGTTGACCATAGCCAAGGTCATATGCAGGTAGGGGTAAAAACCATATCGGGAGTTTCAAGAGTTGAAATTTGCAATGAGATTGCATGCTATCTATATGATAGTTGGATCTCGATCCCACTGTGAGTAAGAGTTACTCTTAGGAGAGTTTTGCACTTTACAATTAGCTAATCTAGTAGGTGTCTAGAAAGGTGTCAACGGGATTTGACCTCTGGGAAAACGAGGTTTATTTTAATTAGGTCTGTGCGAAAGCACGGGGAACCTCCCTCAAAGTACCGACACTGGCCTGGCTGACTGGTTTGCGAAACTGTAGAATGTAATTAATCCTGGCTAGTTTTCATTTATGGTTTTGAAAGAAAATTTGATAAAAGCAGTGGGAGACATCGATTAGATAAGATAATAACCAATCTAATTCTTTGCAAGTGCATTTTGCTGAGTGTATTCTTTTCTCTCTCCTAATGGCAGATACCGATGACGGGACTTAAGCTTCTTTTAGAGAAAAACAAACTGACAGGACCGAATTATAAAGAATGGTTGAGGAACTTGAACATTGCACTCATATATGATAAAGTATCATATGTCCTCACTACCAAAGCCCCACCCGTCTCAGGTCCTGAATCATCTGTTTCGGATAGAGAGATTCGAAAAACATGGGATATTGATTGCAATACGGCCAAGTGCCTCGCGCTTGCTTCTATGGACAGTATCCATCAGAAACAACACGAGAAGATGGATGATCAATCCATCTTTCTTCATACAAAGGAGTTGTATGAAGAGCAATCTCGGAATTTATGATACGAGGCATCTCGAATGTTGTTTCAGATGCGGATGGCCCCTGGCACATCAGTAGGAGAACATGTTCTGAAGATGATTGGTCTTATAGAAGAACTTGAGGAACTGGGATGGACCATGGATAATGAACAATATACAGATATTGTTCTGCAGTCTCCCCCCTAGCTTTTTCTCCGTTCATTGTGAATTTCAATATGAACGATTTGGAGAAATCATTGCCTCAACTTCTCAATATGTTGAGAAGTGCAGAGAGCATGCTTAAGACAGCGAAAACTCCCGCTCTGCTTGCTGGGCCATCTTCCTCTTCCGTCCCAAAAGCCAAGGTCAAGGAAAAGAAGAAGAAGAAACCCATCAAACCGAAAGGTGGAGTTCAAAAGGCGAAGGGGAAAGGCAAATCTGGGGCCGCGGGATGTGGAAAAGGAGAATGTTTTTACTACCACAAGTTGGGACATTGGAAACGCAACTGTGTTGTGTATCTTGCCGATCTCAAGAAAAAGAAGCATGCTGATGCTTCCGCTTCAGGTGTGTTTGTAACTGAAAACTGTTTTTATATAAACCCTGCATCTTGGATATGAGATACCAGTTCTGGTTCTTACAACTGCAATTGTATGCGAGGATTGAGAAACAGTAGAGTTTTGAAGACTGGTGACCATACTCTGCGGGTTGGAAATGGTTCCAATGTACATGCTGTATCCGTAGGAGAGTATCATCTGGGGTTGCCTTCGGGTTGTATTTTGGTTTTCAACCCTTGTTATTATGTATCTAGTATGCTATGTAATATAATATCGGTTTCTTTGTTGGACAATGAAGGATATCATTTTGTTTTGCAGAATAATGTTATGAACATTAACTTGAATCAACAGTTGATTGGGTATGGTACACTAAATAACGGCATTTACGTCCTGAACTAACACACAGTTTTCAATATACAACATACTAATAAAAAAAGTTTTCATATATAAATGAAGCTTTTCTTTGGAATTTTAGACTTGGTCATATTAATGAAGCAAGACTAAGCAAGCTATATAAAGATGGATATTTGAATTCTTTTGAATATAAATCTTATGCGACTTGTCAGTCCTGTATCAAAGGTAAAATGACCAAAACTCCATTTACTGGACACGAAGAAAGAGCAGTGGAACTCTTAAGCCTCATACATACTGATGTATGCGGACCAATGTCTACACATGCAAGAGGCGGTTTTTCATACTTCATTACTTTTACTGATGATTTCTCAAGATTCGGACACGTGTTTTTGTTAAAGCATAAATCCGAAGCTTTCGAGAAATTCAAGGAGTACAAACTTGAAGTAGAAAAACAAACAGGCTTGAGTATCAAGAAACTTCGATCAGATCGAGGTGTTGAGTATTTGAGTACAGAGTTTTCAGACTTCTTAAAAGTGAATGGGATTCTCTTTCAGCTCACTCCCCCTTACACACCACGGCCCAACGGTGTGTCAGAACGGAGGAATCGTACCCTATTAGATATGGTACGGTCCATGATGAGTGATGCTGAGTTACCGCTTTCCTTTTAGGGGCATGCATTAGAGACAGCAATGTATCTGTTAAATAGGGTTCCAACCAAGACCATGTATACCACTCCATATGAGATATGGTGTGGAAAGAGACCATCTCTTAAAAGAGTTAGGATATGGGGTTGTCTGGCTTTTGTCAAAAAGCAAAATCCAGACAAACTCGAGACACGATCGGTCATGTGTAAATTTTTGGGATATCCAAAACATTCATATGTATATCTATTCTACCACAAGGAGGAACAAAAGGAGTTTTTTTCTCAACATGCCGCATTTTTAGAAAATGAAATTTTTACAAACAGTAATGATGGCAATGCGGTGGAACTAGAAGAGGTTCTAGAGACACAAATTACTCATGACGAATTGGTTGAAGCTGATGTTGCAGTAGAACTTCAAGAACCTCAGCCGCTCCGGTGATCTAGTAGAACTTCTCGCCCACCGAAGAGATACTATGGTTTTCTCATTGATGGTGATAGAGAATTTTGTATCATGGATGATGATGATCCTACTAGTTTTCAGCAAACTATCACGAGTGGTGACTCGGTGAAGTGGCTGGATGCTATGAGATCCAAAATGGAGTCCATGTACACCAACAAAGTATGGACTTTGGACGTTGCCCCTCCTAGGATAAAACCCGTAGGGTGCAAATGGATCTTTAAAAGAAAGATTGGTGTAGATGGACAGGTAGAGACCTTTAAAGCACGGCTTGTAGCGAAAGGTTTTCGTCAAAGACCAGGGTTGGACTATGATGAAACTTTCTCTCCAGTAGCAATGCTTAAATCCATTCGGATCCTACTTGCTAGTGCTGCTCACTACGACTATGAAATCTGGCAGATGGACGTTAAAACTGCATTTCTAAATAGGTATTTAGAAGAATGCATTTATATGGATCATCCAGAGGGCTTCATTGACAGCGGGAAGGTATGTAGGTTGCTTAAATCCATTTATGGATTACAGCAGGCCTCACGGAGCTGGAACATCTGCTTTGATACAATCAAAGAGTTTGATTTTGTCAAAAATATATATGAACCATGCATTTATAAGAAGATTGTAGGGAGCACTGTCACATTCCTCGTATTGTACGTAGATGACATTCTCTTGATAGGAAATGATATTCCTATGCTACAATCGGTCAAACTATTCTTATCGCAAAGGTTCTCCATTAAGGAACTGGGTGATGCCTCTGGTATTTTGGTAATTAGGATCTATAAAGATAGATCCAAGAGCTTATTAGGATTGTCCCAATCAAAGTACATTGACACCATCCTAAAAATGTTTAGTATGGAAGATTCTAAGCGTGGTGTCTTGCCCGCTTGTTATGGAATCACTCTTTCCAAGGACTTCTGTCTGAAGACTGATGAAGAGAGAGCTCGCATGAATATTATACCCTACGCTTCAGCCGTAGGTTCTATAATGTATGCGATGTTATGTACTCGCTCTGATGTAGCTTATGCACTAGCTGTAGTAAGCAGGTATCAATCCAACCCAGGGGAGAAACATTGGATAGCAGTGAAGAACATTCTTAAGTACTTACGAAGGACTAAAGAACAGTTCTTGATGTATGGTAATGGGGATCCCCAAATGGAGGCCTTTACCGATTCTAGCTTCCAAAGTGATAAGGACGACTGCAAATCTATCTCAGGGTTTGTATTTACCCTCAATGGAAGGGCGGTTAGTTGGAAAAGTTCCAAACAGGATACCGTTGCAGACTCCACGATGGAAGCTGAGTATATTGCTGCAAATGATGCTGCCAAGGAAGCCGTTTGGATGAGGAAGTTCATCGCGGAACTAGGAGTAGTTCCATCCATTGTTGATCCAATACCATTGTATTGTGATAATAATGGAGCTATGGCGTTAGCCAAAGAACCGAGGTGCCATCAAAAGTCCAGACACATCCAGAGGCGATATCATTTGATCCGGGAGATAGTAGATCACCATGAGATCGAGATTCGGAGAGTAGATACAAAGAATAACACCACGGATCCACTCACCAAAGCCCTTCCAAAGCCGCAACATGAGCGACTTTTTGAGATGTTGGGTATGAGATACGCCAATAATTGGCCTTAGTGCAAGTGGGAGATTGTTGGATATATGTATGCCCTAGAGGCCATTATATGTATAGTGGATGCTTGGACATGTATATATATATATGACTTTCTTGCTCGACATGATTGTATGCTATCTGGTTTACTTTATCTTGACATGTTCATTTGATCATGCATCTTATTCATTTGGTACATGTTGATAAATCCCATAGGATATTTGCTTGACTACTGGGACTATGATGTAGATCATACTAGTGGGACACGTATAGTTTATAATCATATCCTTTAACTGTTCCTAGTCAAGGGTGTATCGAGACGGGGAATCAATATTCCATAGTAGACTAGTGTATACTATTCTTGTCCCATATGATGGGCGATGGATGATCCCATATCCATCTGGTGAGGTGACACCAAAGATTGTATGTGGGTGCTCATTAGAGACTGGGTATACTGAACGGACTCGACGAGAACTCCTATGTGGTATTATATCTATCTTGGGATAGCGGTTCTCAGGTGACACTGGTATAGGTTAGTCTGTAGACCCAAGATCGTCATAGAGTCTTGTGTGTCCTCCCACTGTACTTTGATCTCCACCCGACCATGTCTCTACTGAGTCATGCAAATTGGTGGACTTTGGGTACAGTCCCGAGGCACATGGAGACATTGAGCGATAGGAAGGGTTTCGTCTCTCCCGGTATAGGGAGTTGATGTTGTGCTATGCTCGATTGGCTATAACAGGAACTTCCTGGACAGGGCTGCTAAGATTTACTGATAAGTGTTATCTTTAGTTTCTTGATCTGTTATGAGCCATACACCGGCATAACTTATTGAGTTATTAAGGTCGACGATTCCATCCCTAGACTCAATATGCAGCATATCTGACGAAGAGACCGGACTGTACGGTAAGTGTTGCCAGTGGGCCTGATAAGAGTTCTGACAGCTTGCTGGTTTTCTTCTGATCGCTCAATACCCGGGTGGCCGTTACGTTTAGCTGACCGCTTGTGGCTTGTGGGTGTTTGAAATGATCATCACCTACTGCCGGCGTATTGACGAGTCTTAGAGTCCCACACTGTCACGACCCGCAGAGTACGGAACGTGACCGGCACTTAAGTTACGAAACGTCTCAAGGTGTCCGTAAGATAAGTAAGCTGAAGCCCAGAAATCAAAACCCAATTAAGAATTAGAGTGAAGGAAAAACCATTTTTATTTAAGCACTTGTTTCATTAAGTTTCGTCAATTCTCTTTTTTATGAAAAACAACTTCCTTTTCCCAAATTTCCGGAAAAATCTTCTTGTAAAAATAGTCCCAAACGGGTACAAAACAGGAATATAAATGAATAACATGAATGTGGCATCCCCAAGCGGGAGCTAGTTCTTCGCCTCAAGGCGGTCATAAATCCCACGCAATGTAAAATAACAATGTGCATAAATACGCATGAAAGCACAGGCAATATAATATGCCAGCTCAAGTGAGCTCGACCCCAAATATAACATATTATCCAAAGGTCTCACAATCTCACCTCTAGGTCAATATACAGTAATCCAAATAAAACTAGTACAGCTGGAATAATAGCAGATGGAGTACTCTAGATACAATGAACATAAATAAGGTGGTACAAAATGAAAACCCACCTATGAGCAAAAGCCTCGACTCCAGGCAAAAAGGGCAAAAGTGTCCGCCGCTACAGTGCTGACGGAACGGACCTGCAGAAAAGCTGTGGCACAACGGGGGTGAGTTGCCAGCTCGTGAGTAATAAATAACATCTACGAAGGCTATCGCATGCATGTACACAAGTATCCTAGCATCCCTAAACAGGTATGGCTATATGTACTAGCAGGTATGTATGCATCATCAGTGTACTAACTAGTATGTATGTCACATGGATAGAATAACATGTATGTATGCCATATGAATATACTATCTTGTATGTATGCTATATGAGTCAACTCAAGATATCATCATGTAAGTATAAGAATTATTCTTTCTTTTGTTTTTGAAACTCTTTTTAAATATCAGCATAATATCCATGAAATCAACAAAAAACCGTGTCCAGCCACGACACCTCAAAACTGTCTCAATCTCATATATCCATGTCAAGTATCTCTGGTCTCAGCCGTCCGGCTGATCCATGTCAAATATCCATATCTCAATCTAGCGGCCACGGTCGGTATCTTCTGGATATCCGCCGTGCCAAATGAAGTCACCGGTAGGTAATCCGTCCCCTGCCAGGCTCAACGCCATCTCCTACGATCTTCTTGCCCCGGGGTACCGTACCGATGACTTCATTTGGCACGGTGGATATCCAGAGGATACCGACCGTGGCCGCTAGATTGAGATATGGATATTTGACATGGATCAGCCGGACGGCTGAGACCAGAGATATATGAGATTGAGACAGTTTTGAGGTGTCGTGGCTGGACACGGATTTTTGTTGATTTCATGGATTTTATGCTGATATTTGAATAGAGTTTCAAAAACAAAAGAAGGAATAATTCTTATACCTACATGATGAGATCCTGAGTTGACTCATATAGCATACATACATGATAGTATATTCATGTGGTATACATACCTGTTATTCCATCCATGTGACATACATACTTGTTAGTACACTGATAATGCATACATACCTGCTAGTACATATAGCCATACCTGTTTAGGATGCTAGGATACTTGTGTACATGCATGCGATAGCCTTTGTAGATGTTATTTATTACTCACGATCTGGCAACTCACCCCCATTGTGCCACAGCTTTTCTGCGGGTCCGTTCCGTCAGCACTGTAGCGGCGGACACTTTTGCCCTTTTTGCCTGGAGTCGAGGCTTTTGCTCATAGGTGGGTTATCATTTTGTACCACCTTATTTATGTTCATTGTATCTAGAGTAATCCATCTGCTATTATTCCAGCTATACTAGTTTTATTTGGATTGCTCTATATTGACCTAGAGGTGAGGTTGTGAGACTTTTGGATGATATGTTATATTTGGGGTCGAGCTCACTTGAGCTGACATATTATATTGCCTGTGCTTTCATGCGTATTTATGCACATTGTTATTTTACATTGCGTGGGATTTGTGACCGCCTTGAGGCGAAGAGCTAGCTCCCGCTTGGGGATGCCACATTCATGTTATTCATTTATATTCCTATTTTGTACCCGTTTGGGACTATTTTTACAAGAAGATTTTGCCGGAAATTTAGGAAAAGGAAGTTGTTTTTCATAAAAAGAGAATTGATGAAACTTAATGAAACAAGTGCTTAAATAAAAATGGGTTTTCCTTCACTCTAATTCTTAATTGGATTTTGATTTCTGGGCTTCGGCTTACTTATCTTACGGACGCCTTGAGACGTTTCGTAACTTAAATGCTGGTCACGTTCCGTACTCTGCGGGTCGTGACAAAGTTGGTATCAGAGCCAGGTTTCACCTTTCTGAGTGTAGGATGACCCTTAGTAGATGGAGTAAGTGACTTAATCACGGTAGCATAGCGTACGTATGTCCGCGGCATACTTGCGATACGGTACTCCGCCTAAGTGACTTTAGGATATACTTGCTTGAAATTCCTTTTTCAATTCCGTGTATCCTTCGATTCTATTGCACCGTTCTTATTGTCCTGTTTCCTGTACCAGTCATTATGCCGCAGAGGGCTACCAGAGCGCAGAGGGCTGCCGCCCGAGATGATATTCGAGCTGGCTCGTCCGAGACTAGGACTGAGCAGGGTGGTATGCCTACACCGCAGGGACAGACTGATCCGCCTTCCCCAGGCCGTATGGATAGGCTTGAGACGGGTATGGTGGTGCAGCGACAGATGATGGGGAATATGCAGGAGCTACGTCCGATGGTAGGATCCTTAGTTGCGGCCAGTCGTGCACAGAGGCCAGAGGACGTATCTACTACATCCCAGACTACTATGATACCTGCTCCTACTACTACCACCGTGGCCATCCCGGTTTCGCTACAGGAGTTCACAGGCTGAGACCTCTAGTCTTCACGAGTACCGATGCAGCAGAGGACCCGCAGACGTTCCTTGACAGTTTGGCCAGGATCTGCCGTTCGCTGAGATGTTCTGATGATCGCTGGGTAGAGCTTGCGAGTTTCCGACTAGAGGGTCTCGCACAGATATGGTGGGAGTCAGTTTTGAGAGGTCGAGCTGCAGGTCTACCGCCCATGACTTGGACCGAGTTTACAGCAGTCTTTCTAGCTCGTTTCCTTCCGGAGAGCGTTCGTGACGCCAGAGCTCATAGCTTTGAGGCCTTGATCAAGACACCAGGGATGACGGTGTCTGAGTATGACGTCAAGTTTACACAGTTGTCCCGATATGCTCCCTATCTGGTGGATACTGAAGCGAAGAGGTTCATACAGGGACTGGATGCCCAGCTATTTCTTGCCATTGGCGCCCAGCACTTCGATACCTATTCGGCGGCTATGGATACGGCGTTGCGGATGGAGGCACGTATTTCAGCGACTTTGGCCGTTCCCAGGCCGAAGAGGATTCATACTGGCACGCCAGATCAGAGGCAGCATGCCAGATTCTTTCTGAGAGATAGGGCCGGCAGAAGGTTTGGACGATGTCAGCTGTATGGTTCGTATCCACAGGGACAGGAGGCGTCGCCAGGATGCTTTGGGTGCGGGAGTCTGCATCATCGTATAAGAGACTGCCCGGTGAGGCGACAGGGAGTGGCGACAGTTCCGCATGTGACCCTACCACCATCACCGCCTTCTCCTCAGAGAGCTCTACTTCCTGCCACAGGCGATGCTCCACGCCAGTTAGGTGCAGCCAGAGGCCGTGGACGCGGCGGACCGATCCAGAGAGGATGAGGAGGCAGAGGCCGAGGCTGAGGTCAGCCCGCTATTGGAGGAGGTAAGGCCCGAGTGTTTGCGTTGACACCGCAGGATGCGCAGGAATCCAATGCCGTCGTGACAGGTACCCTATCAGTATGCTCTGTTGATGCACACGTGTTGTTTGATCCCGGATCTACGCACTCATACGTTTCCACACACTTCGTGCCGAGTTTGTGTTAGTGTATATGCCCTAGGGGCCATTATTGTATCATAATAGTTTGTATATTACTTAATGGAAGCTTGGGATATTCACATGTATATAACAGTCTTGCTAAACATGGTAGTATGCTACTGTGTTTTTCTATCTTAATATGTGAGTATACGTATTGATAGAGCTCTTAGGATCTTGCTTGACTACCAGCGTTGTGATGGCAGTCACACTAGTGGGGGCTGGGTAGTCTACAAGCACATCCTTATTCAGGTCCCTAGTCGTAGGATTATCGAGACAGGGCATCGATACTCCGGAGTAGACTAGTGTGTACGCTTCTCATTCCAGTTGGGGAGATGGTCTGTCCTACAGCCGTCAGTACGTCGTACTGGAGATAGTATACAGGTGCTCGTTGGGTTACGGGTACACCGGACAGGACTCGCAGGGAAATGTTGGTTGGGTTTTCATACCAGTCTTCAGTTAACAGTTCCCAGGTGACATGAGTACAGCATAGTCCGCAGACTTGACACTGCTACTTTGCCTCGAGTGTGTCCCACTGTTCTTAGATTGCTACCCTACCACGGCTCAAAGGAGTCGTGCAAACAGGTAGCAGTTGGGTGCAGTCCCGAGCACTTGGAGGCAGTGGCGGTTAGACAGGATTCGTCTCTCCCGGTATTGGGGGTTGATATCGCGCTGTGTCAGAGAGCCATTACGCAAAGTCCCTGGCCAGGGCAAGCGAGATTTGCTGGTAGGTTCCAGTAGTTTCTCAGGGTGTAATGGGCTTCGCTCCGACACGACTTATACCACTATTAGGTGACTGACGCTTGCCGCCCCCTAGGCCCGATATGCGATAGTCTTAGACAAACAGACCGGACTGTACGGAGATTGTCACATCAGACTCAGTAGGAGTTCGGATGGGTTTCCTCATCGGCCTTCTTATCGACATCTACCTGGGGACCGTTACGTATAGCTAGTGCCGCTTGCGGTCTGTGGTTAAACCCACTGCCAGCGTAGTAGTTGAGTCTCTAGAGTCCCACACATAGAGTTTCCCTACTTCAGGCAAAACGATATAGAGCTCGTATGGTTTTACGACAAGGGTTCGGACGCATACGTGTGTTTACGCACGTACGACATCCGGACAGTTTTTACTAGCCGGCTTTGGTTTAAGCCAGTTTGTAGTATCCGGTTATTGGATTTATACAGTCTAAAGATTTTCCGTGTTTTCACGGATAGGAGGGGCGTTCTCGTAATTACGCGAGAAGCTTCTAGAAGATGATGACTTGGGGGTTAAGGTGGCATATGCATTAAATGAGATTAGTGAGTCATATGAGTGATTCATCCATGTCATTAATGCATCATAAATGCTTAATGACTCATGGAGATGAATCACCCTTAGATATTTATCAAGCATGGTTGTAAATCCTTTATTTTCTTTTATTGGATAAATGATAATGCTTGATATATATTATGATACATCATTATCTCATCTCATTCTCATGCTCACCTTCTCTCTCCTCAAGCTCTCTCTCTTCAAACCCTAATCCTCCCCTCTCATGTATTGAGTTCAAGGATTAGATTAGACTACTTAATCCATAACCCTTCTCTATATCACCTAGGTTACTTAGATTAGCACTTTAAGAAACCTAGTTAACTCTAGTTTGAGGTGAAGCTTGTAGCAAAGCTCTCGGGTGGATCTTCTACTACATAGAGAAGGCCAGAGAGGACGAGGAGAACGATAAGACGAAGGACTCGGTTCTTTAGGTATAATAACTTAACATAGTAGTTAACACATCTATGGTTTCTTGTTAGTTATTGTTTAGCTTCGATTCTTGCGGTTAGTCGATGTTTAAGCATAGAACAAGATCGTTTTTCATTATTCCGCCTCCCCGCAAGTCGTGAGGTGTTGTACATCGACTTACAGTGGTATCAGAGCCTCACTAAACAATAATTAACTCATTAGCAAAGTCGTAAGTATTTCGAACGCAAAAAGAACCGGAAAGATCATCGTATTAACACAGTTTCTGTCGATTTTAAAACATGCCCTAAAAATTTTTCAGGGACCTTCAGAATAACAAGAATGAAATTATAGGGCTACTGAAGAAATTTGGACTCCCAACTCGTCTAACTCACCGCGGAACCGCGGCGGATCCGCAGCCGAGTTAGGGCCGAGTCGGCCCAAATTTTTCCAGTGACCCCTTTGTGTTAACAGTGATATTTCTGGATATTTTATTTTCTGCTAAGATCTCAGGTACACAGAGATGTTTTGCAGTCGAATCTAAAGTGTTTTGCTTGATCGAAATTTTACGATGTTTGCTAATATGATTATATCTGTGATTGTTTAATGTGTTCGTAAACCTCCCCTAACAGCTAGTATGTCGGTTGGCAGGGGGTTGCGCATTTCTGTAATGATTTTAACTGCTTGTGAATGTGAAACTGTATTGGACTGTTGTGATGATTAGCCGGGGTTTTGTGATGGGTTATTATTTTAATTCATTCAATGTAATTGTAATTTGTTGTAATATTATTTTTGCGGGGCACATCCAGGTTGCGGTTGTAGCCACGGTTGTATTATTTCATTTTACTGTTTTTGCTCCTAGGACAGACCCAAGGTGGGGTGCATAAACTACTGGGTACTTTGAAGTGTTTAGTGGTTTACTCACTTTGTTGAGGGACACCGCTTCACTTCGGGTATTTGGTGGGTAGTTTGCCGTACCCGTAGGGGTCTAGGGTAGTGTAATGGTTATTCATCACAACTGTGTAATCCGTCTTTTGTTGCAGGCTCTAAACAAACGCGGATTGCTTGCAAATCCAATAAAGTTCATATGAGATCTGGAATGCCTATTATTGCGTCTGACGAATGTACAATATCTATATATGATAGCTATTTAGACGTCACTTATGTTTTACACCCGTGCTAGCCCAGCCCCCGCTCTGTCGTTAGTTAAGTAACCTAACGGGTGATGACGGGACCCAGTGGCGAATGCGGATGGCATAAGAGGATGTTGTATTTTCGTTGTTTTCTGCAATGATAGGTTAATGGCGGGACGCATTATTTATAAATGCAAAGAAAATAAACCAAAAGATGAATCGTTGGAACAATTTAAAAGAAACCACTAGGTTATTTTAAAACAGATGATATTTTTTAAATTGCGGAGCTTTAACCACTCCTTTTAAAAAGCTATCAGGTTCCTTCGGTCATATCAAGTTCACTTTGTTCACGGTTTTGCCAAAACCATTCATAGCCCTCCGTCATTTCATTTGGGTATTCAGTAATATTCAAGCTATGTATTTTGACCAACGCCAAGGCATAGTGTTTGGTAGCTGCTGGGTATTCATTTGTTGCATAGATAGATGAGTTAGTTTGGGACAGTCGTATGATCATTTTGGCCAACGTCAAGGATATGTACGGATGGGTTCAAATTAACAAGATAATGATGGGTAGAACTTGATATGTGACTTATGACATTTTGACCAACGCCAAGGTCATAAGAGCATGGGGCAAAAATATATATCGGGAATTTCTAAAGAAACTGAAACTTGAAAAGAGATGCATACCATTTGGAGTTTGATGAATATTGGTAGGATTCCTTCAGCATTATCAGACGATGATATTTGGATCCCGATCCTACTGTGAGTATATGCTACTTATCAGGATATTCGTCACTTAACGATCAATGCTATAAACCAAGTAGGTGTCTAGAAAGGTGTCAACGGAGTTACGCCCCCAGAGAAAAGAGGTTATTTAATTAAGGAACTTCGCGAAAGCGTTGGAAAACCTCCCTCGAAGTATCGACACTAGCCTGGCTGAACGGTTAAGCAAGTATTGTATGGTGAGAATAGTCCTGGCTAATTCTTCTTTTATGGTTTGGGGAAGGATTCGAGAAACAGTGGGAGCTATCCATTTTAGATAAACTAACAACCACTCTAAACTTGCAAGAGCATCATGCTAAAGTGTTTTCTTCTCTCTCTCCTAATTGCAGCGACCCTGAAAATGACTGGACTTAAGTTACGTTTAGAGAAAAATATAATGACAGGGCCAAACTATAAAGATTGGCTGCGGAATGTCAAAATGGCTTTGACCTATGACAAATTGGGGTACGTCCTCACCGCTAAGGCACCTGCAGTCCCAGGTCCGAAATCCAGTAATGCAGATAAGGAAATCCGCAAAACCTGGGAGTATGATTGCGCGAAGGCCAAGTGCATCGTGCTTGCCTCGATGAACAATGAACATCAGAGGAGGCACGAGGATATGGAACTAGATGCCATATTTCTCCATACAAAGGAATTTTATGGAGAGAAATCTCGTATAGAAAGATATGAGACCTCAAAGAACTTGTTTCGAGCGAGGTTGGCCGTCGGGTCATCGGTAGGAGAACATGTCGTAAAGATGATAGGCTATATAGAAGAGCTCACAGACCTTGGGACGACTTTGGATAATGAGCTCTATACAGACGTTATTCTCCAGTCCTTTCCTTCCACCTATGCCCAGTTTATTCCGAACTTCAACATTCAAAGAAAAGAAGTTGAACTTCCAGAACTCCTTAACATGTTGAGGAGTGCAGAGGGCACCTTGCAGAAGCCATGGGAAACACCCGCTATGTTTGTTAGCGGTGCATCTTCTTCCGGGTCTAAGGCAAGGGCCAAAGGAAAGAAGAAGAAGGCCGCCACCAAACCTAGAGGAGGTGTTAGTAAGGTGGGAGGGAAGGGAAAGAAAAAGATTGCAGTGCCAGTAGTGGCGCAGGATGAGTGCTTCCATTGTCACAGGAAAGGGCACTGGAAGAAGGATTGCAAGGCGTGGAACGCCAATAACCAAGGACCGAAGCAAGCTGTGGCTTCGACTTCAGGTGTGTTTGTAATTGAGAATTGTTTATCAATCAACTCTACTTCCTGGGTATTGGATACCGGATCAGGATCTCATATATGGAATTCATTGCAGGCACTGAGAAACCGTAGAGTGCTGAAGGAAGGTGATATGACCCTAAAGGTTGCTAACGGAGCTAGCGTGGGAGCTGTGTCCGTTGGGGATTATCACCTGGGATTGACGAGTGGACATATTTTGGTTTTACATAACTGTTTTTATGTACCTAGTTTAACGTGTAATATCATATCAGTTTCCTTGTTATCAAATAAAGGTTATGATTTCACGTTTGTAAGCGATTTTGTTAACATCCACCTTAATCATGGTTTGATTGGGTCTGGTACACTAAATAACGGTATATATGTCTTAAACCAAATCCAGATTTTAAATGTCCAGAACACACTAAAAAGAAAGTCTCCAGATTTAAATAAGGCTTTCTTATGGCATTGTAGACTAGGTCACATCAATGAGACAAGGTTAACTAAGTTACATAGAGAAGGATATTTGGACTCGTTCGAATATCAAACTTATGCCACTTGTGAATCATGTCTCAAAGGAAAGATGACAAAGACTCCATTCACTGGACATGGAGTAAGAGCGAGCGAGCTCTTAGGACTCGTACACAGTGATGTATGCGGTCCAATGTCTACACATGCGGGAGGTGTTTTTTCCTATTTCATTACTTTTACGGATGATTACTCAAGGTACGGATTCATTTATCTGATGAAACATAAATCCAAGGCTTTTGAAAAATTCCAGGAGTATAAGAATGAAGTGGAAAACCAAACCGGCAAAAGTATCAAGACACTAAGATCTGATCGAGGTGGTGAATACTTAAGTGCCGAGTTCCTAGGTTACCTAAAAGAGAAAGGAATTCTCTCTCAGCTTACTCCTCCATACACTCCACAGCATAATGGTGTATCGGAGAGACGGAATCGAACCCTATTAGATATGGTACGATCCATGATGAGTAATGCTGAGTTACCGCAATCTTTCTGGGGTTATGCGCTAGAATCAGCGGCATATCTTTTGAACATGGTTCCTACCAAGACTGTGCCTACCACACCATTTCAGATATGGAGTGGGAAGAAACCCTATCTGCAGTATGTAAAGATATGGGGATGTCCAGCTTTTGTTAAAAAGCAGCATGTGGACAAGCTTGAGGCACGAACAGTAAAATGTCAGTTTGTGGGATATCCAAAGAACTCCAAGGGGTATCTATTCTATTACGCAGAGGAACAAAAGGTTTTTGTTTCTCGTAATGCCCATTTTCTAGAATATCAGTTTTTAGAAAAGGAAACAAGTGGGAGCGAAATAGAACTGGAAGGAATTCCAGAACCACAAACTACTACTGAAAGTTTGGTAGAACCAGTAGTTCAAGAAGAACAGGACATTCCCGCACCCCTCCGCCGAAGTAGTAGGCCGTCTCAACCGCCTAAGAGATACTTCAGTTTTCTCATAGATGGGGATAGAGAGGATCACATCATCGATGATGATGAACCTACTAGCTTCCAGCAGGCCATCCAGAGCGGCGACTCGGTACGATGGCTAGATGCAATGCGGACCGAAATGGAGTCCATGTGCACCAACAAGGTATGGACTTTGGACTTTGCTCCAGATGGGGTAAAACCCATAGGATGCAAATGGATCTTCAAGAAAAAGATTGGTGTAGTTGGACAGGTGGAAACCTATAAGGCTAGACTTGTTGCAAAGGGTTTTCATCAAAGACCTGGTTTGGACTATGACGAGACTTTTTCTCCAGTGGCTATGCTCAAATCCATTCGGGTCCTTCTTGCTATTGCTGCCTTCCATGATTATGAAATCTGGCAGATGGACGTAAAGACGTCTTTTCTGAATGGTAATTTAGAAGAGTGCGTCTATATGGATCAGCCAGAGGGTTTCAATCAGAGTGGGAGCAGCGGTAGAGTATGCAAGTTGCTTAAGTCCATTTATGGACTAAAGCAAGCATCGCGGAGTTGGAACATCTGTTTTGATGAAACAGTCAAAGAATATGACTTTATCAAAAATCCAGATGAACCATTTATATATAGTAAAGTTGTGGCCAGAAGTGTCGTATTTCTCATCTTGTACGTGGATGACATTCTATTAATAGGAAATGACATTCCTATGCTGCAATCTGTCAAAGGATTCTTGTCACACAGGTTCTCCATGAAAGACCTGGGTGATGCCTCTTACATTCTGGGGATCCGGATCTATCGTGATAGATCCAAGAGGATGTTGGGACTTTCGCAGTCCAGGTATATCGACACTGTACTGAAAAGATTCAGTATGGAAGATTCTAAGCGCGGTAATCTACCGGCTTGTCACGGAATCACCCTATCCAAAAAGATGTCTCCCAAGACTGATTTGGAAAGGGAACGCGTGTCTATTATACCCTACGCTTCTGCGGTAGGCTCTATAATGTATGCGATGTTGTGCACCAGACCAGATGTAGCTTACGCACTGAGCGTGGTAAGACGGTATCAGTCAGACCCAGGGGAGAAGCACTGGATAGCAGTAAAGAACATTCTCAAGTACCTGAGGAGGACTAAGGAGTTGTTCTTGGTTTATGGCGGAAAAGACCTCAGGATGGAGGCCTATGCTGATTCCGGCTTCTAGAGTGATAAGGACGATTCCAAGTCCATGTCAGGTTATGTCTTTACCCTCAATGGAGGGGCGGTGTGCTGGAAGAGCTCCAAGCAGGACACCGTTGCTGACTCGACGATGGAAGCGGAGTATATAGCTGCTTGCGATGCCGCAAAAGAAGCAGTCTGGATGAAGAAGTTCCTAACAGAACTTCAGGTCGTTCCTACCATAGTTGATCCAATACCTCTGTATTGCGACAACAATGGAGCTATAGCTTTAGCGAAGGAACCAAGGTCCTATCAGAAGTCCAGACACATCTTGAGGCGGTATCACCTGATCAGGGAGATCATTGATCGTCGGGAGATCGAGGTTCGGAGAGTTGCTACTAAAGAGAACATTGCTGATCCATTCACGAAGGCCCTACCTCAGATTCAGTTCGAGAGACTACTCGAGATCATCGGTCTTCGATACGCCAGTACATGGCCCTAGTGCAAGTGGGAGATTGTTAGTGTATATGCCCTAGGGGCGATTATTGTATCATACTAGTTTGTATATTACTTAATGGAAGCTTGGGATATTCACATGTATATAACAGTCTTGCTAAACATGGTAGTATGCTACTTGGTTTTTCTATCTTAATATGTGAGTATACGTATTGATAGAGCTCTTAGGATCTTGCTTGACTACCAGCGTTGTGATGGCAGTCACACTAGTGGGGGCTGGGTAGTCTACAAGCACATCCTTATTCAGGTCTCTAGTCGTAGGATTATCGAGACAGGGCATCGATACTCCGGAGTAGACTAGTGTGTACGCTTCTCATCCCAGTTGGGGAGATGGTCTGCCCAACAGCCGTCAGTACGTCGTACTGAAGATAGTATACAGTTGCTCGTTGGGTTACGGGTACACCGGACAGGACTCACAGGGAACTGTTTGTTGGGATTTTATACCAGTCATCAGTTAACAGTTCCCAGGTGATATGAGTACAGCATAGTCCGCAGACTTGACACTGCTACTTCTTCTTGAGTGTGTCCCAATGTTCTTAGATTGCTACCCTACCACGGCTCAAAGGAGTCGTGCAAACAGGTAGCAGTTGGGTGCAGTCCCGAACACTTGGAGGCAGTGGCGGTTAGCAGGATTCGTCTCCCCCGGTATTGGGGGTTGATTTCGCGCTGTGTCAGAGAGCCATTACGCAAAGTCCCTGGGCAGGGCAAGCGAGATTTGCTGGTAGGTTCCAGTAGTTTCTCAGGGTGTAATGGGCTTCGCTCCGACACGACTTATACCGCTATTAGGAGACTGACGCTTACCGCCCTCCTAGGTCCGATTTGCGATAGTCTTAGACGAACAGACCGGACTGTACGAAGATTGTCACATCAGACTCAGTAGGAGTTCGGATGGGTTTCCTCATCGTCCTTCTTATCGACATCTACCTGGGGACCGTTACGTACAGCTAGTGCCGCTTGTGGTATGTGGTTAAACCTACTGCCAGCGTAGTAGTCGAGTCTCTAGAGTCCCACACAGAGATTTTCCCTACTTCAGGTAAAACGATATAGAGGTCATATGGTTTTACCACAAGGGTTCGGACGCATACGTGTGTTTACGCACGTACGACATCCGGACAGTTTTTACTAGCCGGCTTTAGTTTAAGCCAGTTTCTAGTATCCAGTTATTGGATTTATACAGTCTAATGTTTTTCCGTGTTTTCACGGATAGGAGGGGCGTTCTCGTAATTACGCGAGAAGCTTCTAGAAGATGATGACTTGGGGGTTAAGGTGGCATATGCATTAAATAAGATTAGTGAGTCATATGAGTGATTCATCCATGTCATTAATGCATCATAAATGCTTTATGACTCATGGAGATGAATCACCCTTAGATATTTATCAAGCATGGTTGTAAATCCTTTATTTTCTTTTATTGGATAAATGATAATGCTTGATATATATTATGATGCATCATTATCTCATCTCATTCTCATGCTCACCTTCTCTCTCCTCAAGCTCTCTCTCTTCAAACCCTAATCCTCCCCTCTCATGTGTTGAGTACAAGGATTAGATTAGACTACTTAATCCATAACCCTTCTCTATATCACCTAGGTTACTTAGATTAGCACTTTAAGAAACCTAGTTACCTCTAGTTTGAGGTGAATCTTGTAGCAAAGCCCTCGGACGGATCTTCTACTACATAGAGAAGGCCGGTGAGGACGAGGAGAACGACAAGACGAAGGACTCGGTTCTTTAGGTATAATCACTTAACATAGTAGTTAACACTTCTATGGTTTCTTGTTAGTTATTGTTTAGCTTCGATTCTTGCGGTTAGTCGATGTTTAAGAATAGAACAAGATCGTTTTTCATTATTCCGCCTCCCCGCAAGTCGTGGGGTGTTGTACATCGACTTACAGTTTGGGTAGAGAGTCCGGTTTGCTTGATCAACCGCTTGTCGTGACCACTCCTGTGGGAGAGTCATTTGTTGCTAGGCACGTGTTCCGTTCTTGTACCGTTCGTATTGGCGAGCGAGAGCTGCCTGTCGACTTGATCCTTCTTGAGATGTTGGACTTCGACGTTCTTTTGGGCACGGATTGGTTAGCCCCGTTCTACGCATCTGTGGACTGCCGCGAGAAGACAGTTAGATTTTGTTTTCCCGGCGAGTCGGCTTTTGTTGTGCAGGGGGACCGTGGTGCCGCCCCTCCTATATTGATTTCTTCTCTTCGTGCTGATCGGCTGTTGAGAAAGGGATGTCGGGGATTTCTGGCCTATGTTTCCGATACTAGGGCTACAGATGTTCCATTGGACCAGATTCCGATTGCCTGCGAGTTCCCCGATGTTTTCCCTGATGAGCTGCCAGGATTGCCGCCTGAGCGCGATGTCGAGTTCTGTATTGATTTGATTCCCGGCTCGGGGCCTATTTCTATACCGCCTTATCGTATGGCCCCGACGGAGCTTAGAGAATTGAAGGTTCAGCTGCAAGATTTATTAGATATGGGACTTATTCGACCCAGTGTTTCTCCATGGGGTGCTCCGGTCCTGTTTGTCAAGAAGAAGGACAGAAGTTTGCGCTTATGCATCGATTACCGCCAGCTGAACAAGGTTACCGTGCGGAACAGATACCCGTTACCACGCATTGATGATTTGTTCGATCAGCTTCTGGGTGCGGGTTATTTTTCTAGGATCGACTTGCGATCAGGATACCATCAGCTGCGAGTCCGATAGGAGGATATACTGAAGACAGCTTTCCATACACGCTATGGCCACTATGAGTTTCTGGTGATGTCGTTCGGACTCACCAACGCCCTAGCAGCATTCATGGACTTGATGAACCGTACCTTCAGGCCGTATCTCGACTTGTTCATCATAGTGTTCATTGATGATATTTTGGTGTATTCCCGGAGCCGAGAGGAGCACGAGCAACATTTGCGGATTACTTTGCAGACTTTGAGGGAGCACCAGTTTTTCGCAAAATTTTCCAAGTGTGCTTTCTGGTTGAACAGCGTTGGTTTCTTGGGTCACGTGATTACGAGAGATGGCATATGTGTGAACCAGAAGAAGATTGAGGTTTTTCAGCAGTGGCCCAGACCGACATCGGTTACGGAGATCCGTAGTTTTCTAGGCCTGGCTGGCTACTACATGCGATTCGTTCAGGATTTCTCCCGTATTGCTGCACCTTTGACCGGTTTGACCCGGAAGGGAGTTCCTTTCGTTTGGACGGAGGAGTGCGAGCACAGTTTTCAGCAGCTACGGACTTGTTTGACTACGGCGCCGGTATTATCATTGCCTTCAGGATCAGGCGGATTCGTGGTTTATTGTGACACTTCGCGGGTGGGGCTAGGATGCGTATTGATGCAGCATGACAGGGTGATCGCGTATGCATCGCGGCAATTGAAGAAACATGAACAGAACCACCCCACTCACGATTTGGAGATGGCTGCAGTGGTCTTTGCACTAAAGATATGGCGACATTACCTATACGGCGAGTCATGCCAAATATTCACTGACCACAAGAGCTTAAAGTATATATTTCAGCAGCGAGACCTGCACCTTAGACAGCGTCGTTGGATGGAGCTGGTGAAAAACTATGACTGTGAGATCTTGTACCTCCCGGGCAAGGCGAATGTAGTGGCGGATGCTTTGAGTAGGAGGCCCGGGGGTAGTCTATCTTGTTTGTGCACAGTGCAGAGGCAGTCATCAGCAGATTGGCAGATTTTATGTGACAGCCGAGTTGAGTTCGAGTTCACTCTGACAGGGGGACAGCTTGCACATGTTCGTGCACGTCCGCAGTTACTTGACCGCATTCGAGAGGCACATCCCAGTGATGACCGACTTTCAGAGATCATGGAGCAGATTAGGCAGGGCAGAGATTCCGAGTTCGTGATCGATGATCAGGTAGTACTGCGATTTGGGACTCGATTGTGCGTATCAGATTCGGAGGGACTACGACGTGAGATTCTTGAGGAGGCGCATAGATCTACATACAGCGTTCACCCAGGTTCCACCAAAATGTACCATGACTTGAGAGATGTCTATTGGTGGGACGGGATGAAAAGGGATGTCACTGACTTCGTATCAAGATGCCTGACTTGTCAGCAAGTCAAGGCCGAGCACCAGAGGCCAGCAGGAGAGTTGCAGCCTTTGCCCATTCCGGAGTGGAAATGGGAGCAGATTTCGATGGACTTCGTTGTGGGTCTACCCAGGAACAGTCGAGGGTACGACTCCATTTGGGTGATCGTGGATCGATTGACGAAAGCGGCTCACTTCCTTCCAGTGAAGACCACTTTCAGTTTTGCTCAGTATGCCCAGATTTACATCGACGAGATCGTGCGGTTGCATGGCGTACCGACTTGTATAGTATCAGATCGAGGCAGCCAGTTTACCAGCCGACTATGGCAGAGACTTCAGGAGGCATTGGGCACCCGCTTAAGCTTCAGCACAGCATTTCATCCGCAGACCGACGGACAGTCAGAGCGGCCTATTCAGACTCTCGAGGACATGCCCAGAGCGTGCGTTTTGGACTTTGGTGGTAGCTGGGATCGTCATTTACCTCTAGTGGAGTTCTCCTACAACAATAGCTTCCAGGATACTATCCAGATGGCACCTTTCGAGGCCTTGTATGGGAGGAGATGTAGATCGCCCGTCTGTTGGACTGAGCTGAGCGAGAGCAGTATTTTTGGGCCGCAGATTGTGCAGGAGACGACCGAGAAAGTGCAGTTGATTTGAGACCGGATGAGAGCAGCTCAGAGCAGGCAGAAATCGTATGCAGACAGGCGCCGTCGCAGATTAGAGTTCGCGGTTGGCGATCATGTTTTTCTAAGGGTCTCTCCGATGAAGGGCGTGATGCGATTTGGGCGAAAGGGAAAGCTTAGCCCTAGATTCATAGGTCCTTTCGAGATCCTCGAGCGCATCGGCGCTGTTGCATATCGTTTGGCTCTTCCACCCAGCTTTTCAGATGTCCACCCCATCTTCCACTTGTCGATGCTACGCAGATATCTTCATGACCCTTCCCACATGATTCAGCATCAGACCGTTCAGCTTGAGCCCGACCTTTCGTTCACCGTGCAGCCAGTTGAGATATTAGATCGGAAGGTGAAGAAACAACGATCAAAGGTCCTGCCATCGGTGAGGGTTCTTTGGCGCAGCCCGAATGGTGAGGAGATCACTTGGGAGGCCGAGGGAGAGATGCGGTAGAAATTCCCTCAGCGTTTTGAAGGTACGCGTAGTTGCATATTTTTAAATTCAGGGACGAATTTTCTTAAGGGGGGAAGACTGTAACACTTGAGTTTAGGGTTAGTGGTAATTGTGTGTTGATGTGGGGCTTTTGGTAAAAAGTTTACCAAAACGGTTTCTGGTAATTTATCTGGTTTTATGGTTATTTTAGTAGAATTTTATCCCGACCGCACACACTTGTGCACGTTAACTTGGTTTAAGACTAGGGTTGGCCATTCAATTGAGCTTGTAGGTTAACCATGTTAAGTTAACCATGGTGGGTTAGGCCCTTGGTTAAGATAATTGAGTTGTTTTGAGCTAATTAGTTTAATTAAGGGTGGTTGGCTTTGACCAAGGGTGTTTAGGGTGTTTTAAGGTTGACTTGCTTGAGAGAGAGATATATGTGATGGTTGTAATGATGATTTAAAGTTAAGTAACACCATTTCAACTCAAACCTTTTTGCATGTCTCCTCAAACTCACACCTCTCTCATTCACACACACAATTATCAGCCCAAATACCATCAAATCAGCCATCCAAACCAGCCTCTATTGCTGCTACAGCAGCTGATGATTCACCATCAGCCCAATCTCAGCTTATTTCAGCACACTTCAGCTTCAGTTCATCACAAACAGCACATTAACTGCTGCACAAACAGCCACTTCAACCCCTAACATCATTACAAACAGCCCCAACCTAAAATCCCTCTTTCACACACACACATCAGCCATCCAAACCATCACCAATCAGCCTTCAGCTGCTGAAACAGCAGCTGTTTCAGCCACCAAAACAGCACCATCAACCGAAAACATCAGCCATATATCATCATTCCAGCCCCTAATATACCCTCCATCAGCAGCAGCTACCCCAACACCACACTTCACCCCCCAACAGCCACAAATACAACACCTGCTGCTGCTACAGCAACACAAAGCAAACACCAAAACAAAAACACAGCAGCAGCATCAGCTGAAACAGCAAACAATCACCTTAAAAATAGCAGTAGCCTCAGCCATCAACCCCACACCAGCTACACCAACACAACCCCAACAAACCAACACCACAACAATAGCCACACCATCACAAACAACAGCAACAGCAGCTGCTTCTGTAAGCTTCAGCCTGTCTCGGAACAGCAAGTGCAGATCAGCTCTTTTCCAGCCCAAGTTGCAGCACCAGGAGCTGTAGCAACAACACCCCCCCTCATACTTCTTCTCTTCTCCTTCATCTTGGGTTTTTAGAGGTATAACCCTGTCACGACCCAAAATTGGCCCGTGACGGCCCTAATACTACGCAATGCCTAAAGACGTAACGCGGTAAAAGAAAGCCGAAAACCCAAAAATCTAAACCAAGAAAATACGGAAAAGATAATATAAGTTTTTGAAACATTTGAAATCACAACCCAAATTCTTTAAAAGTCCCACTTTCTTTCTTTAAAATTTTGGCAACACCCCTTTTTGTAAAAACTAGCTCAAGACGGAAAACAATAACATCATAAATATACGACGCCGTAGCGAAGAAATAAGGACAATAGAGAGAAAGCAGTATATAAAAGACAACAAATCCACAATAATATACAATATCGTCCTCACCAAGTCTCTAAGTCAACAATACAATAATAGATGGAGAGTACAAAATATTATGAAATACAGATAATCATCCAACCCACCTAAGCAAAATAGTACTGTGAGCTGATGCGGTATCTAGAGCAAAAGATGATAGCTGAAAGCGGAATAGCTGAATAGAGGAATAGCCTGCCTCGACTACTCTGGGGAACAACCTGAAACACCTGTGGCACAACGGGGGTGAGTTGCCAACTCGTGAATAGTAGATAACATATGCAGGTAATCGCAGGAATGTACGTACAGCATGAATCTAAGGTATGCGATTGCAATAATAACATGTCATGTGAAAGCAAAGTAATGAAAAGTACAGTCAATATGTGAAGCAATGATGACATGATAATAGTATGCAATAACTATGCAATAGGGATATGAAAAGTAGATATGCAACTATCATAAGGGTACGCTAATAGGTGCAACCCATATCAGAATCTGTGCATAAAAAAGGTAAGAGTGAGGTATGGGGTGGAATATGTCATTTCCACGGAAACCTGACATCGTGGCCGGATCACAATCCATCAAGACACCAAATCCCCAAATCCTCAAATCAGCCCCCAAACTGGGCTCTCACATCATATAAGTCTCACATCACCTCAATGTACAATATCGAATAGATCTCCTATATCCTGAATGTACACATCATCAATCTCTTTCATATCCAATATCCAATCTCAAGTAAATTTCTAACATCCTAAATAAATATATATGCAGAAATAAATATGATGGGGGCAATACACATATATTAGCGTCCCATTCCACTAATATTGGTGTATGGGTATATATAACAACGGCTAAATCCCCTGTTATATATACAAAGGTATTTAAAAGAAATATCATGAAAACAATGTGCCAAGCATCGACACAGAAATCCTGATCACGTATCATACGCTATCCCGAAAGCACGAGTGCCTAGCTCTGACCCTCGCCTTTCGACGTATGCATACGTGCATGACTCCCAACGGTGTCTCCATGATCCCCGCCGAGTCATCAGTACTGTCACCGGTAGGTACTAGCCCGCGTCCAGGCTCAATCGGCAAAATCCATCGATCTTCTTACCGAGGGGAACCATACCGGGCCCCACCATGTACCCTCTACGGCCTCGACGCCTCCTCGTAGGGGTATATATAATCAGCACCGATAAAGCTCATGGTGGATGCGCAAATATCATATCAAGGAAACCGGGTTTTTCAATGTATGCATAATTTCATGAACTCCCGCGATTCCCAAATCCAGAAAACATCATCTAAAATCCAAATAATAATGTGCAATCCAGGAATAAGCATATGCGATATATCTGAAATGCGAGCATATAAATGAGAATATGTAGCTGAAACCAGATGTATGCAAAACCAATAAGGTACAGCTAAGTAATCATCAGTAAAGGTAAATATGTAACTGCAACTGAATATGTGTGTAACATACAGGTGTAGCAATGTATAGGTATCTACCTATAAGAACCGATGTCGTATACCCCCCCCGGGTATAAGAAAATATGAGTAAGGTATACCTGTAGATGTATCGTAAAGGGTAAGTGTACCTATCACTAATGGTACGATACTCTATAGGTATATAGGTATGGTAATGTCATTTGTGATAGGCAATAGAATTTATAAGGGGTTGTGTGTGACATGACAATTATTGATGGTGTATGTGTAGCATACAATCCGTGCCCGTGCAACATGAACCGTCAATAATGTGTGCAGTGTCCTATGGCTGCTAGTCACAGTATAACTATATCAAGGAAATAAATTAAAGGCGCAATTCTAACAATGACGTAGAATGTGCGATAGGTATTTGAATCCTAGCCCAGACGCATAACGCCATGCGGGCGATTCCCCTGTAGATGTTAAATCTACTCACCTACACTCCACGCTAGGTGAATCCTACCATCTGCTCCCTCTGTAGTAGTGTCCGTAGGACCTGCCTGCAAACCTGCAAGTAAGACACAAAAATCATATAAGCCAAATATCCCGCGAAACGCGATATCGAACCAAAACGAGAAACTCGCGTCGCGAACTAAACGCGCGGGTGCACGATACGCTAAAACGTGTGTGTACGCATCTAAAACCATCGCGACACGCCGCGATACGCTGGATCACAGAACCCACTCACGTATCGCGCGTATCGCGCAAACACAACGAACACCAAAAACGATATATAGTCCCAGATTTTCCTACAGGCCAAATCTTACAAAACTAGACATGCCAAAACACTACAATACACATCAGAGAACCCTAGCCAAGACCCCAACACCCCTGTCCCCTTCCTGGCCGCAATTTGCGGCCAAAATCAATAAATTGGCGGCCTGCATTGGGAATGGTGGGTTCGTGTTCTTGTGGTGTTGTCTAAACCTAGTGAGCATGCCCCAGTTTTCTCAATTTTAACCTGAAGTCACCGGGTCAAAAGCAGATTCCAGATGTCACAAATATCAATTTTAAAAATGACAATTTAGCACAATAGGCAAACCCTATGGTATTTTAGTGTAATCCAGGGCTAAGCTCAGTTCAGTGACCCTAATAACGCTTAAATAAACTAAGGTAGCTAACACAATCAACAATTTACCACCGCATCTCACAAATCACCAAAACTAGCACCAAACTAGCTAATTAACACAAATCGAAGCTAATCGATGCACAACCTAAGCAACTAGGAACTTGGGTTCAGAAAGTATACCCTATAGAGCCCTAGAAGGCAGGAGAAAGAGGCGAAAGGAGCTGCTACAGCTGCTGGTGATGTTGGTGCATGTTGCTGCTGCTGAAGTTGCTTGTGCTGCTGATGCTGATGCTGTTACTGCTACTGATGATGAGGATGATGCTGTTGCTGATGATGGTGATGCTGGAGCTGCTTGCTGCTGATGCTGAGGGTGCTGCTACATCATCTTCTTCTTGTTGCTGGAGCTGAGGCTGCTGCTGCTGCTGTGTCTTGAGCTGCTGCTGCTGCTATGTCTGAGTTAGTGTGTGTGTGTGTGTGTGTGTGTGTGTGTGTGAGTGAGAGGATGAGAGAAATGAGTGAGAATGAGAGAACACTAACAAGTCAACCCCCTCCTCTCTCTCTCTCTCATTACGATTTTCAGCCTGTAGCCGACCCTGATCACCCGGGGAGGGTGCTCGACCTTCATGCTCTGTACAATGGCCTGATGAAGAACATGCAGGCCAAGATCCGATACAACAGGAATGAGCTGAAGGCCGACTGCTACTCCCTAAGGATGGCGACCCCCGAGGCAGAGATAGCGGCCCTCCTATCTACTCCGGCGTTTGCGAGAGTCGACGTAGAGACATGGCCTCTATTGTGCGCTTATTTCGACTCCCAACGCAAACAGGTATGTATTTTAAATGTAATTCATTATTTATGATATAATTTATTTCTTTGTGTTTCTTAATTAGAAAACTAAATGTTAATGCGTTGTGCAGAAACAGGCCGCTCAGAATACAGAGAACAGGAAGTCGGCGAAGAGGGGCCGCCCCACTTACACAGGTGGCTCGAGGAACATTACTCGAGCCATGGAGTTATCGGTAAATTACAATAGACCGACGTTTGTGATATTCTGCATTATTAAGAGTTATTTTCTAATATTTCTAATATTAAGAGTTACTTTCTAATATTGCAGATATCTCGGACCGTGGCGTCAGGTGGTACACCGAGCGTGTTGTCCGCATATCTTGCCGTCCACGGTACCTCGACAGATCCCGCCACGGGCGAGGTTCGATATCCCGACGTCGCTACCTAGGAGTACTGCGTAAGTGTTAATATTTTTTCTACCCAAATTTGAAATTTTAGTTTTGGAAGGTTCAAGTTTAAATCTTATACTTATACTTTACTGCTTAATGTGGGTGTAGGAGCGGGTGGTTGAGCAGGCCCAGGCCTCGGGGATCGATTTTACCGGACAGAGCGATCCGAGGCTGCTGACCCCAGTTCTGGACGCCACACACGGAGGGCACCATGGAGGTTGGGAGAGAGGCCGGGGACTGGGCCCTAGTAGGGCCCATATGAGGTTGGACTCCACCCCGGCGGTTACTTCCTCCTTCTCCGGTGACCGACGTGTCCATCAGGAACTGGAGAGCTTGAGGGCCACCGTTCAGGAGTTGAAGGAGATGCTGGTATGTATACTGCTTTAAAGTAAAATATCATGTCATATTATATAGATATCAACATATCCATAATTAGTACGTAGCTTGAGCTTATTTGGTTTTAGACTTAAGTTTGATTAATCATACATACAGATGTAATTAAAATAAACAACAAACTAGATATCCAAACGGGGTTTCGAAATAACTTAATAATGATACGAATTCGAATAATACACAGTTCTTATACGCTTATTACACACGTTAGGTCCAGACGCGACAGGGTACATCGGCCGAGCCTCCACATGCATCTCCTTCGGCTGCGGCTCCGCAAGCCACTACATCGGCTGCGCTACCGCAGACAGCTCCTGTAGCTCCACCGCCCACTCAGACTCCCGCAGCTGCGGCTCCGCAAGCGACTACCTCGACGACGGCTGCGCAGACCACATCGCCAGCTCCACAGGCCGCTCAGACTCCCGCTCGCGCCGAATTGCAGAGTTTATTTACTGAGGAGCAGGCGCGCGTTATTCTATCGTTATTCAGAGGTGGAGCTGGACCGAACTAGGGTAGCTTTTTGGTTCTTATTTTTTGAAACATGTATTTATTTATATCGTACACATTGTACTACATTTTGAAACGATATCGATATTGGTTTATATTTATATCATATTCAGTTTTTCGATTTCTTTTGTATATTATATGCGTGAGATGTGATTATGAATACTGCGATATATGTTGTGTGATGATTAATTTTATATTCTATTATTATATATATTATTGTGCACAAGGCGGGAAAAAATCAGGCAGCCCATTTTTAAAAAAAATAGAGATAATATGTACCTACGGATTAATCCGTAGGTACACATGTTGCCCCTACGTAGAAATCCGTAGGGGCAAAATAACAGCAGTAACTGATATTTCCCCCCTGATCTCAGTACCAGGGGGTTGGGAGTGCCCCTACTGACATATCCGTAGGGGCCACTGCCTCTCCCCTATGGAGCTATCCGTAGGGGCAAAATGTCAGGATTCCTGATATTTTGCCCCTACGGATAAGTACCTACGTATATATCCGTAGGGGGTATAACTTGGACCTACGGACATATCCGTAGGTACACTTAATATATTAAAAAAACCCGTAAATAATATAAATTTTTGTACCCTACGGCTTAGTCCGTAGGGGCAATTGGACCTACACAGTAATCCGTAGGGGCAAGAAATTGCCCGTAGGGGCAAGTTCAGGGCCTCAACTTGCACCTGCGGCCTTTGCACCTACGGGGTATTTTTTCGCCCCTACGTATATATCCGTAGAGGCAGTGGGTTGCCCCTATGGATAAATCCGTAGGGGCAACCCTTATTTGTAGTAGTGTATGTGATATATGTTAAATGTATCGTGTTAGGTTACAAATGAAACTAGTGTTAATGAGGCTTAAACCATGCTAGGGTTAAGATTATGGTTTATAATTTATCATTAAGTAATTCAAATATTGTGGATATTTGTCATGTATGATATTTGTTGAAAGCTTGTAGAAGCTTCAAGGCATCTTTGACTTTGTCCACTCTCTTGTCTTGCTTAAGATATTTCTTGACCTAACCATTAACCCTAGCTCATGGTTAACTTTCTACAAGGGTTAAGCATGCCATGCTTAACCCTTGGTTGCATTTCTAACCTCACAATATTCATTTTCATCAAAACTTGTTCTTCTTCTTCTTCTTGACAAAAGCTTTTTAGCTTTTTCAAAAGTTATGATTTTGATTGAGAAAATGATTTCTAATGTGAGCAAAATTCCTACTTCATCATCCTCTACTACATGCCATTTAGTATAGGGTGTTTGCTTCACTAATTCCGTAATTAGTGAAGAGATAGCTTGGGTTAGTGTCTCCTTGACGTAGATCATCTTCGGCCTCGAGGACATCGAAGCAAGCATGCTCGTATCTTCATGGGATCCTCTCTAGAGTCCGGAGTTCACGATCGCAGCGAAAGGGACTACTACACGGAGCTATTGTAGTGAAGGACCGGTCTACAAAGGTTGTATTCCTTTCTCACTTAGCTTGCAAAGTGTTTGCATATACTTTTTCGTCGATTTATAATTAACGATTCAAAGTTAGGGTTAGCTAAAACGGCAAAAATTTGAATTTGGTATGGACGATGCCTCCCGAATCCTTGCTGCCGTCTTAGGCAACCCTTCAGTGGTATCAGAGCCATGCTAAAAATTTATACGGATTTTGTTATGATTACGAAACCGAAATACTCCGAAACTTGAAAAGCGAAAATCATGTTTCTGTCGATTTTAAATAATTGTCAAAATTTTTTTTAAACAAGTATAGAGTGATGTATGAGATATATCATGAACATGTTAGTTATATGCATGCCCTAGAGGCCATTACTATACATGAGATGTATATTGTAGTGGATGCTTGGACATATATAGGGAGGACTTTCTTGCTCGACATGATAGTATGCTATCTGGTTACTGTTTACCTTAACGTGTACATTGATTGTCTCTCTGTTACATGTTGGTAAAGCCCTTAGGATGTGTACTTGACTACCAGGACTATGATGCAGATCATACTAGTGGGGCTATGGTAGTCCATAAGTACATCCTTTAAGGTCCCTAGTCGTGGGTGTATCGAGACGGGGCATCGATATACCGGAGTAGACTAGCGTGTACCTTCTCGACCCATATAGATGGGTGATGGATGATCCCATATCCATTGGTGTTTGACATCAGAGATGATATACAGGTGCTCAGTGGAGACTGGGTATACTGGACAGACTCGCCGAGAACTACCAGATGGTATTATACCTCACGTCAGATGGCGGTTCTCAGGTGGCACTGGTACAGGTTAGTCTATAGACCAGAGATCGTCATAGGGTCTTGTGTGATTCCCACTGTGCTTTGATTTCCACCTTACCATGTTCAAGAGAACGTGCAAAAAGGTCGCTTTTGTGTACAGTCCCGAGTCACATGGAGGTAATGAGCGATAGGATGAGTTTCGTCACTTTCGGTATTGGGAGTTGATGTTGCGCTGTGCTCGATTGGCTATAACAGGAAGTCCTTGGCCAAGGCTACTTCAGAGATATACTTGAAAGTGTTATCAATAGTTTCTCGACCCGTTATGAGCCTCATATCGACACGATTTTTTCAAGTTACTGGGGTCTGACGTTTACCACCCCAAGACGACATACGCGACATATCAGACGAAGAGACTGGACTGTACGGTAGTGTTACTGACTGGATTCGCAGGAGTGTGAGCAGGCTTGCTTGTTGATCTTCTGATCACTCAATACCCGGGTGGCCGTTACATTTAGCAGACCGTTTGTGGCTTGTGGGTGTTTGATATGATCATCACCTACTGCAGGCGTATTGACGAGTCTTTAGAGTCCTACACAGAGGTTTCCTGGCTCAAGCGAAACGGAGTAGGAGCACATATGTGATATGTGTGGGACCGAGATTGATACGAGTATGTGATATCATATTGTATTCTCGCAATGTGTGACATGATTGGTTATATGTGATATAGCCGGGTTATCGGATCAAGCGTTGATTCAGTAAGATGTTACATCTGATATTAGTCTGTTATTTGTGATATAGCCAGATTATTAAATCAAGTGTTGATTTAATAATTCAATGTATAATTATATATTTGATATATTACATTACATTAACTAATATTAGCTAACTTAATATTTCTTTTCTCAGTTTTATACATTGATGTATATATGTGATATATGTTAAATGTATCATGTTAGGTTACAAATGAAACTAGTGTTAATGAGGCTTAAACCATGCTAGGGTTAAGATTAGGGTTTATAATTTATCATTAAGTAATTCAAATATTGTCGATATTTGTCATTGATGATATTTGTTGAATGCTTGTAGAAGCTTCAAGGCATCTTTGACTTTGTCCACTCTTTTTGTCTTGCTTAAGATATTTCTTGACCTAACCATTAACCCTAGCTCATGGTTAACTTTCTACAAGGATTAAGCATGACATGCTTAACCTTTGGTTGCATTTCTAACCTTACAATATTCATTTTCATCACAACATGTTCTTCTTCTTCTTGACAAAAGCTTTTTAGCTTTTTCAAAAGTGATGATTTTGAGTGAGAAAATGATTTCTAATGTGAGCAAAATTCCTACTTCATCATCCTCTACTACTTGCCATTTAGTATAGGGTGTTTGCTTCACTAATTCCATAATTAGTGAAGAGATAGCTTGGGTTAGTGTCTCCTCGACGTAGATCATCTTCGGCCTCGAGGACATCGAAGCAAGCATGTTCGTATCTTCATGGGATCCTCTCTAGAGTCCGGAGTTCACGATCACAGCGAAAGGGACTACTACACGGAGCTATTGAAGTGAAGGACCGGTCTACAAAGGTTGTATTCCTTGCTCACTTAGGTTGCAAAGTGTTTGCATATACTTTTCCGTCGATTTCTAGATAACGATGCAAAGTTAGGGTTATCTAAAACGGCAAAAAATTGAATTTGGTATGGACAATGCCTCCCGAATCCTTGCTGCCGTCTTAAGCAACTCTTCAGTGGTATCAGAGCCCGGCAGGTACCCCGAAGTAAGAAAGGGATGTCGATGTACCATGCCGATGAGCCCGGCAGGGGAACCATACCATCCGGTGACAGTACCAATGACTCGGCGGGGATCATGGAGATACCGTTGGGAGTCATGTACGTATGGATATGTGGGAAGGCGAGGGTCAGAGCTAGGCAATCGTGCTTTCTGGGATAGCGTATGATATGTACCTATCAGGATGCTAGTCTTGGTGACGGCATCTGATAGATCAGGATTTCTATGTCGATGCTTGGCACATTGTTTTCATAATATTTCTTTTAACACCTTTGTATATATAAAAAGGGATTTAGCCGTTGTTATATATACTCTTACACCAATATTAGTGGAGTGGGACGCTACTATATGTGTATTGACCCCATCATATTTATTTCTGCAAATATATATTTAGGATGCTAGAATCTTACATGAGATTTGACTTGGGATATTAGGTGATTCATTGAGATTGGATACCGGATACATATGAGATTGTCGATTTGTACATTCGGGATATAGAAGATTATTCGATATTGTACATTGAGGAGATGTGAGACTTATATGATGTGAGAGCCTAATTTGGGGGCTGATTTGAGGAATTAGGATTTGAGTGTCTTGATGGATTGTGATCCTACCACGATGTCAGGATTCCGTGGAAATGACATATTTCACTACATACCTCATACTTATCTACTTATGCACTGTTCCATGTATTAGGAGTACCTGCTAGTGTACCCTTCATGATTGCTGCATATCTACATTCGCATATCCCTATTGCATGATTATTGCATACTATTGTCATGTTATTATTGCTTCACATATTGATTGTACCTGCTAGTGTACTTTCTATTATTCTGCATTCACATGACCTGTTATTACTGTAAATTGCATATCTTAGATTCATGATGTACGTACATACCTGCGATCACCTGCATATGTTATCTACTATTCATGAGTTGGTAACTCACCCCCGTTGTGCCACAGTTGTTTTGCAGGGTGTTTCCCCAGAGTAGTCGAGACAGGCTATTCATCTATCATCTTTTGCGACAGATATCGCATCGGCTCACAATGTACTATTTTGCTTAGGTGGGTTTGAAGATTATATGTATTTCATATTGTACATTCGTTGTATCTTATACTCTCCATCTACTATTATGTTGTTGACTTAGAGACTTGGTGAGGACGATATTGTATATTATTTATGGATTTGTTGTCTTTTATATATACAGTTTCCTTCCTATTATCTTTTATTTCTTCGCTACGGCATCGTATATTTGTGAGGTGATTGTTTTCCGCCTTTGGGCCAGTTTTTACAAAAAGGGTTGTTGCCAAAATTTTAAGGAAAGAAAGTTGGACTTTCAAAGAATTTGGGTTGCGATTTCAAATGTTTCAAAAACTTTTATTATCTTTTCCGTATTTTCATGGTTTAGATTTCTGGGTTTTGGCTTTCTTGTACAGCGTTACGTTTTTAGGCGTTGCGTAGTATTAGGGCCGTCACGTGCCAATTTCGGGTCGTGACAAAGTTGGCATCAGAGCGCTAGGTTTTACCTTTCCGAGTGTAGGTTTACCTTGGTATGATGGAGTAGGTAGCTTAGACAGGGTAACGTAGAGTGTGTATGTCTGCAGCATACCCACGATGCGGTACTTCGCCTTAAGTGACCTAAGTACAAATTGCTTGAAATTCCTTCCTTGATGATTCATATCTTTGTGATTCAATTTCCGTATCCTTATCGGATCTAATCGTTATTTATAGTCTTGCCGCCGATGACTATGGGGACTCAGAGTGATGCAGTGAGGGACGAGGTCAGAGTTGGCTCGGGTGAGACGAGCGCTGACCAGTATGGCACTCTAGTTCCACAGGTGCGGACGGATGAGCCTTCGACATATAGTATCGATAGGCTTGTGGCAGAGATGCAGGACTTCCGCCACACTATGAGTTCTTTGGTTGATGTCGTTCGAGAGCTACGACAGGAGGTTGTCACCCCTGTTACTCAGTTGTTCATTGGGATTAGCATGCAGCAGTCCTTCACCTACATAGCACCAGTGGTTGCAGCCCCAGTGGACGAGGTGCATATTCCAGAGACTCTGAGAGTTCCAGGACAGTGGAGGACTCGTACCAGTGTACCAGCCCTGAGACAGAGGTTTGGTCATCGAGACAGATTTCATGGCCGTCGCGGGAGTAGCAGAGGCTTAGAACGAGGACAGTCGTTCAGCTCTCATCCCCAGGATGGTCAGTAGTCAGCGCGTGGATGTTTTCGATGCGGAAGCCTTCAGCACTTCGTCAGGGATTGTTCCTCAGCACGGCGTCAGGATCGTATTCAGAGAGGCCGTGGACGTGTAAGGTTCGCTCAGAGGGCTCAGTCTACCAGAGGAGTTCATCCAGTTGTGAGTAAAGGGCAGACACAGGAGTTTGCTTCTACACATCGGGACGCACAGGCGTCCAATGCAGAGTTTTTAGGTATCCTTAATTCGCATTTTCTTTTAATGTATCTGTTGTTTTTCACACTTGTGCCGTGGTTGGGACGAGTGTTGTGTTAGGTAGATTAGTTGTTTGTTTGTGTTAACTTCTGTCAGCGATTCTTTTGTTGCGCGACACGTATCTCAGTTGTGTGCCAATCGGATAGGAGATAGAGATTCGTCCGTCATTTTGGTCCTTTTTGAGATATTGGATTTGATGTTCTCCAGGGCATGGACTGGTTAACTACGTGCTAGGCGTCTGTGGACTACCGTGACGAAACAGTCAGGTTTTGTTTTCCCCGGCGAGTCAGTTCTTGTTGTGCAGGTGGATAGTTGTGCCGCCTCTCACAGCTTGAATTCAGCCTTTTTCGCTAGTCGGATTTTGAGGAGATGCCGTGGATTCTTGGCGTTCATTCGTGATACCGAAGCCACAGTGGGTTTGTTGGACCGGTGTTCCTATTATGCAAGGGTTTTCCGACGTCGTTCCAGATGAGCCGGCGAAGTTTAGGGAGCTAAAGAATCAGCTGCAGAGTTGTAGTTAGGGAGTTTTGTGCGTTTGAGTGTTTCGCATTAGGAAGCTCCTATTTCTGTTGTCAAGGAGAAAGACGACATTTTAGGGTTGTGTATCGATGGAACGTTAATTGAACCGGCATACGGTACGGATAGGTATCCTTCACCTCGCGTTGACGATTTCTTTGATCAGCTCCAGAGTGCGAGACATTTTCTAAGTTTATTTAGGATCAGGTCATCATTATTGCGGTTCGGAGTGATGGCATTCCGAAGACTGCCTTATGCGTGCTACGGCTTTGTGTGTATTAGTGAGTCATTGGATTCACTGATGCCCTAGCAGCATTCATAGATATGATGAACCGGATTTCTTCAGGCCGTTCCTCGACCAGTTATTGTTGTGTTATTTATGACATTCTGGTCTATTTAATGTGTCTTGAGGAACAGGAGTAGCACTTGAGGATTTGTTATGCAGATACTGGGAGAGCACCAGCAGTTTGCTAGATTCTTGGAGTGTTTCTTCAGGCTTGTTCGTGTTGACTCCTAGGTCTTGTTGTCACGGAAGACTGTTTTGTATGGTTCCGAGGAAGATCGTGGCCGTATAGCTTAGGCCCAGACTTGTGTGCAGGACGGAGGTCTGCAGATTTTTGGGCTTAGTAGGTTCTTACCGCCGTTTCGTACAGGATTGCTAGAGTAGTGTTGTACCGTCGACTGAATGGACCGGAAGGGAGGTTTCTTTTCTTTGGACTGAGGCATGTGTGCAAAGTTTCGGCAGTTGAATATTCTGTTAACAACTGCACCAGTTCTTTCTTTGCTTTCTAGTTCGGACGACCTTGTTTTTTAACTGTAATGTTTCTTAAGTGGGCTCGAGTGTGTACTGAGGTGACACTATAGAGTTATCACTTTTGCTTCCCTACATTTGGAGGAAATACGAGAAGGATATTCCACTCATGATCTGGAGATGGCCGCGGTGGTTTTGCGTTGGAGATTTGGTGACACTACTTGTTCGAGAGTCGTGTCAGATTTTCACGAACCACCAGAACTTAATGTGCATCTTCCTGCAGCGGATTTTGATTGTTGTGATAGTCTTCTGCAGATTTATAGTTCTTGTGCGATCGCTGAGTATAGCTTAACTTCGTCTCTACTGAGGGAACAGCTTGCTCATGTCCGCGCCCGACCACTTTTCTTTAATTGCTTTCGCGAGACACTGCCCGCCGATGCTCGTTCGTCAGAGATACTTGAGCATACTCGGCTGGGTAAGGATTCGGAGTCCTTGATTTGTGGCAATGGTGTGCTAAGTTAGGGATGCGTTGTGTACCTGATCTTATCGGGTAGAGACATAAAATCCTAGAGCAAGCACATCAGTCAACTCTCTGTATTCATTCAAGTTCTAGCAATATTGACGTGACTTGTGAGATAGTTACGGGTGGGAAGGGATGTAAAGAGAAGTTTCAGGTTACGTTTCAAAGTGTTTGTCTTGTTGTGTGCTTGGGTCGAGCATCTGAGGCCGGCTGGAGAGTTACAACCTTTAACCGTTCCGAAGTAGGAGTGGGAGCAGATCTCCATGAATTTCGTTATGGTGTCTACCCAGGGTTAGTTAGGGTGTGACTCCATTCGGATTCTTGTCGTCCGATTATACTCAGTTTGCTCAGTTGTTCTTTGTTAAGTTGCGCGTTTGTGTTAATTGTTGTCAGCAGTTGGGATCATCACTCGCCATTGTTAGGGTTCTCCTTCGATAGCTGTTATCAAGAGACACTCCAATTGGCAACCTTTAGGTTTAGGGGTTAGGTCGTGTCGATCACCAGTCTGTTGTTTTTCAGACTTTGCGTAAGTAGGATTTTGGACCCTACCTAGTCTAGAGACTTCAGAGATGATCCAGTTGATTCAGGTCAGGATGAGAGTAGTCCAGTGCAAATAGAGGACTTATGCCGACTGTGTTGGTCGTAGACTTAACTGCGCAATGGCAAATCATGTATTCCTGTGGATTTTTCCGATAGATGACGTGTTGAGTTTTGGGAAGCTTATCCCAGGATTGTAGGTCCTTTCGAGATCATATAAGCGAGTTAGTTTCGTTGCCTTTAATTTGGCACTTCCGCCCAGATTATTGATTTTTCACCCCGTATTCCTTGTGATGATGCTTTACAATTACCTTCACAACCTTTCTTACATGATTTGGCACCAGACCATTTGGCTTGGACGCGATCGTTTCGCTCACCGGCAGCCATTTGTGTTAATGGCCCGGCAGGTGGAGAAACGTCGGTCAAGGGTCTTGCCATCTGTGAAGGGCTTTCTTGGACGTAGCCGTATAGTGAGGTAATCACCTGGGAGGCTGCGAGCGAGATCGAGAGTTGTAATCTTCTCTTTGAAGGTATGCGTAGCAGTATATTTTTAGAATTCAGGGACGAATTTCTTTTAAGGGGGGAGAGATTGTAACACCTTAGAATGTGTTTTGTGGATAATTATATTTCAATATATGGTTTTTAATAAAAATTTTACCAAATTGGTTTTTAATTATTTTATCCTATTTAATGAATATTTTATTTGATTTTTCCTAGGCTTGCACACACTTGTGCATGATAACTACGGTGCTAATTTGGAGGTTAACCATGATTAGCAATCATGGTGAGCTAACCATTTTTCTTTAAGCTAGTTCTAATAATTGTTTAAGTGTTTTGGGTTTTAAAAATTATATTGTTGTTTTAAAAAAACGAGAAAAATGAATTGAAAAGGATTTGACTTTATTTGTTGACCAAGAGAGAGAGAGGGAGAGAATGAGCATGGGGCAACATGGTTTAAGCCATGCTCATTTAATGAGGTGAGAGAGAGTGAGAAGGGGGGGTTGAATGGTTTCTCTCATTTCTCATTCTCACTCTAATTTCCCTCACACTCTCACACTCTCACACACTCACACCAGCAGCCATCAGCAGCAGCAGAGAAGCAGCATCAGCACAGCAGCAGCTCCATCAGCAGCTTCAGCAAACAACAACAACAACAACAACATCAGCAGCTTCAGCAGCAGAGGCAGCATCAGCTCCAGCAGCTCAAGAAACAACAGCAGCAGCTTCAGCAGCTGAAACAAGCAGCAGCACCATCAGCATCAGCAGCAAGCAGCTCTAGCATCAGCACCAGAAGCATCAGCAGCTTCTGCAACAGCAACAGCAACAGCAGGAGCCTAGCAACTTGCAGCAGCTCTTCCTCCCCCATACACTTCTTCACCTGCTTCCTAGGACCCTTTAGGGTATATTTTCTGAACCCAATTCCCCTTATTGCTTAACTTGTGTAGGTTTAGTTTCGATTAGTGTTAAATAGTTAACTTTTGTACTAATTAAGGTGATTATGTGGAATGTTGGTTAAGTGGTGATTGTGTTAGTTAACCTAACCTATTTTAGTGTTATTAGGGTCACCCCAACTGAGATTTAACCCAGATTTCGCTAAAATACAATAGGGTTTCCAATTGTGTGCAAATTAGCGTTTTTAAGCGATATTTTAGCTTTCTGTGATACGCTATTGACCCGGATCCTTCAAGATAAAATTGAGAATACTGCAGTATGCTCACTAGGTTTAGACAACACCATAAAAACACTAGCCCCTATCTCCTACCTTTGGCCGCAAATTTAACCCATCTGGCCGCAAATTGCGGCAAGGAAGAGGAACTGGGTGTTGGGTTTTTGTGTAGGTAGTCTGCTGTGTTATCTAGTGTTTTGGCAAGTATAGTTTTGTAAGATTTGACCTGTAGGAAAACATGGGACAATATATCGTTTTTCGTGTTCGATGTGTTTGCGCGATACGCGCGATATGTGAGTGGGTTCTGCGATCCAGCGTGTCGCAGTGTGCCGCGGTAGTTTTAAACGCGTATACACACGTTTCAGCGTCTCGTGCACACGCGCGTTTAGTTCGCGACGCGAGTTTCTCATTTAGTGTCGATATCACGTTTTGCGAGATATTTGCTTATATATATGTTTTCCTTGTCTAATTTTCAGGTTTGCAGGCGGGGACTACGGACACTGCTACAGGGAGAAACAGGTGGTAGGATTCACTTAGCTTGGAGTGTAGGTGAGTAGATTTAACACCTACAGGGGAATCGCCCGCATGGCGTTATGTGTCTGGGCTAGGATTCTAATACTTGTCGCATATTCTACGTTATTGTTAGAATTGCGCCTTTACCCCATTACTTAGATGTTGTACTTGGACTAGTAGCCGTAGGACACTGCACAAATTATTGACGATTCATGTTGCACGAGCACTGATTGTATGCTACACATACCGTCAATAATTGCCATGTCACATACAAACCCCTTATAGATACTATATTGCTTGGTTAGGGACCTTGTGACATTGATCCGTACTGCTTATCACATATGACATTTACCATACCTGTATACCTATAGAGTATCGTACCATTAGTAATAGGTACATATACACTTTACGATACAGTTACAAGTATACCTTGCTCATATTTTACTTATACCTAGGGGGTATACTGCATCTTCTACCTATACCCAGGGGGGTATACTACATCCTTTACTTATAGCTAGACACCTATACTTAGCTATACCTTGTTGATCTCACATACATTTGGTTTTAGCTACAGATATACCTTACTCACATATTCCACTTATACCCAAGGGGTATACTTCATCAGTTCTTATAGGTGGATACCTATACATTGCTACTCCTGTATGTTATACATATATTTAGTTGCAGTTACATATTTACCGATGTTACTTAGCAGTTTTCCTTTTATATGCTCGCATTTCAGTTTATGTCGCATATATTCTATTCATGGATTTGCACATTGATATTTGGATTTTACATGATGTTTTCTGGATTTAGGAACCATGGGAGTTCATGAAATTATGCATACAATGAAAAACCCGGTTTCCTTGATATGATATTTGCGCATCCACCATGAGTTTTATCGGTCCTGATATATATATATATATATATATATATATATATACACCCCTATGAGGAGGCGTCGAGGCCGTAGAGGGTACATGGTGGGGCCCGGAGGTACCCCGGCGTAAGAAAGGGATGTCGATGTACCACGCCGATGAGCCCGGCAGGGGAGCCATACCATCCGGTGACAGTACCAATGACTCAGCGGGGATCATAGAGATACCGTTGGGAGTCATGTATGTATGGATACGTGGGAAGGCGAGGGTCAGAGCTAGGCACTCGTGCTTTCCGGGATAGCGTATGATACGTACCTATCAGGATGCTAGTCTTGGTAACGGCATCTGATAGATCAGGATTTCTGTGTCGATGCTTGGCACATTGTTTTCATGATATTTCTTTTAACACCCTTGTATATATAACATGGGATTTACCCGTTGTTATATATACCCTTACACCAATATTAGTGGAATGGGACGCTAATATATGTGTATTGACCCCATCATATTTATTTCTGCAAATATATATTTAGGATGCTAGAATCTTACTTGAGATTTGACTTGGGATATTAGGTGATTCATTGAGATTGGATACCAGATACATATGAGATTGTCGATTTGTACATTCGGGATATAGGAGATTATTCGATATTGTACATTGAGGAGATGTGGGACTTATATGACGTGAGAGCCCAATTTGGGGGCTGATTTGAGAAATTGTGATTTGAGTGTCTTGATTGATTGTGATCCTACCACGATGTCAGGATTCCATGGAAATGACATATTTCACTCCATACCTCATACTTATCTACTTATGCACTGTTCCATGTATCAGGAGTACCTGCTAGTGTACCCTTCATGATTGCTGCATATCTACATTCTCATATCCCTATTGCATTATTATTGCATACTATTGTCATGTTATTATTTCTTCATATTTTGATTGTACCTGCTAGTGTACTTTCCATTATTCCGCATTCACATGACCTGTTATTACTGTAAATTGCATATCTTAGATTCATGCTGTACTGTAACACTTTGAATTTCCGTTTGCTTGTCTTTCGTGATAATTAGTGATCGTACGTGTTATTATATATGTGTTCCTAGGATTATTAGTCATATTTAGTAGTGTTTGCACATTGGGAATTTTCTTGTGCTAGTGCACACTTGCACACTTAGACATTTTTGAGACTTAGGGTTTTGGTAGCATGTTAACCCTTCTTGTGTGCATGGTTGCTAACTTATCCCCCACCATTTTAATCTTTTCAAACCTTTTTTTTCATAATTCAAACTCAATTAAACAAATGAGCATGGTGGTTAGGTGAAATGTTGACTTTTGAACCCCATTTTCTTCTCTTCCCTCTCTCTCTTCTCGCCACTTCAGAATTTCTGCAACTTCCAGCAGAAAAACCTTGGCCTTCCTCCATCTTTCCTCTCCCTTTTCACTTCTCTTTGATCTCCACACAAATCCTACACAAAAACCCCACTTTTCCTTCACAAAACCTTAGTAAAAGTGAGCTTTTTGGGGTGTTTAAGGCAAATCTGCATACACGAGTGGAAAAGCTGAGACTTTGGTGTTTTGCAAGTTCTCTAGAAGGTATAAACCCTGGTCTTAACCTCTTTTTTCCATAACTTGTAGTATTGTTTAGCAAAAATCACATTTTTGGTGCATTTTTAGTGATATTATAGGATATTTGTGATGTATATGTTAGATTGGTGTTCTCATTGTTTAGTTAGCACCTTTAAGTGTTATTAGAGCTATTTTAACTAGGTTGCACTTCAGGTTGCACAAAAATACCCTAAAGTTCCATTTTTAGTGCAAAGTGTGGATTTTAACTAGAATTTGGGCACTGTAGGATCTGCTACTACCCGAGTTATTGCAGAGCAAATCTAGATGTTACTGTAGCATACACAGGGGGTATAGAGTGCACACACCAAACCTGGGAGCCCAATTCCCAAGTCTGGCCGCCAAAATGTGCATTCTGGCCGCCAATTGCGGCCAGATGGGGGAGTTTGGGGTTGGGGTTTGGGGTATGGGTGTCTGCTGCTATGTAGGTTGTTTTGGTATATATAGTTTTGCAATATCTTTCCTGTATCAAAATCTGGAGGTGAATACATGTTTTCCCGTATTTCCAATCTTTCGCGACACGCGTGATACGTGTGTGTGGGTTTGGGGTTTCTGCGTATCGCGACGCGTCGGAGTGGTTTCAGACGCGTAACCACACGTTTTAGCGTATCGCGCACACGCGCGCTTAGTTCACGACACGAGTTACTAGTTCGGCTTTAATGTCGCGTTTGTGTGACTTCAAGCTTACGTGTGATATATTGTGTAATTCTAGGTTCGCAGACGAGTACGGCGGAGGCCACGCAGAAGGGGAAACTAGTTGTTGGCTACACCTAGCGAGAGACTACAGTGAGTAGATTTCACATCTACGGGAATATCGCCCGCATGGCGTTCTACGTCAGGGCTGATAGGACCTTATAGTTTCCTTTGTATACATTGACTATTCATGGCTACTATTTAGTGCATGCTGCATTCCCTGCTATTTGGATATAAACTAGGATTGATAGAACACCGCACAATTACTAACGGTCCATGTTGCACGAGCACTATCCTGCATGTTACACACACACCGTTAGTAATTGCCATGACACTCACACTGTAGATATCACATCGGATAATTATATTGTAGCTCATCTCTATGTGACTTGACATGATATTCATACTTGATGCCTATATCACATCGAATCATTATATTGTAGCTTATCTATATGTGACTTGACATGCTATTCATACTTGATGCCTATATCACATCGAATCATTATATTGTAGCTTATATATATGTGACTTGACATGCTATTCATACTTGATGCACATATCACATCGGATCATTATATTGTAGCTCATCTATATGTGACTTGATATGATATTTCGGTGCGTCCACCATGTGTTTTCTCGGTGCTAGAGTGGTATATGCGAACCCTAATCGAGGAGCTGGTTAAGGCCGATTACGGGTACATGGTGGACCCGGTATGGTACCCCGGGGCGAGAACGGTTTCGTTGTGCAGTAGACGGTGAGCCTGGCAGAGGAACTACAACCTACCGGTGATTGGTTGGTCCTGACAGTTATCCGGAGGGTACTGATCAGAGTCTATAGATGGATACGGGGTGATCCGTACTGCCGGGGCCGAGGGCCGATACCGCAGACGGAGCCCGTGGGCTGACCCGGACTGACGGGGCCCGATGGATGAGGATTTGCGTGTCGATGCTGGACACGAGTATTTATGATATTTGGGTGCCGATGTTGGGCACTCGGGATTCTCAGAGATGTACAGGATTTGAGGGCCGATGAGAGTGCCAACGCCTGAGCTATTTGGGGGATCTGGGTGCATTGAGGGACACCGATTATATATTCCACGTTGACATTCCGTGTAGATACTATATTGCCCCTGTTCAGCATTTACTATTGTACCTCATCCTTTAGTTACATTACCTTATAGAGTATTATACCTCATCCTGTAGTTACATTACCTGATAGAGCACTTGCATGATTATTGCACATACTGCTTATCACATATTGATATCATCTGTTGGCATATCATAGAGTAGCGTAGTACGTGCATGCTCGCGATTACCTTTACATGTTATCTCTATTCACGAGTTGGCAACTCACCCCCGTTGTGCCACAGGGTTTGCAGGTTGCCCTTCGGAGTAGTCGCGGCAGGCTGCGGTTGCATCTTTTGACACAGATACCCCCATAGTTGGTGTACTAGCTCTTTTGCTGATAGATGGGTTTCGTGCGGTATCTGTTTATCTTTCTGTATGTACATTGTTGTATCTAGTATTCTCCATCTACCATGTATGTATTTGACTTAGAGGCAGTGTGAGGACGATGATGTATTTTATTTGTATTCTGGTGTCGAGCACGTTGTGAGCCGACTGTACTTGCAGTTTATCCTATCTGTGTTGTTCCCACTTGTGGATCTTGATCTTCTCTACGGCGTCGTATATTACTATCTTGGTGATTGTTTACTTAGATTTCTTATCATGTTAGTAAGTGCTTCCATTTAAAACTTATAACACTCTATACTTTCACTGGTTTGATTTCTGGGTTTTCGGTTCACTTAGTCGCGTTATGCCTGTAGACGTTACGTGGTTAAGTGCTGGTCACGGGCCAAACTTCCTGTCGTGACAAAGTTGGCATCAGAGCGTAGGTTTTACCTTTCGGAGTGTAGGATGACCCTGGTATGATGGAGTAGGTAGCTGCAGCAGGGTAGCGTAGCGTGTGTATGTTCCGCGGCATACTCACGACACGGTACTCCGCCTACGCGACCTTAGGACTTGTTGATTTAAATTCCTTCTTGAGTCTATGGATTCCTGCGATTCGATTTCCGTATCCTTATCGAATCCTATTGTTCCTTCCAGCCAATATGCCGCCAAAGACTACGAGGGCGCAGAGAGCGGCCGCGAGGGCTGAGATTCGAGTTGACTCGTCCGAGACGAGGACTGATCCGGGTAGCACACCGGTTGTGCCCGAGCAGGCTGTTCCTGCCGTGACAGATCAGATTTCTATGTTAGGGACTGGTGTGCAGGAGATACGCCAGACGATGGGATCCAGTATGCAGGAGATGCGCCAGATGATGGGATCTCTAGTTGAGACACTTCGAGCGCAGCGACCAGAGGTAGTTCCACCCGTTGCGGAGACCGCAGTGGTACCCACAGTTCAGGCAGTTGCACCTGCGACTACAGAGGTTATTACAGTATCGCTGTCAGAGTTTATGTTGCTGAAGCCTCCGGTCTTCACAGGCACCGATGTGGCCGAGGATCCACAGTCTTTCATTGATAGGATGGCGCGGATATGTCGTTCGCTTAGATGCGCAGATGCGTAATGGGTTGAGTTCGCGAGCTTTCGCCTGGAAGGTCTTGCGTAGAAATGGTGCGAATCAGTCGAGAAGGGTAGAGCAGCAGGTCTTCCTCCTATGACCTGGACAGAGTTCGTGGCACTATTCCTTGCCCGCTTTCTTCCCCTGAGTGTCAGAGATGCTAGAGCACGCAGGTTCGAGTCCTTACGCCAGACGCCAGAGATGTCAGTGGCAGAGTACGATGTGCTGTTCACCGAGCTATCCGTTTATGCTCCGTATCTAGTGGCTACTGAGGAGTTGCGAGTCAAGAGATTTGTCCGAGGCTTGCTCACACCACTATTCCTTGCTATCAGCGCGCAGCATTACGAGACATACGCAGCAGTAGTAGATGCAGCATTATTAGTTGAGGAGCGCCTTGCTGAGACTTCGGCAGTTCCAGGGCCGAAGAGAGTTCGTGCAGATACGTCAGTGCAGAGACGGCCGTTCCGGCGTCGTGACAGACACCTTGCAGGTGGCAGAGATTCGAGACGAGGCCGATTGTTTAGCTCCTATTCCCAGGAGGGTCAGCGACCGTCATCGGGATGTTAACGTTGCGGGAGTTCTTATCATCGTGTGCGAGATTGTCCTGAGGTACCCCGGAGTTGGGCGGTAGCACCATATGTTACATTACCACCTTCACCACCCCAGACGGCATTGCCGATAGTACCTACTGTTACTCCGCGTCAGACGCATACACAGAGAGGTCGTGGTCGCGGAGGATTTGTTCATAGAGGACGAGTGGCCGAGGTAGAGGGCAGCCAGTGGCCGGCAGGGGACAGTTAGTTGCAGGTGGAGGACGGGCGCGAGTTTTTGCTTTGACGCATCAGGACGCGCAGGCGTCCAATGCGGTGGTCTCAGGTATCCTTTCTGTATGTTCGGTTGATGCACACGTGTTATTCGATCTCGGATCCACACACTCGTACGTATCCACACACTTTGTGTCGAGTTTGGGTAGAGAGTCCGGTTTGCTTGGTCAGCCGCTTGTTGTGACTACTCCTGTAGGAGAGTCGTTTGTTGCTAGGTACGTGTTCCGATCCTGTACCGTCCGTATTGGCGAGAGAGAGTTGCCGGTCGATTTGATCCTTCTTGAGATGCTGGACTTCGACGTTCTTTTGGGCATAGATTGGTTAGCCACGTGCTATGCTTTTGTTGACTTCCGTGAGAAGACAGTTTGATTTTGTTTTCCCGGCGAGTCAGTTGTTGTTGTGTTGGGGGACCGTGGTGCCACCCCTCACAGTGTGATTTCTTCTTTTCGTGCTGGACAGCTTTTGAGAAAGGGATATCAGGGATTTCTCGCCTATGTTTGCGATACTAGAGCTATAGAGGTTCCTCTGGATCAGGTTCCGGTTGTTAGCGAGTTCCCTGATGTGTTCCCTGATGAGCTTCCTGGGCTACCGCCCGAGCGTGATATTTCTTTCTGCATTGATTTGGTTCCTGGCACGGGGCCTATTTCTGTACCGCCTTATCGGATGGCCCCAGCGGAACTTAGAGAACTGAAGGGCCAGTTGCAGGACTTGCTGGATAAGGGACATATTCGACCCAGTGTTTCTCCTTGGGGTGCTCCAGTCCTGTTCGTCAAGAAGAAGGATGGCAGTTTGCGTTTGTGTATCGACTACCGCCAGCTGAACAGGGTGACAGTGCGGAACAGATATCCTTTGCCACGCATTGACGATTTGTTCGACCAGCTTCAGGGGGCAGGATACTTTTCGAGGATCGATTTGCGATCAGGCTACCACCAGCTGCGGGTTCGACGGGAGGACATTCCTAGGACAGCCTTCCGCACGCGTTACGGCCATTATGAGTTTTTGGTGATGTCGTTCGGACTCACCAACGCGCCAGCAGCATTTATGGACATGATGAACCGTATTTTCCGGCCGTATCTTGATCTGTTCATCATAGTGTTTATTGACGATATCTTGGTGTATTCTCGGAGTAGAGAGGAGCACGAGCAGCACCTGCGGATTACACTGCAGACCTTGAGGGGGCATCAGTTTTTCGCCAAATTCTCCAAGTGTGCCTTCTGGCAAGACAGCGTAGACTTCTTGGGGCACGTGATTACACGTGATGGTATATGTGTCGACCCGAGGAAGATCGAGGCAGTTCGGAGTTGGCCTAGACCCACGTCAGTGACGGAGGTTCGCAGCTTTTTAGGGCTGGCCGGTTATTACAGGCGATTCGTGCAGGACTTCTCTCGCATTGCTACACCTTCGACCGGGTTAACCCGGAAGGGAGTTCGCTTCGATTGGACAGAGGAGTGTGAGCACAGTTTCCAGCGGCTACGGGCTCTACTGACTACGACACCAGTACTATCTTTGCCTTCAGGATCAGGCGGATTTGTGGTCTACTGCGATGCTTCACGAGTGGGGCTGGGTTGCGTTTTGATACAGCATTCCAGGGTGATTGCGTATGCTTCGCGGCAATTAAAGAAACATGAAAAGAATTACCCTACTCATGATCTGAAGATGGCTGCGGTGGTCTTTGCACTCAAGATCTGGCGACACTATCTGTATGGAGAGTCGTGCCAGATATTCACTGACCACAAGAGCTTAAGGTACATATTTCAGCAGCGAGACCTGAACCTTAGACAGCGCCGATGGATGGAGTTAGTGAAGGACTATGATTGTGAGATCTTGTATCACCCGGGCAGGGCGAATGTAGTGGCGGATGCTTTGAGCAGGAGGCCCGGGGGTAGTCTATCCTGTTTGAGCGCAGTGCAGAGGCAGTCGTCGGCGGATTGGCAGATCTTATGCGACAGTCGGATACAGTTCGAGTTTACGCCGATCGGAGGACAGATTGCGCATGTTCGTGCATGCCCACAGTTGCTTGACTGTATACATGAGGCACAGCACAGTGATGACCGCTGTTCAGAGATCAGGACACAGATAGGACAGGGCAGATTTTCCGAGTTCGTGATCGATGATCATGGGATACTACGATTTGGAGCTAGACTGTGCGTACCAGATGCTGAGGGATTGCGATGCGAGATTCTTGAGTAGGCACATCGGTCGATATATAGTGTTCTTCCCGGTTCCACCAAGATGTACCATGATATGAGAGATGTTTACTGGTGGGACGGCATGAAGAGGGACATTGCAGATTTTGTGTCAAGATGCCTGACTTGTCAGCAAGTCAAGGCTGAGCACCAGAGGCCCGCGGGAGAGCTACAGCCGTTACCCATTCCGGAGTGGAAATGGGAACAGATATCTATGGATTTCATTGTGGGTATACCCAGGACTAGTCGAGGGTATGACTCCATCAGGGTGATCGTGGATCGTTTGACGAAAGCGGCTGACTTCTTACCGGTGAAGACGACTTTCGGATTTACTCAGTATGCCCAGATTTATATTGATGAGATTGTACGACTGCACGGAGTTCCGACATGCATTGTGTTCGATAGAGGCACCCAGTTTACCAGCCGGCTATGGCAGAGACTTCAGGAGGCTTTGGGAACTCACTTGAGTTTCAGCACAGCATTCTATCCGCAGACCGACGGGCAGTCAGAGTGGACTATTCAGACTCTCGAGGACATGCTCAGAGCATGCGTTTTAGACTTCGGAGGTAGCTGGGATCATCATTTGCCCTTAGTAGAGTTCTCCTACAACAACAGCTACCAGGAGACCATTCAGATGGCACCGTTTGAGGCTCTTTATGGGAGGAGATGCAGATCGCCCACCTGTTGGACGGAGCTCAGTGAGAGTAGTATCTTAGGACCGCAGATTGTGGAGGAGACGACCGTGAAGATCCAGTTGATTCGCGCTAGGATGAGAGCAGCTCAGAGTAGGCAGAGATCTTATGCGGACCGTCGTCGGTGCAGGATTGAGTTTTCCGTTGGTGATTATGTTTTCTTGAGGGTCTCCCCAATGAAAGGCGTGATGAGGTTTGGGAAGAAGGGGAAACTTAGTCCCAGATACGTGGGCCCCTTCGAGATCCTTGAGCGTATTGGTGCGGTTGCGTATCGATTAGCCCTTCCGCCCAGTTTTCTAGATGTGCACCCCGTATTTCACGTTTCGATGCTCCGCAGATATCTTCATGATCCTTCACATGCGATTCAGCACCCGACGATCCATCTTGAGCGCGACCTTTCCTATGCAGAGCAGCCAGTGATGATCTTGGATCGACAAGTGAAGAAATTGAGGTCGAAAGAGATACCGTCCGTCAAGGTACTTTGGTGTGGCCAGCGCGGCGAGGAGGTTACTTGGGAGACCGAGAGCGAGATGAGGAAGAGGTATCCCCATCTTTTTGAAGGTGCGTATAGTTAGATTTTTAAATTCGGGGGCCGAATTTCTTTAAGGGGGGGTAGATTGTAACACTTTGAATTTCCGTTTGCTTGTCTTTCGTGATAATTAGTGATCGTACGTGTTATTATATATGTGTTCCTAGGATTATTAGTCATATTTAGTAGTGTTTGCACATTGGGAATTTTCTTGTGCTAGTGCACACTTGCACACTTAGACATTTTTGAGACTTAGGGTTTTGGTAGCATGTTAACCCTTCTTGTGTGCATGGTTGCTAACTTATCCCCCACCATTTTAATCTTTTCAAACCTTTTTTTTCATAATTCAAACTCAATTAAACAAATGAGCATGGTGGTTAGGTGAAATGTTGACTTTTGAACCCCATTTTCTTCTCTTCCCTCTCTCTCTTCTCCCCTGTTCAGAATTTCTGCAACTTCCAGCAGAAAAACCTTGGCCTTCCTCCATCTTTCCTCTCCCTTTTCACTTCTCTTTGATCTCCACACAAATCCTACACAAAAGCCCCACTTTTCCTTCACAAAACCTTAGTAAAAGTGAGCTTTTTGGGGTGTTTAAGGCAAATCTGCATACACGAGGGGAAAAGCTGAGACTTTGGTATTTTGCAAGATCTCTAGAAGGTATAAACCCTGGTCTTAACCTCTTTTTTCCATAACTTGTAGTATTGTTTAGCAAAAGTCACATTTTTGGTGCATTTTTAGTGATATTATAGGATATTTGTGATGTATATGTTAGATTGGTGTTCTCATAGTTTAGTTAGCTCCTTTAAGTGTTATTAGAGCTATTTTTACTAGGTTGCACTTCAGGTTGCACAAAAATACCTTAAAGTTCCATTTTTAGTGCAAAGTGTGGATTTTAACTAGAATTTGGGCACTGTAGGATCTGCTACTACCCGAGTTATTGCATAGAAAATCTAGATGTTACTGTAGCATACACAGGGGGTGTAGAGTGCACACACCAAACCTGGGAGCCCAATTCCCAAGTCTGGCCGCCAAAATGTGCATTCTGGCCGCCAATTGCGGCCAGATGGGGGAGTTTGAGGTTGGGGTTTGGGGTATGGGTGTCTGCTGCTATCTAGGTTGTTTTGGTATATATAGTTTTGCAATATCTTTCCTGTATCAAAATCTGGAGGTGAATACCTGTTTTCCCGTATTTCCAATCTTTCGCGACACGCGTGATACGTGTGTGTGGGTTTGGGGTTTCTGCGTATCGCGACGCGTCGGAGTGGTTTCAGATGCGTAACCACACGTTTTAGCGTATCGCGCACACGCGCGCTTGGTTCACGACAGGAGTTACTAGTTCGGCTTTAATGTCGCGTTTGTGTGACTTCAAGCTTACGTGTGATATATTGTGTAATTCTAGGTTCGCAGACGAGTACGGCGGACGCCGCGCAGAAGGGGAAACAAGTTGTTGGCTACACCTAGCGAGAGACTACAGTGAGTAGATTTCACATCTACGGGGATATCGCCCGCATGGCGTTCTACGTCAGGGCTGATAGGACCTTATAGTTTCCTTTGTATACATTGACTATTCATGGCTACTATTTAGTGCATGCTGCATTCCCTGCTATTTGGATATAAATTAGGATTGATAGAACACCGCAAAATTACTAACGGTCCATATTGCACGAGCACTATCCTGCATGTTACACACACACCGTTATTAATTGCCATGACACTCACACTGTAGATATCACATCGGATCATTATATTGTAGCTCATCTATATGTGACTTGACATGATATTCATACTTGATGCCTATATTACATCGAATCATTATATTGTAGCTTATCTATATGTGACTTGACATGCTATTCATACTTGATGCCTATATCACATCGAATCATTATATTGTAGCTTATCTATATGTGACTTGACATGCTATTCATACTTGATGCACATATCACATCGGATGATTATATTGTAGCTCATCTATATGTGACTTGATATGATATTTCGGTGCGTTCACCATGTGTTTTCTCGGTGCTAGAGTGATATATGCGAACCCTAATCGAGGAGCTGGTTGAGGCCGATTACGGGTACATGGTGGACCCGGTATGGTACCCCGGGGCGAGAACGGTTTCACTGTGCAGTAGACGGTGAGCCTGGCAGAGGGACTACTACCTACCGGTGATTGGTTGGACCTGACAGTTATCCAGAGGGTACTGATCAGAGTCTATAGATGGATGCGGGGTGATCCGTACTGCCGGGGCCGAGGGCCGATACCGCAGACGGAGCCCGTGGGCTGACCCGGACTGACGAGGCCCGATGGATGAGGATTTGCTTGTCGATGCTGGACACGAGTATTTATGATATTTGGGTGCCGATGTTGGGCACTCGGGATTCTCAGAGATGTACAGGATTTGAGGGCCGATGAGAGTGCCGACGCCTGAGCTATTTGGCGGATCTGGGTGCATTGAGGGACACCGATTATATATTCCACGTTGACATTCCGTGTAGATACTATATTGCCCCTGCTCAGCATTTACTATTGTACCTCATCCTGTAGTTACATTACCTGATAGAGCATTATACCTCATCCTGTAGTTACATTACCTGATAGAGAACTTGCATGATTATTGCACATACTATTTATCACATATTGATATCATCTGTTGGCATATGATAGAGTAGCGTAGTACGTGCATGCTCGCGATTACTTTTACATGTTATCTCTATTCACGAGTTGGCAACTCACCCCCGTTGTGCCACAGTGTTTGCAGGTTGCCCTTCGGAGTAGTCGCGGCAGGCTGCGGTTGCATCTTTTGACACAGATACCCCCATAGTTGGTGTACTAGCTCTTTTGCTGATAGGTGGGTTTCGTGCGGTATCTGTTTATCTTTCTGTATGTACATTGTTGTATCTAGTATTCTCCATCTACCATGTATGTATTTGACTTAGAGGCAGTGTGAGGACGATGATGTATTTTATTTGTATTCTGGTGTCGAGCTCGTTGTGAGCCGACTGTACTTGCAGTTTATCCTATCTGTGTTGTTCCCACTTGTGGATCTTGATCTTCGCTACGGCGTCGTATATTACTATCTTGGTGATTGTTTACTTAGATTTCTTATCATGTTAGTAAGTGCTTCCATTTAAAACTTATAACACTCTATACTTTCACTGGTTTGATTTCTGGGTTTTTGGTTCACTTAGTCGCGTTACGCCTGTAGACGTTACGTGGTTAAGTGCCGGTCATGGGCCAAACTTCGGGTCGTGACAGTACATACCTGCGATCACCTGCATATGTTATCTACTATTCCCGAGTTGGCAACTCACCCCCGTTGTGCCACAGTTGTTTTGCAGGGTGTTTCCTCAGGGTAGTCGAGGTAGGCTATTCATCTATCTTCTTTTGCGACAGATACCGCATCGGCTCACAGTGTACTATTTTGCTTAGGTGGGTTTGATGATTATCTGTATTTCATATTGTACATTCGTTGTATCTTGTACTCTCCATCTACTATTATGTTGTTGACTTAGAGACTTGGTGAGGAAAATATTGTATATTATTTGTGGATTTGTTGTCTTTTATATACAGTTTCCTTCCTATTATCTTTTATTTCTTCGCTACGGCGTCGTATATTTGTGATGTGATTGTTTTCCGCCTTTGTGCCAGTTTTTACAAAAAAGGGTGTTGCCAAAATTTTAAGGAAAGAAAGTTGGACTTTTAAAGAATTTGGGTTGCGATTTCAAATGTTTCAAAAACTTTTATTATCTTTTCCATATTTTCATGGTTTAGATTTCTGGCTTTTGTCTTTCTTTTACTGCGTTACGTCTTTAGGCGTTGCGTAGTATTAGGGCCGTCACGTGCCAATTTCGGGTCGTGACAACTAGGTTATATCAATGCGACCCGACTAGCTAAGTTACATAAAGATGCATATTTAAATCAGTTTGAATTTACATCTTGTGAAACTTGCCAGTCATGTCACAAAGATAAGAGACCATAGCTCCGTTTGTTGGAAACAGAGAAAGAGTTAGTGAACTCTAGGGATTGATACATGATGATGTATGTAGGTCCCCTGTCTACACATGCCATGGCTGGTTCTTTGTACTTCATTACATTCACTAATGATCTCTCAAGATTCGCACATGTGTTCCTGTTAAAACACAAGTCTGAACTTTTTGAGAAATTCAATGAATATAAGTCAGAAGTAGAGAACTAAAATGGGTATAAGTATTATGACCTATGATGTGATCACGGAGGAGAATACGTGAGTACGGAATTCCTGGACTATTCTAAAGGAGATGAGATTCTCTCTCAGCATTACTCCCCCGAATACACCACAGCACGTTGGTATATTGGGGCGGAGCAATCGCACCCTATGTGATATAGTGTGCTCTATGATGAGTACTACTGAGTTTCCTATTTCCTTTTGGGGGTTATGCACTTGAGAAGCTGCATACCTATCGAATAGGGTTCCAACCAAATAAGGTGCCTACCACTCCATATGTGATACGGTATGGGAAGAGCCCATCTCTTAAGGATGTTAAGATTT